>OY757910.1:97071783-97091154 GCA_963585895.1 Sepioteuthis lessoniana
ATGTGGATTTATTTTTAGATTTTAAAATGTACGCCTATTTGACTCTTGACGATATGCGTATTATCACCGGTTCATACCAACTGGTTTTTAACTAGTCGGCTGGGACTGTAGAACACACCGACTGCATCTCTGCAGAGAGGTAAGACCCCACCAACGAGCGCCCTAGATATGTCACTAAATAATCTAATGGTGAAGTTCCAATAATGCTGGACCTTTGAGGAATGTGGAGTACCCCTTCATTGTTGTCGCTCCTTGGTCCACTGTGGCCCGGATTGGTAGCACCTGATAGGGTCCTATCTAGGGGTCAAATATAACGAAACTGTGTACTTATGATAAACTGAATTATTTAAAGTCGAACTGATTATATAAAAATGGATTTGGCATTAATAACCTACAAAGGTTGATGTGCCATAAAACCAAACCAAACCAACTGTTTTATTCCTATCCTGGCATCAAATAGAGAAATGAAGGTTTCATTTATGTGTATTCAACTGTATTGTCTCATTGCAAAACTGTACTTAGAAACAACAGTACTTACACTTCATATGATTAGGACATGCGATAGGCACATACGAGCACCTCTTCCTTTGGACTGAATTGACTTTTTTGTTTCAAGGGACAAATATACATTCATTCAAGAGGGTTATTTTGCATATAAACATTACGAATATCGAAATCTGAAATACACCTACAGTCTCTAAGAACAACATGAAAAAAATGAAGCCAACTGGCCACGATGAGATGTATGGATTCTGGTTGAAAAAATCCCCGTCCATCTACAATAGATAAGCTCAGCAACTAGGTACATGTCTGAAAGAAGCAAAAGAACTTGAATGAATGACAAAGGAGATAACTCCTTTGATCCAGAGAGATCTCTCAAAAGAAATGTTCACTAGCAACTACAGACCGATAACGTGTCTACTTATGATGAAGAAGCTCTTAGCTACAAATGAGAGAAGACATATTACTCGTTTCATTACCGAAGAGTTTTTCTGGAGGAAGAGAAAGGAACGCGAGTAACACATGAATTAAATGGAGACACACATAGAAGAACAGTTATCGTCATAGAAAGTGGAATCGGCTTCTGGAGTTCAAGTTCGGAATGTGGATGTTTGCATTTTGCATAACACTTATAGCTTTTAGAAAAGTATAAATCCAACTTTTCAGGTATGATTAAATAGAAGGGTACACTGGTTTCCTTAACCTTGGTATGAAACCCAGTCTAAGAGAGGGAAAATTCTGAATCCAAACCAGTTGTAGACCAGCTGAGAGTTAGGCTTCACCCAGTTCTTTTGCTCCCCACGACCAAGCACGAAATATGTTTATGTCTTAAATAGATATAAAATGTGGAAATAATATTTGGTGGGGGGAATCACCGGAATGTAGTGAATTACGTACTCTGCAGTGAAATTGTAGTAAGTAAGTTCAACATTCAGTCACATTACTACGTTCATTTTCGGAATAACACACTTGGAAAATGTATTAATCCACTCCTACTTCCAGTTTGGGGTTTATTTTTACCATTACTCTTTTTTTCAAGTTAAATAACCCACGAAGGGTGATATGACACGAAACAAAAAACCGAATTCAAAAATAATTTTGTTACACACAAAACGCTTTGAGAATCTAAGACACTAAAAAGGAAACATAAGATACATTTGAAAACTTCAACATTCTAACGTATGGCAGAATTATTTTTTTATTTGACAAAGAAATTAACAGTTAAAAAGCCAAATTTCACGGAAAGCATGTCAGTAAAACTGATATAGTTTTCTCTTTTCTTCAATATTTTATGAAGAAATGAGCTTAAAAAATTGGGTTAACTTTGCAGGAAAAGAATTTGCAATTGTTGCATTTGCTGCTATATTCCCTATGAGATATTACAACGCATGACACAATGCATCTCACGTTTATTAATAAAGAAATATTTAATTACAAAGAAAATTGCTTTCACATCTATCACAAAAGAATCCATGTGTTTAGCATAGATTCTTTTATAACAGATTTGAATGCAATTTTCTTTATATAGACTTAAATTCAGAAACTGTAAATTTCATTTGATAAAGACAAATTGATTTATTTACGTTTATTTATTGAAAACATTAGGTTTAATTAGGAAAACCTGTGAATCACGTGAGTCGTTTCATTGATAACTTCGACAAAAAGGCTTGAAGCAGTTGTTACGGTTGCACACAAATGTACACACACACGTATATATATACATATATATATATACATATATATAGACCTCACTCTCTCTATATGTATATATATACAAAGAGAGAGAGAGAGAGAGAGAGAGAGAGAGGGAGAGAAAGAGAGAGAGAGAGAGAATTGATGAAATGGTGATTCCAGCTAAAGGAGAGATTTATTGAGAAACAAAGTCGACTCTGACCTTTCGCTTCTAATGAACCATCATCAAGACTGGCAGGGATAATATCTGGTGATGTTAAATCAAATATGGATGTTTAAAAATTTCTGAAACATTTACTATTATATATATATATATATATATATATATATATATATATCAGAATTTTACTGAGTATAATATACGATCAAAAAGTAAGAAATAGTACTTAACATGATATTATAGTAATCATATTTTATTTCCGGTGTAATGTTTCGAACTTCAGCATTTTCACCAGCAAAAATAAGTAACACACACACACACACACACATATATATATATATATATATATATATATGCTGAAAGGAAAAGCAACAAACACCAGCAGTGCAATCGCTTAAATTCAACTGTCGTAAAAAGATGGCAGGAAACAGGTAGTCATAGATAAGCATCCATGCTATTAAATATGTATAAAAACTAATATATATTTATTGATTATTATATCATATCTATCATAGATATTGCGCACTCTCTGAATTATATCGCATTTGGACAAACCCACCAAGTGAGATAGTGACAACAATATACTGTTGTAACGCACACACACACACACACACACATGCACACATTTATATATATATATATATATATATATATATATATATATATATACATGTATATATATAACTATATTGGAAGTACGAAAATTGATTTGTTTGAAATTTTGAAAATGTAAAACGAAAAAGTTAAGTTTGAAATCTTACACTCATAAACCCTCCAACCATACATATATATAGATACACACACACACACACACACACACACACACACGTATATATATATATATATATATGGCTACACCTCCACCACGAGCAGGATCGACTGAAAGAGACTTTTACGCGAACCCTACTGGTTTGAATCCAAAACATTCTTTCTCCTTGATTGATTGCCCATCAGTGCCAAAGAACCTGCCTTTTTCAGATATTTGCCCATAACTTGTCGGGGATGATAAATCCATATACACCGTTTTAAGACGCATCAGCGAGAAATGAAACGCAGATTCGTCTCTGGATTTAAACTTGGGAGCCAATTTTAAATTCTACGACGATGACTATTCTACTAAGCACACCTCTCTCGAGTACGAAGACAGCTAAGTTTCCCTTCATCCTTATAAGTCAGTATTGTTTTATTAACACAAATGAGTTCTATCGAAATCCTTCTCATAACCTTTATTCAAGCTATGATGTTAAAAAATTTGAATATATAACTTTTCTGTAAAAAGAAATAGGTAATAATCAATGCATTATAATTAATCAATGATTTTTGCTCGGATGATTTTTTTTAATTCTAAGCGTTTTATACCTACTTTCATATTAAGTGGAATATTGTCTTTTTTAAAATATTAATCTTGCCAGAAATGTTAATACGCTATAAAATCCAAGTTAATATTTTGATACAAAAGATTACAACTGAATTGATAAGTTTTTATTCATTAAAAAAAAAATAATATTATGCTCAGGAAGTCTAAGGAAAACCTATTTTAAATGAACATGGAAGTACGTTTCGAATTGATGCTGGACGAGTGCGTTTAACTAATTCCCCTATCTAAAAAGAATGATTATGTTTCGATAGGCGTTTTAGAGACATATTCTAAGTTTTGCCAGTGTAAACTGTTTTATAATTCTTAGCGAATCATAAATACTTACATCTTGAAGTAGTTTTTTTATTTTGTTGATAATGTATCTAATTAATTTACATATGCTTGTGGCGATCTGAATGCCTACTTTAAAAAATTCAGACCCCTCTACTTGTAATTAAATTAAAAATTGGACTGAATAGCATTTCATTCTCTGATATTTAGGTAGTGTAGCTGTATGATTAAAGAGTAATGCTCCGTAAAATCACGTGAGTCATCAAATATTAAAATAGAATTAAAGACCCACGTCTGTGATGATTTTCTGGAAAGAAGTTATCCTTTATTTTATCACCAGAAAACTAGCGAGTATAAATAGACCAAAATCCCCAGTATCAGTTAGTAGCAGTCGTAGGAGTCTTAGAATTCATATAAAACAAATGCATCAACCCCAAAATTTCACTACGCTGAATAAGTTTTATCCTCCAAAAATTTCATAACTGACAGACAAGTAAGCATTCGTCAGGAATGCTAAAAATTTATGTACTCTGTATACATACAAAGATTAACACTCACCTAACACATGTTTATCAGTATGGGTTTTTGGGTTATTGTTTTCATCTTTAATGTTATTTCCTCAACGTATCGGCCGATATGTCCTCCGGCCTTCTTCAGTTGTTTGTCGAACTCTGGAACTTTCACGGAACTTTGAACTTTGAACTACGTCTTTTATTGAATCCACGGGGGTCACCTGTTCTGATTCCGTAAGCCATAACAGGGTACAAGTGTTGAGTATTCGTTTATTGTTACTCGCCTGCTGTCAGGATTGAACCTGCAACCTCCAGATGATTGTCTTCTTAGAAGGTTAGAGAAGCAAGGCCTATGACGGTTACGTTATGTGACGAGCTCAGAGTGAATTTTTGCGACTTATAAAGTTAATGTACTTCATGCTTTGTCTCAGAAACTTTGACAACTAATCACCTAACATATCTTTTGCAAATATAAAAATACCAGGTCTGTTTTAACTCAAACTCCCATTATTTGTTTGCTGCTTGCTTGTTTTAGCTATAATTTATAATATAATTTTTTATATAAAATGTTTCAGGCTTATCTAAGACCCCTCCCCCCAAAAAAAAGAAAAACAAACCCGAGAGAAATTTATAATCTTGTAGAGAATGCAGATCTAAAAAAACAACAGCCAAAAAACATCGTTTTTAAAAATGGGATTATTGTTATTTATTCCCTGTAGAACCCGATAGTCACAAATTGGATGAAGTTATATTTTGTGTTAAACACTTCGTCATCTCTTAAGTCTTTGACTGAGTTAGGAAACATGGATTATTTTGTGCTGTGCTTCAGTTTACTCAAGATTACACATACAAGTAATATAGTTTGGTTTCATTAAGCAATCAAGCTTAATACGGAGCGTTTTCGAAAAAATATACTCGAGAAGAGTTCAGAAGCGATGCACCAGTGAAAGAAATAACATCTCACAAAAGTGGAAGTGTGGAGGATTTTGACAGAGAGATTAAAAGTTAAAGGTCCCCTGTATTGAAACAGGTCCGAGAAACATTGCGCTTTGAGTGAGACAGTCGAATGTATTACAAGGAGTTGGCCAGTAGACCATGGTTTTTAATTTTTGCAATAGGATCACATAACTTACGGTCAAATCGCATTGAACCCATCTCTTCCTGTCATAAAACCCATCTCTTCCTGTCATAAAACTAAAGTTCAAAAGCTCTACTTTGATGGATAACAACTTCTTAGGACTAATAAGAAACTGGAGGATTTTGTACCAGTCATAGAACAACAATAAATTATGATCTAATAAACGATACGGATACGTGTCCTAAAATAAGAGGCACATCTCGCCCGGTCGAGGTCCTTCGAATACCCTGACCATAACCGCTTTGCATCTGAATATGACCCTCCAAAAAAGAATATCCTGATATGACATTAAACTGCGTCTTATTGTGAATCTCTAGAGATCAGGGATTTATAGATTACTCCTTCACTGCCATTATTCTCTGGTCCACTGTGACCAGGAGTACCAGTACCAGTAAGGGTCCCATCTAGGAGTCAAATACATCTGTTTGACAATTATTAGTAGTACATAGATAGGAGGTGCCCGTGGTGTAATGGTTATCGTCGCAGAATGTGGACACGACGACACGAGTTCAAATCCTGGACGAGCCTGATGGCATTTCACATAGCACTAATACCCTTTGGAAAGGTATGAATCCAAATATTCTCCCTCCAGCTATGGGTAAATAGTAGAGCAGACTAGGTTCTTCAGCCTTGGTGAGGTGACTAGTCTAGGAGAAGGAAAACTGTGAATTCAAACCTGTTAAACTCCGCTTAAAAATTGACCTTATGTCATATCCTGCCCGAGCGGATGGGTTGGGTAAATATGATTAGTAATAGATAGAATACTTGAAACCCGATAAAGATCTGTAAAAAATGCTTATTATCAAATAGACTTATTAATGTTTGGAAGACTTTCATCTTAAGAATTATCATTTGCTACTGGAAAATGTACCATTGTGTGTAAACAAATGATTATCATTATTATTGTATCAGAATAATTAATCAAAAACAAATAATTTTGTATTTATCATTAATGTTAGAGGTATTTGAAACCATACAACTATTTGTATTAGATTGGAATACTTGAGAATGTAACAGTCCGAAAAATATCTTAGGAAACAACTACACAAATACGTTGATAAAACGTATAATATACGTGATACCAAACTTCTAGGAATAAAATAACTCCAAAACGGTTTATTTACTATTAAAATCAATCAAACTAGCAATCAAACAATTAATCCAGAAATAGATATATCAATCAAGTATACATTAAACCCATAGATATAATGTACAGAGGTCATATATATATATATATATATATATATATATATATATATATATATAAAATAAAAATCTAATCAGGTTTGAGTTTTCTTCTATTTGCAATATATATATATATATATATATATATATATATATATATATATATATATACATTAATTTTTATATCTCATCTATAATTCTGTTGATGTGAAAAAAACACAGATTATCCGATTTGTAAATTCCATAAACTGATATCCGGGATTAAAAAAAAGGCGTAACCAAAGAAAAGACGAAAAACACACATGCTATTTGAAAATAATCAAGCCAAACGTATGTCTAGTCAAAATAAGAAAAACACCGACAGAATTACCAAAGCTAAAACGTAATAAAGTGCTCAATATATATATATATATATATATATATATATATATATATATATATATATATATATATTCTAAACATTTCTATATGCTTAAATATTTCTGGTAGCAACCAAATCGTGTACCCATATTTTATACTGTTCTATTTTATCCATTTAGTCTTTTTTGCAAATAAATTTAGAGTGAATCATATGGTACAAAAGAAGAAATCTTAAAACGTTAATTTTTTTTTGTTTATTACTCTGACAGTAAGCTATCACTGTAAGGTATTTTACTTCTATTGTAATCACTACGTATAGCAATAAGAATGGGTAAAAGTCTATCTTGCTTATGAGTACGGTTCTTTTATATTACAGATCTCATGTTATATCAGTTCTAACTATCGATCTGTTTTGCTAGGAAAGTCCCAGGGGATTTTCCAATCATTGTTTTTCTGCTGGCAATCATGGATTATTTTCGTGTTGTTACTTTCTATACTATTTGTTTCTGCATTGTTTTCAAATTTTTATATACCGTACAACATTATTATTTCTATTAAGGTAATCTTGTAATCTTGTCAGGAAAGCTTCAGGCAACACAGATATTATCGGCAGAATTGTTTCGTTTCACTTCCGTAGAATGAGTACAATTTTTGGTTGCAGTGTGCGTCTATTTGCCTTCAAGTTTTCTGATGCATTACTTCTCTAAAAATGCGATACATAACTAAGAACAGCTTCCACATATACTAAGAAACGAAAACGAAAAAAGTATTTTCCAACATATACATATATATATATATATATATATATATATATGCAAATGTACGCACGAAAACACACTCCCACCCAACCATATATATATATATATATATATATATATATATATATATATATATATATATCAGACGGTTATCCTCTGCTTGAGAGGAAGAGACGACGAAATGAAAAAAGAAAAATGAAATCAAGGAAAAGAATTAGTATATAAAACATGTATATATATATATATATATATATATATATATATGTATATAAATAGAGAGGAAAGGAGAGAGAGAGAGAGAGAAAGAAAGAGAAATATTTATCGATTGACATTGATAGATCCATATAAACAGAATTAGATAGATAGATAAATAGATTGAACATTTCGAGACAATTATAAACGATAATCGCACTGAAATGTACTTGGATAACATTAGAGTTTTCAGACAATTTTTAAACAAGCTTCATCCACAGTTTCGACATGTTGCATGGCAACAAAGAAAAAAGAGCCCAATTCTACGCTTAAACTCAAAACCTAGTCTGTCATCTTCAAGAAAATATGTCCTCAAGAAGAGCTGCGGCCTAAATACACATTATATATATATATATATATATATATATATATATACGCAGATATGTACCTGTATGCTTATAAATTCGTCACTGGTTTAGTAGAGTTATCTACTGATACATAAAATACAAGAGGGATTTATACTCACATACGCACACATTCTATATGCTAAGCATGCTTCAAAATGTTCAACGCTTAAATCGAAAAGAGAAAAAGAAATGATGCCATGTCTCCACCTATTCACATCCTCTCTCAACACACATAATAAAAGGGCAGGTGTGACTTCACCAGTACCCAAAAGAAATATGCCTAAAGTCGTTTGAAAACACCTGGAGAAGATTACAAAAATGGGCTAACACAGGTGGTGAACACGTGGAGAATATTTAAAGACATATTAGTTCTGTTTCATTAATACAAGTGCTCCCAGAGACGTATTAATATTTTGTAGTGCCTCCCACTCTCTCTTTTTCTGTCCTCTTTCTCTCCACACACACACACACACACACACACATATATATATATATATAAAGAAATGTTGATGAGAAACATTTGTGTAATAATGTGCTCGCTGGCGTTATGACAGAGCAAGTATAAAACTTAAGAATATTACAATTATCATAACGCTAGAAGCCCTTTAAATGACGTTTCATGTAATGTACACAATCGTCAGTTTACAAAGAGAACATTTCCTTTACAATAGAATTTTTAACGTGGCGTATAGTCTGTTGTTGGATGGTTGGTTGTTTTGTTTTACTGCATATCAAACCTTTTCGGCTAATTTAACACCGAATTAAAGTTCAAACAACCCTGTTTATCACAAGTATAGTTTTTATTCACAAACAATTAAATGTCAAAACAGTTCAGTTAAATGTCAAAACAGTTCTATTTCATACAATTCAGTTTAGCATAAGTACGCAATTTAAATTTCAAAATAGTCCTTTTTCAAATAATTCAGTTTATCAAAAGTACGTAGTTTCGTTTTATTTGACGCATAGATAGGACCCTATAAGGTGCTACCACTCCGGGCCAAAGTGGACGAGGGAGCGATAGCAATGAAAGGGTACTCCACCTTCCCCAATCCTCCAGCATTACTGGAACCTTACTATGAGATTGTTTAGTGTCATATAGAGGATACCCGTTAGTGGGTGGGTATTACCCCTCAGCAGAGAAGCACTTAGTGCATTCTACAAGCCAAACCGATTGGGCAAGCATATAGTCAGGCAAAAAAATATAAGTACAATATATATATATATATATATATATATATATATATATATATATATATATATATATATATACTTTGATTTTTTTGTGAAATATAAGTAATACATTTGCTTTTATTCGACACATTTGCTTTTATTCGACACAATGTTTACTAATTAATCTATGTAATTTTAGTCAGCTTCCAAATATGGTGCTTAAGCAACAGTTTAAAGCGAAGGGAACAGATTAGATGGTTAAAATCTCGTTAGCATTGAGGTCAATATTCATTTCTTTAACGACGTAGAATAAGTGATTTCTTTCTAGAAAGATGTAAGCAATTTTCAATGCTTTACTTTTGTGAGTGACTGTAGACATATACAGTCTCATTGGTTATTCTTGAAGCTTAACAGATGTTCCGTTTATAAATCTCGGATTCATTGTTTACATGTTGCTTTCTTCGAGTTGAAACGAATAAAAAAAAAAAACAACTTTTAAAGTTAAAATATTGTCGACAAAAGATTTCGAAACTTTTGTTCTAGCTTCAAATTAAGTAATCTTTTAGTGGCCGCGAGCCAGAAAGAGAATAATGGAAAAATAGGCAAGCAGAAGTAACATTGTAAGCAAATGGCTCAAGGAAGCGAATAGATAAGAAATAATAAGAGCCAACTGCAGGAAGAGAGATGAGCTGAAAAAGTTCAACATCTCTTCCAGGGGTTAGGTGTAACAAGATATGCGTTATCTGACACACTGGACCCCGTTACTGCCAAGGTCATCAGATCTAAACCCTGACAGAGGCAAGTCATGTCACACATAATAAGCAGAAGTGAGGGTGAGATGTTCAATGTATCCCAATATATATATATATATATAGAGAGAGAGAGACAGAGAGAGAGAGAGAGGGGGAGAAAGAAAGAAAGAGAGAGCATGTGACGACAGTCTATACGCTGAAATATAAAGGGAAGCGTCAATAAAAATAAGCATGTTTTAAATCAGACGTTACATCGAAATTTTAATTGCAAGGTGCTATTATTTAGGTTGGTTGGTTTCTTTGTTTAATGGCATATCAACCTTTGTAGGTAATATAATGCCAAAGACATTATCCTAGAAGAACAGTAGTGGTACTATTTAACCCATAGCTGGGAGGATAACAGGGTTCATACCTTTCCCAAGGGTATTTGTCCGAAAGTGAACGTAATAGCGCGACTGGAGTTCGAACTCACTTACTACGATTGCGGAGTCTATCGCTTTAACCATTACATCACGAGGACACCCCCAACTATTATTTAGATGGATGTAACGTCTATAAAAATAAACAGTTTTTAAGTAAGACGTTACTTCTAAATTGAAACTATGTTTTTTTTTTTTTTTACATTTGTATCTATTACTTTCTTGCACAATCATTGCTTCTACCATTACAACATTCTACTTTTAAAGAACCAATTTTATTTGTACATATGGTTTAAGACTAATTCTACCATAGTGGCTTCCAACTCCTTTTAATTAATTTCCTTATTATTATATTATCTATTATATAAATACACAACCGACAAAAAGTTTGGGACCACCCTGAATTGTTTCTCTTAGTTCATAAAAATGGTTAATTTTACCTATGAAGATAAATACTTCCACCTATTGTGTATATCTGAAACCTTATATAGAATTCAATCACAGTTTTCTACAAGCATGATGGATTTATTCAATAAACATTGGAAATTTTCTTAGAACCGGATTCATTTTCTGAACTGTAGAGCAGAAATTTACAAATATTTCTTCCCCACAACTTGATAGATGTTCAATTAAATCTTGATTAATGTGTTATTGAAATTAATTTTCAGAAAGAACTAAAATACCAAGAATTGGTGTAATAAATGCGCGTGGTGGATTCTTTGATGAAAAGAAAATATGAATTTGTTTTAGTTGAAATTATAATTATTTCATATTTATTTTCGTTTAAATTATTACATAAATAAACGCAAGCATGGAAAAGAATTATTCCCTTATATGAAACTTGATGTATTATTTAAGTCTATTGAAAAAAAACATAAAACAAAACAAACAAACAATTTGGTCCTAAAGTTTTCTTCGGTAGTATATATATATATATATATATATATATATATATATATATATGAAGTTTTTCTCTTAAAGATGTATATTGAAAACAGAAAAGAGGTTTCTTTTACAAGTTTTTATTGTTTTATTTTCGTGTCATTTTACAAGATTTCTTAGGTTTAGTTCAATTTCATGTAAAAACTGTCTGAAATTTTCTCTCAGCTTGTTTCCGTCATTATTGTCCATTTTCAATGCTATAATCAAGATGTTATTTTTTCTTTAGAATATAGTGTATTGTGGCATTTTGAATATGCCTACTTTTTCAAAATATTTTTTACCTTAGTGTTTATAAAATCAGAAAGTCTCATGTTCGTGATGTAGAAAACTTTAGATCCGTAGTAAACTGTTGACAATAATATAGAATTTTTAGTCATTTAATACATCTAAGTCACAGGAAGGTTACAAAGCTGAATTCCATTTTATTTTCGGTAAAAATTTTGTTTATATAGTTATACACATTTTCGCTATAAGAAAATAATGTCGGTGAAGCGAGTTCCAGTCTTAAATATGGAAAATTTCATTTGAATTTTAACTAATACTCTTAGAAAAGGTAAGAAAATATCTCTCTTTTCTCCCCAGCTATAGGTAACATAGGTAGACAGGGTCTTCAAGATTTGGTAGGGCAACCGGTGTAGAACGCAAGAAATGTATTCAAAATCTAAAGAGGGCTGTTCAGAGAATCTGCGGAAAACTGGTGAATAATTATTCAGCTATCTGCTCACCTGAGAAATGTGGTTGGTCCAATACTCGCTTTTACCAACCACAATAAACCAATCAACTGCATAATCAACCTTAGTGCCACGCATTTAACTAAACTGTAATATGCTTATATTTCACGCAATTGGTGTCATCGTCATCTTCTTGTTTCACATTTTTCAGCTCTCTGGCAAGATCAACTGTTTGTCCATTTCTTCAAAGGAACCGGCAAAGAGTTATTTCGGGTTCGGAACGTAATTAAAAACGCAACATAGATCCTATTCAAAATAGAATTTTACCATAAGAAAGAACAATATTTTCCATTTTGTTTTCTTGTTGTAATCGCTTTGTTTTAAAGATTATATTGTTCAATTGCTAGCTCTCACAAGTTATACAATCTTACAGCCAAACCCTAAAGCTCTACAGAACTCATGTTGTCATTGTCCTAGGTATTCAAGAGATTTCCTGAGGTTTGGTTTGGTTTGGTTTTATGGCATATCAACCATTGTAGGTTATTTAATATCATATCCTTTTTATACATATATATTAAATATATGATTTCTAAACACATTTTGTATATATCAATTGTAAACGAGCCTGTGATTATTGTTTGCACACAGTTAAATGGCTTCACATATTTCTATCTATTACGAATTATTCTATTTACTGTTAAACATTTGTTTGCACACAGTTAAATGTTTCCAAGTATTGCTATGTAACACTAACAATTCAATTAAACATCAGTAATTTGTTTACATAAGGTTAAATGATCAAATAGTTCTATTTCAAACAATTCAGTTTAAGATGTCAACAACGTTAAAAGGTTCAAAGTATTGATATATATCACTAACGATTCAATTAAACATCAGTCATTTGTTTACATAAGGTTAAATGATCAAATAGTTCTATTTCAAACAATTCAGTTTAAGATGTCAACAACGTTAAAAGGTTCAAAGTATTGCTATATATCACTAACGATTCAATAAAACATCAGTCATTTGTTTACATAAGGTTAAATGATCAAATAGTTCTATTTCAAACAATTCAGTTTAAGATGTCAACAACATTAAAAGGTTCAAAGTATTGCTATATATCACTAACGATTCAATAAAACATCAGTCATTTGTTTACATAAGGTTAAATGATCAAATAGTTCTATTTCAAACAATTCAGTTTAAGATGTCAACAACGTTAAAAGGTTCAAAGTATTGCTATATATCACTAACGATTCAATAAAACATCAGTCATTTGTTTACTCACAGTTAAATGATTAAACAGTTCTATTTCAAACAATTCAGTTTAAGATGTCAACAACGTTAAAAGGTTCAAAGTATTGCTATATATCACTAACGATTCAATAAAACATCAGTCATTTGTTTACTCACAGTTAAATGATTAAACAGTTCTATTTCAAACAATTCAGTTTAAGATGTCAACAACGTTAAAAGGTTCAAAGTATTGCTATATATCACTAACGATTCAATTAAACATCAGTCATTTGTTTACATAAGGTTAAATGATCAAATAGTTCTATTTCAAACAATTCAGTTTAAGATGTCAACAACGTTAAAAGGTTCAAAGTATTGCTATATATCACTAACGATTCAATAAAACATCAGTCATTTGTTTACATAAGGTTAAATGATCAAATAGTTCTATTTCAAACAATTCAGTTTAAGATGTCAACAACATTAAAAGGTTCAAAGTATTGCTATATATCACTAACGATTCAATAAAACATCAGTCATTTGTTTACATAAGGTTAAATGATCAAATAGTTCTATTTCAAACAATTCAGTTTAAGATGTCAACAACGTTAAAAGGTTCAAAGTATTGCTATATATCACTAACGATTCAATAAAACATCAGTCATTTGTTTACTCACAGTTAAATGATTAAACAGTTCTATTTCAAACAATTCAGTTTAAGATGTCAACAACGTTAAAAGGTTCAAAGTATTGCTATATATCACTAACGATTCAATAAAACATCAGTCATTTGTTTACTCACAGTTAAATGATTAAACAGTTCTATTTCAAACAATTCAGTTTAAGATGTCAACAACGTTAAAAGGTTCAAAGTATTGCTATATATCACTAACGATTCAATAAAACATCAGTCATTTGTTTACTCACAGTTAAATGATTAAACAGTTCTATTTCAAACAATTCAGTTTAAGATGTCAACAACGTTAAAAGGTTCAAAGTATTGCTATATATCACTAACGATTCAATTAAACATCAGTCATTTGTTTACATAAGGTTAAATGATCAAATAGTTCTATTTCAAACAATTCAGTTTAAGATGTCAACAACGTTAAAAGGTTCAAAGTATTGCTATATATCACTAACGATTCAATAAAACATCAGTCATTTGTTTACATAAGGTTAAATGATCAAATAGTTCTATTTCAAACAATTCAGTTTAAGATGTCAACAACGTTAAAAGATTCAAAGTATTGCTATATATCACTAACGATTCAATAAAACATCAGTCATTTGTTTACTCACAGTTAAATGATTAAACAGTTCTATTTCAAACAATTTAGTTTAGTATAAGTACACAGTTTAAATGTCAAAGCATTCTATTTGATCCATAGATATCAAGTGCTACCCCGTCGGGCCAATGTGAACCTGGAAGTGATGCCCATGAAGGGGTACTCCGTATTCCCCAAAATTATAGCATTACAACAGTCTCCTCATCATATTTTAGTGTCACACACAGGACAATCGTTGGGAGAGTCTTACTGCTGTGCAGAGAAGTAATCGGTGTATTCTACAGTCCCAGATAACTGGGACAAGATTTCACGAGGAATAAAGATATTCAGATCTATCATACCTTTAAGAAGAAGTTATAACTAAGGGAGAGAGCTGGTAGGTTAGTCTGCCAAAGGATGTAAAAACCTAGTAAATAAGCCATATTGAAAAATGCACAATGTTCAAACGCATGATATTCCCCCTTCTACGTCATAAAGGTAAAAAATGTTTTGTTAGTATTATTATGAACACTGACATCAAAATCTATCTGAATCAATACGTTAAGCTGTCTAAATAAAACGAACCTATAAAAGTTAGTTTGTTGAAATAATCATTCATGTTAGTTTGAGTCGGAAAGATGGGTCAAATCAAAGTCAAGGACACATGGTATGTTCTGATAGAATTTTTATCGCTTCAAAATTGATAGATTTTAAAGAATAACGCTTGGGCCTGTGCCTGAAAAATCCTTCTCTTAAAGTCACCTCTAATGGTCCCATCACCATACTAAATAACAAGCGGTTGAAATTAGTACGCCATTTTACATACCTCATTCGCAATATCTCATTTACGGAATGTGATGTTAAACTTATACATAGAAAGCTATGGAATATTATCGACCTCTGTGATAAAATAAAACGGGAATTCTTTCTCACAATAGCCTTTCAGTGCTATTGTAAGTCAGCTCCATTTCGAATTTATCGAAGCGCGAGAAGAAAACGCTAGATGGGAATTAAACAAAGGTACATCCTACTGCTTAGAACAAATGCGAGAATCAGCAAATCTTAAAATAAAACAATAGCTGTACGGCCATTTAAGTATCATCTCTCAAAACAAACACGTAAGACGAACAAGATAGACTGAACACGATTGGGGAAACAGGGACGAATCTATAATCGATACTCTCCTTTGGACTTCCTCGCCTGGATACACCAGCGTGGGCCAATCCACAAGGATTTATATTCATTTGTTCTCCTCGGACACTGGGTGCAGTCTACAGGGCATACCGAGGGAGATGGCCAGTAAGGACTGATGGAGAGAGAGAGAGAGAGAGAGAGAGAGAGAGAGAGAGAGTTAAGGCCATCTGTGCTTTCAGCCCTAATCTAATAATGATACATTGAGATGTATTATAAATAGGGACTCCAGTTGATTGTTTTTGTAGTAAGTTGTTTCCTAGCTAGACCGAAAGGTTCCTCAAGTTTAGGTCGGGATAGCAATAGACGCCCAATTAAAAAGTAGAAATAATTCAGCAGCAAATCAGTTGCTCGCCATGATTGGCTGGAAGAAACTCAAACGAGAGAGCCATTAAGGAATATCCTTGATAGAAAAACGGAAAAGGGAGAGTTGAACACTAGCCACAATGACACGAAGACAAGACCAAAATTACGGCACCCATTTTTAGGTAAGCTCCGCGAAGGGGTTCCGCGCCCACCTTGTAGATGCAAAGATAGAACTCTCAGCAAGTGTGTTTTCAGGGATGCTGTTACAGTTACAGACTTTGAAATGATAATTCCATGAAAGAACTCCCATAGAAATGCTAACGTGTTTGTTTGTCTTTTTTTTGTTGAAAAATCATGCATATATATATATATAGTATACTGCTGTATGGATGCACTACATGGACGCTAAAAAAAACGGCTGGAGAAGAAGCTAGACGGCAATTACACAAGAATGCTGCGAGCAATATTGAACAAGTCCTGGCGGCAACACCCCACAACGCACCAACTATACGGCCACCTGCCTCCCATCACGAAAACTATCCAAGTTAGACGAACCAGACATGCAGGACACTGCTGTAGAAGAAGGGACGAGCTCATAGGTGATGTACTCCTATGGACCCCCACATATGGCCAAGCTAAAGCAGGACGACCAGCTCGAACATACATACAGCAGCTATGTGAGGATATGGGATGTAGCCCTGAAGACCTGCCAGAGGTGATGAACGATAGGAAGAAGTGGCAAGAGAGGGTCTGGGATATCCGTACTAGCGGCACGACATGATGATGATGATGATGATGATGATGATGATAATTTTAACCTGGTTGATCAGTAATGGTGCTATTTAACCATGTGCTTAGGAAATAAAGGAGTTCATACCGTTCCAAAGATTGTTTGTCCGAAAGTGAACAGAATAGCGTGAGTGAAGTTGTAACTCACTACATAGTCAAAGTTCAGTACGTTACTAACTACATAACGTAGAATACAAGTAGGATGTGACAAAAATCAACTCTTATCGGAGTTTAACAAGTTTAAATTCATTTTCATTCTCCTACATTAGTCGCCGAACTAAAATAAAAGAACTCGGTCTGATTAACTATTAATCATAGCTGGAGCAAAAATAGTTGTATTCCTACCTTTCCCAAGGGTGTTACAGCTATGTGAAATGTAAAAAGCCTCGTCCCAGATTTGAACACGAGTCACCATGTTCCTTTCCAAAGATATTACCATTACACAACGAACACCTGCTTATATATATATATATATATATATATTCCCAAGATAATATATATATATATATATATATATATATATAAAGATAATCCTCTCCAGGATAACAATGTTGAGAGACATGGTTTGGTTAAGTGCTGTTTTGTCTTAGTGGATTGTTGTCGGTCGAGATTGCTTGACGCGGATGCCAAGCACGACCACCATTAGCGTCTCGCGAGCGAGCGAGACCTACAAACACCTCGAGCCTCAGAGAGGTGTACCCGCAAGCTCTTACCCACTTCCGCCCGGTTAGCGCTTGAGGTGGCCTTTTTGAAGGGAAAGCCAACGGGGCACGTGGGATTTTGGGGACCAACGAGCGTGTGTATGCCTCAGCCCTGCACTTAGTACCCACGTTAAAAAGGCCTTGTGCCATACGCTGGTGTATGTGGAACGCTAGACAAAGACCTATATATATGGATATATACTTATTCATTCGCATTTTGTGGGTTCTTCCCCCACTTATATATATATATATATATATATATATATATATATATATATATATATATATATATGCATTTCACTGAATCTAATGCCCGTATGAAGCCATTTTTTTTTATCTTAATAAGGACAAAAAAGAAGAGAAATATAAAACCCACTTCTCAGAACAATAGGTTAAATACAACAAATTTGACAGTCGAATTATGCAAAATGAGAAAAGACAAAGTTATTCGTATAGTAAAAAAATATCGTTTTAGATTGATTGATTGGTGTAAGTATAAGTAATTTACATAATTGTTTTATCAATGACGCCTTCTAGAAAATTTATTCAGTAGAATATTTGTAATAATTCCAGCCAGGAACATCACGCCATAGGTGCCGGCTGTTTAGTTGGCTAGTGAACACTGGGTGTCAGGGGACCGATCCCCTTGGCTTAACTGCTTTGTCGGGTTGAGTTAATTGCCAAGCCTCTGAGTCACCCCCATTAAGGAGAATGTCGACGGGCCAATAATTTTTGTTCCTGTCTCGCATGGGTCTTGAAATGTCTGTGGTTCCCACTTGAAAATGGCCTTGTGCAGCATACTGGTGTTGTTTTTTTCTTTTTCTTTTTTTTGGGTTTGGTTTAAAGTCATATCAACCTTTGTAGGTTATTTAATGCCAAAGCTATTCTCCTAGAAGAACAGTAGTGGTACTATTTAACTCATAGCTGGGAGGATAAGGAGGTTCATAGCTTTCCTAAGGGTATTTGTCCGAGAGTGATCGTAATAGCGCGACTGGAGTTCGAACTCGCTTACTACGACTCCGCAGTCCATCGCTTTAACCATTACACCACGAGGACAACCCCCACTGGTGTTGTGAGCCATATGATAAATGATAAAGAACATCAGGTTGTGGATAGAGTGTCACCATATTTATTTTTTCGTTAACAACACAATGGGGAATGCAAAGAAATTTAGCGTTGACTTGTGACAAAGAATTATTAACTTCCACAAGTCGAGAAACAGTTACAGCCTTATTTCAAACCGGTTAGCTATGGTGCAGTCCCTTATAAAAAGGTTTTAAAAAATGAGGTGCCCGTGGTGTAATGGTTACCGTCGTAGGAAACGGACACGGCGACACGAGTTCAAATCCTGGACGAGACTAATTGTATTATTT
>OY757910.1:97091354-97188854 GCA_963585895.1 Sepioteuthis lessoniana
GTTAATTTTTTTAGTGCATTGATTTATATCAATGCTTTTTAGCAGGATAGAAATAAATTTATTAACTTAATATGGCCGATTGTATATATATATATATATATATATATATATATATATATATATATATATATATATATATATAAGACAGAATTTGGCATGAAATTATCTACAAAGGTTGACAGGTCCTAAAACACAACCAACGCACAAACCTAATTTATTAAGCGGCAATATACATATATATATATAGAGAGAGAGAAAGAGAGAGAGAGAGGGAGAGAGAGAGGGGGGGAAGATAAAATAAGAGAGAGAAGATAAAGTGAGAGAGAGAGAGAGAGAGAGAGAGAGAGAGAGAGAGAGAGAGTAAGAAGAAACTGCGCTCGTCTAGATGATCATAAAAATATATATTACCAATACAATTTCTTGTCTAGAGGTTTTGTTAATTTATCACATATTTTTTGTATCTTTTTACTGATTTTCTACTATTTTTGTACATCACTATAAATGTCAGTTGTGCTGCTATGTTAATTTTTTGAATAAAATCCTTGGTAAAAGGCTGAACCCACTCATAGTCCAAACATTTGTTTGAATAGTATTTGAACTTTTCTATAAGTATGAATTTGGGATTAAATAACCTATGGAAGTTGATATGCCATTAAAAAGAGAATCCTGACTAATGCAAATGTCAGTTTCGTGCGTATAAAGAATGTCCATTTTTTTTTGTAATGCTCTATTCATCTTTTGTCATTTTAAAGACTAAAATGATGATGTTATTTTTTTTTAAATTCAAATGAACTTTAATTAAATAGTTTTCATTATCTACCGTTTATTATGTTAACAATTTCAATTCCAAATCGGATATAATTCCAATATAGAAAAACCATTACGTCACGCGTAATCTGTGAAGAATAATACGACGTTTTAATTTTCGTGCATATTGGTATTTTAATGTAATTTCTATAATGATAGCTAGACTTTTTTAAAATCTATTTTCCTTTGTTTTTGCGATAACTAGTTCTAATATTTGAGGTTGTCTTTTGCAAGGCATACCATTACAGATGTTTTTGTTGCCTACATGTACTTAATAAATACTAGTTGAAATGATGTGGCATTATATTCTCTATTGATTTATGCTTGTCTTTAGGATAATAATGGATGATAAGACACAAGTTAATGGAGGTGAAAAATCAATTGCACTTTCACCATTGTATTGGTTATAATTTTCTCTGCAAAGATACAATTTCCAAATATTCCCTAAAATAATGTATTACATAGGGTTTATATAAAATTGATTTGAGTATTCGGCAAAATTAGTAACTTTAAGTGTTTTAGTTTCAATTATCTTGTAATATATACTTGATTTCTATGTTTGGCAAATCATATGTATCGGCGTATTGTATTGTTCATATCCATATCTATCTATCTATCTTGAATTATTGTTTGTTTGTTTATTTGTTTGTGTTTTATGGCATATCACCATTTGTAGTTTCTTTAATGCTAAATCCATTTTTATACCAATATTTACTTCTTTTTCAAACAATCAGCTTAGCATAAGTACACAATTTAATTGTAAAAACACTTCTGTTTTAAGCTATTCATTTTAGTCGAATAATTCTAATTGAAATAATTCAGTTTAGAATAAGTATAGATAGTTTACATACAGTTAAATTTTCAACGGTTCTATTGCAAACAATTCAGTTTAACATAATATAGTTCCAATGTCCAAAATAGCTCCATTTGAAACAATTCAGTTTAGCATACAAAAAAAGTTCGTATGGTCAAACTTCAACTTATTGTACAATTCCCAATGGTCACCATGCCCACCCAAACAATGCTTAGTCTTATATTCTTTCTGTGCTGATTTGCCGCATTCGCTTCTTCTTCTTCTTCTTCTTCTTCTTCTTCTTCTTCTTCTTCTTCTTCTTCTTCTTCTTCTTCTTCTTCTTCTTCTTCTTCTTCTTCTTCTTCTTCTTATTATTATTATTATTATTATTATTATTATTATTATTATTATTATAATAATAATAATAATAATAATAATAATAATAGGGGGTGTTTGATTATCTATAAATAATGAGATAGATAGATAGATAGATAGATCGAAAGAAAGAAAGAAATTATTCTCATTAGTCTAATCCATTCTTTACAAGACATTGTCACTGACATTAAGGTTACAGCGAATAAACTCAGCTTTCAGACGATTAATCATCTGTGAATGTAAAATGCTCTAAGGAGGGGAATTCAGCTTCTTCTAAATAGTCGATAATGAGACTTTCTTTTTACCTGATCAGGGATGATGTATGATTATTTAGCACCCTAAGGATTGCTTGTCCTTCCTCACAAGACTCCCAACTTCAATTTGTAGACAAGATATAAGTTGTTTAGTTAAAAAGTCAATCCTTAGAGTCAGATCAGAGAAGAATTTACATTATTTAAATTGCAAGGATAAGTAACAATGTTAACAAACTATTTTGCTTACAGCCAGTAAACAAACAAAATATATTCTGAGTGTAAAATGCTTCATGTAAGTTTTCCATTTCAGGCTCATCAGATTCTAAGTGTTCGTGCTTTTGTCTTTCATTTCAAATTTCGTCTCTACTTCAAGTAAATCAAGTGCTGGTGTCTACGCTTGTTCATTTGACATAGTTGCTAAGGCAACTTGTCTATTTTCCAACATCCTTAAGCGTATATACGCTTTCAAAAAGCATCAGCTTTGAGGAACTACGTTCACCACACACAATTGAAACCTAAGTGTCAGAAGGAACATTTAAATAGTGGAAACTTGCGTTTATTATCCAAGATTTTTTGTTGTAGTATAGAGAGAAGTACTTCGTATTACCACAATAAAGCAACCATTAAGAACATATTGAAATGTTTGCTTTAAAAGTACACCATAAGACTTCAGCAACGATATATTTCTTTTTATTAAGCATCGAATTTCTTGTTAAAATTCTTCCTTCTGTTATGTTTTACATGTTATTCTACCGCTAAATAAGTGGTGAGTCTCCGGAGCATTGTGGCTAACGTGTTAGACATCGGAGTAAGTGAGTTCGAACTTCAGCCATCCTATTACATTTAATTTCGGATTAATAAACTAGGTAAATACATGAATCCCCTTATTCCTTTAAATATGGGTTAAATAGCACCATTATTGTTCCTTTTACCAGGACAATATTCGCAGAAATTCAACATATCAGTAAAAAACAAAACGAAAATTACCGTATTTGACTACATATAAGACGCACTAATGAATAAGATGCACTCCAATTTAAGAAGAGCAAATCAAGGAAAAAAAAAAAAGCAAAAAAAACGAAGTACTAATATTAAACATAAGGAAATTAATATAATGAATATGATCAAGGATAACACTTTTAATATGCGTAATAGCCTTTTAAAAATGGCAGTGAAAGTTGCACTAAAGTCTAAGCCAATCAGAGTTGTTCGGTAGCTAATTTCTATCGAGAATTGTAAACCTACATACGGCATATAAGACACAAGGGAATTTTAAAATATATTTTTGGTAAAAAAAAAAAAAAAAAAGTGCGCCTTATAAGCCATCAAATACGGTAAATAAAAAATACCTCTCCCCCCCCCGAAAAAAAAATCCACCATCTGGTAAACAAAGAAACCGAATGTAATCTAACCTCTAGATGAAATAATCGAATCCACATTCTTTTTTATTCATCATTATAAAGAAAAAACACAGATAGGATGCAAAACAACTTTTTATAAGACATAGGTATCCTGCAAACCTTAAAGTTTTTGTTTGTGAATCCCGGTGTCGTTGTGGCTCCGACATCGTATTAATCATGTCCGAACTCCAATCTCACTTTTACATTCAGTTTTAGACAAATACCCTGAAGAAAGGTATGAACTTCCTTATCCCTCAATCTCTTTCTCTCCTTGAGAGTATACTTTGGCATTAAATAACCCACGATGTTTGATATGCCAATAAGAAAAAGATACTGAAAGCACACACACACACACACACACACACACACACACACACACACACACACACACACATATATATATATATATATATATATATATATATATATATATATATATATATATAATATTCCTAACGCGTAATAATACATTCTGCATGCCATATGCTCTTAAAATCCCTTACTTGTTACAAAATTCGCAAACATTTTTGTCCCTCTTGTTTCATTTTCTGCTGCTAAATAACATCAAACTTTTTTTCCCTTTAGACCATTGTAATTTAAGTCTACATAAGGTTAGATATTATTCTGAATGGTCAGTATTACTTTGATTTGAAGATACAATTGCTCCAATGCTTTTTCGGGTCTTTTCAACCCATGTTTGTTATCCTAATGCAACTTTTTATTTTCTTGCCAAATGAATCACAATAAAAACCAAATATAAATCTTTTAAGATTGATTATGGTGACTATTGACGACATAATTATTTCGCATCCTATGGTAGTGTACTTTTCCCCTTGTCTCTTAGAAAATCATGTGATTCATATGGTATGCTGATATAAATTATCACGGAAGGAGTAAAGCCATCTAACTGGGTTACAATAATTCAATTCAGACACGCTACTTTTTTGCACGCTTTCAGAAGTCTCTCACTTTTCTTCATTTACGTCTGTGTGTTGTACAGAAATATATAATCGTTGTTTATGAATGTATTTCTGGAAGCAGCACTTTTTATTTGTTGGCTCTTTATTTGACCTTTTTTTCGCTACTGTTTTCTTTTTTTTTCTAACTTAGCCATACAAGACAAAAAAAATGTTCCCACAAAATGTTGGGAAATAACTTTGAAATAAGCCTTCTGATAGTGTATTATATATTTCATTTCGGTAAATCCTCTTTTTATGCTTGTGCTGTAATGGGATGATTTGAGAATAAGGGGATATAACTCCGTGGGCAATAACAGAAGTATAAGATTGAGAGACAAGGTATATTGGGTATATTCCTTTCTGATCAAAAAATTTAGGAGCGAAAAATGATATGGAAATTGAAAGGCTGAAATTTGATTGGTTTAGATATTTTTATGAAACGAGAGAGAGAGACAGAGAGAGAGAGAGAGAGAGAGAGAGAATCTGGGATTTTCTAAGGATATTTATGTTGCTTCTGAGACAGGGAGCAGAAATGTCACATTTTAGATAACTCCCCCGCCCGGGGATGTAAACATTTGACGGCAACACTATCATGATTTTCACAAGGAATTTCTCATACAATCAAAGTGCTGGCTGAAAACATATTCACTTCCAGAGTCGGCCTTAAAGGCTTCTTTGTCATATATCGCATCTGATATATCTTCACCCAGTGTCCGCACCAAACTAATATATGTAAGTCTTTGTTAGCCGGCCAGATCTGGTGTGTCCATGTGTAGGAGTCCATCAGAGAACGTTGTTTATGTGTTCTTCAGCAGTAGTGCTCCTCAAGTCTTGTTCGTGTTACTTAGATGGTTTGTGAAATGAGAGGTAAATGGCTCGTACAGCAGTGGTTTTTTTTAGTGTTGTTGGCGGGATTTATTCAAAACAGTTCATTGTATTCATATGCAGTTTCCATCTGGCTTTTTCTCATAGTGTTTTGTTAGTGGTGCATCCCTGGAGTAGTACTGACACTGAAACAGCTTGGAAGAATTTACATTTTATCTTATCTGTGAGTTCAGCTTTCCATATGGTCGATAAACTGTTACTAGCAGTCAACGCCTTTTCTAGGGATAGTTGATATCACTTTCTATTGATGAGATATTCTTGCCGAGGTATGTGAATTGGTTTAGTAATTTCTGAGGCAAGCATCTTAAAGTGTAAATGGTTCCTTCTTGTTCAAATCACATGAATTCTATTTTATTTGCGCTCGCGTAGTGGCTAACGATTATTGATGGTTACTCTAGGCTAAGCAGGAGCGATTCAGTTTGGGTAGCTGTGCTTGTGAAAAGCGCTAAATTATCTGCATAGAATACATCGGTCATTATTTCTGATTCTTTTTTTAAATGTCAAATTTTTTTCTTTTATAAGATCTCTTGATTTTCGAAGTTTGTAATCTAGGCAGATTATAAACATATATAACGCTAATGTATTTCGTTGAAAGACTCCAATAACAATGTTGAAGAAATTGGTGTTGCCATCAGGAGAACAAACTATTGCTTTTGTGTTTTTATAAAGCATCTTTATCATATTTACCAATCGTTGCCTCACCAAGGCTGATGAACCCAGTCTGTCCTACTATTTATCCATAGCTGGAGGGAAAATAATTGGATTCATACCTTTCCCAAGGGTATTAGCATCTTTATTGCGGTTAAGGTTTTTTTGACGGGACCATATGCTAAATGTATTTGTTCCGTCTTTCCTCTGCGTATGGAATCAGATGCTTTGGAGAACTCTACGAGCTATAGTATTGCTTCGAGAGTTTTCGCATGTACTTCTTAGATTATTTGACTTATAATCAGAATCTGAGAGGTGATGAATCGATTTCTTTGAAAGCAGTCCTGGGTTTCCATAGAATTTTTCTCGATTTCAATTCGGATACGATTTAGAAGCCATGCATTATAAACATTATCAGCGATAAGACTTATGCTTGTGTAGTTCTTACTAGGCTACCATTTTGGGGACAGAAAAGGAAACAGTCTTTTTTCAATTTCTTTATTGTGTTTTGTTTATAAACAGTATTGTATAATTAAAGAAACATGCCAAAGAAATGTTCTTATCTTTCATTCATTTATAGGTAATGCAGCTTTAAAGTTATTCAGTAGACTGTGCAAAGTTTTTGCCTCCTACAGAATTTATAATTTTTGGTAGTTTTTCGATTAGATTCTTAATGTTCTTTTCTCTTTGGATGTCTTTCTTCTTCGGTAGGAGCTTTTGGTTTTGTTCTCGAGTTGCTTTTCCTTCCACTCAATTCATTTACTATCAACCATGCTAAACATGACGGTCTGTATTCTAGTTGTTCCTTTTGTTAATTTTCTCTGGGCCTTCTTAAGTTTCTGCGAATTGATGTAGGTTGGATATATACTTTTCGGGAAGGATACTTTTTTCATGCTATCTGTTTTTCCCTAACTGCCATTGACTTTAAGAGACTTCTGCTTATGGCTCTTAATTTTTTGTTGTGCACTCGGCTGCTGCTTCTATATGTGCCGTAAAATCTTTTATTCGTCTTTCCTAGAATGTCTTTTAGATGTCCTCTGAAGAGCATCAACCTTGTTTATTAGAATTATCTTTTAGTGGTTGCTTATATCACTATTATTAAAAAAAGGAACTGTCATATTGAATTTTGAGTGCTTGAATTTTTAGACCTTGAATTTTGAGTGCTTGTTCTTTTAGCATTAACTTACCCTATATATATATGTGTGTGTGTGTGTGTGTGTGAGTAAGTATGTATCTAATCCAACCAAACAACCATCCAACCAAACATAATTTTAATCAGGTGATTCTACAATCATGTTGATGATGATAACATTGGAAAATACCTGCAAAAGTAGTCTTTTTCTTTTAAAGATTTAAGATTTCAGTTGCTTATTCATTTTTTTATTATTAGTTAAATGGAAAGCCAACTTTCGTGGGTTATTCAGTGCTAAAAGCTATCCAAGTAGAAGAACAGTTGTGTTGCTATTTAACCTCTATTAAGGGGATTGGAAGGTTTATAATTTTCCCTAGGGTATTAAGCCGAACGTGAACGCAGTAGCGCGGCTGGTATTCGAACTCATTTATTACAGAGTCACAATGAAGTACGTTAGCCGATACACCAAATGAAATTCTCGATATCATGCGTGGGAAATTATTTGAATGACGTGGTAATGGAATGATAATAAATGTATAATGGAAGGAATTTACTGTTACACTGTAAAAGATAAAATTATATAATGACATACATTATGAAATAAAAATACCTTAAATCCTTTTACATTTCTCTTAATACAAAAAATAAATTGAAAATATTCTTTTTTGAATTTTTATGTAATTATCTATTACATTAAACGAATCTTTTTCATTTAAATTAGATCTATTTAGTTATTTCCCCTGAATAAACAATAACAAGAAAACAGAACACAAAACACAGCAGGCTCCGTCTGATCAGTCCGATCAGCGACCAGTCTGGTGACAGATTGCTCTTGGTCTGGACCTCTCCAGGTGCTGAGTAGCACTTTGGCCGGCCGTGCTGTCGGGGCGCGGATCTGGCCGAGTGTGTCTCGGTGCCTGGGGAGTATTTCCTACGGCCTCAGGGGGCCTTCCCCCCAGGCTTTTACTCCCTTCGGGGAGGTTTGGTTTATCGCCCGGTGCCTGAGGCGCCCCTAATAAGGGGAATGCCGAAGGGGCCGTAGGCATTTTTGGGAACTCCGGGCGCGTGTGGGCTACAGCCCTGCGCCCGGTCCCACCTAAAAAAAAGGCCTTGTGCCAAACTTGCCCGTAAGGTGGGGCGGTCGACAAATACCCCCCCCCGTCTGATCAGTATATTATCGATACTGTGGCGTTGCTGGTGTCTCAAAAAAGTTGGTCTAAACGAAGACACAAACATAAGATGAAATGAAAAGACAGACATGTGTTCATAGAAAAGTTTACTCACGTTGTTATATAATTGCAGTGGGATTTTTTTATATATATTATCATTTTTCGTTTTATATATCTTGCCTTTCGGTTTAGTTAGGCTGAGAAACTTTCGGCTTAGTGCATGGGTTAGTTAGATGCACACATTGAGAGCAGGTGTTCATGCACACGCGGGGCGTATGTGACAATCTGAGATGTCACAATAAAAAGCCCCGATAGGACATGGACCGGGGACATGAATGACGTCATGCCCGGAAGCAATGAGTTGAGGATTTGGGGATTTGAAAAAAATCAGTGAGTTGAGATTCGAGTCTAGAGGAAGGTAGTCGATTTTTGGTCTCGAAATGTGCCACGCGTTTGTTAAATAAATTGTGTCTCTCTCTCCTCATGTCGAAAAACCTTAAACTCAGAAAGGTAAATAAAAGTTTTATACCTGAACCAGAAAAGAGAGTCGTCAAGTGTTTCGAGTGTTTTCGAATTCCGATATGTTTATGAACATTTGTAAACGTTTTACGTAGCCGTATGAATATGTAAATGCCACGTGTTCGTATCTTGGTCGTATATTTTTGGACGTGGATATGCTACAACGCTACTATCGCTGATACAACATTTTTCTCGACTGATCTCGAGACAGTATCATCAGAGAGTACGATTGACATCACGGGGTAAATTAATAAAAAGTTAATAGAAAATGAGTTGATTGTTCGCCAATGGTCCGGGAGACCAGGGTTCAATCCCAGCTCTAGTCTTACCAAAGGCTCAAAAAATGGTACTTGATGCCACCTTGCTTTATGCTCAGCATTATACGGTAAGCATCAAGGGTAAAGGGGGGCAATCCAGGGAAGGAATAGCGCCCTCCCCTACATCTTGGTGTAGAAAGCTATTAAAAATGGAGACTTCAGGTCACCAACTAAGGTCGCCTACTTTACTTTACTTAAAGAGAATTTCGTATTTTAAGATTGTTTTGTTATAAACCATTGTTCATTTGATTGATTGATTGATTGATTTTAATGGCATATTAACCCGTCTAGGGTTATTTTATGCCCATACCTTGAGGAATCATGTCCATTGTACATTCATATATACATTCCTTTCTGTACTTTATTTTTCATTTTTTTAGCACACGGTCCTATCTAATACAAATGCTTTTTAAACAGATCTCTTTGACCCATAAGATGGGAACCTAACAGGTACTACCACTTGTGCCAGATTCGGCCGAGGGGTAATGGCAAAAAAAGGGCACTTAACACTCCCTAGATTTCCTAAACTGGAGACATTCGATGTTGTTAGTTTTATATACTGGACACCTGTCTTTTTAAGTGCTGAGGGGTGCTTTACCGACTTCTGTTGCGTATTTTAAGACCTTTTGATTGATTTCAGCTCAATACTGAAAAAAAAGAAAGATTTTTTTGGTCGGTGGGTGTAAACTTTACTCTTCGGTGCCTCTCTGAGTTCTGCAACGTCTGCGGTTGTCTACTTTGGCCTTTTAGCATTGCCGACCCTGTATTCGACTTGACCCCAGCAATAAGATTAGATATGGCATTCCTGAGGTATTTTTAATCATTCCTTTTTATTTCTATTCACTGTTGTTTAAAAACAATTTTCTAAATTTTCAGCTGGAAACATGTCTAGAGTTTTCAAGCCGTAAACTCAACACTCACATCATTATTTCTTTGCCAACGGCTTACCAGCATCTGTGCTTTGAGCCAAATCTCCGAAGTACACAAAGTGTCTATTCTCTGACCCGAACACATCAATCAAATCATACAACAAGCTATGATAGGCATCTTATCATCTTCGGTAGACAATCGAGATATCTGCCCATCATTTTTTGCGCACTCAGGTAACTAAAGTTACCAGTGAAAGCAGTCATAATATAAGATGACCTTTGACACTTCCACATCACGAATATCCGTGTGTCAAACAAGATCGAAAATATTTCTTTACAGAGCACAAAGATACACACACACACACACACACACACACACACACACACACACACACACATATATATATATATATATATATATATTTGTTGTATCACTTTCAGGTCTGAAAAAAAAACTTTCTTAATTATATGTTCTGATAGTATATCCAAGATTCAGAGAATGTGATCTGAAGAACACAAGACAAAAGTTCTGGCATTATTACCTTGTCCAATCAAGATTCTTGTTTCGTCATTGAATATCATTTTCATCCGATTTTCCACACTCTGATGAATTTTTCCCCCTTAGCCTATTTTCATTTTATTTCCTTCTCTTTATGCATGTATCTTTTCATTTAGTTTTTGTATTTAATTTTCCGCATACATTTTTAATTACAAATGACTGGTTCCCGCCAGATCAACGGTGATCAGTAACGATAAGCCTATTCAGGACCTAAATTGATGACCTCTTAGTAAGAGCAGATTAGAAAAGAAACCTGAAGCCTTTGTACCAGAATAAGGGAACTCTAGTTAATAACAAAGTCATTTCAGATCATCAAAGGTAAACAGTGTTTAAGTAGGTAACCATTTAAAATGATCCAATAATGTAAGCAACTTGTTTGTCAGCGCTATAAAAAAAAATTACCAGGTGATAACAAAATAAATCAACAGATACGTTAAAAAACATATTGCCCATGAAAGAATAAATAAAAAAATACTATTTTTAAATCATCTACTGAAAGTAAAATTGTTTCCTAAAAGTTTACTAAATGCTAGAGAGTAATATTTCTGCGTAACATTTTCATTCAAAATGTATCACTTATAAACATGAAAACGTATTACAAAGTTATCAAGAAAGTTCATTTTTTGCTGGACCATCATCATCATCATCATCATCATCATCATCATGTCACGCTATCAGCACAGGTATCCCTGACCCTCTCTCGCCACCCCTCCTTATAATCTATTGTTTCTAGCAGGTCGTCAGAGCTACATTCCGTATCGGCACAGAGCGTTTTATGTAGGTTGAGCAGGTCGTCCTGCCTTTGCTCGTCCATGTGAAGGGGTCCACAGGAGTAAAACTCTGATGAGCTTGTCCCTACTTCTCCAGCAATGTCCAGCATGTCTGATTCATCTAATTTTGCTAGTTTTCGTGATGGGGGTTTAGTGGCCGTACAGCTGTTGCTTCGTAGGGTGCTGTCTCCAGGACTTGTTCAATATTGCTCGCAGCATTCTTGTGTAATTGCCGTCAAGCTTCTTCTCCATATTGTTAGTTAGCGTCCATGAAGTGCATCCATATAGCAATATCGACACGACTACTGGTTTGAAGAAACCGTGCTTCATTTTATCGGTCAGATCTGACTTCGATATATCCGAAAGCTTATCGATAGCTGTCTATGCCTTTACAAATCACGCGTCGATGTCTGTCTCGGTTGATGAGACACCGCTCCGTAGGAAGGTGAACTTGTCAACTAGTTTCAGAGAACTACCGTTTAGTGTGGAGATGTCACCTAGACTACACCTTGATTTTATTGGAACATTATACAATCAGAATATATTTTCCCGTGTGTTATTACCACAACCTACATTACTATCTTACTAGAAATGAAAATGCTGCACTTTTGTAACCGGAACATTGATTGATTGATTGATTGATTGTCAACCTGTTTATTATGAATCAGGATGAGGGAACAGCGCTCATTGAACTATCATATAAAACATTTCTGTTCTTTTTAGCGACTTTTGCATAGTTATATGGTTTCAAGTATTCCTTTCTCATACAAAAATCACATGGTTTCAAGTGATTATTCCAACTTAATGATAGACATTTTTATCACTGTTATATTGTTTAACGTAATTACAGATAATAATAATCCATATTTAACAATTATATCTTTAATCAATTACACAGGGCAACAATTTATTTTACTTGCCCAGTCAGCTGGGGCTGTAGAATACACCGACTGCTTCTCTGGAGAGGGGTAAGACCCCCCCCCAACGAGTGTCCTGGATATGCAACTAAACAATCTGATGGCGAGGTTCCAGCAGTGCTGGAGCTTTGGGGAATGCGAAGTATCCCTTCATTGCCATCGCTCCCAGGTCCACTCTGGCCCGGAGTGGTAGCACCTGATAGGGCCCTATCTATGGGTTAAATAGAACTAACAGCATACTTATGCTAAAATGAATTGAGTAAGTTGAATAGCTTGAAATAGAAACGTTTTTGACAATTAAACCCTACTTTCACTTAAACTGCGTGCTTATGCTTAGCTGAATTATTTCAAATTGAACTGTTTTTCGACATTAAAACTGTATTTACATTTAACTGAATTATTACATATAACTGCTTAAATACTTTGAAATGGAAATGTTTTTGACAATTAAACTGTGTACTTATGCTAAACTGAACTGTTTTCAATAGAACTGATTATTTACATAAAAATGGATTTGGCGTTAAATAACCTACAAAGGTTGATATGCCATAAAACCAAACAAACCAAACCAAACCAAACCAAATTTATTTTACTTTTTGAATGTTGTCTAGATTTCTACAACAGATTTCGTTTTTGTGGCATTATCAACTGATTTTCTCTACAAATATCATCCTAAATATGTTTTTCAGAGAAAAAATGTTTTGCCAACAACATATATTGATTACCTTATAGAAACATCGATTACTGTAAACTGAATGGTGGGCATTGATAAAGGTAAGTACACGTAAATTGCATGTTGCTTCACCATTGTTCAAATTTCAGGGCTTGAACTTCCGTTTCTTGGAACTCCTGGAATTCTCAGCTGCAGAGAAGTCTCTTTTCATATTCCAACAGTAGTCAGCCACCATGACTGCTTCCTCGGGACCTGGAGACCTGGTGTCCATCTCTGATGGAATCTCTCCCCCTGCTCGTCACTCATTGAACCCAGGTTCTCAGGAAACCGGTCCATGTGAGAAAATAGGTAGTGCATCTTGAGGCTCATGTTGCAGCCCAGGTTTCTAAAAGCAGTCAGGATGATGTTGACCAATTCTGTGTAGCTTCTGGCATTATTGTTGCCAAGAAAGTTCTTCACTACGAGAACAAATGCCTTCCATGCTTTCAGTTCCACTTCGTTCATTGAGTTTTCGAACTCCGGATCTCTGATGAGCTGCCGGATCTGAGGACTGTCAAAGATTCCAACTTTCAACTTCTCCATTTTCAATCCCGGAAAAGCCTGGCACAAGTAAGTGAAGCAGTCACCATCCTTTTTCAAAGCTTTGATGTGCAGCAGTGGGATGAGTATCCTGTCTCTGTCCACCAGATGGTCGTTGATGACGTTCCTTTCTTTACAAGGTACCAATTCCTCTTCAAAGGCCAGTCCTTCTTCCTGTAATGCTGGGCACAGTCCCTACTATCCCACATGCGCAGAAAACATGGGTACTTGGTAAATCCCAACAAAATGTTCACCATCTTCAGGTCAACACAAATAAAACACTTATGCTGATCATTGCCAATTTTCTCCAGCATATATTTCACCGCTTCATACTTCTCCTTCAGTGTAGTCGAGTGAGCGATGAGTACAGAGGAAAACTGGTTACCGTTGTGTAGCAGGACACATTTCTGTGATCGTTTGCTGCTGTCAATGAACAGTCTCCAATCTTTGGGTTCGTACTGTGGCACTCCAAGCTTGAGCAGAAGCTGCGCAATATCTTCACAGTATGCCAAGTCCATCACTGTAGAGAAAAAAGGGGGTACTCTTGATGCCTATTGCGGAAGAAGCTGATGCGAGCACTGTCAGAGAGTTTTTTTTTCCTTCAATCTAGATGCCAACAGTTCGGCAGAGTCCGTTGATAACCAGAGGTCGCGAACTAGATCATTCAACTCCCTTTGGGAAAATGGATGTGGAGCATCATCTTCAAGAACCAATTTCCTCTTCATCTTCATGTCCTTCAACACTGGAGGGATCTTCATCACTAATGTCAGGAAGTTCTCCGAAGATAGGCTCTGGAATTTCAACACAATAAGCTACAGGAAGACGTGCTGATTGAAGATTAGGATACTTGAGACTGCACCGGTCCTTTCTGTTGATCCCAGTCACATCAACAGCGCAGAAGTAGCAGTCAGTGACATGGTTTGTTGGCTCCCTCTAAACCATAGGAATTCCAAAGTTCAAACTCCTCTTGCCATTCGTCTACCCACGCAGAGTCTCGGTGCATGCCTTGCACACCGTGTATGGTGCCCAAGCTTTATCCTGGTCAGCAAGTTTAATACTAAAATAAGCATGGTAAGCACGCGTTATGAAACTTGTGACTGGCTTCCTATTAGGAGCAATGATGTATTCTCCACCTACGTAGTAGAACACGTCGGGCTTATTTCAGCACGATCTTCTCGCCGAAGCCATCTCATTCACCTGCCAAACAAAAATAGGTACAAATTAGTCATAAACTGGTGCCACTGCAGTCCACTGCGTTCCGTATATGGCACTACCAGCACGACAACGCAAATATTCCGCAACACACATAAAGTGAAAACACCTGTACATGCGCATGTGGAGTTCCCTATATACTTCCTAGGGCGGCTGCCTCATTAAATTTAGTTTTGATCCACCAACTTTATGCTTTGCCGCACCAATTTTTGGAAGATTTCGAGGTTTTATGACTTCAAACTGAGACCTTTTCGACATAATCACCCAGAACTATCGGACCTGAATACTTTTTGTCATTAAAATAATCATTTCCAATCAAAGCAATTATTCGACATGGTATTTTACCCCCACCAACTTCTTCTAAAATGCTCCACACATGCGTACATGTGAACAAAAACGTAAAAAACGACATAGCTCAAAAACTTGACCAGATTGAGCAAAACCAATGTGATTTTTGGATTTAGCGCATCAGATTCGTCCTAAATCAGCTAAAAAAACGCAGACAACAAGTTTGTTGTTGACCAGTGTTATCAATATGAATAGTTTACAGTTATACTGTATCAAGTATTTCTATCGAATACTAATAATTCTAAACATATATATCTGACTCTTACATAGACAACTAATCTGGGGCAGAGTAGACCTAAGAATAATGGTAATCAAGGGGCCGTTTACAAACCCTAGATATCCAGAAGTGGGCCCTCAACTTCAGGTGCAATTTGGTGTCGTAATCTGTACACTCCATTTTTAATGTTGAGTAGGGCCTTGCTCATTTGCTGGGGATACAGTCCACAAAGTGAACTAAAAAATATTAAAGTTTCTATTTTGAACTACTGTTTTTTCATATTTTTGTTTACATAGTATCACTGCAATAAAGTTTGGTAATGAATTATAGGTATCAATATCCGCTCCAATCTTATCATTTTCCATTCGAAATAATAAAATTCATGAATCTTTGTTATGCGAGGTTATTATTTTTTCATAGAGTAAAATTAGTCTGACTATCTTGATTTATATATTTAGTTGATAATGTAGACTTGGATTTTCACTTTTCCTTTGCCATATTATTTTCCTCGAAGTTTTTAATATTCTAGAGGCAATTTTCAGAAAGATTAACCGAAAAAAAAACAAAAACAAATATTTTGCCGTTTTTGTCTTTCCGACATTACATAATTGCGACACAGTATATTTCGTTTTCGTTGAGGTTTGAATGGAGAAACAATTATGAGAATTCTTTGATCAGTTATGTGAAGACCAGAAGACATTAAGCGACTCCTTCTTGCTTTTTGTTTATTGTCAATATCTGAAATTATTCTCTAACTTTTTCCCTAACGTAACAGCAACAAATTGTTTGCTTCTTAGAAAACTAATATTTCACACAAAAATGTTTTTAAAAAATAAATATTCTAATCAGCTGTAAATCATCAGTTTTAAAGTAACTCTCTCTCTCTCTTTCTCATTCTCTCTCTCTCTCATTATCTCTCTCTCTCTCTCTTGCATTCTTTCTCTCTCTCGCATGCGCTTTCTTTCTCTCTCTCTCGCATTATTTCTCCCCCCTCTCTCTCTCTCACTTTCTTTCGCTTTCTCTCTCTCTCTCTCGCGTTCTCCCTCTCTCTCTTTCTCGGATTTTTTCTCTCCCTCACGCACGCGCACACTCTCTCTCTCTCTTTCATTCTCTCTCTCTCATTCTCTCTCTCGCATTATTTCTCTCTCTCTCTCGCTTTCTTTCTCTCTCTCTCTCTCGCATTATTTCTCTCTCGTTCTCCCCCTCTCTCTTTCTCGCATTCTTTCTCTCCCTCACGCATGCGCACTCTCTCTCGCTTTCATTCTCTCTCTCTCATTCTCTCTCTCTCGCATTTTCTCTCTTTCTCGCATTCTTTCTCTTTCTCTCTCTCCCTCGTGCGCATTCTTTCTCTCTCTCTCTCTCTCTCTCTCTCTCTCTCTCTCTCTCGCATTATTTCTCTCTCTCTCGCTTTCTTTCTGTCTCTCTCTTGCATTCTTTCTCTCTCTCTCTCTCTCTCTCTCTCTCTCTCTCGTATTCCCCCCTCTCTCTCTCGTTCTTCCTCTCTCTCTTTCTCGCATTCTTTCTCTCCCTCACGCATGCACACTCTCTCATTAAAAAAAAATCATTTTAAAAAATGAAAGAGAAGGAAATGTTTAATGTTTTACTTTAAGATTAACTAAGAGGAGTAAGAAGATTAAAAGAGAGGGGAGGAAGTAAAAGTAAATAAAAAGAATTAATAAATACGTAAATGATAGAAATTTTCACTTGACTGGAAAGAACTGAAAATGATGAGATAATAATTAAGTCACTATAATTTAATTTAGATTATTTTCTAAATGAAACACTCAGAGATTTAGATATATCTACCCTGTCGGTGGGGCTTCGAACATGCGAACTTCATTCACAGCAGAAAGAAAGGATCCTTCGCAGAAGGGACATCCTGAGTTTTATACTAAACCTCATTCGGTGGTGAGCCTCCGGTTCTGGTCTTCTGTGTTGTGTGGGTTACTTCTTCTTTGCCATTAGTGTTGTATTTTGACATTCGACCCAGCCAAAAATGCCACTCAAAGTGATGCACCGGAAGGAAGTGACACATTCCAATGGCAGTTATGAGAAGAAATCGCGCAGGTGAGTTCGGCTGATAATACGGGACAAGTGAAGGTCCCACTTCGGAGTGATGCACCGGAAGAGAGTGACCTGTGAACTGCATGACAGTTATTTCCGCTTGATGACGATCAAACATGCCATTCCAAAGATTGAGTGGGAGATTGAGTGGGCGTTGAACTATTATATAATTCAGTCAAGACAGAAGTCAGACAGCTAGAGATCAGTTGGAGTTGGAGTAAGAGACGAGTGTGGTAGAGAAATCCACGCAAGACCGAAGGGGCTCTCAGGGCCCCTGATTGAGTTGGGGTCCAGAGAATTTGCTGATAAGATGCAGTAAAGAAAACCAGCACTCAGCAGAAAGCTGAGCCCCCGGACCTCTGGTTGAGCAGCCCTGCAGAACGAGAAAGACACAATGCTGACGACCATAAGAGTCGGGGTTAATATATTGCAATTCTGTTAGGTCTCCAACTTCCTCTCACAGTAGAACCCCAAACAACCCTTTCGAACCTTGCAAATTAATTGAGAGGTATATATTTTATAAAGAAACCTTCACTCGTCTGTATTCCGCATATATATGTATTATGTGGCAGTATAGTTAATCATGGTCATGGTTATTGAGTGGCTATGCAACATTAGCCCCACCTCATACAGTCCCGTCTATGCATCAGATGGATCTGTTTAAAAATTATTCGTATTCAATAAGAATACTTGATGTTACATATCTATAAATTATATGTATCAAAACAGATAATATTAGGTTTAGTAAGGATTATCATTAATTACGTGAAACCATATAGCTGTGTGTAAAGAAGTGACAATTGTTAAACTTAAATAATAAAAATTATATAATTATTAGAATTCGATTAGAATCGTTTAAACCATGCAACTATGTGAAAATCATTTAAGTTAGGAATCTTTTATATCATATAACTGTTTGCAAAACTATTAAGAAACGACCGAAAAAAAATTTAAATGTAAGCGTACAATAATTGTGATTCTCTCACCTGTAGATTTATAATGTAAACGTAAATGTACAATTAACATAATTCACTCACCTGTATATCAAAAATATAAATGTAAGCGTTAAATAAACGTTATTCACTCCCATGTAGATAAAAATATCTCTAGACAAATTAACCGTGCAGAATCATGGCAAATCCATCACAGAAGACAGTTGTTGTGGGCATATTAAAATGTTGCACCTAATACTTCAATGTTGATGCCTGGTATTGTTTATTCGAAAAGGACTATGACATGTCTTGCAAATGACTTTGCAGAAAGTGAACCTACAACGGAATAGAGCTCTACCACAGTCATCTTACTCACTAGTTAACTCTAGAACGACTCATACTTTTTCAAGCATCTCTGCGTTGTCACTGATCGCTGCTAGGACGGTGATGGCAAATCGTCAACTGAGGAGAAAAAACAGAAAAAACACAAAAACACAACTTGTTACATTAATAGGACTTTTTATTGCTTTATCTTCTTTCTGTTAGGTCACTAAAGCCACAAAGAGAGGAAAAAATGGGCAAAGGTCTCATTGTGAATAGGTTCTTTGTTCTGCTTAGAACATTGCTCTTTCTGTATCATTGTTTCGTCCCTCATATATATATATATATATATATATATAGAGAGAGAGAGAGAGAGAGAGAGAGAAAGAAAGAATTCGAGAGAAAGAGAGAAAGAAAGCGAGAGAGAGAGAGAGAGAGAGAGAGAAAGAGAAATAATGCGAAAGAGAGAGAGAAAGAATGCTCGTGCGCACGAGAGAGAGAGAATGGTCGTGCGCACGAGAGAGAGAGAATGCGAAAGAGAGAGAGAGAGAGAGAATGCGAAAGAGAGAGTGCGCGTGCGTGAGGGAGAGAAAGAATGCGAGAAAGAGAAAGAGGGAGAACGCGCGCGCGCGAGAGAGAGAGAGAGAGAGAGAGAGCGAAAGAAAGTGGGAGAGAAAGAATGCGAGAGAGAGAGACAGAGTGAGAGAGAATTAGAATAAAGCATTATAATGTACGTATCGAGGGTAAAGTGGAGCAATCCAAGGAAAGGAGTAGCGCCCTTCCCTACTCCTCGGTGTAGTAGCTATTGAAAAGGGAGCCTTCTGGTTGCCCTCGACTACGGTCGTCAACTTTACTTATATATATATATATATATATATATATATATATATATATTGAAAAAGTGTGTAAAATATTGAATGAAAGAAGTAAGTAAGTAAAGTTGGCGACCTTAGTCGAGGGTGACCCGAAGGTTCATTTTTCAATAGCAACTGCACCGAGGTGTAGTGGGGGGCGCTAATCCATTCCCTGGATTGCTTCACTCTACTCTTAATCTTTACAATATAGTGCTGAGTGCTAAGCAAGGCGATATCAAGTACCATTTTTTGAGTCTTTAGGTATGACTCGATCTGGGATTGAACCCCGGTCTCCCTGACCATTGGCGAACTCTCTACTCATTAGGCCAATCAGTAAATATAGATTCTTAAAGTAACTGTAAAGTTTACAGATAAAAACAATATTTTCTAGTAAGAAATTGAATAATAGTGCGTAGATATGATATCAACAAGAATAAAGGTTAAAGCAGTTTCCGTTATTTTCAATCTTGATGATATATTTTGAGTGGGTAAAAAAATCTTTTTGTGAGTATTCAACTGTATAGAGAGAAAGTATATTTATGTGGTAGTATGTAAATGAAATACATCTGAATAATCCGGCAGTAGTGAATGTAATATTAGTAGAAGCATCATAAGGGAAAAATGAGAAAAACAAAAGGGCTTTTACTCATAAAAGATAATTAATTGACTTTGAAATTAAACATGTTATTGAAGGAAGATAATTCGAATCTTCACTAAAGAGAAATAAGACAAACATTTATAGTAAAATAGAAAAAACTAATTTCTATATCTCCGGAAGGTTTATCATTTTTTATCCCTTTATTTATAAGTTGGTTACTGTGGTCGAGGACTGCTAGAAAGCTCCCTTTTCAATAGCTACTACACCGAGGTGTAGGGGAGGGCACTACTCATTTCCTTAGATTGCTCCGATTTACCCAGGAAACGTACCTTATAAAGCTGAGTGTTAAGCAAGGAGGAATGAAGTACCACTTTTGGAGTCTTTAATATGACTCGACCTGAGATTTAACCCCGGAATGTCGATTGATTTATTTAGGGTTCTAATTGGTTAAAATGTATTTTTAAGGATATAGTATGAAAACTATTTCTTAGATTATGTCAAGTTTTAATTCTTAAAAATTTGCAAAGCAATTCAAATATTATCGTCTGTCATCTGAAAGAAAAAAAATGGCGTTACAAACAAAGGAAAGAATTAGTCAATAAATGCCTAAATACAGATACAAAAATAGAACCTGGTTTTAAAAATTATCAATAATTTTTAGAATTGCTATCTTTTTTCGATATATATATATATATATATATATATATATATATATATATATATATATATATATATATATATATACTTCCGTTTACAGAACACTCCAATCCGAATTTCCTCTCTAAATTGTTGAGATGGACAGCCGCCATCGCCACTTGGACCAGGATATCTGGTCCTAAGTTAGAGATCAAGCATTTTTTATCACCACTAGCCCATTGGAAGAGATATTGAAATCTTTCAACTCGTCCTTTTTTTTCAACTGCTGACATTTTGATAATATCTATTATCAACCTAATATTATTTGCTGACGATGCTACCTGAGAAAAAAATTTTCACCAAGGAAGGAGCAGCTTAAAATACGTTTAAAGAATTGAATTCTAACCTACCGTAATAAATAACGTTGTTTTTTGTTTTATTCTTCATCAATAATGTGAAGATTATAATGTTTTTTTTTCTGTTTATACCTTCTATTTAACATTCTATTTTACGCAGAGATTCATTTCTGAATAACGAGGGCAAAAAACATCAATTATTATTTATCTAAAATTATAAATCACCAAATGAAAGTGATTGGGGTAAAAAATAAGCTAATAATGATTTTTCGGCTATAAATAATATAAACTGATTAAAAAGAAATGAGTTCTTTCGCAATATTTTTTTGTTACATTTTTATATTTTTCTTGACTTTGTCCATATGGTCGGCCTAATATATTTACTTTAAGAGACGCAATAAATAAAAGGCGGATTAAAATGAGTAAATGTATCTGCTGTCCGAATCGAACGAGGAACTTGCCATGAGCGTTCACTTTTGATTAACGTTCGCACATGGATGTTACTCGGATCAATTTTAACCGGGATTTAATCAAAGCAAGTGTACAATACACCGAGGAGAAAAGCCTCGGGATGAGGCGAGATATAATAGGTTTATTACCCAGTCCCTTTCTGTCAACAATCACTTACGACTATTGCAAATGTGGAACAGCGGCGAACAGAGAAAATGGCGTCTGCGTCTCACAATAAGAATACGGACACGCTCAGCGGCAACCACAGGTTTCACAAGTAGAACAAATGCTTGTCGTGAAGCATATATATATATATATATATATATATATATATATATATATATATATATATATATATATATCGATAGATTGATACATAGATAGATAGGCACTCGTGGTTTAATGATTATCTGCGCTCGAAATAGACGGGGTAACCCACGTTCAAATTCTGGATGAGACTGTTTACACTGTATATAGTATTTATTCCCCCGGCTAAGCTAAAAAGTTAAGAAAAAGATGAACTCTTTAAATACATTGTGGCAACCTGTCGAGGAGAAGGAAAACTCTGAATCCCAACCAGTAAAACTCCGTTTGAAAATTGACCTAGATTGTAGAGCTTGTTGGGCTATATATATATATATATATATATATATATAATATAATAGTCATCGATACTTTTGATGGCCTGAGAGAAGAGGGGGAAACCAATATTGTTTTATTCGATCTAATCATTGGCGATGAAAAGGGTTTTTTTTCTATTTAGCTTTTCTGTTCTTTTTTTTAAAATCTTTTTGTCCTGTATATTTGGTATTTCGCATTTTACTTCATTTTGTCTGTTATGATTTCATTTTTGTCCTTCCTTGATAATACATACAAAGGTTCTTTTAATTCATGTTGATAAACAAACTTAACATCCAGTTTTTACTTAGTTCTAGATATCTTTTAAGCCCAACTGTTCTAATATTGTATTTTATTTATACTTTTCTTATAGTTGGATTAATAAAGTTATATAAGTTATTAGTTATTAGGGTAGGTTGATTTTTCACTTTTTTTAAATATAAAAAAGAATAATGCACTGAAAGCTGTGTATATACCTATTAAATACTCATACCAAAAATTAGATCTGAATCTTCAACGGCTTTTTGCTAATATGGCATGAAAGATTTTGAATAAACACGTACTGAAAAGTCTCGATTTTGCAAGATTTGGCCTAAATATTGATGTAAAAAAGAAACAATTTCAGTATTTAAATTAGGAAATCTTATTTTATTTTATGGAAATATAATAAATAAATTATAACAAAACTTCAAATTGAAAAATGAATCCCTACCCCACCCTGCTTTACCTGTGTCGAATCTAAAATGCTATTATTCAAGCAGTAATATTCGAATATTGAAAAAAAAAACTTTTTCCTGATATGAACTGAAATACAATAAATAAGCAAATATGGAAAAACAAATAATTGTTTAATAATTTTTAATATATAGAATCAAATAGTTCCATATATGAGCCCTTAGATGAAAACGCTGGTCTCAATTGTTGGCACAAAACATTTGCAAGTATGTGCTGGTGCCTTCCTTCAAAGCCGTACACGGATTGAGAAGCCTCCATTACTAACTTAACTGCCCGTTCCACACCTTGGGAATGTGAAGGGAAATCTGGCAAGTTAATCTTTTCATCAGTTAACAATGAATTCAGTAATTCATTGTCAGAAAAGTATAGTGTGAGTGGTGGCTCACAGACTCCATTTATTGACTAATCAGTCCATTGCACAGCTTTAAAGTTGATCATTGGGACCTTTAAAATTTTTCTTGACGGTCTTCCCTCTTCTGAAAGAATATAAAAAATAATTTGAATTTAATTTTTAAATGCAATTTGTTCTGCTTTAATAATATTTGGTGAAATCAGATGCAATCTTTAAAATGTTTCAATAAATTGGCACAAGTACTTCAACCAGTTTTGTATGAATAAATATAAACGTACCAAAAGGCCCAAATTCTTTTTATACCCTCTTCTCTCACTTCAGGTTCATCAAATTTCACCATTGAAAATAAAACATTCTCCAGAAGTAATGCTAAGGCATTATACTGGAGTTTTTTTTAATGTAACCCTTTGAACCCCAATTGGTTTCTTTCGTATCCTGACAATCATATTGTAAATATTAATTTGATGGTGATGGAACTTGTTACTTTTTTTTATATCAAACCAACAAATAGCATAAACATTCTCAATAAAATTTATCAAACTATATAGTTTGGTCGAAAGATTCTGTGGATTTGCCCCACGAGTCCATAGACAAAGTTAACCACCTTGCCTGGTTTAATGGACCAATTTTCCACGATGCAAATCTAGGGTCCACCTTACCTCTAGAAATACGAACTGTATATTCATAGAGTAGTCTTTGGTCACTACTAAGGCTATCCATATATTTCATTCCAAAATGAAACTCCAGGGGATTCTCAACAGCTGAAAAAGATTTTTGGGGTAAATTATGGCAATCATTTGCACATAATTTACCCAATGGACCATTGAATGTTGTGTGGCTTTTCGTGGTGCAATCTAAATGTTTGAATCGAGCTCTAAATGGAAGTTAGGAATATATATATATATATATATATATATATATATATATATATATATATATATACCCAGTCCCATAGTTTCATGCATAAGAAAATAACATACATCACTTTCTAAGAAAAATATAGGTTGGGAGTCTCACAGAAAGGCAAGAAATGCGTGGGCGCCATTTGACTGGATGAAAAATTTATTTGCTTTTAACAAATTCAATATTATCCAAGCACTTAATTAAGACCTATTATTTTCTTCACTGCCATTTGACAATGAAACTCACTTTCAAAAGGGAATCCCTTTTCTTTACAAAAAGGTAGACGTGCATAGCAACCAGTAGGCAAGGGAATTGATTCTGAAGAATAGTGCTGAACAAAGGGGAAAATGATGTCAAGAAAGTCGGCATTCCAAGTGTTGGCGTTTTGAGAAATCTGTGGGAACTGACTTATACTACCTGTGAGAGATCTATATCTTTATACGTTTTAATTATCACTCGCGTGTCATTCAAGGAAAGAAAACAATAGTAAGTATTCATCAATAAAAGAGGAAAGAAAAAACAGGAAAAAGGAATACCGATAACACCTGCTAACTGCTTACATATTGATGTAAGTTCTGCCTAATGGATTAAAGGGAGCATCATCTATCTATCTATCTATATATATATATATATATATATATTGTACAAGCAAATACGACAAGAAGTCAATTTTAAGCGGGGATTTACAGATTAAATCCAGATTTTCATCTCCCAGACTGGTTGCGTTGCTATGTTTGAAGAGCCCTGTATACTCTATTCTTTACTCATAGCAGGTGTGAGAACAGTTGGATTAGTAAATTTAAAAGGGCATTTGTTATATATATATATATATATATATATATATATATATACATATATATATATATATATTTGTGTGTGTGTGTGTGTGTGTGTGTTTGATTAAATAGGACAGCTGTTTCGTGTTTGACTATTCTATCGTTGATTCCTTCAAGTCGTTTGATTTTGAATTCTTTCAATTATATGTTTCCCAGGTATTTTTGGCCCCCAAAAGGAGACATCTTTGGGGATTCTAGAATGGAATGACAAATAAAATGACGAGTCACATACATGTATTTAAGAGGTAGAAGTAAGAACAAATAGTCGGAGAATTTACGGTAAATATAAATTTTTATTTGCGGTAACAAGAATACTTCACTTTCTCGACACTAGTTCTATCTTTCAACACCTTCAAACACGTTCTTGTCGCATCTCAATGTATGGACAAATTTTAACTAAAAAAACATCTTCATATTGCAGAAAGTTTGGTTGACTGGTTGTTTTGTTTTACGGTGTATCAACCTTTTTCTATTTATTTAATGCTGAATTAAGTTTAAAACAATTCAGTTTAGTTCAATTATAGTTTTTGTTTACAATCATTTAAATGTCAAAACAGTTCGATTTCAAACAATTCAGAGTAGCATGAGTACACAGTTTAGTTTTATTTAACCCATAGATAGGACCCTTTTAGGTGCTACCACTACGGGCCAGAGTAGACCTGGGAGCGATGGTAATGAAGGGGCACTTTGCATTCCTCAAAGCTCCAGCATTCCTGGAACCTTACCATAAGATACTTTAGCATCATATCTAGGAAACAGGTTGGGAAAGGGTCTTACCCCTCAGCAGAGAAGCAGTCGGTGTATTCTACAGCCCGATCTGACTGGGTAATATTGCACCCCCCCACAAAAGCAAAAACAAGCAAACATTTCAAATTCTTGAAATTTCACTTATAAAAGTTAACATCGAATATAGCTGTTACATTCGAAATTTTTATCGCCAATTCTTTATTTTAACACTTGTAAAATTCTTATCTTCTCTAATTTTCCGCTCATCATTTTTTCCTTCTACTTTTAAACAAATGTATCAAACAGCTCATGGTGTTTGCAATTTCATTTTTTACTCCCTCGAAGGGGGCTCCATTTGGAGCCGAAAATTACTTTAAAAACATACGGCGCCTTCCTAACTTTAATCCCTTAAAAATCAAACGACTCATACGAAGACATGAATCGATCCAAGAAGCGTCTGTCTTTTTTCATCACACACGATAAAAATAGAAAATGTTTCCCAAACACACACACACACACACACTTTTATATGCATAAATAATAGTGTAGTTTTCTCTATCTTTAAATAAAGAGTGAAGCTTATCGGTGATAAAGTATACATAGATCTGGGTTATAATAGTGTAGACACTTAGTCAGTGGTGCTTGCTGACTGTCAGTCTCTCACACATCTCAGTGCCTAAGATATTCTAACATATACCATCATTATTATCATGTCATGCTGATAGCACAGATTCCCTTGACTCTTTCTTCCCTTCCGTCCCAATTGTCTATCATTCTTAGCAGTTCTTCAAGACAGTATTCAGGGTCTGCACAGAGGTGATAAAAGAGCAAGAAAGTCTTTTCTTTGCTGGTCGGCCCGCAATGGTGTGTACAGACGTGGGAGCTCATGGGAAGACTTCATCCATGAGTTCTTCCCTGATTCTCCGGTATGTCTTGTTTGTCTTATTAGGATCATTTGTAAAATGGGAGGCAAATGAACTTGCAGCTGTTGTTTTGTAGGATGCTACATCCAGGAATCGCTCAAAACAGCACAAAACCTCCTTGTATAATTTTCATCTATTTTTTTCAATCCAATCGTTTCATTAAATTATAATTGGTGCAGCCATATTATCGTACTGATACGGCAATAGCTTGGAAGAATTATTGTTTTATTTCATCAGATATTAGACTATCCATATAGACAACAAAGTGTCGATTGCAGTCCTTAGCTTTCTCATGCGTATGTTGACCGAGGTAATTTTAGAGACTTGACATTTTATGTCGAAATCATCGTGTCTAAAATATGGACTTTGTTTCATTTTCGCAATCTGCATCCGTGATAACTTTTACGGAATATAATTTGGTTATATTCTTTACCGTGAGACTATATATATATATATATATATATATATATATATATATATTATGGGTTTGTGCGTGAGTATAAAGTGATTGTTCTGAGACACAGAAGAGTAGCAACTGCGTATTTTTTATGGTAATGTAAGTGCCAAATAAATCTATAACTTGCCTGCTGTTCTACATAAAACCAGAACGTTTTGACTTTGCACTCAAAGCCTCATAAAGCCGACATTGTCATCATTTATAAAACCTGGAGATTTTCATTTGCAGTTTTAATATTCAATTTATTTTTCACAATGTTCATTGTACGTTATGCTTCTTTCCTTTTAATCATTTTTGAAAATATTTGCCATAAATTCAGTTAAGTATCTTTATCATTTTATATTCTTTGTCAGAAGCTGCGTTTCCAGTCATTGACTAATGCAAAACCAAAACCATTGAAAACACCATATGATCCGGAAAATTAATGTGCAGCATATCTTTTCTCTTTTACATGAACGCGTACATCTCGCAAAATATCATGGGTAAAGCAGCGTGATTTCATTTTATTGATATTTTTTCATAAACTTTTTGGCGAGTTAATAGACTTTATAATGCTCTTTCTTATTCTAAGAAATATTTTGAGTCTGGAGACGTGGTTTCAGAGTTTGTTAAGTATATCATGTACATTTATCTTCTTTTTATTTAAATTTTAAATTTGTTTATCGTATTTAAACGTTACTACGACAATGTAACTATTATTTAAATGGTTTGAAAATGAGTTTTAATGAAAACTGATATCAAAATATTAATTGTAATAAAATAAAAAATACTTTTACATTCGTGACCGTTTTTAGTATGAATGTAATTACTAAACTCTCCGTATTAGCATATGACAGGGTCAACTTTTTCCTCGGTGTTTTGTGGATTTGAATTCAGAGTTTTCCTTCTCCTATACCGGTTCCTTTGCTAATGTTAAAGATCTCAGTACATTTAGCTATATCTTTCCCAATTATATTAGCACTATAAGAAATACAAATAAGCTCTTTAAAGATTTGAAAGTGGATCGCCGTGTCCATTTCCCCGCAATGATAACCATTAGACTACGATTACCTCTGTCTTTCGATACGAGGTGCATACGATAAGTTTCCAGACTTTTTCGTATGGGCATTTAAAATTATCGTTGACTCTTGAAAATTCAGTACGTTTTAGCTACACATCTTATGAGATGACCGACCAATTTTTATGATTTCAGGTTCAAATGAACAGCTACAGTAGGAATTGGAATACACCCTGCTAAAGACTGATTGTCACTGCTGATGAATTTCAAAAAAGCAATCTGACACTTTAGAAGAACGATATGGATAACACTCTGTTTTAAACTCGGGAAAAATGCCACAGAAACGTATGGAATGCTTCAGAATGCTTTTGGACCATCTGGGATGAATCGAGCATCAGTTTTTGAGTGGCATAAGATATTCAAGGAAGGTAAGGAGTCTGTGAGGGATGATGAGAGGTGTGGGAGAGTAAGGAAGTCAATACACCAGAGTTGATTGGCCAAAGGTTTAGGGTTAGGGTTAACATGTTGAGGTGTTAAGGGAGTTCAGGAAGAGATTCCGTCGGAAGAGGCCAGCACTCTTCAAATCGGGTCAGTGGCATTTCCACAAAGACAATGCACCAGTCCGCAACTCCACCCTTGTCACAGGTTATTTGACCAAGATGGGCGTCAAGACAGTTCCTCAGCTTTCCTATAGTCTAGACCTTGCTCTCTGTGACTTTTGGTTATTCCCTAAACTCATAGGCTGTCGTTATGAGACAATTGAGGAGATGAAAGAGGCTGTGACGAAGGTCATTGACACGCTCACACAAGTAGACTTCCATGGGGCCTTGCAGAAGTTGCTGGAACGGTACAACAAGTGCATTGCAGCCGGAGGAGATTACTTCAAAGGGGACTATAGTTTCATGTGTGTACTATCAATAAAAGTGCCCATACAAAAAAAGTCTGTAAACTTATTGTATGCACTTCGTATTAGCAATATTTCTTTAATGAATCTATTTTTATGCCTCGTTGAGACAACGGCCATCGTCGTAAGGTATGAATTCGGCTACACAAGTTCATATCCTGGACGATGCTATATCATTTCTACGCTAATATCTTTGAAAAAGCTATGGTAATCCAAGACTTTCAATCCTTTATCAACTAAAATAAAAATTGGAGAATTTGAACAAATTTGAACCGGGTAAAATCTCTAAAAACAGAAATAAAAAAAGATCTAAATTTGGAGCTAGGAGCAATGTCCGAAAATAGGGGACTCTGCTTGTAAAAGTATTTTGACTTAATTTAAAAAGAGATAAATTGAAATCTGTGTGCTGGGAATCGAACATACATGTATCAAGGATGGTTTGGTTTGGTTTGTTTGTTTTTATGGCATATCAACCTTTGTAGGTTATTTAACGCCAAATCCATATTTATGTAAATAATCTGTTCTTTTGAAAACAGTTCCGTTTAGCATAAGTACACAGTTTAATTGTCAAAAACATTTCCATTTCAAACTATTTAAGCAGTTATATCTAATAATTCAGTTAAGGGTAAATACAGTTTTAATGTCGAAAAACAGTTCTATTTGAAATAATTCGGTTAAGCATAAGCACGCAGTTTAAGTGTAAGTACGGTTTAATTGTCAAAAACGTTTCTATTTCAAGCTATTCAACTTACTCAATTCATTTTAGCATAAGTATGCTATTAGTTCTATTTAACCCATAGATAAGGCCCTATCAGGTGCTACCGCTCCGGGCCAGAGTGGACCTGGGAGCAATGGCAAACAAGGGGTACTCCACATTCCCCAAAGCTCTAGCACTGCTGGAACCTCACCATCAGATTGTTTAGTGTCATATCCAGGACACTCGTTAGAGGGGGGTCTTACCCCTCTGCAGAGGTGCAGTCAGTGTATTCTACAGCCCCAGCTGATTGGGCAAATGTATCAAGGAGGTGGATTTAGTGCAACGATTATATTCGAGGGAAAAATTCGTTATATTCGTCATCTCGAGTTGAAATCCTGGACGAAGCTGTGAGCATTTCACTTTCACGCAAATGCCTTTGGGAAATGCATAGACCAATCTCTTCTCCTCGCAGCTAAAAGAAAAGTAGTCGAGAAGACTGTTTTTTAGCCATGGTACAGGAGAAGGAAATCTCTCTTTGCGCTCAGCCGTAATCAGCTTAAAGATGTACCTTTTATGGCATTCTGCCATTGGTTTAGGGGTTGGTCAATACGTGCTCTCGTTTGTAGAAGACGTCCTGTGATATCGATTATCGTCGTAATAAATGGACTCAGAGAACCAAGTTCAAATAATGTTCGGGGCTATTTGCGTTTCACGTCACTTTATTAAGAAAGGTATTAACCCTTTGATCTACCTTCCAGCTCTAGGTACGTATAACTACTCGACTTCAAAGTTGACATCGTCTTGCACCCTTCTCGATGATTAGGGGTTGGGTAATTACATGTCCCAGTTCTGTTACCATGGAAAAATACATCTCTACTTATAAATAGTAATTTACAAAGCTCTTTAGCTTCGATGTGACACAAGGCCGAATGAAAGGGGCGCCCAATGAGACTCGAACTCACTCGTGTAGGTTTGCTCTCTACTCATAAATAGACTTCTTGTGATAGTGTAATGGTTAACAAGGTAATGTCACGCGTCAATTACTACAGTGTGAAGATGAATTAGTTTCTTCGTTAAATGGCATATCAACCTTCATGGGTTATTCAATGCCAAAGTCATCCTTGTAGAAACCAGCAGTGATACTATTTAACCCATAGCAGGTGGGGATAAGAGGGTTCATACCTTTCTTAAGAGTCCGAAAGCGAACGCTATAGATTGACTAGCATTCGAACTCGCTTTGACGATATCGCTGACCAGGACGTTAGCCACGACACAATTAGGACTCCCCCTACAGTGTAGTGAATTCTATCCTTTCTTGGCTTTGTGATGGTTATCAAACTATGCTATTGGAACAAAACAACTCATTTTAATTTCATTAGCTACCCATACTTCTGAATGTGTACCATAGCTAATGTAAACATAGTGAATATATGAAAAGTTTTTTTTTTTATTGTTGTTCAGGTTGTATACTTGTACATAAAATTTTAATGTTGTCATACACTGGACGGGGAGATGAGCCTGATTCATATTTTGACTTTTACCAAAGAAGAGATAACATAAGTTAGAAGAATACAAAAAAAAAATTCATTTAATATGTAGATATATTTTCTTTTTTAAAATGCAATAGCTTTATCATGGAATTTTCAGCAAAGCAATTATTTAAGGCCAACTTTCATTTTTATCCAATGTTCAGTAGAAATGTTTATCTCTAATGGTTCATCTTCAGTAGAAAACGTCACACCAGACAAATTTTGTTCTATTTACCTCCAAATGTGTCTAGTTGGGTTTAAATCTGGATTTTGTTCATGCTAGAAAATCCCATACAAAGAGTTTTCGGAAAGTTAGATTTTTGTCAATTTTGCAAGTTGAGGTAGTGAGTTATCATGTTGAAAAATGATATATGCTTGATTAAAATAAGATGACAGCTTGTCAGTTGTGAGTAGTTTTCTCATCCCCAGAATATCAATGTATCCTTTAACATTAATATGCTTTAGAAACTTTAGAAAAAAAGGCTCTCCGCACTATTATTCCACCATGTCTATGTTTTTTTCCAGACATTCTGCAAATAATTTCCCGATTGACCAACTGAGGCAACCTTCCTGAGCAGAATTATAAATGTTTTATCTGACCACACTGTATTCTGAAAGCACTTTGTATCAAAATTATAGTATCCTGCAGTAAAATGCAATTTTATTCTTGACCTTCTATTTTGATAAGAAATGTTTCCTGGCACAAACTTTTGACATAATTCTATTTTCTTTGAGCCTTCACTGATAGTTCTTTGAGACAGCTTTCCCATCACTACTCTTGAATTCTTTAATCAAATTTGTCAGGATTTTCTCTCTGATCCTGATAGTAGCCAAATTTATTCGTTGGTTATTTCTTTCATGTTAGCTTTTGTAGAACTAGAACCAATTTTTCTCATGGTACAACCAATTTTTGTGAAATGTAGGCCAATTTTCTTCATGGTAGACAAATATGTCTGAAAACTTTCATTATTTCAGATATCGAAATTCTATTTATATTACATTCCATTGTGTGAGGTTTTTTTTAATTCTTTTCTTTTTTTTTAAATTTTAAAATTTTTAATTTTTAATCTTTTTACTAATTTAAGGACATTTCTTATTTAGTAACATTTTCAATTTAAACCGGAGGTATTCTATTACCATCGTCATTCATCATCATCATGTCGTACAGCAGGCACGGATATCCCTGACCCTCTCTCGCCACTTTTCCCTATCGTTCATTGTCTCTGGTAGGTCTTCAGGGCTACATCCCGTATCCTCACATAGCTGTTGTATGTATGTTCGAGCTGGTCGTCCTGCTTTTGCCCGGCTCTGTGTGGGGGTCTATAGGAGTACATCACTTATGAGCTCGTCCCTGCTTCTCCAGCAGTGTCCTGCATGTCTGGTTCGTCTGACTTGCATGATTTTCGTGATTGGAGACAGGTGGCCGTATAGTTGGTGTCTTGTGGGGTGTTGCCTCTAGGACTTGTTCAATATTGTTCGCAGCATTCTTGTGTAATTGTCATCTAGCTTCTTCTTCAGCTGTTTTGTAAATGTCCAAGTAGTGCATCCATACAGTAGTATCGATACGACCGCTGCGTGGAAGAAACTGCGTTTCATTTTATCGGTCAGGTCTGATTTCCATATGATCGATAGCCTATCAATAGCTGTCCATGCCTTCGTTAACCGTGTGTCGATGTCTTTTTTGGTTGATGAGACACTGCTTCCTAGGTAGGTGAACTTATCTACCAGTTTCAGAGAGGTTCCGTCTAGTGTGGAGATGTCACCTGTTTGATTATATCACATATATTCCGTTTTGTGTCCATTGGCATGGAGACCAATGCCTGTGGTGGCTCGTTCCAAACTATGCAGTAGTGTTTCGGCTTGGTTGGGTGTTAGGTTCGGAAAAGACAAATGAAACCTTTAAAGGACTTAAGTTTTATTTTCTAAATTGACATTTTTAAAAAGAAGCAAAAATAATATTGGCTCATTCTTTTGCCTGCCAGTGTAGTTAACACTATGTCTCAATTAGACTTACGGTTAAGACATGTTATAGTTAAGCATTGATAAATTTGGTCTGTACTCAGCAGAGTAACCGCATGGAAACGACAGTGATTGTACATCCTCTGTAAATATCGAAACTAATTACAATAGTCGGCTATAATATCTAGCAAGACATTGCATTACCTGAAGCGCCCAGGATGTCTGCTTGAACGTCATATATATATATATATATATACAACTTGAACCTGATATAAATTTATCGTATGCTACTGAACTATATATATATATATATATATATATATATATATTTAACGGCTGGAGAAGAAACTAGACGGAGATTACACAAGAATGTTGAGAGCAGTATTGAACAAGTCCTGGCGACAACACCCCACGAGACACCAACTATACGGACACTGGCCCCCCCATCACGAAAACTATACAAATTAGACGAACCAGACACGCGGGACACTGCTGGAGAAGCAAGGACGAGCTCATAGGGGATGTGCTCCTATGGACCCCCACACATGGCCGTCCAAAAGCGGGACGACCAGCTCGAACTTACATACAGCAACTATGTGAGGACACAGGATGTAACCCTGAAGACCTGTCAGAGGCAATGAATGATAGGGAGAAGTGGCGAGAGAGGGTCAGGGATATCCATGCTGGTGGCACGACATGATGATGATGATGATATATACATATATATATATATATATATATATATATATGCATAAAAGTTGATTTGCTAAATAGTAAAGTCCTGCAATAGAAGATAGATTTGGAATCAAATTATCGAGTTATTTTTTCCTTTTAATTTCGGTGAATTTATTTGGATTTATCGTGGTCTGGAATCATAAAAAAAAAACGGATGAAAAAACAATCCAAGCTCATTTTCTTTTTATCATCTGTGTAGTGACTAGAATCGTACCACATACATTCTGTGATACTCTGCAAGTGACTATATACAAGGTGTTATTCAAAGTTTTAAAACAAAATTATTGGGCACAAATCAAAAATCCCAAATTATAGAATAATGACAATTAAGTTTATTTACAGATTAAAGGATAACATTCTAAGATCAGAAATTATTTAATCTCAAACGTGAAAAAATACCAGAAGGACCCACAGAGTACATGCTCCAAGTGCCCGCTGCTGAATGCAGTGTGCAAAGTGGTTGGTAAAACGTACGCGTTCCTCCTGGTTAGATGGATGGCTAGCTGGTGAGTAACCCGTTACCTAAAGATTTTCTCAAGTGCCAAAAGCTTCAAAGATCTTGACCAACCTGAAAATCTGACTCCTGTTTGGAAATTTTGTCGGAATTGAATTTCCTTCTTATTTTGCTTGGACAATCTTGTACGACTTAGTTTCGTAATATTTCTTCAATCAAAAGTTCTTTTGCTCCATCATCCAAGTTATGATTTCGCTATATTTTGTGAAATATATCGAAGAGTTAGCTATTTCACAGTAATAATCTGAAAAGAGAGTAAAAAAAAGTTTACATGGAGGATCTGATCGGCTGCTGCTTTCTTTCGGCAACTGGAAATCACCATGTATAAAAAGAATGAAGGAAAATTCCATTCTTTTTTTAGAAATAGTTAACTTTGGAAGTATGATAATGTACTACTTTTGTTGACATAAAATTATTCCTGCATACCCATTAAAAAACGACTGACATTAATTAATTTTTGTAGTAATATCCGATTAACTACAAGCAATTTCGAGGAAGGTAATTCTGATTTATCATCTAAGATAGACCAGTCCGGAGTGGTTTCATGGTATAGGGTCCTATCTATGGGTCAAATAGTAATGTTTGACATTTAAACTGAGAACTCATGCTAAACTGAATTGTTTGAAATAGAACTGTTTGATCCTATAAACTACGTATCTATGCTAAACTGTACTGTTTGAAACAGAACTATTTCCCCTGAAACTATGTGTAAACAAATGACTAATGTTTATTTGGATTGTTAGTGATACAAACCAATACTTGGACCAATTTTGCTTTGCTGACATGCTAAACTGAATTGCTTAAAGTAGACCTGTTTGATTAGTTTACTATGTGTAAATAAATGACAGATGCTTTATCGAACTGTTAGTGATACATAGCAATACTTGAAAACTTCAAACTCTGAGCAAAAAATGACTCTTATTCGTATAAGATCGAAATTAATTAAACCATTTAAGTGTGTGAAAAAAATGAGCTTAGGCTTGTTTAAAAATGTTATCTACAAAATGTGTTTAGAAATCATATATTTAAAGTATATGAGTACAAAGTATTTATCATTAAATAACCTACAAAGGTTGATATGCCACGAAACGAAACGAAACGAAAACAGAAAAATTAGAATTTGCTAAATTTTGGTTATCCGTTTTGTCTTATATTGTTGAAATAGGTTGAAATAAAGAATAAGGCATATATTTTGAAACGCACATGTCATGAATAATTTAACATTAAACGGAAATACTGAAAATCAACTTGAATTTGGTTTGATTCGAATAACTATGTTAATATACTGATGAAAAACAATTAGCACCCTGGATAGATATTTACCTAACGCCTTTCTCATGAGTTGGATGCGACACAAGGCCTTTTTAAAGCGGAATTTAACAGGTTTCTATTCAGAGATTTCCTTCTCCTTCTCTAGTCACCATATTAAGGTTAAAGACCCCAACTGTTCCTCTATTTATTCATAGATGGAGGTAGAATAGTTGGATCCTCACCTTTCTCAAAGGTTTTAACGCAATAAGATATGCAGATATAGTTTAATCTAGGATTTGAACTCGTGTCCTCGGGTCCATTTCCTACGACAGCAACTATTACGTCTCGGACGCCACCATATATACTCTACCTCGAATATATGATTCAGATGATTGAATCTTAATTATACACTTAATAAAGCTTGATTGCAATAAATTATCACGTATATGGATAGATAAGTACATAGGGTTAAAAATAAGTGTTTTAACAAATGTCGTCAGTGTATATCAATCTTGGGTGATAATATGTATCGAAAGAGAGAGAGAGAGAGAGAGAGAGAGAGAACAAGAACGAGAAAGAGAGTGAATGAGAAAGAGGGAGAGAAAGAGAAGGATAAAGGAAGAGAAAGAAACAGAATGAGAATAAGAGAGAAAGAGAGTGAGAGAAGTTGTGAGAGAGAAAGACGGAGAGAGAGAGTTGTAAGAGAGAGAACGAGAAAGAGAAAGAGAATGAATTATAAAAAGAGAGTAAGAGAGAGAGAGAGAGAGAGAGAGACAAAGTGAGAGAAAAAGAAGGATAGAGGAAGAGAAAGAAAGAGAATGAGAATGAGAGAGAAAGAGAGGGTGTATGAGAGAGAGAAAGAGAAGGAGAGAGAGAGAAGTGCAGGTCTGTATATATTTAGCCAACTTCTCCGTACGAACCGGATGGGACACAAAGTCAGGTTTTAAGCGGACTAAAGCGGGTTTGAATTTAGATTCATCGTTTTCCTTAACCCGTTGACGAAACAATGCTCAAGAATCCACTCTGCCCTACCATTATCCTTGAGCTGAAGGAAAAGAAATGGATTAATGCCATTTTAGAGGCCGGTGACACGAAGTGAAACGCAAGGTGCATCCACCTGGATTTGAACTTTGATCACCAATTCAATTTCCAACGACGTTGCACTAAGCCAGCCTCCTTTTCGGAGGCTGTTGCTCAACTGACATAAATTCACACAAATTCGAAATAAAAGGTCTACATCCGTCACGAGGAAAGTACATTCCACCATAAATATATATTTTCATTTATATGTTGATTTAATAAGAACAGAAAGCAGTTTATCAGAAGCACCGAATAAGATCCGTTTAGTTGCCTAAGATTGATAGACGAACAAACTCCTCATAGTTTTTTTAATAGATGCCATTCACGATCGAGGCAAACTGATGGGTAATTGTAACTCTACATAAAATTTTTTTAGCTTGGTTTGACTTAGTTTCTTTTTTTAGATGAATAACAACGTCTGTGAGCTATCAATGATTTAGCTAATTAACCCATAGCTGAAATTATTAGGGGATTTATATAATTCCTAATGGTATTTGCCTGAAAATAAACATTATAGCCCGATTTGAGTTTGAACTAGCTTCCTACGATGTCACAGTTCGGCGCGTTAACCACTACGCCTTCATTTTTTTTAGTCTAAAAAACTTTCATCTACAGGAAAGCTTTTAGCTCGATGCCATTCTATAAAATTACAATATTTAGATTTTTATAAAAAAGAACTGCAATTTTCATGATGAGATACCATCGTCTGTACAAAGAAGGTCTTATTCCATTATTTGTAAGAATAAACATTCACTCTAAACATTTTTATTTCTCTTTAGTTAATGTGCACATCTTAAATGATAAGAGCAGATTGTCTATATTGCTTCCATATCATGAGATGCTCGAAATATAGATGAACAGTAATTTAGGACTTTTGAGTGAAAATCGAACAAAATAAAGCTAACTTTTTAAGGAGCCAACTCTTTTTCTTCTTTGTCTGAGTATTGAAAACAAATTGATTTGTGTTTGAAATAATCAAATATCTGCGGTTCAAATCCAGTACAAAAATAAAATGTTGGTGCCGTTTGTCATATGTAAGTTTTTCAATATTTGACTTTCGAATATTATTACTTGAACAACAACTAATCATCATTATCATCATCAAGATATGTTGATTGCGTGGATTTCCTTGACTCACTTTCTCTCTCTCTCTTTCTCTCCCCCTCTCTCTCTCTCTCTCTCTCACGCACACTCTTATCATTTATCGCTATCGTTCATCTTGCCCAGTCGGCTGGGGTTGTATAATACACTGACTGTATTTCTGCTGAGGGAAAGATCTCCATTCTTTGAGTGCCCTTGATAAGACATTAAGTAATCTGATGATAAGGCTCCAGTAATGTTGGAGATTTAAGGAATATGGAGTACCCCTTCATTGCCATCTCTCCCAGGTCCACTCTGACACGGAATGGTACACCGGATAGGGTCCTATGTATGAATCAAGTAAAACTGTTTGTCATTTAAACTGAGTACAAAAATGACTAATGTTAAATTGAATTGTTAGAAACAGAACTGTTTGACAATTTAACTCTGTATAAACAAATGACTGATGTTAAATTGAATAATTAGTGACTCATAGCAATTCTTGGAATCTTATATCTATATGCAAACGGATGAGTAATGTTGAATAGAATTATCAGTGTTGATTATAAATACTTAGAACTCAGTGTCTGAATCGAATTGATGTTACATAGCGATGCTTGAAACTATTTACTGTGTACAAATAAACTATTTATATTTGGTAGCAATATTTGAAACCATTTAAGTGAATTCAAACAAATGAGTAATGCTAAAAAGAAATATTTTTGTTATAGTATTTGGAACATTTTAACTGTGTCCAAACAAATTAGCTCTCACTCATTTAAAAATAAGTTTACCTACAGTCTATTGACTTAGATATCATCTATATAACCATTTTAGTAAAGTTGGCGACTATAGTCGAGGGTGACCCGAAGGCTCTTTTTTCAATAGATACTACACCGAGGTGTGGGGGAGGGCGCTCCTTCTTTCCTTGGATTACTCCACTTTATCTTTGATACGTACCTTGTAATGCTGAGTGTTAAACAAGGAGGTATCAAGTATCATTTTTAAGTCTTTGGTATGACTAGACCTGGGATTGAATCCCGGTCTCCCGGGCCATTTGCGAACACTCTACTCAATAGACCGTTTAAAAATGTTATCTACAAACTATGCGTTTACAAATAATATATTATATGTATAAAGAGGATTTGGCATTAAAGGAACTATACTGTTTGATATGCCCTAAAACTCAACCAAACCAAACCAGACTATAGTTTATCGATCTTGAAAGGTCCTCTTGACTCTATCCAGTGTCGGCAAGGAGCTGATATAATTTCTTGCTGGTTGGCCAGCTCGAGTGTTTCCTTGTGCAGAAGTTTATCCGAGCTTCCTCTTATATGTTACATTATACTATTTACCAACCCCTCCGCTCGGGCAGGATATGACACAAGGTCAATTTTTTAAGCGGAGTTTAATAGGTTTGAATTCAGAGTTTTCCTTCTCCTAGACTAGTTGCCTAACCAAGGCTGAAGAACCTAGTCTGTCCTACTATTTACCCATAACTGGAGGGAGAATAATTGGATTCATACCTTTCCCAAGGGTATTAGTGCTATGTGAAATGCGATCAGTCTCGTCCAGGATTTGAACTCGTGTCGCCGTATCCACTTCCTACGACAATAACGACTACATCACGGGCACCTCTTATATGTTATATTATGCTTCGTCAGTCTGACACCGGTCAGCACTAACCATCTCATCTCTACTTTCATTCTGAATTGTGTTCTTCCGGCCGCCATCTTTATTCTTGTTGTTACTGTTGTTGTCTCGTGTCGTATATAGGCCAACCCAACTTTCTTAGTCTTTATTTACTGGTATGTCATCAACGTGGACAACATTCTTATGTCCTCATTTTTTGTTTTTGATGACACATTTACTTTATTCAGATGATCGACGGTGAGTTGAGAGCACAGGTTGAACGCAACCATTCAGTGTGAACGTTCCTCCTCAATTCTTTAATAGTTTAAACTATTTTCTAAACATTAGAACCATTTTGGTCAAATGACTAAAGTTATCCAATCTGGGCTATGGATTCAAGATGACGTCTGGAGCCACTGCTCAATATTAAAATTGATACCTCCCGGTATTTTTCCATTCATTTAACGGTTTATAAGTTAATTAAATTATCTACATTAGCCGTAAGTATTAAACTTCAACCTCCTATTATGGTAAAATACTTATATGTATGCAGTTAAGGGAGTAAAAAGTTTTGCAATATTTTTTTCACTTGAGGTACAATTCGGCAGCTCCGAATGCCCAAGATCATAGAAGTGACGAACCACTCATCCTATCTGAGTCCTACTCACCGGATTGGCCACTATGGCTTGACCAACAAATCCACCGTATTAGGCTTACCTGACTTTGCCTCTATAGCTTGGCCAACAAATCCGTCGTTTTAGGCTTACCTGACATGGCCTCTATAGCTTGGCCAACATAACCGCCGTCTTAGGCTTACCTGGCCTTGCCTCTATAGCTTAGCCAACAAATCCGCCGCTTTAGGCTTACCTGGCCTTGCCTGTATGGCTTGGCCAACAAATCCGCCGTTTTAGGCTAACCTGACATGGCCTTTATAGCCTGGCCAACATAACCGCCGTTTTAGGCTTACCTGGCCTTGCCTGTATGGCTTGGCCAACATATCCGCCGTTTTAGGCTTACCTGACTTTGCATGTATGTCTTGGCCAACAAATACGCCGTTTTTGGCTTACCTGACTTTGCCTCTATGGCCTGACCAACAAGTCCGCCGCTTTAGGCTTACCTGGCCTTGCCTGTATAGCTTGGGCAAACAAATCCACCGTTTTAGGCTAACCTGACTAGTCCTCTATGTCTTGGCCAACATATCTGCCGTTTTAGGCTTACATGACGTTGCCTCTATACCTTGACCAAAATATCCACCGTTTTACGCATTCCTGACTTTGCCTCTTTGGCTTGACCAACAAATCTACCGTTTTAGGCTTACCTGACTTTGCCTCTATGGCTTGGCCAACATATCCGCCGTTTTAGGCTTACCTGACTTTGCTTCTATGGCTTGGCCAATAAATCCGCCGTTTTAGACTTACCTGGGCTTGTCTCTATACCTTGACCAACAAATCCGCCGTTTAAAGCTTACATGGCCTTGCATCAATGCCTTGCCCAACAAATCCGCCGTTTTAGGCTTACCTGACTTTGCCTCAATAGTTTGGCCAACATATCTGCTTTTTAGGCTTACATGGCCTTGCCTCTATGGCTTGACCAATAAATCTGCCGGTTTAGGCTTACCTGGCCTTGTCTCTATGGCTTGGCCCACAAATCCGCCGTTGTAGGCTTACCTGATTTTGCCTCTCCAGCTTGGTCAACAAATCCGCCGTTTTAGGCTTACCTGACATGGCCTCTATAGCTTGGCTAACATAACCGCCGTCTTAGGCTTGCCTGGCCTTGCCTCTATAGCTTAGCCAACAAATCCGTCGTTTTAGGCTTACCTGGCTTTGCCTCTATGGCCTGACCAACAAATCCGCCGCTTTAGGCTTACCTGGCCTTGCCTGTATGGCTTGGCCAACAAATCCGCCGTTTTAGGCTAACCTGACATGGCCTCTATAGCTTGGCCAACATAACCGCCGTTTTAGGCTTACCTGGCCTTTCCTAAAAGTCAAGCTTTTGGCAACTAGAGTGATATTTCGTAAACCGTCTGCTTAGTGAACTAAGATTCACTGAATCTTCACTTTTCATACGCGATATATTTTTGTTTATTTCGGTGGGGTTATGACCCCATATGTATTTCGTAAAGCGTAATATTAGGAATCACACACGGAGCGAATTAATGAACAATGAGTCAGTGCACCAATTACCACTATACTACCAAACACAGCAGGTACCGACAATAGCTTGAAATGCTTTCGACTCATGATAATACATGTCCTCCACAAGCACCAACCAAAATATTCATTTACCCTCGTATATATCGGTAACCTAGAACATAACATAAAGTGAAGTTGGCGACCTTAGTCGAGGGTGACCTGAAGGCTCTCTTTTTCAGTAGATACTATACTGAGGTGTAAGGAAGTGCGCTACTCCATTCTCTACATTGCTCCACTTTACCCTTGATACTTACCGTATAATGCTGAGCGTTAAGCAAGATGGCACCAAGTACCATTTTTTAAAGTCTTTGATATAACTCGATCTAGGATTGAACCCAGATCATTGGCTAACACTCTACTCATTAGGCCAATGGCCTGGTACAAAAATATCAAGATTTTATTACTCTTAAAATGCTATAAATATAAGAATAAAATAATTTGTATTTCGTGATGAATATGATCTATCTATATATGTATCTACATATATAGATAGATCATATTCATCACGAAATACTGTTATATCTTGACCTTCGACCCGGCCCAAAAATGCTATTCCAAGGTGATACACCGGAAGGAAGTGACGCATTCCAATGGCCAGTAATCGAAAGAGATCGCGAGGGCGGATTAAGGCTTATGAAATGGGACAAGGTGAAGGTCCCATTATGCCACTACAGTGATGCACCGGAAGAGAGTAACCTCTAAACTGCATGACAGTTATTTCCGCTTAATGATGATTAAACATTCGATTTCAAAGATCCAGTGGGCGATCGTGTGGGCGTTGAATTATTATATAATTGAGTTGAGTTGGGTGCCAAAGGAGTTGCCAGCAGAATTCCACACAGCTAGAGACCAGATGTGGTAGGGAAGGCCACACCCGACCGAGGGGGCTCTCGGAAACCCCCGATAGAGTGAGCCCAGGAGAACAAGAAAGACACAACATGACGGTCATAACAGTGGGGTCAAAATATGAAGTTTATGAAAACGGTTTCCAGCATCCTCTCACATTCAAAACTTGAACAACCCTTTCGAACCCTTGCAATAAAGTGAGAGGTAAAATATTGTTAAAGAAGTCTTCCTGCTTCCTTTCTTCATGCGTCTTTCTGTGTGCGTCTGTGTTTACTATTATTGAGTCGTTATGATACGGCAAATGAGTATATAACAATACAAATTATTTTATTCTTATATTTATAGCATTTTAAGAGTAATAAAATCTTGATATTTTTGTACCAGGCCATCTATCTATTTTGTAGATAATGTTTCTTTTGTAGTACTAATTTTTTGATTATTCTCAAATAGTTTTGTGAAAAGTTTTTTGAAAGTGTTTTAAATCATTTTAAAAACAGTGATATGCAATAAAAGACATCGAAAACTGAACAGGTAACATTGCATATCTATTCTCTGAATGAAAATTGAAATTTGGCATCTAGGTCTCTTAACTGGCCATTATGTGATATTTGATATCGTTGACACCTGTTACTATGCTGCCCAATTGGAAGACATTTGTCAGCCATGTGCGGGGTGTGTTTCAACTAAGCCGTGGCTGTTTTGATCAGGTATTTAATTATTTAGTTGTTTAAGTGTCCAAACAAATCTGTCTTTCAGGCTTTAAAGTAGTGTTTTGAGGATTTTTTAAATTGATGATGAAACAATTTGGGTCAGTTTTTAGAGAAGTTTCATCCTTTTATTTTTTGTTTTCTTATTACCGTCTAAGAAAGCGCCCCAGTCGCAGTTAGCAAGTCAGACTAACAAATCATTACTAGTGATTTCGAGTCTAAGTGATAATACCAACAATTAATTAAAAACACTGTTCGTATTAATAATGATTCATAAGAACAACTTGTCCTGAAAAGAATACAAAAAAGGCTCAATGCTATTAAAGCAGAAATTATATCATGGAATTAATCGCCTATTCTTAAGTCACGGTAATCTTTCGATGGCTGAACTTTTATCTCATTATGTGGGGCACTGTTGGAGAAGTAACGACGAAATCATCTGTGACGTTCTCTTATGGACCATTTCACATAGACGTGCCAATGTTGCCCGACTAACAAGAACTTATCTACTACAGCTCTGTACAAACACGGGGTGTAGTCTGGAATACTTGCCGGGAGAGATGGATGATAAGGACGGATGGCGAGAGGAAATCTGTGCTTGCAGCGTTACTTATGAGAATGATGTTAACTCTCCTATTGCGTTGAGTTTCATTTTTGCAGTCATTAGACACGTAGATGTCAGTTATTGGTTGAATCATTACGAGGGCTTAAATAACTCATGTATATGCAAACACACACACACACAAAGCCACACACACACGCACACACACATACGTATATATATATATATATATATATATATATATATATGTATATTTATATATTGCCACACGATTACAAATAATAACTATATAGGTTATATGTAAACGTATATACAGGGGCCCGACAATATTTTTTGAACACTTTGAAAAAAGTACTTCAAGGTGGTCACTAGTGCCAAAAACTTTTGAGATTGTAAGTACGTAGTTGAGGAGTGAAAATCCACTACTAGTGTAATCATTTTTTTTAGTTTGGCTTTGATAATTTTAGTTTTTTGTGATTTCTGCGAAAACTTGCGCAACACTATTTTTCGGACATGACAAAAAATCCTATTTTATTAAGAGCTATGTTCATGTATATGTTGCTGTATGCAAATTTTCTGATTGTACACTGTTCTGGGACACTGACGCCCCTACTACTATGTTAATATAGGACAATCTAACAGCATGAATAGTCCGGACATTTCTTGGCAAAACAATTAAGTTTAATGAGGGGGCACCTCTGGTTGTGTAACGGTTAGCAAACTAGACTAGCAAACCTACGCGAGTGAGTTCGAGTCTCATTGGGCGCCCCATTGATTCGGCCTTGTGTCACATCGAAGCAAAGAGCTTTGTAAATTACATTAAGTTTAATGAGGTAAATGCATTCAAAAGAAGTCGTTTGTTTGGCACGGAAGAAGCGAGAAGATGGCCTCAGCATCAGAAGGATTGCCATGGATTTGAAGCTGTCGAAATCAACGGTCGAATACATGCTGAAGACAAACTCCGAGCGGAAAAAGAAGAGAGGTCGGAAAAGATCAATTGGCAAGAGGACTGAAAGGAGAATGAAGAGGACTGTGACACGGTTTTTGACATCTGGAGAAAAAGTTACAGCAAGAAAAGTGAAGGAGAAATGTGAATTGGATGTAAACGTCCGAAAAGTACAAAGAACGCTGCTTAGAATTGGTTTGAAGTATGCAAAGGCTAAGAAAAAATTACACTAACATAAAAACACAAAGGAGCAAGACTGGAGTGTGCTAAAAGATGGTTAACAAAGCATGTTGACTTTAAGAAGGTTATATTCACTGATGAGAAGCGTTTCAAGTTTGATGGGCCCGATGAATGGTGTACTTGGTCGAGAAGGGGTGAGCCTGTTGTACTGAAAAAAACGACAGATGGGAGGAGGAGGAGTTATGGTTTGGGGTATGATCTTTGCTAATAGAAATATATGGTTGGAGTGGCTGAAAGGACGACAGAACAGCGAAAGCTACAAACAGTTGTTGGACGAGAAAGCCCAACCAAGGATAAGAAGAGATATGGGGAATGATTTCATTCTACAGCAAGACAATTGCAGCATCTATGTGTCAAAACTCATGAAACAATGGATGGCTAAATAGAATATGACTATTTTGGAATGGCCTGCAAGAAGCCCAGATCTAAATTTAATAAAAAATGTTTGGGAAATGCTTGCGCAACTTGTCTATGATGGACCTGAAATAACGAAAGAGGCTCAACTATGGGAACGAATACTAGGAGCCAAAAAACAACTAATAGAAACACGTAGAGATGTTATTGTGCATATGTTTGATAATTATGAAGAGAGATTGATAAAAGTTATTGAGAAGAATGGTGATATTACAGACTATTAACAGTTTTTCAACGATGTCCGAAAAATAATGTCACGTGTGTTTTGTAAAAAATGATGAAAATTAAATATTTTTCCTTACCTAATCGATTTTCTTCCATTTTTATAACAGGTATTGTTTTTATATGTTTATGTTATTCTATTGAAGGAATTTTGCCACTCGGAAAGTCGAATACTAAAGTGTCCGAAAAATATTGTCGGGCCCCTGTATATATTTCATATATATATATATATATATATATATATATATATATATATATATATATATATATATGTATATATATCTCATCATCAACATCATCATGTCGTATTGCTAATACGGATTTTTCTGTTGTTGATAGATTCTAGGAGGTCATCCAACACTTGCACGTCCATGTGAAGGGGTCCATAAGAAAACGTCACCTATGAGTTCGTTCTTACTTCTCCAGCACTGTACCGCAATTCTTGTCCGTCTTATTTGTGTTGTTTAAGAGATGGGAAATATGTGCCTGTACAGCTGCTTCATTGTGGGATGTTGCTTCCAGGATTTATTCAATATGGTTACTAGCATTTTTGTGCAATTGCCATCTATTTTTTTCTCCATACATTTAGTCAATATCCATGAGGTGCATCCATATAGTAGAATGGACGCGAACGCGGCTTAGCAAACCTCTTAATAAAATAGACCATTTCCCAAACTTCGATAAAAATATCTCATCTACTGAAAGTAATGCCATTATACGGATAGGAAAAACATGGAATGCTGTTGACGGGTTATCGATTATAAGATAATCTAATCTCTCTGATAAAATAAAACTGTAATTCTTCTAAGCACTTTCTGCGTTAGTACTATTGTATAGCTGCAGCATCTGGAATTTAAGAAAACGATTTGAAAAAAAAATCTTGATGAAACCCATAAAACAGTTGCAGTTCAACCACTTGTCTCCTATTTCACAAACCATCCAAGGGGGACGAATAAGACAAGCTGGCCTTTCCTGAAAAAACAAGGATGAAGGTCTTTCAATGGACCACCACATCAGGACATACGAGTGTTGGTTGACCAGTAAAGACATATATTCATTAACTCTGTTCGGACATTGAATTTAGTCTAAAAGACCTGCAAAAAGAGACTGAAGAAAGGGACAGATGGCAAAATAGAAAGAGTCAAAAGAATCAGCACTCTGCCTCTCTTTTTCCTTTCTCTCTCTCTCTCTCTCTCTCTCTCTCTCTATATATATATATATATATATATATATATATATAAAACCATGTAGCCTCAACCCTGAAAAACGGCACATCGTCGACATATCTTTATTAGAACTATACTAACGCTCAGGGAGAAAAAAACAATTTCCAGTTCAATTTAAAACTAAATAAGTATACGTGAACAGCTTTCACCTTGTATGTTAATTTTAATTTTCTAGATTCTTGTAGCTCGGTTGGTTGGGACTGTTGAAAATGCTGCCTGAACCTTTACATATTGTTAATGCCAGGCATCATTTGGGTCTCTTGCTGGCCGTAGGTGGCGACTCGTAATGTCAGAGGATGTCATAGCGGTAGCTGAGCGGTTTGTGACCAGCTCTTTGAGTACATGACCTACAACACTCCTCTTCGGCCCTTACTTCGACTGGTCGTGTGAAGCCCAAGTACCTAGAGAATTAATCCCAACCTTATTCCACAAATTTCTCTAATGACAAGCAAATACTCATCGCTTTTTATCTTAAAGCTGAAAGAAGACTGTGATCTAGGGTCAGCCGTTTCGAGAAAAGCAGTTTATAAAAATTATTTCGACAAATTTATAAATACAGATGAACTTTACGAAATTTTTCCACGACTTTATAAATACACATCAAGTTAATCGTATTTACCAACCCCTCCGCTCGGGCAGGATATGACACAAGGTTAATTTTTAAGCGGAGTTTAACAGGTTTGAATTCAGAGTTTTCCTTCTCCTAGACTAGTTGCCTCGCCAAGGCTGAAGAACTTAGTCTGTCCTACTATTTACCCATATTGGAATTATTGGATTCATACTCCTCCCAAGGGTATTAGTGCTATGTGAAATGCAACCAGTCTCGTCCGGGATTTGAACTCGTGTCGCCGTGTACATTTCCTACGACGATAACCATTATACCACGGGCACCTCACATACACATCAAGTTAATGAAAATTATTTCAACCAATTTTTTAATACGCATGAAATAAATGAAAAATATTCTACTACTTTATTAAAACACATGACGTTAAGGAAAATTATTTCTACCAGTTCATCAATCCATGTACCGGTCATTGGTATAATGGTTAGAGTGTTCGTCAATTGCCCGGAGACCTGAGTGCAATCATTGGTCGAGTTATACCAAAGACTCAAAAAAATGGTATTTGACACTACCTTGCTTAACACTCCGCGTTATAAGGTAAAGATCAAGGGTAAAGTTGAGCAATCTAGGGAAAGAAGTAGCGCTCTCCCCTACAGCTTGGTGTAGTAGCTTTCGAAAAGGGAGCCTACGGTTCACCCTCGACAACAGTCGCCAACTTTTCTTACTTTACTTATTAATACATATGAAATCAAATATACAAAAAGAAAATCTTAAACATTTCTAAGATTAGATAGCCCCCAAAGAATGATATGCCATCAAACAAAATAACCAACCAACCCGCTAACAAAATTCTCGATCTAACGGAGATAATTATTCAATGATGATTATACTAGTTTTGACCTTTCTAAATTCAAGCAACAATGACATCATGGATCGTGGTTATAACTAGATTTAATCGGTTTACAGATCATCTCGTTAAATATCGAAAATGTACGTTTCATCCGAGGGTGAACATTTATATCATCATCATCATCATGTCGTGCTGGTAGCACGGATATACCCAACCCTCTCTCGCCACTCCTCCCTATCGTTCATCGCCCTAGGTAGGTCTTCAGGACAACATCCTGTATCCTCACATAGTTGCTGAATGTATGTTCGTGCTGGTTGTCCTGCTTTTGCACGGCCATGCGTGGGGGTCCATAAAAGTACATCACTTATGAGCTCGTCCCTGCTTCTCCAGCAGTGTCCTGCATGTCTGGTTCGTCTAACTTGAATAGTTTTCGTGATAGGAGGCAGGTGGCCGTATAGTTGGTGTCTTGTGGGGTGTTGCCTCTAGGACTTGTTCAAGATTGCTCGCAGCATTCTTATGTAATTGCCGTCTAGCTTCTTCTCCAGCCGTTTTGTTAGAGTCCATGTAGTGCATCCATATACCAGTGTCGATGTGACCGCTGCCTGGAAGAAACTGCGTTTAATTTTATCGGTCAGGTCTGATTTCCATATAATCGAAAGCCTATTGATAGCTGTCCATGCTTTCGTTAACCTCGTGTCGATGTCCTTTTCGGTTGATGCGACGCTGCTTCCTAGGTAAGCGAATTTGTCTACTAATTTAAGAGGGGTTCCGTCTAGAGTGAAGATGTCACCTGTTTGATTATAGCACATATATTCCGTTTTGTGGGCTTTGACATAGAGGCCTATGCCTGTTGCTGCTCGTTCCAAACTATGCAGTAGTGTTTCGGCTTGGTTGGGTGTATTTGCCAATATCGCTATGTCATCGGCGTAGTCGGCGTCGGTAATTGTTTTTTCGGTGTACCTCTGCTTCTTTTCTTTGTCAGCTCGAAGCCGTTACTCTGATTTTGTCAATCGATGTTCTAAGTACGTAGTCCAGACAAATGATAAAGAGGTACGGGGCCAGCGTGTCCCCTTGTAGTACTCCTGCTACAACGTCGAAGTATTCTGTGTCTCCATCTGGTGATCGTACTTTTACTTTGGTGTTTCTATAGAGAATCGTCATTGCTGCTACAGTTTCTTTAGGTATGCCGTATGCTAGTAGGATCTGTTCCATCTTTCCTCTGTGAAGGGAATCGAAGACCTTGGTAAAGTTGACAAATATTAATGTCGCTTGTAGGTTTTTTGCCCGTACACCTTCAAGGATTCTACGGATGGTTAATATTTGTGAGGTCGTGGATCTATTTCTTCGGAAGCCATTTTGGTTTTTCCTAAGGATGTTGTCGATTTTAGGTTCTATGCGGTTTCTTAGTAGGGCATCGTAGATTTTGGCTGCTATGGATGTAAGTGTTATGCCTCAGTAGTTTTTGGCTATTCCGAGGTCACCCTTTTTATGGAAGGGGAGGATGCATCCCTTCATCCATCCATCTATCGGATTTTGATTATATACTGCGTTGCACTGTCGGGGCAGTATGTCGTCGAATTGTCTGGTCTTCCATATTTCTCAGGGAATCTCGTCCAGCCCTGCAGCTTTCCTATTTTTAATTTTTCTGAGAACTGAGTCGAGTTCTTCTTCTGTGAACGGTCCTAATTTAATGTCTAATTGTTTACTAATTATTCTGGTGATTGGTTCATGTGTTATTTTCGGTGGGTTTCCTTGTAGGTTTTCGAAGTGCTGTTTCCACAGTTTTATTCTTTCTTGTTGGTTTGCAGCTTTCAGTTTTGCTTTGGCTGTGTTCTTTCTTCTGCTCACTTCGTTTATTGTTTGACAGGCTATCCTAGATTGTCTATCTTCCACCGAGTCTCTAATCTTATCTATCTGATTTTGAATGTATTCTGCCTGTTTCTTTATATATATGCCTGCTAATTGATATTGTGCCGTTTTTAGTTTTAAGGCATTTGTGTTTGTTGGGTTTTTTCGATAGTTTTTGGAGGATGTTTTCACTAGTGGACGTTTTTCTCTCACCGCTAAAGTTTCCCATGGGACTCTATATTTAGTTTTGGGTTTTGTTGGAATACATTTCGCTGCTGCCTCGAGGTGCACATTGACAAAATTTTCATATTCGTTATTTGGTGTACTTTTTTCCGTCTTCTCTTGTAGTGTTTCGAATCTGTTTTTTTAATTCTAATACGTTAATTGTTTGGAAATTTCTATTTTAATAAGTTTTTGCATGTGAACTATTTTTAATTTGCGTAGGAAAAAAGAACCCAGATCTGCTTAGTTATTAGTTCTTTTCTATTGTGTCCCTCTCACAGACGGGAATCTATTAATCCTTCGTTAATATATTTGCTGATAGGCCTGAGGAATGGTGCTTTTGCTGAAGAAAAACAAAATTGTATTTCTCAAACATTCTAATTAAATTGGCTCGGCCATTCATCTCTATCTTTGATTTCTATTTTGATTAGATAATGAACTGATTGGCTGGGAATCGAAAATTTATAATTTGAAGAAAAAAAATCAATTGCCACGTTGACCAATAATAATCTTTTCAAAGTTAAAAAAAATGTTTCCATGGCGATGAATAACCGGTTCTAGATCGTGGGAATGACCCGACTCTTCACTCCTACATACGCTATAAAAAATGAAAAATTTATCGGATTTATAAGTGTGTGTGTGTGTGTGGGGGGGTTATTGATTGTTATTTTTTTTTGTTTATTTCTCTGTTTGTAGTTTGGTTTACGTTAAGCATAAACATTATGGTTCAAAGAGAAAGTAGTTGAACGGAAGGAAAAAAAAAATAATTGAAATTAAAGAAAACAATGAATCCTACAGAAAATCAGATCAGATATACAACATAACAAATCCCTCTCCCTTGCAGAAAAAAGAATTAAGTTCAAAATTCGAGGAATACAATTCTTTAGAAAATAAGTTTGTACATTATCCGAATTCTTCAACTTAGATTTACAACTCTCAGCAAGGTTTAGATTACGTTCCATTGTTTATTTAGTTGATCAAAGATAGACCAATTCATTTACAAATCGTAACGTTCACCCAATTGTAGGGGAGCAGTTTTGCTAGCCCCGAAAATAGAGCTATTTCGTGCTGCTTTTTCGGAAACTAAGTGACCGTTTTTAAAACTCCCCAATTATATTGTTTGATCGTCTCTCGTACCAAACACGAGATTTCACGTTATTGAATTTTCGTTGTTGCTCAAGCAGTTAAGCACCAAAGTCACTGAAGTTGGAAGGTTGCCTTTACATTATATATTTTTTAAATTTCAGTTTTATCTAAATTGTAAGCTTCAGAGGGAATTCCCGTGGTGTTATGAATAAAGTGGCTGGACTGCAGCCTCGAAGGAAAAGGGTTCGAAATCCAGTCGCTTTATTGCCTTAACTTTCAGACTAATACGCTTGAGGAAAGCATGAACCTGCTCATTCCCATCAGCTGTGTTAAATCGTACCACTACATTAAATGCATTAAATAACCGACGTAAGTTGACGTGCCTTTAAACAAGAAACGAAACCATAAACCTAAAGAAATCCATTTTCCTTTCGATCACTGAAATTAAGCAGTAATGAGACTGTTTAACACTTACGTGGGTGACCATTAAGGAACAGTCGGTACCGTGAGCGATCTAATACCTATCTGCTAGAGTTAGTAAAGTTTTATAAATTATACCATTCATAAATCAATTTTCGTGACTGGATTTCATTTTGAGATTATTAAATTTGCTGGAATGAATTAATTATTATTTACCTATGGTAAACTCTCAATCTTTTTATTTATTTGATATATGTTTCTGTATTTTTTACTTAAAATGAAAGATGTGTAATCCAACATTATATCTAACGAGGGCGCCGAATAGCTTTTAATATATATATATATATATATATATATATATATATATATATATATATATATATTGCTATCATGAAGTTTTAAAGGAGTAAAATGTTCTTTTCAGTAATTCAATTAATCTGCTTAATTTGTTCAGTGGTCTCTCCGAGTTTCTTCCGGTGTACTTCGCTTCCGGTAACGCAATACGGATATAAGATCACGAAATCTTATTTTCTGACCTTGCATGATTTGCCGCAATCATTTATTACAAATTAGCCTGAAGCTGCAACAATCAAAGAGACAATTTTCTTTTAATTATTTGTATCTCAAGGTGTATAAATCTATCTGATCAGTATATGTGCATATATAATTTTGAACAATAGCGACAAAACTTACACTCTATGACCCATAAATATGTAGATCCCAAAAACATTTTTTTGAATTAAAGTTAAATTTCTTCAAAACAAAACATTCCAGGATTTGATTATTTCTAGCAGAGTTGAATACACTCAAGACGGATATTATTAGATATCATTTATTTCTGAAATCTACAGCTCTGAGACTTTCATATCATGACAAAAATCAAGTTATCTTCTTGTCGTGCACAATGCAAAAGTACTTCTTAGTTTAGTTAAATATTATTAACTGATCACTTCCTGTGACTTTTGTGAAAGTAACTATCGATTGAAAATATCGAGTTATTTGATTATTACAATGAAAACTTACGATAAAATCGACTTTCGATTTTCAGGAAGTTACTCCCCAAAAGACCAGCATGAACGACTGAAGGCACCATTATAATCAAAAGACAAACAAATCCTAGATGCAACCATTCAAGAAAGCATATCAGCCGGGCTTCCTGGTCTCGAAGTCGACATCCATGATAATAGAGAAGTCTTATTTATGCTGGAAGGCAGAAAAAGAGGTTAGATTACAGCCTTCTATACTCTGAACTATTTAACCTAATTCTTTTGTTTTTTACAATATATTATGTATTAATGAATTGATAATAACTTTTTCCAGAAATCAATTTCAGCAGATATTCAATATATAGATTTTAGGTTTGGTTTAATTTGGTTTCTTTGTTTAATGGCATATCAACCTTTGTAGTTTATTTAATGCCAAAAATATTCTCCTAGAAGGACAGTAGTGGTGCTATTTAACCCATAACTGGCAGGAGAAGGGGGTTCATACCTTTCCGAGGGTATTCGCCCGAAAGTGAACGTAATAGGGCAACTGGAGTTCGAACTCGCTTAAACGATTCCGCAGTCCATCGCTTGAACATTTACACCACGTGGACACCCGCTAGATTTTAGGAAAGTGATGTTTAATTTCTAGAGGAATGTACACATTACAATTAAAAACTATTAATCACGTTACTTGCAATTTATCAATATAAAAAGCTTTTTTGAATGTTTCATGTATTCAAAATTAATTTGTGACTTTATACCTTGAATATACGCGCTTAAACCGGCGCCAGTAGGTGTCGTCAGTGTTGTTTAAACTTCTGGGTCATTGGGAGTTTCGGGTCTTGCAACATCAAACTCCCCTCACCAGAACGACCCCCTCAGAGATGATCAAATTCTGTGTCACCTATCCTATAAGACGAAGAAACAAACTTATAGCTTGGACGGCTTGAAATAAATAATCCCCCAGACCAGGCCGAGCATTCGATTGGCTGTTGAAACCAGCCAATCGTACGCTCGGCCAAGTCTATTTAAAGGTAAGTATGCGATTTTTCACTTTTTAAAAAAAATTTACAAGAGGATTATGATGTTTGGCATGGAAGGTGCGTTAATTCTTTTTCTACCACATTTAACATTGTTTTAATTTCCATTTTATCACTCTCATCCATATCCCCACTCCTGTCTTTTTTTATTTGTATATTTTAGAAGTAGATTGCTTTGACAGGTGATTAGTTTGGTTGGTTGGTGGGTTTTTTTTGTTTTACGGCGTCTCAACCCTTTTCGGGTCATTTAACGCCAAATTAAGACATTTTGATAAAAGTTTCAAACAATTCAGTTTAGAATAGTTTTCTTTTTATACACTGCTAAATTTCAAAACAGTTCTTTTTCAAACAATTCAGTTTAGCATGAGTACGCAGTTTTAATGTTAAAAATAATTCAATTCCAAACAATTCCGTTTAGCATAAGAACGCAGTTGAAATGTCAAAAACTATTATATTTCAAACATTCCAGTTTAGCATAAGTTTGCAGTTTAAACACTCAAATGTAAAAACAGTGCATTTTAAACAATTCAGTTTAATATAAGAACACAGTTCTTTTTAACCCATAGAGTGTATCTTTTCAGGTGCTACCATACCTGGTCAGAGGGAACATGGGAGCAATGGAAATGATAGGGGTACACCGCATTCCCCAAAGCTTCAGAATTACTGGAGCCTCACCATCAGATTGTTTAAGCATTAGAACATTCGTTGAAGAAGGGGGTCTTTCCCCTCTGCAGAGATGCAGTCGGCGTATTCAACAGGCCCAGCATACTGGGTCAGTCGTCGTTCGGGGGAGTCTTACGCCTCGGCAGAGATGCAGTCGGTGTATTCTGCAGCCCCAGCCGACTGGGCCCGGATTAGTTTAATGCAGTGCATATTTGCAGAGAACCAGCATTTTTTGATGAAATGATAATAGAATAATGAAACACAAGTGTGCCACTTTCTCTGCAAGCAACTTTCCACGGACTTTGAATTTCAAATTTTTTCTTCTTTTAGTTTGGTTGTTAAATGCAACTCCTCTCTCGTACTCTCTTTCTCTCTCTCTCTCTCTCTCTCTCTCTCTCACTTACACATACACACTCACGCATACAAGCATACTAAACACGCATAAGACTGAATGAAATTAAAAACTCAATTCCTTAATAATGTTTCATTTCTCTAATTCATGTATGAAATATAAAATAAACCATCATCAGGTGAAACATCATTGATGACATATGAAATTAATGACAAGGAAAAGATGAAAAAATTTTAATTGCTTTAATTTCTTTTACTGGTGTGCGTGCACTTGCGTTTGTATGTGTGTATGCTGCTTGGATTTTATGGTATATTATCCTTTGTAGGTTATCTAATGCCAAATCCTGTTTATATATATATATATATATATATATATATATATATATAATTTGTAAATACATTGTTTGAAGTTAACATTTTAAACGAAAACGAGCTCATTTATTTGCACACTTAAATGGTTTCAAGAATTTTTAGATGACGCTAATAATCTATTTTCTATTTTAGAATTTTTCTTACAGATAAATCATTCCAAGTGTTCCTATTCAACAAAAATGAATTATATAACATCAGTCATTTGTTTGCTCAAATAAAAGGATATATATATATATATATATATATATATATATATATACATATATATATATATTATAAGGGAATAGTATGTGGGTAATTTTATTTTTACAACATCAAATATTTCCTCACGACTATTGATTGCCCAGTCGGCTGGGCCTGTAGAATACACCGACTGCATCTCTGCACACTGGTAAGACTCCCTCTTGACTACAACTGTTCTTCACAGACACAGAATGCCGTCTGAAGGAACAACTGGGAGCAATAGACGATAGAGACGAATGGAGGGAGAGAATTAGGAAAATCCGTGCAAACAAAGCGACTTAATAATGATGATTATATATATATATATATATATATATATATATATATATATATATATATATATATATATTACTACTAACAGAAGAGCTGAAAATTGTTCATGTTTGATTGGGAACTGCTGGTAATTGGAACAATCTTTGACAGGAAATCTATATCCTAATTCGCTATTCAAAAATGGATTGCAAGGAAGGCTGATCCAGTAACAAATAAACCGTAATAGTGGAGGGTGAGACGAAGGTCCCCTTTTCAATAGCTACTACACAGAGGTTTAGGTGAGGACGCTACTCCTTTCCTTGCATTACTCCAATTACCCTTGATTCGTACAATGCTGAGTGTTAAGAAAGGAGGCATCAAGTACCATTTTTTTAGTCTTTGTTATAACTCGACCTTGGATGGAACCTTGGTCTTCCAGATCCTTGGTGAACACTCTAACCATCATACCAATATTTCAATGTCAACAAAAAAGAAAGGAGAAAAAAAAAGAGATGAGGAAAAGCAATTAAAAGCAAGAAGGACAATCGCAAAATCACGTGCAATATTTAAAAAAAGCTAAAGATATTGGATTTTTATTGATATGCATGTATAAAGCTCAATCTTTCTTTTAAATAGAACATTACGTTTTCCCTGTCAACTCTCGTTTCTACTTTAAAAATGATATTAAAAAAAAGCTCTGAAATATAAAACTAAGCAAACAAAATAATACATTTATTTTTGGCCAAAGCTTTACTAAGTACATTTTTACTCCCAAGCAATTTTTTCAGCTGTGACGAGATTCCACAGGATTCCGTTTGTATTTCTAATCGATCCGCATAAACAGTTTGTAAACCCGACTTCAACACGCCATTCCGATCTTGAATTAACTCGCTTTATTTGTACGACAATAAAAGAAGAAAAAAAAACGTAAAGAAAGACAAATAAGGGAAGACGAAGAGTAAGAAATAGATTTTTGTCCTTCTTACGATCAGGAGATATTTTTGTAGGAATAAATCTCATTGAGACAGAAAAATAGAAGACAATAATGGACAGTAACGATGGATTTTTCGTGAATGTATGTGTCACATAAGCAATCCATGCGAAATACGATTTTAAGGGCGACTATGATCCTTACACAAAGTAGAGGCGCACACAGACACACGAAAAACGGACACACAATCCAAGGGTAGAAATCAGTGATTCAATCAGCACAGATACATGAAAGTCTATTTTACGTTATACATGCATATCAAGCTTGCATATGTAGATATTGATCTCCCACTCTTACTCTTAATGTTTCTCTGTCTATCGCTCTATAAACATATACATACAGTAATATGGACAACCTTCTCTATCACTCACATATATGCATTACGACTGATACACGTATAGGGAGCTTTATTGATATCCACTTTTCATACTCTATATATCTAACTGGCTAGCTAGCAATCTCTCGCTATATATACGCAGACACAACCATATGCAGCGGTTGAATATGCATCTCGAGTTATGTAAATATGTTTGTCTTGAAAAACATGAATGTACATGTATATTAATATTTCTTGATTTGAACACACACACACACACACACACACATATATATATATATATATATATATATATATATATATATATATATGTATATATATATATATATATATATATATATAACTGCTAACATATGTAAATGCATACACACTCATGTGAACACATGTAAAACTAATTATGTTTGAAAAATATGAATATCCATATATATGTATGTCTTAATATCCATATATACATAAGTATATTCATATTATATACGAATATAAATCTATCTCTTTCTCTCTCTCTATATATATACATAAATATTTATTTGTATGGAAATATGTAAATCTAATTATATCTTGAAAAACATAAATATCCATATATATGCATGTATTAATATCCATATACACATATGTATCTTCATATTATCTCTCTCTTTATATATATATATATATATATACTTAGTTTTTTTATATCTATGCGTGATAAAACGTTGCTATTTGCTTATAGATTGGCATTATTCTCTTTTTCACTATAGATTCTTAATATCCATATACACATATAGTTCTTCATATTATGTCTCTCTCTCTTTATATATATATATATATATATATATATATATACCTATTCTTTTTATGTTTATGCATGATAAAACGTTGCTATTTGCTTATAGATTGCCATTATTCTCTTTTTCACTATAGATTCACTTCCACGTAAAAACTGAAAAAATATAAGTAAAGGCTTCCGCTTCTTGCAATGATCTCATTTTCGAATGACAAGATCGATAAGAGATGAGTTTTTTTCGAATTTTATACGTATTCTCTTATTTTCATGAGTGTATTTATCTGTTTGTGCATGTGAGTATATATGTTCACATATGTTTTTCAGAAGTTGTAAATTTGAGGTTCTCTTTCAGTCTTTATCCAGCTCTTGATAATATCATAATGGCATATAATTCAACTATTAGAAAAAAATATGTATAATCTAAATAAGCATGATGCGTTATTATTATTATGTTTCGTGCGAATTTTTTTTTACACAAGCGTTAGCTGATGATCTTTCAGTGGAGGCCGAGAGGCATGTCTCCTTAGGTCTCATGGACTCTTCCCAGTATTCTGATCGATCTTAACAATGCTGTTGTCTGAATGGTGTCTATTTGTCCTCTGATTTTAAACTCTTCCAGTCCATTTTCCAAACCTTTGGGAACCGTTCCTAGCACATCAATTACATTTGGTATCATCTTTACCCCCGTGTTCCGCAAATTTCTTAGTTTTCTTGCAAGGTCCAGTATTTGTTTCTCTTTTTGTTTTCTATGATTTTCATTCTTTGGTCTGCTGAAGGGCAAACCCTGCTATATGGAAAGTTCACTTGTTTTGTTAATTTCCACTTGATCTGGTCTTTTGACAGGAAATAGGTGATTTCGTTGTATCATAAACTCCCAGATAATTTTATGCGTTTTATTCTATTAAACGGATTCTGTTTTGTAAACATTTGGTAGAATGGTCAAAATTCAATTTCTTGCAGTGGATTACCTACCTCACCCAGCGGTGCTTCGTCTTGTACTCTTTTTTTTTTGTTACTCAGCTGCACTCGCTTTGTGATTAACCGTTCTATTTTTTCTCTCTACACTCTCTATTCTGCATCGATTTTTCCTTCAATATGATTGGACCTTTTAGCGCTGATATTTGAAGAGATTCAGTTTCTCCCTAAAGGTTCTCTTACGCAATCATGTCTTGGTCTTCTCGAGTGAAATTTTGCCAGTTTGTTGCTTGAAATATACATACATTTGGTTTTCTTCCCATTTTGTTTCATTTATCTTGTTGTTCTGTTTGTGTTTATGCCATTAGTGTCGTTGTTAGTTGACTTTCATCGTTTTGATGCATCCACGATGTCTTCAATTTTGCCAGGTTCTCTTACTCCTTCTTCTCTTGACACATATCATCATCATTCCTCATCATCATGTCGTGCGGCCAGCACAGATATCCCTGACCCTCTCTCGCTACTTCTCCCTATCATTCATCACCTCTGGCAGGTCTTCAGGGATACATCCCGTATCCTCACAGAGCTGCTGTATATATGTTCGAGCTGGCCATCCTGCTTTTGCTCGGCCATATGTGGGGGTCCATAGGAGTACATTACTTATGAGCTAATCCCTGCTTCTCCAGCAGTGTCCTGCATGTCTGGTTCGTCTGACTTGGATAGTTTTCGTGATTGGAGGTAGGTGGCCGTATAGTTGGTGCTTTGTTGGGTGTTGCCTCCAGGACTTGTTCAATATTGCTTGCAGCATTCTTGTGTAATTGCCGTCTAGCCTTTTCTCCAGCCGTTATGTTAGCGTCCAAGTAGTGCATCCATATAGCAGTATCGATACGATCACTGCTTGGAAGAAACTGCATTATATTTTATCGGTCAGGTCTGACTTCCATATGATCGATAGCTTATCGTTTGCTGTCCATGTCTTCGTTTGTCGCGTCTCGAGGTCTTTTTTCAGTTAATGAGACACTGCTTCTTAGGTAGGTGAATTTATCTATAAACCGCTTATTTAATCACTCGGAAGTAAGGCTTTGTGCATCATTTGTCTAAGTTCTTCTCTTGTCTATACAAAGAATGGTCCTTTTTCACCTTTGCTAATGTGTTCCCTCCTGTTATGAATTCCATTTTCTAGTTTTTCATGGCTTCTGTGATGAATATGACTTCGTCTGATATCTTGTACATTTTCAAGCAATCTATTATCCTGCCTGATTCGATGGACATCATCATATGCCTTTATATATATATATATATATATATATATGCCATTTGTTGTATAATCATATACATGCATAAACACAACGACACAATGATAGACGAGCGACACAGTTCTAAGAAAAATATACCTCTCACTTTATTTGAAAGGATTGTGTGTGAGAGGGAGTTGGAGACCGAACTGAACTGCAACATATTGACCCTCACTATATTGGCCATAACCGCGTTTCTTTCCCGTTCTCCTGGGCTAATCAATCGGTGACCTGGGGGCCCACTCTGCTGGTTGCTGGCTTTCTCTACTGCATCTTGTCACCAACGGGTCTGGTCTCCAAACTAACTGACTTCCTGTCTTCACCGAGTTATATAATAGTTCCACGCCCCCTTCTCCCTGTGGGCGTCACAAATTGCACTCATTCAACCCATTCACGGTCACGGCTACAGTCTGCTATTCCTCGACCTAATGCACCTCTTCTTTACTTAGGTGAATTTCCTATTTTGACAGCCCGGCCGAGTCGTAGGTCAATATACAACACATTCATCTACAAATTCAGCTCTCATTTGGATTTTGGGTGTTCAAGATAATGATTTTTTTTTTGTTTTAAAGTCAGAGGTTTCTAACTCTTATAACTTTCATTGGACATTATTATTTGTGGATGCAACAGTTCACAACGTTTCAAAGTTAAGATCCTTTAGTTAAAAAAATAAGTACTTTCTAATTTCGGGAGAAAAAAATGTTCTTTTGTGAGTGGGTATCTCTGTGGTGTTGTGATTAACATGCTGAATCGTGAAATTGCAGTAAACGAGTTCGAATTTATGTCGCGCAATTACATTGACTTTTTAACAATTTTTTTTTATTATTCTCTCCTCAGCTATGGATTAAAAATGTCTTTGGAATAAAATGCCTAACGATTATTGCTGCCATTGAGCAAAGAATCTGAAACCATTTTTACCGATGAATTTCGGACGAACGCAGAAAATTGTGTATTAGTCTGTTTTCTTTGTTTAAGAGCATATCAAACTTCGTAGGTCAAATCCATCCTTGTAGAAGAATAGTAGTGACAATATTTAACGTAGAGTTGGTAAGAATAAGCGAGTTCCTACCTTTCCCACGGATATGAATCTTAAAGTGAATTAAACAGAATGGCCGATGTTCGAACACGCTCCCTTCAGTGCTGCAGTTTATCATATTTTCCATTTTACCTCGTGGATTTTCGAGGATTAACTGGGAAACTTTACCTTGAAAATCGATTTGATCCTTCCAATAAGAATGGCATTATTTACAAAGCTTTCTATTGTTTGGCACGAGGTCACAAGTATGAACACTTAATAAAAATGCGATTAACTAACGAAAAACTTAAAAAGCAAAGAAAGAAAAAATCAGAGCATTTTAACCAGCACAAACATACACCTTCTGAGAATGAGAATTGGATTTACCGTTATTGGCGCAATGCTCTCTCTCTCTCTCTCTCTCTCTCTCTCTCTCTCTTTGTCTCTCATTCTCTCTTTCTCTCCCCACCCACGTATCTATCTATCTATCTATCTTTTAATATAATTATCAGATTCATGCATCTATTTGTCAGTTGGACGGCAATGCCCCCTATACACCGATATATATATATATATATATATATAAGTAAGTAAGTAAGTAGGCCGAAGTAGTCGAGGGCGGCCCGAAAGTTCCCTTTTCAATAACTAATACATCGAGGTGTAATCCTTTCCTGGATTACTCCCCACCCTTGATCCATACCTTATACTGCTGAGTGTTAAGCAAGGGCGCATCAAGTACTGATTTTTGAGTTTTAGTATGAACCCCAGTCTCCCAGACCATTGGCGAACGCTGTGACCATTATGCCAAAAGGCATAGCAAAGGGCACAAAAGAAAAGACAGAAAATCATCTCCGAAGGAGACTAACTTTCAGCATTACTATTACTGTTTGTATATATATATATATATATATATATTAGTCATACCTCATCCTACATAATAAATGAATTCCAAAAGCCTTGGTTTTTGACGTAATAAGATATAATGATTTGAAATGATAATAAACACAAGAAAACTTGTGTAAATAAAAACAATATAAGAATTACAAAAATTTAAAAAGCAGTAAAACATATTTTGTCATTTTTTTTCAAGAATAATTTATTGTTTTCTACACCTTGTGATGTAACAGTAAAGTATCGTAATTATGAAAACAAAGACTTTACAATTAACGTAAAGGATATTCATTCAGGCATTAAAGAAAATGAATAATTTTTGTAATGATTTGTGAAGAATAATTAATAATTAATGAAAAATAGATATCAATTAACAATTAATAATAAAGTGTTAATTGATTAATAATGAGTCAAATTTCTAATAATGGTCGAGGTTATTTTTTAAAATATTTCTCCACGAAACGGAAATTTTCTTGACTAGAGAGATTTCAAAAACTAAGTCTACAAGCCAATTTGATTTTTCTGCTGAGGAAGAAAAATATTTTTGTAAAATAATGTCAGATCAGATCAGATATAGCAGTAATATAAAAAAATAACATTGAATTAGATTATTTCAAAAACAATGGTGAAAATGAATTTAGCAGGGCATTTTTGAAAACTACCGGATGAGTTACTTACCAGAATTTGATCTGTTTATTGATATTATATTAATAGGAATCATATTCGGTGTAAAAAAATTATAAGATGATATGAGAAGATATTAAAACGGTTAGCTGCCTAAATAATAATAATGATAATAATAATATTGGGGCATCTTGGTGGCTGACACTATCAAACAAGAGGAGATGAAAGAAAAAATTAAGAAAGAATATCTCAGAAGAACGAGAAAGCTACTCGAGACAAAACTATGAAGCCGAAATCTTATCAAAGGAATAAATACCTGGGCTGTACCCCTCGTTAGATATTCGGGTCCATTTTTGAAGTGAACCAGAGAAGAAATTAAACAGATGGACCAAAAACAAGAAAACTAATGACAATGCGTAAGGCATTACCTCCCAGAGACGACGTTGACAGACTATATGTATCAAGAAAGGAAGAATGGAGAGGACTTGTCAGCTTTGAAGACAGCGTTGACCCATAGATACAATGACTCGAGGACTTCAAAGAAAAACATGAACGATGGCTGATTACAGCCATAAGAAACCATACTGACAACACAATAGCCAATAGAATGACAATAACTTGGAAACAAAAATGGGAAGAAAAACAACTCAATCGGTGCTTTAAACGACTAATAAACAAAACCACTCACGAAAAAACGTGGACATGGCTAAGAAAAGGAAACCTTTAGAGAGAAAAAGAATCTCTCTTAATAGCAGCACAAAACAACGTCATAAGAACCAATCATTCCAAAGCAAAAATTGATAAAACCCAACAAAATAGCAAATGTAGGTTATGTGGTGATATAGACGAAACCATCAATCATATAATAAGTGAATACGGCAAATTAGCACAGAAGGACTATAAGACTAGAAACGAGTGAGTGAGCAAGGCAATCCATTGGGATATGGGCAAGAAATTTTAATTTGACCTTACAAACAAATGGTATATGCACAACCCAGCATCTGTCCAATAGAATGACACACATGGACTCCTATTGGACTTTGACATACAAACGGATCACCTAATATCGGCCTGAAAAAAAAGAGAACTTGCAAAATGTTTGACTTTGCTGTTCCGGCTGACCACAGAATAAAGCTGAAAGATAGTGAAAAGAAGGATAAATACCTTGACCTTACTAGGCAATTGAAAAAAAAACTATGGAACATGAAAGTGACAGTTATACCAATCGTGATTGGTGCTCTTGGTACAGTCACCAGAGTATTATTAAGGGGACTTGAGGACTTGGAAATAAGTGGACGAGTGGAGACCATCCAAAATATTACATTATTGAAAACGGCCAGAATACCGAGAAGCGTCCTTAAGACTTGAGGAGACTTGATGTCACTCAAACGTCAGTGAAAGACCATCAGCTGACGCTGATGTGAAAAACTCTCAAGGAGTAAATGATAATAATCTGTCCTAGAGAATGAGACGCACAAACGGATCACCAAATCTCGGCCAGACGACCAGATCTTATAATGATCAACAAAAAAGAGAGAACTTGCAAAATTGAGGACTTTGTTGTTCTGGCAGACCGCAGAGTAAAATTGAAAGAATGTAAAAAGAAGGATGACTACCTCGGCCTTACTAGCGAATTGAAAAAACTATGGAATATGAAAGTGACGATTATACCAATTGTAATAAGTGCCCTTGCGACAGTCACCAAATGATTGGTACAACAACTGGAGGACTTGGAAACTGTTGGACTAGTCGAGACCATCCAAACTACAGTATTGTTGAGATCGACCAGAATAGAAGACACCTGGCAACTTGAGGAGACTTGCTGTCACTCAAGCTCCACTGGAAAGCCATTAGCTTAAATTGATGTGAAAAACTCCCAATGGGAAAAAGCAATGATAAGCATCACAATGATCAACTGAATAGAAATAACTAGGAAACAAAAATGGGAAGGAAAAGAAGTGTTTGGATATTTCAAACAACAAACAAGAGAAATCTAATACGAGAAGACTTGAACATGACCAAGTAAAGGAAACCTTATGAGAGAAACTGATTTTCTTCCAATAGCAGCATAAAACAACACCATGGGGACGAACTACGTTTAAGCAAAAACATATAAGATGCAACAAAATAGCAAATGTGGGTTATGTTGTGATAGAGATGAAAGGATTAATCAAATAATAAACAAATGCAGCAAATTAGCGCTAAAGAGTGTAGGACTATCCATAACTGGCTGAGGATGGTGATCCACTGATAATTGTGCAAGAAATTTAAATTTGGACATAAAAACAAATGGAATATGGAAAACCCAGAATCCGTCCTGGAGAATTAGATTCACAGAATTTTCTAGGGTTTTGACATACAAACAGATCACCTAATCTCGGCCAGTCGACTAGACCTACTGATAGTAAACAACAAAAATGGAATCGGGCGAGTTATAGACTTTGCTTTACAGGCAGATCACTGAGTAAAAATGAAAAGAGAGATGAAATCCTGGATCTCGTTAGAGAACTAAAAAAATTATGGAACGAGAATTTGACGGTGATATGAAATGTAATTTGTTTGCTTGGTTTAAACCCCAAATGATTGATAAAGAGACCAAAGGCATGGAAATAAGAGAATATACTGTGACCATCCAGACAATAACATTATCAAAATAAGCCAGAATACCAAGAATAATCCAGGAGATTTGGGAAGACTTGCCGTCACTCAAATACCAGTGGAAATCCATCTGCTAACGCTGATGTGAAAAACTGTCGAAGAAGTAGTTATAATAATGAAATGATTTAAGCACAAACCGGAATCGTTCCTAGAGAATGAGACACACAAAATCTCTAGGATTTTGAAACATAAACGGATCACCAAATCCCTGTCAGAAGACCAGAGCCAGTGATAATTAAAAAAAACAATTGAGAAGAACCTGATGAATAGTGGAACACATTGTAAAAATTAAAGAAAAGGAAATAGGAGACATGTACTTTGCTTTTGCCAAACGACTAAAAAAGCTATGCAACATGAAAGTGACAGTAATACTTCTTGTAATTAGTGCACTTGGAATGACCCCCAAAGGATTGGTAAGGGTGTTGTGATAGTTAAAAAATCGGAGGACGGGCAGAGTCTATCCAAACTAGAGCATTGCTAAAATCAGCCATCATGCTGAGAGGAGTCCAGGGCATCTGTGGACTCTAGTGAAAGACCATCAGGTAATGCAGGCGTGAAAAACTCGCAGAAACTTTAAGAGAGAAACGGAATCTCTCCTAATAGCAGCACAGGAAAACGCAATTAGAACCAATCATATCAAAGCGAAAATAGATAAGACACACCAAAACAGTAAATGTAGGCTATGCGGTAACAAAGACGAAACGATCAATCACATAATAAGCGAATGCAGCAAATTAGCACAGAAGGAGTATAAGGCGAGATACGACTGGGTTGGCAAGGCTATCCCCTGGGAAATGTGCAGGAAATTTCAATTCGACCATACAAACAAATAGTATATGCACAACCCAGCACCTGTCCTAGAAAATGACTCGCATAAACTCCTATGGGACTTTAGCATACAAACGGATCACCTTATCCCGGCCAGAAGACCAGACCTCATAATAATCAACAAAAAAAAAAAAAAGAGACTCTGTAAAATTGTCGACTTTGCTGTCCCGGCGGACCACAGAATAGATCTGAAGGAAAGTGAAAAGAAGGATAAGTGCCTCGACCTTGCTAGAGAATTTAAAAAGCTGTGGAACATGAAAGTAACGATTGTGCCAATTGTGATTGGTGCCTTAGGCACAATAACTAAAGGATTATTAAAAGGCCTGGAGGACTCGGAAGTTGGCGGACGGGTAGAGACTATCCCAATGACAGCACTGCTAAGAACGGCCAGAATCCTGAGACGAGTCCTGGAGACTTGAGGAGACATGATGTCTCTCAAGCTCCAGTGAAAGACCATCAGCTAACACTGATGTGAAAAATTCCAAAGGAGTAAAATAATGATAATTATAAACGGGTCACCTAATCTCGACCGGATGACCAGACCTTATAATAATCAACAAAAAAAAGTGAAACTGCAAAATTATGGACTTTGCTGTCTTGGCTGATCACTGAATAGCATTGAATTAAAACAGAAACAAGGATAACTACGCTGACCTTACAAGGGAATTAAAAAAAAATACAAAAAAAACCCAACAAAAACTGTGGAACATGAAAGTGACAAGTATACCAGTTGTGATTAGTGCTCTTGCTACAGTCACCAAAGGATTATTAAAGGTACTGGAGGACATGGAAATAACAGGACGAGTGTACAACATCCAAACTACTACATTATTGAGAACGGCCAGAATACTGAGAAGAGTCCTGGAGACTTGAGTAGACTTGCTGTCTCTCAAACTTCAGTGAAAGACCATCAGCTTTCGCTGATGTGAACAATTCTAAATAACTAAATAATGATAATAATAAAGACTTCAAGACGGTGGAGCTACGTTATATGAGTTTACAGATTTTCTTTTTTGATATTATATTCGGCTCTGTAATAACTCTTCTTACTGTTTTTTTGTTGAATTTTATATTATTTTTAGTTTCTCTCATTCTTTATTGTCAATTTTTATGCGTTGCTTTTTACTTCAAAAATATCTTTTTTTAGAAAATGTATTCATTTAACTGTTTTTTTTTTATGTAGCTGGTACTGCTGTGAAATCTAATGACGTTCACAGAATTGAAATCCTTATCAAGAAAAATAGATTAAAAGCAATTTGGTTTACGACGAAATCAGAACTGCGATATTATAATATATATGTGCCTATGAGTTTCTTGTCTCTCAGGTCCGTCGGAAGACTGGGCGGAAACCTGTTCATTATGATATAATCATTTAAAACTACGAGTGCTCTATCACCAAAATTGAGCCCTCTTTATATATATATATATATATATATATATATATATTGGGCTGATATTTTGGGCTGACACCAAAAATTCCCCGATTCTCTCTCGTTATATATCTCCATCCTCTACCGCTCCTGGCGGAAAAAAAATTGCTTCATGGAAACTTGACAACATTGCTTCATCCTGACAGCAAAACCTTCCATCTCACAATCCATTCGAATAAGACGAACAAGACATGCAGAGAACTTTTGGAGAAGCACGGACGAACTCATGAGTAACGTTCTCTTATGAGACGTGCCAGTGTTGATCGACCACCGGAGGCATTTTCACATCAGCTCTGTACGGACACAGGATGTAACCTAACATATATATATATATTGTCAAGACAGACTGTTTCGTTGTATTACAGCCTTTCCGTGTGGCTACACATACAGGTCGCTTCACACAGGGATCGAAACTTGCCTAACTTTACGCTAAACTTGGTATCTAACTGCTCAGCCATTTCAACGGCCTACGTCAGCTCGGGAATCATAACGCATTTTCTATTAGGTTTCATTTGTTTACATTTCGAGCAATCAGATACCGGAGTGCTCAATTCGCGAGAAGATATTTGCATTACGCTTGTGGCAGCCGTTAAATCCTTCGCCAGTGTTCAACTTCCGGGAGGAAAGCGTATATATAATATACACACGTATATAAACAAGGAATTAGGGGAATATTGCAACATGTAACACTGTTTAAAATTGTTTCATTTGGAATGTGCCCTTTTAATGTCTTAAAAGACTGTCAGCTTTAAGCATTTTGCCAGGAAATTTTTCTTTACTGAGAAGTCAGTGTATTTACTCTTCATGGACTGTCTTTTTGAATCAGGTTCGTGGTGATAAATTCATGTTGTACTCCGTTCATAAATATTTCATGGTCAAAAACATTTGTTGTATAGTATACTGTGTCGTTATTAACAACGAGGAACACGTATATATATATAAAAAGATATAATATTATATTTTTATTTTAGGCTATGATACTTGTGTGGAGCAGAAAAGCAATGACAGAGAGTTCGCGAACACGAAGGAGTTGTCGGGAGACGGAAGAGCCAGTGAACAACTGACTTTAACCGAAAACCGGGACATTGGCCCAGCGGTTAGAGTGTTCGCCAATGGCCCGGGAGACCTGGGTTCAATCCCAGGTCGAGTCATACCAAAGACTTTAAAAATGGAACTTGATACCACCTTGCTTAACACTCAGCATTATAAGGTACGGTTCAAGGGTAAAGTGGAGCAATCCTGGGAATGGAGTAGCGCCCTCCCCTACACCTTGGTGTAGTAGCTATCGAAAAGGGAGCCTTCGGGTCACCCTCGACTATGGTCGCTAACTTTACTTACTTTTACTTACATAATGTACAACTCTCACGTGACCTGCAGCAATTCCTCTTCTCGTTAACTATGGTTACGCCCACGTCTCACTTCTTTGCTTTCCATTGGTTATGTTGTCTGCTTGCCATTGGCTACTTGCCCAAGCCCGGTTCTGTGGGCGTACGCATCTGCCACCATCACCAAATTCAACCACGTCCACAGGTCATGGTAATATTCCGATATCGTCGACCGGATGCACCTGTTTCAACATCCACCATATTCACAGCACCTGTGGGCATGGTGACATTTCGGAAATCACCTTGTTGATATTATCCTTGAGCGGATGCAGTTGTCTTAACATCCACTGATACACAGCACCCGTGGACATGATGTCATTTCGGTGATCACACCGGTCTTATCAATCTATCTGTCAGCAACATCCACCGTATTCACACCCGCAGGTCACGTTAATATATTACACATTTATCTGTGCACATCACATATTCTTCTGTATATATACCGTATTTTCCCTTCTCAGACAGCAGAAAAGCAAGAACAGATATTTGTTGCAATCTTGTTAATTTACTGCTATTTTAAATAACTACGAAACAAAAAAAAGTTTTGCAAGTTTCAAATACTTTTAACGCTAAAACTATTCAAAACAATGCAGAGTTTATATTTATGGCAAAGAATTATAAAAAAGTAATTATTTTGGTTTTAATATCCATTGAATAACCCTCTCTATGCACACTTTATATATACGAGGATCATTGAATAAGTTTCCAGACTTTTTTCGTTGGGGGACTTTTATTGATAGAACATTCATGAAATTCAAGTCCCCTTCGAAGTAATCTCCTCCGGCTGCAATGCACTTGTTGTACCGTTCCAACAACTCCTGAAAGGTCCCTCCTCTTGTGTGAACGTATCAATGACCATCGTCACAGCCTCTTTCATCTCCTCGATTGTCTCATAATGATAGCCTCAGAGCTTGGGGAATAACCAAAAGTCATAGGGAGCAAGGTCTGGAGTATAGGGAGGCTAAAGAACTGCTTGATGCCCATCTTGGTCAAATAGTCTGTGACAAGGATGGAGTTGTTGACTGGTGCATTGTCCAGCTGGAAATGCCCCTGACCCGATTTCAAGAGTGTTGGCCGTTTCCCTGGGAATCTCTTCCTGAACTCCCTAAAAACCTCAACATAGTAACCCTAACCCTAACTCTTTGGCCAATCAACTCTGGTGTAGTGACTTCCTTACTCCTCACACACCCCTCGTTATCTCTCACAGACTCCCTGCTTTCCTTGAATCTCTTATATCACTCAAAAACTGATGCCCGATTCATGCAACATGGTCGAAAAGCAGTGTGAAGCATTCCATACATTTCTATGGCATTTTTTCCTAGTTTAAAACAGAATTTTATTTCATATCGTTTTTCTAAAGTGTCCTCTTGTCCAGATAGCATTTTTGAAATTCACCAGCTGTGACAATCAGGCGTTAGTAGGGGGCATTACAATTGCTACTGTAGCTGTTTATTTGAACTTGAAATCATAAAAATTGGTCAGTCATCTCACAAGATGTATAGCAATAATTTTGTGAATTTTCAAGAATCTACGATAATCTAAATGCCTGTACAAAAAAGTCTGGAAACCTATTGAATGCACCACGTATAAGTAAAGTAAGTAAAGTTGGCGACCGTAGTCGAGGGCGACCAGAAGGCTCATTTTTCAATAGCTACTACATCGAGGTGTAGGGGAGGGCACTACTCCTTTCCCTGGATTGCTCCACTTTCCCCTTGATACGTACCTTATATTGCTGAGTGTTAAGCAAGGAGGTATCAAGTACCATTTTAAAGTCTTTGATATGACGCGACCCGGGATTGAACCCAAGTCCTCCAGACTATTGGTTAACACTATACCCACTAGACCAATAAGCCGGTTAATATATATATATATATATATATATATATATATATATACGTGTGTATATATACATATATATGTATATATATACGTATATATATATATATATATATATGGGATACACACACACACACACACACACACATATATATATATATATATATATATATATATATATATATATATACGTCTATTCAGTTGAGGGGCCAAACGGCATTTATAAATATAATGCCTCGCCAATCTTTACTATGTGGATAGGCTGGTTTCTTGAAAATTAATGTGCGACGTTTTCGCTTTTATTTCATTTCGACAAGCGGGATCTGGGAGAAATGTATTACTGTCTCAACAAGCGATCAACACTATACAATATATTAATGGAAACTGCAACACCCCGAATATATGTTTAAATTTACTCAAGATGAACCCTACAGGTAATACGGCTGGATTAGATGAATAGTGGGATATAAAGATGCACTCAAAAGAATTCAGACACACGCACTTCTTATTCAAATCAAAATTGACAAAGTAATATGTGGTCCTCCTATTATGTTATTCTTTATGAATATGAAGACTGGCCAGACATTAGTTTTATTGAACATGAATGATAAGAAGTTTTGCGGTAAGCAGTGATATATATATACATATATACACATCATCATCATGTCACGCTATCAGCACGGATATCCCTAACCTTCTCTCGCCACCCCACCCTATCGTCCATTGCTTGCGTATCGGCACAGATCTGCTGTATGTAGATTCAAGCTGGTCGTCCTGCCTTTGCTCGTCCGTGTGAAGGGGTCCACAAGAGTACATTACTTATGAGCTCGACCATACTTCTCCTGCAGTAGACTGTATGTCTGGTTCGTCTAATTTTGTTTCGTTTCGTTCTTTGTTTAATGGCATATCAACCTTTGTAGGTTATTTAATGCAAAAGCTATTCTCCTATAAGAACAGTAGTGGTGCTATTTAACCCATAGCTGGGAGGATAAGGGGGTTCATACCTTTCCCAAGGGTATTTGCCCAAAAGTGAACGTAATGGCACGACTGGATTTCGAATTCGCTTACTACGATTCCGCAGTCCATCGTTTTAACCATTACACCACGAGGACACCCCGTCTAATTTTGATCGTTTTTGTAATGGATGGTAGGTGGCAATATAGCTGCTGTTTTGTGGAGTCCTATCTCCAGGACCTGTTCAATATTCTCGCAGCATTCTTGTGTAGTTACCGTCAAACTTTTTCTCTATGTAGTGCATCTATATAGCAGTATCGTCACGACCGCTGCTTGGAAGAAACTGTGCTTTGTTTTATCGGTCAGGTCAGACTTCCATATGACCGATTCTATCGATAGCTGTCCATGGCTTTGCTAGTCGCGTGTTGATGTCTGTCTCGGTTGATGAGACACTGCTCCCTAGGTAGGTGAAATTGTCGACTAGTTTCAGAGAGCTACCGTTTAGTGTGGATATGTCGCCTGTTTGATGAAAGCATATATATTCCGTCATGTGTGCATTGACATGAAAACCTATGCCAGCAGCTGCTCGTTCCAGACTGTGTAGCAGGGATTTGGCTTAGGCGGGTGCATTTGCCAGAAGCGGCTTATCATCGGCGTAGTCGGCATCGGTAATTATTTTTGCGGGGTACATTCTCCTTCTTTCTTTCGTTAGCTTGAAACCGTTTTCTTTGATTTTATCAATAGATGTTCTAAGCACATAGTCTAGGAGACACAGAGAGAGAGAGACAGAGAGAGAGACAGAGAGAGAAGTAACAAGAGAGATACTAACATGCATGCAGACAAACACACAAATACAGACACACACACCTCTATAATGTTGTTAGTGATAATTTTATATGAAGAATGCTTACAGCCGAGTCGGCAGAAGCCCTAGAATACGCTGACGCCATTTCTGAAAAGAAATAAGACCACTAACCAACAAGAGTATATGACACTGAATCATCTGATGGTGAGGCACCAGTTTTGAAAATTTGAGAAATGTGGAGTACTACTTCCTTGTCCTTACTCTTTGGTCCACTCTAACTTGTAGAGGTTGCTGCAGTTAGGGTCATATCTATACGACAAAAATAACTATTTAATAAGTTTCTATACATGAAACCATTTAACCGTGTGAAAAACAATGAATAGCAATACTTGAAAACGTTTGATTATGTGCAAACAATAAACAAAACTATTTAATCAGTTTCTGTACTTGAAACTATTTAACTGTGTGCAAACAATAAATATCTATACTCGAAACCATTGAAATGTGTGCAAATAAATGAGCTCTGGTTCGTTCAAAAACAATGTTACCTTGAAACTATTAGCTTTCAAATTAAATATATAATATACATGTATAAACAGAATTTGACATTAAAGGACCTAAGGAGTTGATAAACCATCAACCATAAGCAAACTAATATAAAAATGTTTAAAATCAGGGATAGAGCATACTTACCTAAGTTAAGAAAGCGTCGACCCAGGTTGTATGCTATCAACAGGCCAATACTTGATCTTATGATTACATAGGGGAAGAAGTGTCTATCTCTTCGCGACGTTGACTTTGGATGTACACTACCCTAAGATAAATTATTAGCAACGTGACTTTACTATATATATATATATATATATATATATATATATATATATATATATATAAAGGTCTGATGGAGAACAAAGAATATCAGAAAATCATTTCCATACTACGTATTCATATACTATGTCACAAGTATAATTTTAGCATCATCTCTTATCATATAACTGTTTTAAAAGAAAAAAAAATCGAAAAAATTCTTTCTTGGAAAAAATGATAACCTCCGGTCGAAACTAGTTGCAAACAATGAAAAAATAAATAACAAAATAAACACTCAAATTCGTTTAATCGTACCTGTTCATATATATATATATATATATATATATATATATATATATATATATATATATATATGTGTGTGTGTGTGTGTGTGTGCTGGTTGTTTTTACGGCTGTCAAACGTAGTGGGATTATTTCATGTCGAAGTCAGTTTGATCAATATGGTCCACAACTTTATATGCTACATAAGTGTATTTTAACAGTCATTTTAAACTGGCAAACAGTACATTATCTAAAACTTATCAGTTTGATCCATACGTGAAGCAGGGAGTTCTAGGAACGAAGCCTAAAGTTCACTCGTCCAAAAGCACCAGAATTGGATGTCATACAATTTGGGGGGGGGGGATCTTACCCGAATTCAATGGAAACAGTCGACATAATCCCCCCCAATTCTTTTTCTCTCTCTCTCTCTCTCTCTCTCTCTGTATATATACATATCCATATATATATATACATTTTGCGCTTTCATTTATTCTTATGCTTGCGAGAAAGACATGAATCCTTCTCTTCTCTCTACGCAGTCAGGGGTAAACTGAAGGGTAGGCAGGTATGTTAAGCCTTAGTATGATACCAATCTAGGAGACGGAAAAGTCTCCTTCAAATTCAAAGCAACCTTACTCCATTTAAAATTTGACCTTCTGTCCCTTTCTGCTGGTAGTGGGCGTATTGGAAACACACAGACATACAGACTCACGTATATATAAGATAATTGATACATATTAATCAAAAGTGAAGTTTAACATTTTAAAGAATTGTACATCTGATTTACACATTGTGCATACTGATCAAAACAGAATGAGAAAATAGATAGTATTCTTGGCAGCAATTTTGGGTCCAGGCATCATCACTCTATTTATATGTCAATATATAAATGTTAAAAACTAAATTCTTTAATTATAAAATAACTGAAACATCTCTTTTTGTAATTTTTATTATATTTCGTATATCGGTAAATTTTTGTTGAACGAAATATATTGCATAACCTAGTGTCTTGCCCTTGCTTCACTTTAAATTTAAGGAAAAAAAATCATATATCAAAAACCCCAAAAAAGCATGTAAAAAGAGAAAATGTTCTTCAAAACTCAGTATTTTTCTCCTGCTTGTTGATAGACTAATTGGAACGCTTCTCGTTAAAGCACCTGCTTCGCAATCTTATTTGTATCCCTAGTGAAAACTGAAGTTAATACTTTAATTTAAAAAATATGTGTACATCAGAAGTAAGTGCATTTGAATTCTCTGTGCTAGTTATTTATAACTAATATATATATATATATATATATATATATATATATATATATATATATATATAATCAAAACTAGTCTTATAGATCACTACTACTTTTACTGATGTTAATATACACTAGGTTTTAACATTTTTCTAGATTTGTTCTCTACTGATATAAATTTTAGGTTTCGTTTAGTTTACTTTTATAGCCTATCAACCATTTCAGGTTATTTAATGCCAAATCCTCTTTGTACATATATATTAAATATACATAATTTGTAAACATTTTTATCACATTTTTAGACGAGACGAAATTAATTTTTTATTGCACACAGTTTCAATTATTTCTATCAAATACGAAAAGTTCTATTAACTATTTATCATTTGTTTGCACAAATTGAAATGTTCTCATGCATTGCTATGTCTCAGCAACATTTGAACATCTGCCATTTTTGCACACATATAAACGAGCATAAATATCATTTGTAATTGAATAATTTAGGAGTAATTTCATTATAAAATAAGTTAGAACAAATTTGTTTGTACACTAGAATTGCTATTATTTCTACAAAAGTTGAATAGTCTCAGTTATTACTATCCAATCCTAATTATTCTATTGAACACAATTTGTTAAATTGCACACAATTTAATTGTATTAACTATGGCTATGTCTCATTAACAATTCAATTAGACAGTCATTTGTTTACACACAGATAAATGAACAAGCAGTTCTATTTCAAACAATTCAGTTTAACATTTATTTTGTTAGCCAACAGTTTAAATGTCAAACAGTTCTATTTGACCTATTGATAGGAAGCTATCAGGTGCAACCTCTCCGGTCCAGAGTGGACCTGGAAGCAATGGCAATGAAGGGATACTCCTCATTCCCCAAAGCTACAGCATTACTGGAGCACTCACAATCAGATGGTTTCATGACATATCCAGGACACTTGTTGGTAAGAGAGTCCCCCTCGTCAGAGACGCTGTCGGTGTATTCTACTGCCCCACTGGCTGAGAAACTATAGTGTAATAATCCAATTGTATTATGTAATCGTCTACCAGTGGTCTATGATGAATTTGTTGCTTTGATTTAGGATGTAGTGGACTGATCTCTGAAGCATTTCTTATTTACCTCGGTTATCACGGAACTTTTATGATTAAAAAACGACACACAGTGCGAATGCAAACCACACACTATTATCATGCAGTTACAAACTGTAAATTTCTTTTTACTTTAAGTTAACGTGCGTTATGGACATTGCTCTCACACACATCTGACCATGATGCGTAATTTCTGCTGTATTACAGTTATATATATATATATATATATATATATATATATATATATATATATATAGGGTGCCTTGGTGATAACAGTATACTGAATCTGGTGGTGAGGCTCTAGTATTTTAAACTCAGAGGAATGTGAAATACCCATCCGTTGTCCTTAGTACTAATTGGCAGGCCGTTATTACGATTCCATCTCTGAGTCAATTAGTTCTTTATTCAACAGTACCGAGGACAAAAAACCCTCTTAAAATATAACTATGCATAAAAATGTAAATACAAACGTACAATGAACGCGATTCTCAAACCTCTAGGCATAAGATATTCCTAAACAAGTTGACTTGTTAAAATCATTTAATCAATCAAAGAAAATTTCATAATTGGACGACAAAACGATTAAATCATCAAGTGGATAATAATCTTCCAAAGTGGGTAATTTAAAAAAACCTTCCCTTAGATAGGTCTTTTTTGCAGCGTCTTAAAATCTTTTCAGAATTTAGTTATTTTTCGAATAATTCAATCTATAAGCTAAATTCAAAAAATAGGAAGTGACTTGATATTGAGCTAAATGTCAGCCTTGAAACGACGAATTCTTGTACATGACATCGAGCAGTGAAATTTCCGTAAATAATGAAAACTTTTAATTATTACAAGTCGCAATGTTAAATTCATATACGAGGGGAAAACGATGTTAAAAGATAGAATTATATATATATATATATATATATATATATATATATATATATATATATATATATTGAAATGATAGATTGTTGTGAATCTGAGTGTATAATGGAAATATGTGGAAAGTTGGATAAAGCAAACACTTAACTTAAATTTAGATGTGTGATATTTCGTTCGGTTTTATTTCATCGAACTTCTTCAGACTGAGACCATTTTTTGAGGTTTTTTTTTTATGTATACGCATGTAAGCAGAAATGGTAATATGGTAGAAAGGGTATAGTTGAGCTGGAAAGAAGGCAGGGATTTAAAGTCAAATGCATCAGGTTTCATTAAAGGTTTTTTTTAGTTTTGAAAGTGGAGAGAGATTTTAGGGAGCTGATAAGAAAAAAAAAGTCTCGAAGGGTTGCGTGAAAGGGTTCCAGCATATCTTCTTTTATGGAAAGATATTGACTATAATGTGATGTCGCAAAAACTTGCGTAGATTATAGTGTATAGATGGTAATTGGGGTGAGAAAGGGTTAGATGTAAAGTGATAAGGAAAGAATTTTCAAAAGTATGGTAGCACAGAATTAAGAAAATGTTTTTCTAACTGTTTTCTATTTTCATTTTGTTTTCGTTTAGCATGATGTTCGCCAGGTATGGTGAGATTTGGTAAAAACTGGAACGTTGTTTTAATTTGGTTTGTTTCGGAAATGACCGCAGATTCTATAAGTATTCGAGGTTTTTTGTAGTGTATCGGTTTGATTAGGTGACTGGGGAAAAATTGAATGTGTGTTTGAGCTCTAACATATGGGATAAAAAAGGGCGTTTCGATCGTCATTTGTTTTGATTTATCGTTTGTGTTCGTAGATTCTTTATTCTAGATGGCGTTGGATTTCGACGATGGAATGTTAGTTGCAATCTTTGCATGGGATGGAGTATATGTCTGCGTGAGAGGTGGTTTCGTCGTTGGTCCGTTTTGAGATGCTTGTGAGGTTTTTAATGGTTTGTGATATGGTTTGTATGATTGGTATTCCAAACTTGGTTAGTTTGTCGTAGAGTGCTATGCTATGTGTATTAGTGGGTTAAGAGATCGGTCTATAGTGGGGTTGGTTTTCTTTGGTTTATTTGATGAGTGTATCTTAAGAGCATTTTCTAGTATTTAATATGAAAAAAATTGGCTATTTTAGGCTTTTGCGGGAATGTTCGATGTACTTCATTAAGGTGTCGTGGCCTACTTATTCTGAGTGCTCTATTTTTAAAACCTATTATGAGGCCTGTTTTGATTTTGTTGCTGTAGTGGAAGTAGAAATACGTGTATTCATTTTTGTTTGTGGATTAGCTGGAGACTTTAAAAGTTAAACTGTAATGAGATTTGATAATAAGGATGTCCAGGAAAAGTATGTTCCTATTAAATTCTTTTTCATAAGTGAAGTTGATGGAGGGTTCAAGATTGTATAATTTTTCTGCGATCTCTTCAATTTTTATAATTAGGGGTAGGAAAATAAGTATATCGACGATATATCTGAAATATTTGGTGTTGCTGGATAGTCGGTATTTAAAAGGGCCAGATTCTAAAAATTATTAAAATTGACAGACTAATTCTCCGCCAAGTTGATATCTCATGGGAGGCAATATTTTTGTTTGTAGAACATGTTAAATTTGAAGTAGGCCATGTTTGTTATATGTTTGCAGATGTTGACTTTGATCTTTATTGGTTGTGGTGAGTTGAATTTAATTTTTCTTAACTGAGTAGCGAGAAGGTTGAGGTCTTTTTTGATTGGTTTGATTTTAGATTCTCCCTTCTTTCCGGTTACAACTCTACTCTACCATCTTATACTTGCTCCTCGCATGCCTACAAATAGAAAAACTCAGAAGACGGACTCTGTCAGAAGTTCGATGAAATAAAACCGAACGAAATATCACGCATCTATATTTGAGTTAAGCGTTTTATCTGTCCAACTTTCCACATATTTCTATCATATATATATATATATATATATATATATATATATAGGTATTCTTTGGTCCAGTTAAACTGGAGTTGGAAGTAATTCCATCAGGACAAGAAATTATTCATGAGTGAATATTTAAATTTTCCTGGTAAAGAGCTCAATGTAACAATAATACAGAGCAATAATTTTTTTAAGAAAAACAACAAAACCGGTCACATAGGATTATGAATTTATTTCCATCCTGTTACGCATTTTTGAAATTTCCAAAAACACGAAAAAAAAATAAACGGGACTCCTTCAGATCTTTTAGATCTAAAAGATCTGAATAAGTCCTGTTTATTTATTTATTTATTTATTTTCGTGTTTTTGGAAATTGCAAAAATGCGTAACAGGATGGAAATAAATTTATTCATTTATTCAATGTGACCGGTTTTGTTGTTTTTCTTAAATATATATATATATATATATATATATATATATATATATATATATATATATATATAAGAAAATGAATTGCTCCGCAGATGATTTGACATTTGGTATTTAACTTTTATTATAACTACTTTTCGTACCAGTGTTAACTTATATGGTATCTCACTGAAGTTCGAGTGATTGCAAATCTCCTCAAGTCTCCAGGACTCTTCTCTGTATTCTGGCCGACCTTAATAATGCTGTAGTTTGGATGCTTTCCACTCGTCCTCTTATATCAAAGTCCTCCAGTCCCTTTACCAATACTTTAGTGACCGTACCGAGTGAAACAATTACAATTCGCATCGCCATCATTTTCAGGTTCCATAGTTTTTTCAGTTCTTTAGCAATGCCTTGGTACTTATATCTCTTTTCGCTTTCCTTTAGTTTTACCCTGTCGTCAACTGGAACAGTAAAGTCCACTATTCGGTAGTTTATCCTTTTTTGTTGACTATCACGAATCTGGTCGTCTGGCCAGGATCAGATGATCCGCTTGAATTTCAAAATCCCGAAGAATTTTGGGTGTCTCATTTTCTTGGACGAATTTCATTTTTTGCATTTACCATTTATTCGTTGGTTTAATTTGAACTTCTTGCACAATTCCAAGTTGATCCTCTTACACACCCAGTCGCTTCTAGTCTATTAATCTCTTTGCACTGATGTACTGCATTCGCTTATAATGAGATTGATCGTTTCGTTTTTTCACTACATAATCTACATCTATTTTTTTCGTCTTGTCTATTTTTGCTTGAACATAGTTATTACGTATTTATTAGGATTATTATTTGTTTACACACAGTAAAATGATCAAACGATTATGTATTGAACAATTCAATTTTGCAAGAGTAATTTGCTTGCACTCAGTTTAGATATCAAACAGTCCTTTTTTACCCATAGATTGGACCCTATCAGGTGATATCACTCCGGGTCAGAGTTGACCAGGGTGCGATAGCAATGAAGGAATACTCCTCATTGCCCAAAGCTCTTGCATTACATGAACCTCACCATCAGATTGTTTAATGTCATATCAGGACACTCGTTGGGGTGGTCTTACTCTTCAGCAGAGATGCAGTCGGTGTATTTTATAGCCGCATCCACTGTTCTATTGTTTAATGGCATGTCAGCCTTCCTAAAGTAATTCAAATATCTGTAAAATAGTGTCAGTGAGATAGTCATTGACTATCGAATTATTATTTTAAAAAAATATTTCTCTGAGGAAGATACTTTTTTCTTTAAGTGTATGCAATTACTTCCTATCGATAAATTACCCAAGAAGGTTGATATGCCATTAAGCAAAGAAACCGTATCATTATACGGTTTCAGTTAACTCATGGTTCTAATAATTCTTATACAAGTATAGCTTTAAGTGACTCGTCATAATAAATAGAATTTGCACGCAGTTTCTGATGGGAAGCAATTGCATGCGGATAAAGAAAAAAAGTATCTCACTCCAAGGAATTCTTTGAAAGTGCTTAAAATAATAATTCTGTAGTCAAGGATTATCTTCCTGATTCTATTCTACAGAGACCTGAATTTCCTCAGCTTTTGTACGAGTCTTGTTTTAACAATGTCACGGAATCCATTAAGCCGATTTCTTTAGGCAGATCTCCCGGAAATGATTGTATATCTCCTGTGATTAACAGATATGTTGCACAGAATTTGACTTGTAAACTGTTTGAGTTATATGACATCATTTGAAGACATAGTAGGGTTTCTCAAGACATCAAATATTCTTCCACAAATTTTAAGAATTAGGGTAACAATAGTATGATATACTTCAATAGGTATCTCCTTTCTGAACATTGCTTAAAAATTCCTAGTCCATTTAATACTGAATAACATAGCCAGCAATCTGATAAATTAAATATACTCAGATTTTCCATGAGGATATCTTCTTAGCTATATGGTGTGGACGTGATTTTTTTTTCTCTTCAGGGGTAAGGTTTAGAGAATTATACATGATGTTTGTTGATCTAACAAAAGCCTTTTAATCAAATAACAAATGTGAATTGTGGGAAGTTCTTTAAAAATTTGCCTATTGATATATCATCTTCATCAGCAGCAGCAGTAGTGACAGCAGCAGTAGTATCATCGAGTGATGCTGACAGTTTGGGTTTTCTTGATTCTCTATCGTCATCCGTTCTCTATGCACTATTGCTTTACGTAGATCCTTTAAATTGCATCCTGTGTCATCACAAAAATGGTGTGAGTCTTTGTTGGTAGGACAACACAGGTTTGTCCATGTGTAGAAATAATAAAAAAAGAGTATTTTAAATAAAATTCTGCCATCTCCACATTAAATGGACTCCCTCTGAAATTAGTAGACTAGTTCACATACCTAAGGTCGTAGTATCTCATTTATTAAAAGCTATGCATAGGTACATCAACGAATACTATAGACTGGTTATTGAGATATGCTGAATGTGAAAACTGAAAACGGTTTAATGTCAATGTTGACATGACTTTTGTGTGTTTTCGTTGTATTTCTGATAATGTGATAAAGTAGTGAAAATTGCGAAATTTGAATAGTACACTTGTCTTGTGTGATCCAGTCAGATGGACCTGCAAAGTACACCGACTGCTTCTCTGCAGAGTGGTAGGATTCCTCGATAAGTGTCCCGGATATGACACTAAGCAATCCGATTAGAGGCTCCAGTAATGCTGGTTCTTTAGAAAATGCAAAGTACCCCTTAGTGCCATCACTTCCAGATTCATCCTGATCGGGAATGGAAGCACCAGATAAGGGTCCTATCTCTGGGTCAAATATAACTAAACTGAGTACTTATGCTAAATGGATTGTTTGAAATAGAATTTTTTTTACATTTAAACTGCGTACTTATGCTAAACTAAATTGTTAGAAATAGAACTAATTTTTACCTTTAACTGTGTGTGAATGAGTGACTGATGTTTAATTGAATTGTTAGTGATACATCACAATACTTGGAACCATTTAACTTGGTTAACTAAACTAAATTTCTTGAAATAAAACTGTTTTTGACATTTAAACTGTCTACTTATGCTAAACTGAATTATTTGAAGTAGAACTACTTACATTATTAAAATGTATTTGGTATTAAATAACACACCATGGTGGATATGTCGTAAAAGCCCAACCAAAGTAAATCATGTATATTTAATACATATGTATGAAAAAGATTTAGTATTAAAAAACCTTCAGTGGTTGATATGCCATAAAACTAAACCAAACCCAACCAAACAGACGTCTCATTCATCAGTTTATGTAGTTGACTAATGTTGCTTTGAAGCCAAAACACTGACATGGTAGATAACTAATGATGATATTTCACTAATTTTAATCAAACACAAGGATGTTCAGGTTCTGATAACCACTTTTCTTTAGCCTGTAAATATGTTCGGGTGAAATGTAGATATGGAGACAAAATTTATCCTGGTAAAAGGTTCTTAGGGTTCTTTACTATGTAAACTATGACATAACGAAATAAGTTTGAAAATGATATTAATTTCGTTGGTTTGGTGGGTTAGTTTTATGACATGTCGACTCTTGTTAGGTTATTTAATGCAGAGGTCTGTTTTTTGTTTTCAAATGATTATATAGCTTTAATAATTGTTCATTACAAATAACGTGCATAGAATTACAAATAATTAACATGCTATTATGCTGTTTGAAATATTCCTTACTAATAGTTATATCTTTTACATAATGATATGTTTTCAAGTATTTCAATATGGTTTTAACAAACTAATAAAGGTTTGAGGCTAAGAAAAAAATAACAAATTATGTGGTCTCAATTAACTAATGCAACGTTACCCCTTATAGTTTTAGCCTGATCATGTGATAATATTACCGTGATAAAAAGCGCGCCAAAAAACAACACGATTACCGTCGGTTCTGCGGTGGACCATTTGGCAGTAAAGAGAGACGGGGGAGAAGAAATACGCCAGCCATGCTGGGATACAGACAGGTGACCAAGCGGAGACGAAGAAAGCAGAACGAGTCGTTCTGTTGATGCGTGACTTTCGCCCTCTATCGGAGTCTTGCTCCAGTGTGACCCCTTCCCGTGTCTCTCTCAGGGGGTCTCGTCTTCCGTCTCCAGCTCCTTTGTGGGGGTCTTCCAAGGGGTTTTCGAATGTTTTCTTAGATCCATATCCTAAACTTAACAATTAAGTAATCGTTAAATCAGACGTAATCAAAATCCTTTTGTGACCCGTCATTGCTAAGTCCCAAATATCAGCTGATTCTATTCAGTTGTATATCTTAGAATATTAAATATCAGTTGATTCTAAACGTGTCCATCTTCGAATATCCTTATTCTGATATGATTGACATGTCCACAAAAGCAAAGGCTTATTCGAGCCTTGACCTTTACAAACGAAAACTCAAAACTTCAAACTCCAAGTTTAACTAGAAAAATTTAAAACTAACATAATTAACTGAGTAAGTAAGTAAAGTTGGCAAGCTTAGTCGAGAGTGACCCGAAAGCTCCCTTTTCAGTAGCTACCCACACTGGGGTGTAGGGGGGGGCGCTACTCAATTCTCGGGTCGTTCCACTTTATCCTTGATCCTTACCTTATAATGTTGTACCATTAGTACCATTTTCAGAGTCTTTGGTATGAATCAACCTAGGATTGAACTCCGGTCTCCCAGACTATCGGCGAACACTCTACTCATGAGGTTAATTAACTGAAATTCCAAAATATTTTGCACCAATAATAATCTTTTGAAAACAATTATATCTTAAGGTAACGATTCCAAATACATGTATTATAGACGTCGTTGCATTGTCTCATTTATTCCTATTTTAGTTTCAAATTGATTTATTTAATCCGAAGATTTGACGCTTACAGGTAGTAGCATTCCGAGTCGGATTATTTTGGGGTAATAACAATAAATGAGAATACAACACATCCCAGAATTCCAGAACTGACGTTTTACTGCCGAATGATGTGTAGCGTCATGCTAAGGACAACCCATTAGGGTGGATGGGGGATTCAGACAGTCATGTAAGGAATACCATAAGAATACTCTCAGTCCACCCGACAAGGCAAGGAGAGAAAAGAATAAATGAATCAAAGTAAAAATATAAAACAGAGAGAGAGAGAGAGAGAGAGAGAGAGAGAGAGTAAACCGCAAATATATAAATGATCAGATATGAACCAGCTAAATACAAAAAAAAAAGATTGGTATTTAAAATGTGAAAACATAGATAATGAACAGACTAAAATAGCCAGCAAGCAAGATAGATTATGAACTCACGGTTTTCAATTGAGATAGATAGATAGATAGATAGATAGATAGATAGATAGATAGATAAGAGTTCAAAGACAATAGGAGAGAAGGACATAAAAAAAAAAGAAAAGCGTTTCTATTAAAAGAAATACATATGCAGAAATATGTAAACACATCCATATACATAGATAAACATTTATCTTCATAAGAGTTTCTACTTCTTTATATATATATATATATATATATATATATATATATATATATATATATATATAGATAGATAGATAGATAGATAGATAATGTGTGTGTATATGTGTCTATGTTTGTGCATGTGTATGTGTGTGCATGCATTAATGTGTGTCTGTATGTGTATGTTGCTAAATATTCACGTATTTGTGCATGACTATGTTTTCCAGAAGATGCTATGTCGGTTCTAATGGGTGTGTGTGTGTGTGTGTGTGTGTGTGTGTGTGTGTGTGTGTGTGTGTGTGTGTGTGTGTGTGTGTGTGTCTATATGCAAGGGTGTGTATGCGATTAGGAGAGGATTCCCGCATGTGTGTAACAGTATGTATATTAATGAAACAATAAAAAAAAGCCAAAATAAATGTCGTGCATATAAAACATATGTGCGAGAAAATAACCTGAAAAAGGCAATATAAATGTATGTGTGTGTGAGTGTTGTGTTTGTGTACCTATATATATATATATATATATATATATATATATATATATATATATATAAACACACACAAACACACACACACACACACATATATATATATATATATATATATATATATATATATATATATTCTACATTTCCCTCTTTGTTATTTGATGTGTAAGTGTACACATATATATAAATACTACTCATATTATTTATCACTCAATCATATGTAAATATATGCAGATAGATATATGTATATAGAAACTGATTGATACTATCTTAAATAAAAATGTGAGTAGATGTTTCGGAAATGAAGTTTATTTTTTTAAATAAATATCACATCAAAAGAAAACAAATTACTTGTTACTGTACTTCTATAATGTGTGTTTCTTTTGTTGGCTGACTTGAAGAGAAACCGCTTTAGGATTCAGGGAAGGTCGCGTATCGACAAAAGTCTAATGTTTCGGTTGGCAGAGCGAAAGAAGAAGTTTCTCTGCTCTAATGGAAAAAAAGACACTCTAATTGTCTGTTCGGTGAATAGAAGATACTTACTGAATCCCTCTCCAGAAAGAACAAACCTATTTTAAAGTAAAGATACATTTGTATACACACGTTTACAAATCCCTATATTATTTCAGAAAAGTATTACTCAGTACCACTTCCCAACATCGATACATCCACTGGAGACAATTAAAGTTTGAGACTCCGTAAAACATAATGTGTAATAGAGAAACTTCACTAGATAAAAAAAAAATAACTGCATATAAAATTTACTGCATTTTCGTCTATATAACTCTGTCTTCATTAACTTTAATTTTATACTTTCGCATTTAAATTTTTTAGTGTCTGTGAATATTTCAATATGCTAAAACAGAATTCTTAGCATCCTTTTTAAAACTATTTAATTTCTCTCTCTCCCTTTATATATATATATATATATATATATATATATATATATATATATATATATATATATATATATATATATATATTATCGCTCATAAATAAGTAAATCTCTCACAAATTTTGAAAGAAAGGTAACGTTCTTCTAAAGCAAAGGTACCAAGATTTTATAATTTCCAGAGAAATCAAACTAGATTATATTAAATATTATTGACTGAATATTATTTCTTACCAGTCCACACAAAATTGTGACATTCAATCAAAATTATGTCTTTGGAAAAAAGTCCAACAATAAAAATAAGTACACCGTTTATATATTTCTGGCTACAAATGCTGTTGAATCGGATTTAAAACAATACCTATTATTATCCGTTTTAATTTATAATATAAAACTAGAATTAATAACATTATATATATATATATATATATATATATATATATGTGTGTGTGTGTGTGTGTGTGTGTGTGTGTATTAAGAGAGAGAGAGTGAGTGAGAGAGAGAGGGGGAGAGGATAGAGGGAGAGAGAGAGAGAAAGAGAGAGTCAATATGTTTGTCTATCTGAATACAGCTTTTACATAAAATAACCCCTTCTTCAAATAGTTATTTATAAATAACTTTACTTATAATAAGTTTGTTTAATTGTTGCACAATGCTTGGAATCACTAACAATGATATGCCAGTGTAATTTGCTAAAAATCTATTTCAACCTTTCTTACAATTATTCTTTATATATTATGTGGAATTTTTAACGCATCCAACAAGTTATAAACGTATCAATTCAATGTTTCAGAAATAAAAAAAATGTAAGAATTTCAAAAAAATAATTTCTAAACGGAGAAATGAGAAAGATAAAGAAGAAAAAAAATTAACGCATCCAACAACTTATAAATGTATCATTTCTATGTTTTTTTTTAAAAAAATCTAATAATGTTTTTCTCAAATTTCCTAAAGACGCCGTTGAAATGAGAAAGATAAAAAAGAAAAGAAAAGTAGTATGGACATTTTTTTTGCTTTAAAATACCTAAAGCAGCATGTCAACGCGTCTGAGGTTATTTAATGCTTTGAGTTCAGGAAATTGAGTACATTGTTCGTTTGTATTTACATTTGTATGTATTTTCTTAATAGTTTTTTTTTTCGTACTCGGTTATATGATATCAAGTATTCCGATCTAATACAAATAATTTTCAAGCATATCTAATTGGCCTATAAAGCCCCATAAAAAATAATTTCCTACTTGGTCATAGAGAACTTGGATGCAATTACAATGAAAATGTACTACTCGCTCAAAAGCTCGAGAACGAAGTAAGTAAGTAAAGTTGGCGACCATAGGCGAAGGTGACCACACGGTTCTATTTTCAGTAGCTACACGGAGATGTAGGGGAGGGCGCTACTCTATTCGCTGGATTGGTAAACTTTACCCCTGATCCTTACAATGTTGAGTGCTAAGCTAGGCGTCATCAGGTACCATTTTTTTAGTTTTTGGTATGACTTGACCTGGGGTTGAACCCTGGTCTCCCTGACCATTGTCGAACACTCAACTCATTAGAACAATGGCCCGGTAAATGGCTCGATAACTTGGACCTAATTATCAGAGAGAGTTTAATGCCCTACTTAGGACATCCCTTTTTTGGATTTGGTCTTACTCTTCTGCAAGGGGATACAGTCAGGACATCAATGAATAGAAGTGTATAATTTCTTAAAAACCAGGCATTTAAATTTTTGTAGTTTTGTATAATGAACAGGGCTCTGATATTTCAATTGTTGATTTATCATATTTACCCAACCCCTTCGCTCGGGCAGGATATGACAAAAGGTCAGTTTTTAAGCGGAGTTTAACAAGTTTGAACTCAGAGTTTTCCTTCTCCTAGACTAGTTTCCTCACCAAGGCTAAAGAACATAGTCTGTCCTACTATTTACCCATAGCTGGAGAGAGGAGGATTATAGGATTCATACCTTTTCCAAGGGTATTAGTGATATGTCAAATGCAATCAGTCTCGTTCAGGATTTGAACTCGTGTCACCGTGTCCATTTCCTACGACGATAACCATTACATCACGAGCACCTCCAAAACACCACGGGTAATTGTTCAATTGTTAATTTATGCACCGTAGAAATAAATGTTGTCCTTTCCTATCTTAAATTGAACACTGTTTCTCTCACGATTTCTCTCCATTTGTCGATTCATATTTTCTTCCTTTGTTTTTAATGGCATATCAACCATTATGGAATATTTCATGCCGAAGCCATTTTTGTTAAAGAACAAAAGTGATATAGATCTTATAGTAAAGTGGGATAGGAGGTCATACTTTTGCCAAATGAAAGTGTCGCATATTGACCTCCGACCCCACCGGGCTGTCAAAATAGGAAATGCACCTGTGTAAATAACAGGTGCATCAGGTCGAGGAATATCAGGATATTATAACCTTGACCGTGGACGGGTTGAATGAGTGCGATTGTGATGCTCGCAGGAAGAAGAGTGGGTGTCAAATCATTATATAATCCGGATGAAGACAGGAAGTCAGTTAGTTGGAGATCTGATGAGTTGGAGATAAGATGCGGTAGGGAAAACCAGCACCAAGAGAGGCTGGGCCCCCAGGCCCCCGGTTGAGCAGTCCTGGAGAACGGGAAAGAAACGCGGTTATGGCCAATAGAGTGGGATTCAATATGTTGCAGTTCTGTTCGGTCTCCAATTACCTCTCACACACAACCCTTTCAAATAAAGTGAGAGGTATATTTTTCTAAAGAACTGTGTCGCTCGTCTTTATTGTGACGTTTTTATGATTCTGCATGCATCTGCATATGGGTATGCAACAAAAGTAATGACATAACTGGAATTTGAACTCGCTTACTATGATCTCACAGTCAAGTATATTAGCCTTCACATCATGGGAATTCTCTCCTGTTAACCGGATCATTGGCTTAGTGAGTAGAGTGTTCGCCAATGGCCCGGGAGACTTGGGTTCAAAGCCAGGTCGCGTCATACCAAAGATTTCAAAAATGGTACTTGATTCCTCCTTGCCTAACACTCAACAATATAATGTACGTATCGAGGGTAAAGTGGAGAAATCCAGGGAAAGGAGTAGCGTCCTCCTACACTTTGGTGTAATAGTTATTGAAAAGGGAGTCTTCTGGTCGCCCTCCACTACGGTCGCCAAAGTTACTTTACTTATATATGAAAGACAAGAATATGAAGGAACTGGTAGTAAAATAATTATCAACGCAGGGAAATAAGATGAACGTGATTCCCTAAGCTGTTGGCACAAAATTACTTGAAACGGGTTGACATGCAGTTAAAATTCATAGTTCATAGGGATTTATTTTTGTATCTATTTTTTCTGTATCGTGGTAAGGAAGAGATACACAGTGAAATACAAAGTTAATTATTCATTAACTCACGTGGTACAGTCCAACAAATATTATAAGTCTTGCACTGTGGGTGTTACATCCGAAGTTGGTCTTACTACTGACCGAGATCTTGCAGAACTCCGCTTGCTTAAGAAACACGATGTCTTTTATACATTCGCGATACCGGAAGTCACGTGGTACCAGCTAATATACCACAATTTTATAATATTTCCCTTGGGAAAATGATGAATCCAACTATTTTCACTTCAACTATGAAATATAGTAGGATAGGCTGTGCTCTTTGACTTTTGTAGGTTTTCCGGTGTGGAAGAAGAAAAAATTAGAATTTACACTTGTTAAATTCTGCATATAAATGGCTTTGTGTCGCATTCTTTTTGCGCAGAGAGTTTGGATATATATATATATATATATAGAAGACCAGAATGAGTGGACATTTCATACTAGCCTCGAACGCAGGTGCAATGTTTATCAAAGTTTTCACACACGCTATTTCCACTGTAGAAATTTTGATCTTCTCTATGCGTCCAGCCAGAATGAGCAAATCTGTCTTAATACTTTGGAGTAGTTTGTCAGTTTGTCCATTGTAGATGGCGAAACGGTTTTGGTAAAGAGCTAACAAATTTGGTATTCGCTTTCATTAGATGCTGGGGAAAGTTTAAGCAAAGTGATTGACTCTTTTCAAGAGTGGAGATGGCAGTCTTACTTCGTTGCTCACCATGTTTTGCGAATCATCCTATGTTCCCCTATGCGTTTTGTTTGTTTCCAACAATAGAAATGCCGGCCCCTGGGATCTGGTTGAAACTGAACGAGGCACGTTTCAGCTCCACAAAGAATAAGTAGATGTAAAATGATTGGGGATTTTAGTTAATTATTTTAGAAATGAATTACTTTTTAGCTAAACTTGGGGTTCAGAGTTGGGGGAAGGGATTCCATTTGTAAAGGTCAAGGCGAATAAACCTCGTTTTACGTAGACGTGTCACGAAAGGTTTAAAGGATGACGTGTGATAAAGGCATTAGTTAATAAATGGATTCGAGGCAGTGGAGGCAATCAGAGAAAGAAAAGCAGAAGAAGCAAAGAGGTGACTGACGTGGGACGAGGCCTCGAGGACGTGCTGACCGGGTCAGGGGACAAGAAATAACTAAGTCTGTGTCTGTCTTTTTCGCCTCGTAATGCTCGTTCTCTCTGTCTTTCTAAATCAGATGACGCATTTCGTACTCGGTCTCTCTTTTCGGTAACTTCTATGAAATGGTAGTAGCAAATAACCTTTTGTATCAAGTAAACCAGCAGACAGTGTTTTGTGTTCGTTACTTTTTATCATGAAGAAGGTGTCCAACATATGACATTAGCAATCTGATTGCGAGGGTCCAGTGGTGGAGATTTGTGGAGTAGGGAGTACCCCTTTATTGCCATTGCTTCCAGGTCTACTCCGACCCGGAGTGATAACACCTGATAGGGCCCTATCTCTGGGTCAAAAAGAATAAAATGCGAGTGGCAATAAATTACTGATGTTAAACTGTGATTGTTATATATCAATACTTGAAACCATTATACTGTGAGCAAAAAAGAGCTTAGGATTGTTTAAGAATGTTTTTTCAGATGTGCTTACAAATTATATTTGTATTTAGTATATACATAAAAACAGGATTTAGCTTAAAATAACCAACAATGGTTGATACACCATAAAACCAAACCAAACCAAACCAAACTTCAAACTTGAAAAAAAATAAATGCATTGCATTATTGCTTACTTTGTACAAACAATTGAAAAAGCAACAACAAAAATGATTAAATCGATAAATCTCATAAGTGTTACAGGCTTATAAGTGTTATATGTATGTGATAAGTGTTATATTTGTGATAAGTGTTATATATATGTGATAAGTGTTATATATGTGATAAGTGTTATATATATGTGATAAGTGTTATATATATATATATATATATATATATATATATATATATATGTGTGTGTGATAAGTGTTATATATATGTGATAAGTGTTATAAGTGTTACAGGCTTAAATCAACCCTTTCACGATCGTGAATGAATTGAATCTTTATCCTAGCGAAATTATGTGTAGAATTATTAAATGAATCCTTGTGTCGGGTTATTTGCTGGTCTGGGTTTTCCATGGTGCAGGGTTTTGCTGAGGAGTTACTCCATATTTTGATCAAACTGTCAGCAGCGCTTAAAATGTGCTGATTGACTTCTTTGAACAGGGGTAAGAAGCGCCCCCTCCAAAAAAGGGTGTCTTTGATATAACTCTCCTTCGTTGCTATTAATACCAGATCCTCTCTGAGTTGGAGTAGTGATATTTACCCAACCCCTCCGCTCGGGCAGGATATGACACAAGGTCAGTTTTTTAAGCGGAGTTTAACAGGTTTGAATTCAGAGTTTTCCCACTCCTAGACCAGCTGCCTCATCAAAGCTGAAGAACCTAGTCTGCCCTACTATTAACCCATAGCTGGAGGGAGAATAATTGGATCCATACCTTTCCCAAGGGTATTAGTGCTATGTTAAAATGCAATCAGTCTCGTCCAGGTTTTGAACTCGTGTCGCCATGTCCATTTTCTACGACGATAACCATTACTCCACGGGCACCTCTGAGTTGGAGTGGTAGTGGCTGTTAGTATTCCATCTACGGGTCAAATGTTTCTGCTTTGAAATTATTCGTATTCGATAGGACTGCGTGAACCCCCCACCAAAACAAAAACAAAACAAAAACAAAAGATAAAAAAATGAATAACAAAACAAAACAAAGAGTAAAACCCAAAAGACATCTTGTGAAAAACCTACACAAAAGTTGTAGCAATCAAAATACACCAAACATTATCCTCGAAACTGTAGGCATAAAATAGACCTAAACGGGTTGACACGCCTTTGAAATTAGTCGATCGTTATTTTCACTCATAATCTAACAAGCCTTTTCATATACTTAATTCAGATTCTTTTAATAAAAACTCCTTCAAGTAAACATAATTAGCCTCTTTTTTTCTAAGCATTTCATGAAGAAATTATTCACAATTCAGAGTCATTCTTCTTTGTGGACGTGTCTTGCAGACTACTTTATGAGATACCTTCTATAAAGCATTATGTACGCTAATTGTAGGGGAAAACAACCATAAAAACAAAGCCGGAAATTTACTGATTTTATTAAAAAAAGAAAAAAAAATTAACAAGTAAAATGAAACGACCACAAATATTGATCGAAAATTTTAAGCGTCAGGTGGATTTTATTTCGTGCTCTTTTCTTGTTCATTCCTCATACTTTTCCGGCGTATCTTGCTTTTTTTATATTTTTAATGAAATGGACTAATGATAGAATTCCTATCTTTTATCGTTTGAAAGTGGCACCTGATTCTTTGACCAAATAATGTTGCGTGCACCGAGTGACTCGGAAACTGTCTATACAATTCAGTATCGCATTTTTCTAATAATATAAGAGTTGTTAGATCTGAATTGACGTTGAAGTGGCATTTACCAATGCCTCCCCAAAATACTCAGCTTATACACGCATGAAAAGTCTTTTGCAGAAAAACATAGACTTGTTTTTCGGGGCGTGGCTGTTTTCTGGATTTTTATTATAGCGTTTATATAATTTTTATGCAACATGGAATCATAGATTATTTATTCATATACTATGAGTTGATTTATTATTATACTATGAGTTGGTCCACGCTGGCGGTCATGTTACAACAATATTCATTTAAACTATATTATTCTCAATATTCACAGCCGTATCCAGTAATGTGCTTAAAACGTGTGGAGCCTGGGTCTGGTGATTCGTACTTTGCTACAGGCACCCCATCCTCGTATGTCGAAAGAGTCGGGTTGGTTCGACGTCTCTTTGGCACCATGGAATGGGATTCAGTAAATTTTGTCTTTCTTCGTAACGATAAGCTTTTGCACTTTCATGTTAAATTAAGTCTATACCACATTCCCTCTCCGTTGGCAGTAAAAGTTAAACATCTGATCTGTATTTAGTGTAAGTGAACTCTGTGAAAAATGGTATATAAACACATGTGTGCGTTTTTAAAACAGAAACGTTATCTCTTCTTTTCTGTTCCTTCTTTCCTTCCTTCCTTCATTCAATCATTCATTCTTTTAATTCATTATTTCATTTGATGTTTCCGTTTGTTCTACATCGTTATCTTAAACAGTCATGTGACGTATCTTTAAAAACTAACGCTGATTTATAGATTCAATGGTTACTTAATTCTCTGTATATAAAATATTTCCTCTTTGTATTGTATTTCATTTAAAATCCATCCATGCTGTAATGCTATTTGATATCACCCTTCATAGTGCTAATGATGGTTCAATAGAACCGAAACGTTATAACCCTGACTCTATATTACATTGAATTTTTCTTTTTGAACAACCTTGTTTTTCAATTTCTCTCTCTCTCTCCCTCTCTCTCTCTCTATATATATATATATATATGAAATCCCTTCTGTATAGCCTAGAGTAACTATTGATAAAATGAAAGGCAACGGTTTCAAACAAACAAAGGGAAGAAGGTACCCCGCACAAACAATTACGGACGTGGCCTACGCCGATGATACAGTGCTTCTGGCAAATACACCCGCCCAAGCCGAAACCCAGCTACATAGTTAGGAACGAGCAGCTGCTGTCATAGGCCTCCATGTCAATGCACACAAGACGGGATATATATGCTTTAATCAAAGAGGCTATGTCTCCACACTAAATGTTAGCTCTCTGAAACTAGTTGATAAGTTCACCTACCTAGGAAGCTGTGTCTCATCAACAGAGAAAGACATCAACACGTGACTAGCAAAGGCATGGACAGCGATTGATAGGCTATCGGTCATATGGATTTCAGACCTGACAGATAAAATAAAACGCAGTTATTTTCCAAGTAGCGGTCATGTCGATACTATTGTATGGATGCACAACATTGATGCTATCTAAACGTATGAAGAAAAAACTTGACAGCAACTACAAAAGAATGCTGCGAGCAATATTGAAGAGGTCCTGGAGACAGCACCCCACAAAGCAGCAGCTTTACGGCCACGTACCACCCATCACGAAAACTATCAGGTTTGACGAATCAGACATGCAAGACTCTACTGGAGAAATAGGGACGAAATTACAAGTGACGTACTCCTATGGACCCCTTCACATGGAATTGCAGCGGCAGGACGACCAGCTAGAACCTACATACAATAGTTCTGTGCCAATACCGGATGTAGCCCTGAAGACATACCGGAAGCGATGAACGATAGAGAAGGGTGGCGGGAAAGGGTCAGGGATATGTGTGCTGATGGCGTGACATGATGATGATGATGAACGAGCAGAAATAATTGGCCTGCATATGAATACAAATAAGACAGGGTACATGTGTTTTAAACAAAAAGGAACCATCTCAAATCTCAGTGGCAAACTTATAAAAATAGTCGACCAGTTTACTCTACGCAGCAGCAACATTTCAAACTCATCTTCAGAAAGTGATGTCAGCATACACTTTGAAAAGGCGTGGAGTATAATTGACGGGTTTTCCCTCATGGGTGTATGATTTATCCGACAAAACAATACCCGATTTCTTACAAGCTGTACCTGTGCTTTACTACAATATGGATGCACCGCATGGATGCTAAGAAAGCCCACAGAGAAAAGCTCGACGGTAACGACTCAAGAATGGTGTGTGTTGTCTTGAACAAATCCTGCAAGAAATAACCAACAAACCACTATCTCCGCTACCACTTGCCTCCAATCTCACCATCCAAAGTGAGACGAATAAGACATGTGCTGAAGAAGTAAGGATAAATTTAAAAGAGACGATCTCTTATGGAGTCTTGTAAATGGACTTACTAAACTTGGCCGAATAGCAAAGGCTCATATCAGCTCTTTTCAGACACAACATGCAACTTAGAAGACCTGCCAAAAATGACGGATGACTAAAATTGTGTGCAAGCGATAAAGGAACTCTGTGCTGTGAGTGCAACTTGATAATGATGATGATGATATATGGTCTTGATTCATCTTCTGATCGCCAGTTTCTCTGGTCTCTTTTTCGGGACTTGAAGGACAGTTCCAAGAGCACCATCTGCAATTGTAATAGCCGTCACCAACATATCCCTCAGTTTTTCCGGCTCTTTTTCAAGATCGAAGTTTTTGAGCATTTTTTCTGTTCCGTCTCTTTTACTCTCTGGTAGTCTGGGCTTTTCTCACATAGATTGTGTCAGTAGTCTGTGTTCAAAAGTACACAACAATTATATACCTTTCATTTTCTATTGCAAATACTAGTTTAAGTACATATTATTTATAACCAAATTGTTGTTTGCACACTTCACTGTGGATGTTGCTTTCTACCCAGTCATTGCTACACTGGTATTCATTTTCTGAAAGATGCTTCTTGTTATAATTCTATTATTGCTCTATTTTGCCTATTGGGTAGAGTGTTCGCCAACGGTCTGGGAGACCGGGGTTCAGTCCGAGGTCGAGTCATACCAAAGACTCAAAAAATGGTACTTGACATCTTCTTGCTTAATACTCAGCATTATTCGGTACGTATCAAGGGTAAAGTGGAAAAATCCAAAGAAAGAGTTAGAGTCCTTCCCTACACCTCAGTGAGGTAGCTATTGAAAAGAGAGCCCTCGGATAGCCCTCGACTACGGTCGCCAACATTACATACTTTTGCTTATTGTTCTATTTTTACTTCTTTAAAATATCTGTATTACATAATTACACCCATGCGTGTACCAATGACAATGTGCGTTAATTATGTTTTAATGAACAAAAATATCGAGAAATATAACACTTATATTCGCTATTCATATCAAATTCAGATATGTTTCAGATATAGCTTCTTTTTTTTATATTGAACACTAACATCACAAATTTAGTTTTCAACTTGTAACTATTTAGTCATTTGAAAAATATTTCACTCCTTTTTAATCCCAAAGAAGAGGTCGATTTTTGGCTGAGGGCCGATTTTTAAATTCAGATATAGATTATGACAATCACGTAAAAGAAATAATGCCAATGACTTATATGGATGTTATACATTTTTTACTTCTTTGGATGTAGTCCATTTTAGACTAAGGACCTAGAGTTGTAAAGGGTAACATTGTTGGACAGCGATATTGTAAGTAAGCAAGTTAACTTTCTGGTTATAACCTTTGGAAAAGTATGGAAACCATTATTCTTCCTGCTAATAAGTAAATAGTTCCATTCTTCCGCTTCTACACGAATGGCTTTGACATTAAATAACCCGCTAAGACTGATATTCCATTATATAAAGAAACCAACCCAAATTAAAATTGTTTATGTAATTTACTAACCCTTTTGCTTACATGTGATAAAAGGCCAATAGAATGGGCACCCAATGAGACTCAAACTCACTCTTGCAGATTTACTAGTAAAGCTTGCCAACCATTAAACTACCTGAGGCGTACAACTAAAAATGTTGTATCATGTTTTTATATAAATGATATAACACACATTTTCCGCAACAGTCCACTGAATCTTTCAATAAAATTTTATGATTAAGTTTTAAAAAATTATATATATTTCAGAAAACATTTTGTGTAAATGGAGCCATTTTGGGACGTTATCGTTTGACTGGAGGAGATTGAAAGAAACTGGTTTCCCTGGAGAATCGATGAAGCGACAGGAATTAATGGCTCTTAATTAATTTCACCAAATCTGAATTAACTAATTAAAGTGACGAGGCTACCACAGTCCCTACTTTACAACCAACCACTCACTAGATTCTCCGTAAATGATTTTATTTAAACAAAATATTCGGTCTAATCTAATCTTAATTCTCCTTCGACAATTCAGTCTATCTGTAATTCAAATAGAAGAAATTGAACATATTAATTTTTGTACAATTTATACGAGTTCTATAAATGGGGGAAGCTTGTGACCTTAGGTGTCCATATCTATCTATCTATCTATCTATCTATCTTCATTATATATATATATATATATATATATATATATATATATATATATATATATATATATATATATATATAGTTATCTTTATGTATGTGTTATTTCCAGTCGAAAATTATAGTCAGGCAACTCCTTGCTGTCAATTCGACTTGATGACGACATTAGACATTACTATCTGAAGAAGAAAATTGTTTTTTCGTAAAAG
>OY757910.1:97193854-97248854 GCA_963585895.1 Sepioteuthis lessoniana
AGTGATAATAAAAAAAAGAGAACTTTCCGTGGAGTCAATACTGTCTTTTGAGCGGATCACAGAATGAAAATCAAAGAAAAAGATAAGACAGAAAAGTACTTGGACCGCGCCGGTGTAACGCTACAGGGCAGCACCAAATAAAATAGAGGTTTAACGTTACCCTTTAAACACGACAAAAAGTGGCTGTGATGTTTTTCATGATACGAAAATTTATTAATGCTACTGTTTGTAGTAGTCACAGCGAAACGAGAGAGATAGAAACTCACCATTACTTGAGTTCATTTAGATCGATAGATTGAACAAAGAGTGAAAGGCAAAAAGATATACAGAGATATAGTTATTAAGTGAGTTTAAACGGACAACCACTGAATTAGATATTTATTCTTCACCGATCTGGCCTCACTACTAAGGCGCCGCGTGTCATCCGTCATGAACGCCGTTTCTAACTCCAACTGACCAACTTCAACTTCAGTTGACTCTGCGTCTTAGAACTATTCTTATATGTTATCTTCTAATTATTCCCTAAACTAATTTGTTAATGACACATAATCACTAAAACTTTACCGGGATATGTCATAGCTAATATCAGCTGATATTCAGCCAAATGCTTATCTTTAATATTACACTTACAGATGGTTTTAAAAAAAATAATCAATTTTATATTTTGACATCAACTGTGACATGTGCACGCAAACGAGGTTTACTCACTTTTGACTTTTCGAACTCGAAAGCTTGCAACTATGAAATCAAAGTTTTAGTTTGCAGAAGATTAATTGTAATAAAAGGAAAATAACGTTCTACGAATTGAACACGAAATGAGTTTGCCAAAATTTCGTTCTAACTTACAAACACCGTTAAAAAAATAAAACATACGCATCACTTTGATTCCTATTCTTCATTTGTTGAATAGAAATATTGTTTTGCGGACTACATAAGTAAAGTAAAGTTGGCGACCCGAAGGTTCCTTTTTCATTAGCTACTACACCGTGGTTTATGGGAGCGCTCGTCTTTTACCTGTATTACTCCACTTTACGCTTGGTCCGTTCCTTATAATGCTGAGTTTTAAGCGAGGCGGCATCCAATACCATTTTTTGAGTCTTTGGTATGACTCAACCTGGGATCGAACCCCGCTATTCAGGGCCATTAGGGAACACTCTACCCATTTAGCCAATTTTGTTAAATAAAACGTATAGCAAGATATACATATGAACTTGCACGCAAAGATTTAAGCTTTTTTTTTTTTGTTGAACAAAAAAAGTTTTCGAATGATTGTTCTAACCAGGAGTCGGCAGACTGTGGTCCGCTGCACTGTTATGTGCTGCTCGTGGTAGCCTCTAAAAATTAAAAGAAATGAAAATAAACACTTGCAATTAAATTGAGACTAAATTCTTTTGATATAAAAGATGCAGCCCTTTGATAATTCATAACCATGTGATGTGGTCCTCCTGGTTTAAACCCTTGGTAGAGCAGAAATACAAGGGCGAATAAAATATTTAAAACATTTTTAGTAGTACCAGCTAGTTTACCGCGTGTATATCACGTATCCGAAGCAATTCAAACAATGGAAGTCATCCTCTGTGGCAGGTAGCATTGAAGTAGTTGGTGCGCTGAAAGCCATAGAGAAGAACGAGCAGTTTTTTCTTATTCGGGGAGTAATGTTTAAAGAATTTGAACTGAAACATAACGCCATTAAAGGGGCCAAAAACCATTTGTTATTCAAAGCCCACTTGATCTCAGGACAGTAACAAGATGGATCGAGAAATTTCACCCGGGTTGCAAGAACCTCGAAGATCAGGAAACATCAGATAATCTTAGAATCACAGACTCCATCGCTGTACTACAAACTATAGAGGCAAATCTGGCGGGTGGCAAAGGGAGAATATCAACCGAGTTCAGTATCTCGCAGTCTAAAAGAAAAGCCTGCGGAACTGGTGAAACTGAACCTCACTTTTACTAAGATAGTGCAAAACATTTGACTCACTCTAGTATTGAGCGGCAGAGTTCTTTTTCCTTTTAAAAATTTCTCAATCTCTGTGGATATCTAAGGTTCCAGAATTGGTAAAATGTCCTCGGGGGGATTTTTTTGGAAATGAATTTATTGATCCACGTTAAATATTTTCAAAATTCCAATTTTTAGTCACGAAATTTAATCTTGTCGACAGTACATCACCATTGGAAAAATACACTACTGTTTTTTGAAAAAATAAGGATATATGCCCCCTTTCCCTCCAAAGAAGTTTCTACTACAAAATATTCATGTGTGATATAAACGCTGTGTTTAAGAGAGGGCAATTACTATCCTTAGCAAAAAATACAAAGGATGTTCACTGAGGTTTTTATCTAGAAAAGAATAAACTAATGTCAGAAAAAAATTAATAGTTCAATATTTTATCTTCAAAAAGATTCTTTAAAGAAACTATATTGAATTTTTAAATTAACGATATAATTTTTTCCAAGCGATGCAGCAAAAAATATTTTGGAATATTTCAATACTGAGTAAGAATTAAGGAATTCCTAGACCAAAAAGAGAAAAATTAATTCACTTTTGTTTCTTAACAGGTTTTTATAATAATCTTAATTCTTTCAGGCATCGATTCTACTAATTTAAAGTAAACTTTACTGAATGGTATTTAATAGATTTTCTTTGGTAGATACTATTTACCAACCCCTCCGCTCGGGCAGGATATGACACAAGGTCAATTTCTAAGCGGATTTAACTGGTTTGAATTCAGAGTTTTCCTTCTCCTAGACTAGTGGCCTAACCAAGGCTGAAGAACCTAGTCTGTCCTACTATTTACCCATAGCTGGAGGGAGAATAATTGGATTCATACCTTTCCCAAGGGTATTAGTGCTATGTGAAATGCAATCAGTCTCTTCCAGGATTTGAACTCGTATCACCGTGTCCATTTCCTAAGACGATAATGACTACACCACGGGCAACTCCTGATTTTCTTTGGTAGATGGTTTGGTTTGGTACGATATGCTATATAAACCATTATTAATCATTTCATGCCAACTCCTTTTTATACATATATATATTTAATATATGATTTGAACGAGCCTGAGCACATTTTTTTCGCTCGTAATTCTATTTACAATTAATTATTATTTACAAACAGTTACATGTTTACAATTATTACTATTTAACACTTACAATTCAATTAAGCATCGGTCATATGTTTACTCACAGTTGAATGATCAAATGTTTACACACGGTTGAATGATCAAATGTTTACACACGGTTGAATGATCAAATGTTTACACACAGTTGAATGATCAAATGTTTACACACAGTTGAATGATCAAATGTTTACACACATTAGAATGATCAAATGGTTCTTTTTCAAACAATTCAGCTTAGTATATTAATACATTTAAATAGTTCCAAGTATTGTTATGTATTATTAACAATTCAAGTAAACATCAATCATTTGTTTACAAACAATTAAATATAAAAAGATTTCGATTTCAAACAATTGTTGCATATTGACCTCTGACCCGGCCAAGCTGTCAAAAGAAGAAATGCACCTGTGTAAATAACAGATGCATCCAGTGAAGATATCCGGAGATCAGGGGCGAACTTGACTGTCAACGGGTTGAATTGAGAGCGAAATTGTAACTCTCGCAGGAAGTAGGTGGGGGTCAAATTATGATATAACCCCGTCGACAGGAAGTTCAGATCAGTTGGAGGGAAGATGCTGGAGTGAGAAGCATGTCCCAGCAGAGGCTGGGCCCCAGGTCCCCGGTTGAGCAGCCCAGGAGAACGGGAAAAAAAGGCTGTGATAGCCAGAAGAATTGGGAGATCAATATGTTGCAGTCTTTGTTCGGTCTCCAACTCCCTCTCACACACAACCCTTTCAATTAAGTGAAAGGTGTATTTTTCTAAAGAACCGTGTTCGCTCGTCTTTATTGTGTCGTCGTTATGATTCTGCATGCATATGCATATGTGTATATATAATTGTTCATGGTTATACAACACGATTCTGTTTAGCATAAATATATAGTTTAAATGTAAAACAGTTGTATTTGACCCATAGATAGGACTGTATCAGGTGTTACCATTCCGATCTTGAATGAACAGGGAAACAATGGAAAATAATGGAATACTCAACGTTTCCAGCAATAATGAAGCCTCAACATTTGATCGTTTTGTGTCATATCTAGGACACTCGTTGTTGATTGGTGGTTGGAGTTTTTTCAGACATAAATTTCTTTTGAATTCGTAAATTTTCAGTTAGATTAAGATCTAAATTTTTTGCTCGCTATGTCATTGATTTTTTATGTCCTTCCTGAAGAAAATCACTAATTTTCATTTCTCTTTAACCAGATTCATTATCGTCTTAAAAAATGACTTTACCTTCAGTTTTCTACCAGTATGAGAAACATGTGAAGGAGTCCTATTCACATGTTGTATACTCATATACAGACTTAACTATACATGCACATATATAATACATATACATATGCACACATATACATGCAGAATACATATTGACGCAATGAATAAGAACGAGCGAAGACTTCTTTAAAAATAATATACCTCTCACTTTATTTGAAAGGTTCGAAAGGGTTACTCAAGGTTTTAATGTGAGAGGGAGTTGAAGACTGAACAAAGACTGCAACATATTGACCTCCCCAGCCCCTTCGGACATAGCCGCGTGTCGTTCTCGTTCTCCTGGGTTGCTCAACCGGAGGCCTGGAGGCTTAGCTTCTCTGGGACATGTTCTCATCCCAGCATCTTCTCACCAACTGGTCTCCAAACTCAATCGGGGGTCTCGAGGCCCCTTCTGCTGGGTGGTGGCTTTCCCTACCACATCTTAACTCCAACTCATCTGATCTCCAACTCACTGATTTCATGTCTCACCGAGTTATATAATAGTTAAATCGCCCACTCAATGTTTGGAATGGCATGTTTGCTCGTCACCATCGGAAATAACTGTCATGCAGTTCACAGGTCACTCTCTTCCGATGCATCAGTCTATGAGTTTACCATGGGATTTTTACCTTGTCCAATATTTGAGTCACTTGAGTACGGAAGTACAGTGACAAGATTACCTTTTGTTTCTTTATAGTTTGATTGGAGATGGTAGAAGTCGAATTTTGAGCATCCTTCATGAATAAATACTTCTACGGCTGCTTTAAAGATATATGTCCATTGTTTAGCAAGAGGCGGACACTAACACAAAATCAGTAAATAATTTCTGAATAAAACTATTTTGTACAATAGATTAGACAGAATTCAAACTTTTTCTGTTTCTATACTTGATAGCTCGTGCTAAATTTATTCTTAGTTTGATGTTCTAGAAACTTTTTGTTTCTTAGCCAAAGAACAGTTGTACAACTGTATATACAACACTAAAAGATTGCTTTACCAAAATAAAAAAAAAATGAACGATAAAAAAAAACAGCAAGAATTGGAGATAAAAGTCAAATGTTCTACGGAAGGAAAGCATATAAAAAGATTTGTTCAGTGATTTTTGTCAGCCTCATGTGGTATAAGAATGCGTCACTCGTTGCCGTTTTCGTTGCTCAAAATATTGGTTTAGTTGTTTATATATAATAGACTTGCAATAATATTTACATTTAACTTATCATTAGTTCAGTCATGGCCTAAAAAAGCTTGTGTTGTATAAAGGCAAAAAAAAGCCATTTTGAAATAAAGGCCAAACTTTATAGTTGTTAGGCAGTTACATAACTGCCTAACTTTAATCTTGAGTGGGAAAGTAAATTAAATTTAGCAAATAAGAATTTATGGTAATTTTTAATTCTAATATCTACCCATTTCTAAGGTGGTATCAACGATACGTAGATGATCAAATTTGCTTAATTAAAAATGGATGTTCAATAAGGAAACGTTTCGTAAAAATGCTAGATGGTAACGACACAAAGATGTGTGCTGTTTCCAATAAATCCAGTAACAAGCATCCTAAAAACACCAATTTTACTTTCATTTACTTTCTTTTTTTGTAAAACATCCTAGAAAGACGATCTAGTTATGCTAGACACTGCTGAAGAAGTAAGCATGAACACATGAGCGACTTTCTTCCATAGAATTTTACACAGGGATACACCATGGTTAACCGAGCAGAAAGGCTTATATTCATCCAAACTGTGCGAACACTAGGTGAGGTTTTGAGAATTTATCAATTGCGAGTGGTCGAGTGAGAGTCAGAGGAGTTCGTACTGTTAGCAAGCTTTCATAAAGATGATGAACAACACTGAAAGAATATTTCACGATTTTGAATCCAAAGTTTTCCCACTATAGCTCCGTCGGCTGGTTGGCGGGTAGCTGTAGAATATACTGACTGATTCTCTGCAGAAGGGTAGGATCCCCCCAATGAGTGTCTTGTACATGAAATTAAACAATCTTATGGCGAGGTTCTTGTAATGCTGGAGCTTTGGGCAATACAGAATACCTCATCATTGCCATCGCTCCCAGGTCCACTCTGACCCGGAGTGGTAGCACCTGATAGGGTCCTATGTATTGGTCTAATAGAAATAAACTGTGGCTTATGTTAAACTTAATTGTTTGAAATAGAAATGCTTTTGACATTAGTAACTGCGAACGTACGCTAACTTGAACGGTTCAAAATAATTTTTTTGAATAGAACTTAACTGTGCACTAATGCTAAACTGAATTGTTTGAAATAAAACTGTTTTGACATTTAACTGAAATGTTTTTACATTTAACTGTTTCTAAACAAAAGCTTTACTTCTACTAAACTGAATTATTTGAAATTCAATTCGGCGTTAAATTACTTGAAAAGGTTGATACGCCGTAAAACAAACCAACCAGCCAAACTATTTTCCCATGATTTTTGAATACTTTAATCTTGAACAAGAAGACTCTTTTAGTAGAAAATTTCTGTTAAAATATTTCGAAAAATTGGAGTTTTTATGCTATGACAGATACATTGTAATTTTGCATAAAAAAAGGATCAAAGTATACTCCCTATTTTTGCAAAGCTACATCACTACTTAGACGGGGTTGTAATGATTACCCTTCGAAACAATCGGACCGACCCTGGTAAAATGACCATGGAAAACACAAAACGCTCCGTTGGTTCTACATGTACGAAAATTTATTTGTTGTTGGACCGAATATAAGAGTAGTCATCCAAAAATAGAGATAGAGAGGGGAAAGCTTGTGTCTGCAAGAAAAGAGGCTGATAAATGTACAGAGGGAGACGATAAAGAGAGACAGACGACTGTTATCATTCTTCTCGCCAACTGCTTACGCGTTCGTGATTCCAGCCTTCCTCGTTTTCTGTCCATTTTCCCTTCGGGTCTTCCTCGTCAAGTCCCCTACATCGTTTGCCCCGTGTCCTCTAGAAATCCCTTCTTATACACATATTCCAAAAAATTATTAACTACTTAATCTTAAAATGATACATCAGTGTTAAGACGCAAATATCTGCTGATTTTACGCTATTGTTTATCTTTGATTCTAAACAACAATTTTCAAATTCGCAAACAAACGCTTAGTAATGAATGCATGACATCCCTAAGTATTAACCCATAAATAAGTGCCTACTCTTGCCTTGATCTATTCTCTAATTAAATCCCACAATTCGGTTTTAATTTCAAAGTCTAACTAAAAATAATTGAAAGAATTAACAACTGAAATGATTAATTAAAATCCCTAATTATTTTACACTCTGATCAGCTTTTGAAGTGTCAGTTATGTTTCTTCAGCCGATGTAAAAGGAGAAGATAAAAATTGACGAACGGTAAATATTCGTACTGGATAACTCGAATATTTTAATGCAAAATGTAAAGCCTCTCTTCAATTCAATTTCTTAGGTACCATCGACAGGGCTTACTTTATGAAAAGGAACTATATTTTTAGAAATGAATCTAAGATTTGATATTGACTGATTTTCAAAGATGGATACACTATTTTTAAACGTACATGATACCATCTGCTTAATTCTTTTTTCTTTTGAATAAGAACTTACTGTGACGAAAAAATACGATTTTATTGTTGCACAAAATGCATATTCTTTTTACTTGAGAAGTAATTTTGCGTCACATCATACACGTGGTGGATGTGTTTGGTAAATAAAAGTTTCTTCTTTTTGCTTAAACAGACATTATCTGTTATATATTGAACGGCATATCGCCAGGAGTCAACAATTGCCATCTTTGTGGATTTGAGACTGATGATTAGCACAAAAATCGAATAAATCTGCGTTCTTTATTATGATCTATTGTTGACTTTTTGGATTCGGGTTTACTTTTAACAGCATGTATGTTAGAGTAAAGTTGGCGACCGTAGTTGAGAGTGACCTGAAGGCTTCCTTTTCTATAGCTTCTACACCAAGGTGTAAGGGAGAGCGCTACGCCATTCCCTGGAATGCACCACTTTACCCTTGATCCGTACCTTATATTGCTGAGTGTTATGAAAGGAGGCGTCAAGTACCATTATTTGAGTCTTTGGTATAACTCGACCTGAGATTGAACCCAGGTCTCTCGGGGCATTGTCGAACACTCTAACCATCATTCCAATGTCCGGTAAATGTCAAAATCTGCAACAAATGGTTTGCACATAGTTTTTCATTGTGTGACAATACACCCCCAGCCGACCCCCACTATCTCAACCATCCAAACTACTCATGGCCATTAGATCGTCTAGTGGTTTTCCTTATCTCCGGCCAAGGGTATTTCATATTTCTTACAGACACACAAAACACAACATACACAACCGAAAGTGGGGAAGAAAAGAAGAACAAACAATGACGGGCTTGGGTTAGCTCCACGCGCAAGAAGGGAGAAGTCTGTGATACTTTCCTAGCATTCTGTGCTTCCGTGAGCTAACGCGAGCGTGTATTCGAGCGAAATTCTCAGAAAGCCACAAGGAACGATGACTGCCCTGTTCTGTAGACTTTTCTGTTCTGCCTCCTTCTCTTGACTGTCGACTTCCCTTGAATTCTGTCGACTGCCTTGTTCTGACGACTGACTCCTTCTCTTGACTACCTCCTTCTCTGTTCTCCCAGGGAACTTCCTTCCTTTGTCCTCTTCCGTCTCGTGGGAAATCTCGCACGCAAGCCCTTTGTGTGGGTTTCGTGCCAAAACAGATAAAGGAATCTTTGGACCGGCACTTACCCACACCTACAGAAATGAATGCCACCCATTGTGTTACAATTCTTTCAAGTATTTCTGTATAATTCTCTGATTTAGACACTATAAATTTTCATGAGAATTTCCTATTTAATGACACAAACCTGTAGATTCGGATTAAAATACACTGACTGAATCTCATAGTGAGAAGCAAGAACCCCATAGAAAGCAATGCCCCCTGAATACAACACTAAATTATATCTGACAGTAAGGCTCTTGTTCACGTGTTATGGAGAGGGTGGATAACCGCTTCATTGCAATTACTCCCATTTTCACTTTGACCGGAGTGATAGTACCTATTACGGTCAACTCTGTTGACAAATATATCTGTTTAACTTTTTCGTATCCAATCAGAACGTTCACAAAATAAAAGAAATAATGACACAAAAATGTAAATAAGAACATACCATGAACTAAATCCATTCCCATCCAACACTGGTCAGGTTGAAATGCCGTTGAAATCAATCAGTCATATTTGATAACAATTTTTTGTTGACAGAGTTAGAGGCTTTCAGGTGTTATTATATGATGCAAATAATTTACATAGGAATATTTGAAACAATGTAACTATTTAAGATTAATAAGTTAAAATATCCCGGGGGTGTCCTCGCGGTGTCAATGGTTAAAGCGATGGACTGTGGAATCGTAGTAAGCGAGTTTGAACTCCAGTCACGCTATTACGTTCACTTTCGGGCAAATACCCTTGGGAAAGGTATGAACCCCCTTATCCTCCCAGCTATGGGTTAAATAGTACCACTACTGTTCTTCTAGGACAATGGCTTTGGCATTAAATAACCAACAAAGGTTTATATGCTATTAAAGCAAAGAAATCTTAAAATATACCTATTTGAATAAAAGAGAGAGAGCCCCAACAAGAACTGAAACTTCTGCTTAGTGGCTACCTATATAGTAATGGTAGAAAATTGATACGCAATAAATCCCTGAGCTCAAGAACTGGAATCTTACTACTAGAGACTGTTTAATGTCATACGTAGAATATCCCTTTTCATGTGAGTATTACCTATCCCCAGAGGATACAGACAGTGTTTTCTAAAATCCACAAAGACGAATGTATTTTTTCTTGGTAGTTAATGGAGACCTGCATTGACAACACTCAACTAATAATGAAAATAAACTAGTTGATTAGTTATTTATTCAAGCTTCTCATAGGTTGACCTGTAACAGTTATTTAAGAAACAAGAAGCTACAGGATTCTTGTCAAGATAACATGATCAAAGGGAACGGTTAACTAGATTTTGGCTTTGTCATATGAAAAGCAAAATGTTTTATTTAAATTTCTTTTTCTTCACATCGCGCCTTTACTTTCTTTCTTACTTTCTTTTTTCTCTTCTTTTAATCTTGGTTTTCAGATAAAAAGAATAAACGGTAATAATCTTAAGTAAATCAATTTGCTAATCTCCAAGAATTTTGTTTCATTTTTTTCTTCCTTGATTTTTTTTTTCTTTTTATTTTCTCCATCAACTTACTTTTTTTCATCGTTTATTCTTTTAATTTTATTCTTTTTTTTTCTCATGAATAGTGTAATCTTGACTAAATCAAGGTGTTAATCTCGAAGATTCTGGATTCTTTTTCCCTTAGTGTTTTCCTCATTTTTTTGTTTTTGTTTTTTTATCATTGCACATATTTCCTTTCTTATACTCTTTTTTCCTGCTTTCCATTTTGTTTTTTCATATGGAAAATAAACTGTAATATCTTGACTAAATTAAGTTGTTAATCTTAAAGAATTTGGCTTCTTTCTTTCTTTATCAAACTTTTCCTCATCTATTTTTTCGCTGTTTTCTCATAGCATTTGTTTTCTTTCTTACTCTTTTCTTACCTTTTCATCATCTCGTCTGTTCAGTCTTCACTCTACCTCCATTTTCTTTGCTTCAAATTTCGTCTTCTTTTTCTCTTTTCTTTCCATTTTTCTTCTTTTCTGTAAAGGAACACATCTTTCATCTGTCCGGAAGATTTATATAAGACAACAAAAATACGATTAATTTTCAGCATACACGAAACGCATAAGACTAGAAACTTTGTTCAGGTTCATCTTTCGGCAAAATACAACGCCTCTGCGTCTATCACGAATTCTCCGAGGGATTGAATTAAAACATCATTGGATGTTTGAAAGAAAGATTTTGCAAGAGAACAGGTCTGCTTGATCTTGGGGACATATTTAAATAGGGTGGGAATGTTATCAGTGTCATTTATATATCAATATGATTGCACCTATCTTACGGCAGTGTGGTGCGGGGATGGGTTATTGCTACAGAAAAGGAATCGGGCGACCCCAGTTCAAATTCTGGACGAAGCTGTTTGCTAATGTCATTGAGAAATGTATAAATCTATCTTTTCTCCCCTCCCAGCAAGTTATGTGTAAATAGTTATGTATAATCGGCCCTGTAGTCTTAGTAAAAGCAACCAGTGAAAGTGAAGGTTTGGTTTGGTTTGGTTTGGTTTTATGGCATATCAACCATTGTAGGTTATTTAATGCAAAATCCATTTTATGCATATAAACAATTCTAGTTCAAACAATTCAGTTTAGCACAAGTACGCAGTTTAATTTTCAAAACAGTATTTCAAACAATTCAGTTTACCACAGTTTCGTACTATTTGACCCATAGATTGGACCCTATCAGGTGTTACCACTCGGGGCCAGAGTGGACAAGGGAACAATGGCAATAAAGGGGTACTCGGCATTCTACACTGCCCCAGCATCACTGGAGCCTCATCATCAGATTGTTAAGTGTCATATCAAGGACACTCATTTGGGAGTCTTACCCCTCAACAAAGATGCAGACAGTGTTTTGCAGCCCCAGCAGACTGGACTACAAAGTGAAGGAAGCCATCAGCCTTAGTGGACTATTAAAACAGGAGCAGAAGTCCCTAAAGCAATCATACGAGGTCTATCCCACTCGTTCGTTAAACTCCCATGGCCACATAGGATTTACTAAAAGAAACAGTTTAAAAAAGCTTTTGCCTTCGTTATTTTATCATTCGCTCTTTATATTAACTGGAGGAAGTCTTGTGGCACAGTGGCTTACATGCTTCACTGAGATATTGTAGTAAGCGATTTCGATTTCCAGTTATTTTTATTTATTTGATTTATTTGCTATTGTCTTCTTCTTATATACCATTTCTTTTTCCTTTTTTTCTTTTTCTTCATCTTTTTACAAAGAACTTACAGATGGCAGTAAAGTCGCTTCTTCTCTATGAACGCAATAAAATAAAATGATAAACAATTCATCGATAGTTTTTTTTCGAAACCATATAATTAAATTAGTTTCTTTTTATAACAATCAGGAAAGTACACTGTTTCAGAGTCTATTTCATTGTCTTATCTTCTAGTTTACTTTCTAAGCAAAACTTTCTCATTTTATTCAAATTCCTTTCTGATTATATATCAAGTGTCTAAAGAACCATTCACTAAATAAACTACGCTTTCTTGCTTATTAGCGTACCTCGTGGTGCTTATGTAAAGTAAATTCCTGAACTCTGTCTCCCGACAGGCAATATATTCAATGGCTGCATTGGTTATAGTGACATTTAGGAGGGAGGAATACTTGGATACGTGATACATATTCAATACTCGTCGCTGGTTATTTTTCTATCTCAGGCTAATTCCTTGAAAGGCAGAAGTGTATACTGCCGAAAATTCAATAAGAATATGCAGAAAAATCCGGTAAAGAATCAACGTGCTCATATATAAAACACAATTGGATTATATATATATATATATATAAAGAAAGATTATATTACTTCTAATGTTAGAGACAAGGAAAATACATGTTATTACGTATTGTTAGTGAGCAAACACTAGAGCATACCCAATATCTAACCAAAAATAAAATTGCATTCACACACGAAAACACTAAAACATAATCCTCTCTCTCTCTCTCTCTCTCTCTCTCTCTCTCTCTCACACACACACACGAACACACACACACACACACACACACACACACACACACACACATACACATATATATATATATATTTCTTAAGGAAAAAACAAAAAAACAGTCACATTAGAATTATAAATTTATTTCAATTCTGTTATGGGTTTTGATATAAATCAAAAACACCTCCCACAAAAAAAACAAAAAAATAAACAGGACTTCTTCAGATCTTATATATATATATATATATATATATATATATGAAGAAAATAGAAAAACAACGTAATACAAAAGTGAACAATTTATTACGAAGGAAAGTTATCGTTATATCGTCTCGGTTTGAATGAACCTTAATCAGGACTTTGAGATATTGAAACAAGTGCTGATTGGATAGTGTAACGGTTATAGGCGTTGGTCACCTATGCTTCTAAGGAGAAAATCATCTGGAGGTTGCAGGTTCAATCCTGATTGCAGGCGAGTAACAATACAGGAATATTCAAGACTTGTACCCGGTTGTTGCTAACGGAATCAAAACAGGCGCCCCCCGTGGATTCAATAAAAGACGTAGTCGAAATTCCGAGTTGGTTCCCGAGTTCGACAAACACCTGAAGAAGGCCAGAGTATATATCAGCCGAAACTTTGTGGAAATATCAATAAAGATTAAAACAATAGTTCCAAAATCCTTAATGACCACAATGATGGATGTTTGCCTTTCCATTATATATATATATATATATATATATATATGTAAATAATGTATTCTTAAAAAGAAGAATGCATAACCATTAATTTATTCATGTATATATGAACTATAGCTAATATTACATCAGCAGGAAACAGAAGAATATTTTTAACTCTCGTTTAATTAAAGAAAAATTAAAGAAGTTGAAATGAAATGCCCGGTTTAAAGAAAAAATGTAGGCTTTCTATTAAAAGTAATAAGTTGGAAGGTATGTGACTTCGTAATAAATCATAAATTACTGTTAATTGAGTAAATAAAGTGTTCCATTGTTACTGAAGAAATATTCATTTCTTTGCTTGTTTATACAATTCCGGCTTGAAATTATCTCAAAAAGTTGATTAGTTATTAGTGAATCTAATAGGCATAGAAATCCAAGTTCTGGAGGCAACACTCCACTAAGCAGCAGCTGTACGGCCACCTACCACCCATCATGAAGACTATCCAAGTATGACAAACCAGACATGCAGAATACTGCTGGAGAAGTAGGACCGAGCTCATAAGTGATGTACTCCTATGGACCCCATCATATGGCCGAGCAAAAGCAGGGCAACCAGCTCTAACCTACATACAGCAGCTCTGTGAGGATACGGGGTGTAGGCCTCAAGAACTACCGGAAGCGATGAATAATAGGGAAGATTGGCGAGAGGGGGTCAGGGATATCCGTGCTGATGGCATGAGAAGATGATGATGATGAATATTTTTAGAGAAAATGGTTCCAAAAATTATTTTGGGTTTTGATCCTTCAAATTTTACGCGGCAAGTCAAATTTTGTCGTCTATGAATTGTCGAGAAATTAAAAATTGCGCTAATTCAACGATTGGTTAATACATGGAAAATACTAATAAAAAATTACAACTTCCTGAACTTAATTTTGCACAGAAAATTAATCTTTTTCGTTTAGTATGGAAATACTTTGAGTTGCCATAAATGCAGTCTTGTATCAGACCTGGGATATCCTTTTTAGGATGTGTTTTATCCCTCTGTAGGGGATACGGATTGCTTATTCTAATTCACGCCACCAGGTCTTTTCAAATATTATTCTCATATGATTTAACAGTATAATATATATATCACTTAGTTTGAGTTTCTAATAGGGGTGCTAAGAAGATGTTATAACCCTAATCTCCGAAATGAGGAAGTTTTCTCTGCCTTAAAACTATCGCTTTATCCTTGTTCTCGAACCCCGACTGCTGATGTCATGAGAAATACAATCAGCTCAGAGCCGAACAAATATTTACTAAGCTTAATTCACGTTAAAACTATTTTAAGGAGATATTCTGTCGGCTCGACCTCATTGCAATAGTCTGCGTGTCTAATTTGGTAACGATCACATGTTAGGCATAACATTCCTACTTTAACTTGAAATAATTACGGAAATCGAAATGATTACATGGGAATATCTATTTAGTCATGTCCACTTAAAGGTTGTCCTCAACCGCGATTAATCTAGATGAAGAAGCGAATCACTCACACACACACACACACACACACACACACACATACATACACACACACACACACACACACACACATATATATATATATATATATATATGATTTGAATTATAATCTATTGCTAAAAATAGAAAGAAATCATCTATAATTAGAATTTAATAATAATTACTAATATTACAATATTATTATTATTATTATTATTATTATTATTATTACTTATTTATTATACTGAAAGCCAAATCCTTTCTTTTTCGTCAACTTCTTCGTCGATTATTCAAAAAGAAATAGCTTTCATTTTTTTACTTTCGGAAATTCTCACTCTTATCGTCATCCTTATCGGGAAGAAATAGTCTCGTGCAAGTTGTAACACAAAGTCAATCTTTAAGCGAGTTGAAGATAGTGTGACGCGGTATAAAATATTTATCCCAAGACCGGAGTTTATTTTTCGCACGTGTGAAGACGGGGCAGCCTGGCACTTATCCCTCGCAAAAAAAGTTCCAGTTAAGATTCCCTTTTTTGGGCGCAGGGGAACTGGCAAATTATGTGGGGGTTAATTTGGGGCCAGACTGACCGTCGCTGGCAAGGGGTTTCCAAAATCCACATTACACACACACCCACCAGGCCACTACCTCTTCCTACCCCTAGGATTATGGAAGATATGGGCCTCTAGGTTTAGATATAATGATACTATTCCTCGAAGTTGATAATTCCAATTTCCCGTGTCATATTTTTAAAGGGGAATAGGACATTTTAGTTAGAATAACATGAGGCGAATGAAGCTGAAAAGGAGCATGCAAAAGACAACTTTATAGGCAGACAACACCATGTATAGATTTCAACAGGAGGAGAGATATAAAATATAACAAGGTTTTTAATACATGCGGACATACATATTTAACGTATCAGCTATATTATCAGCGGATAATATCAAATATACAAACGTCTTTCTTCCTTATTCTTTTCTTTCTTCCTTCTTTAAATTGAGAGAGAGAGAGAGAGAGAGAGAGATAGAGAGAGTATGTAATTGCAGTACTTAGGAAGGGTGTAGGGAGAAACAGTTTTAAGGTTTACTTAGCTTTTTGACGGGTTCCTTCTCAGAGTAGTTTCTCTTTTACGGGCTAGCGGGGTTTTATATATAGCTTGGCTTGAAGGCGTCTGTTATCTTCTTGTCCAAGATTATTTCCGCTTTTCCCCGGGAATTTCGGCGGCAGTTTCAATTCATCTTATAACATCAACTACTGTCCGGTTGGGGAAATCTCTTATTCTTCTCCTCTCAGGGGTAGACCACGTGACAATAGTTTGAATTTAGAGATTTTCTACTCCAAGTACTTGGACATAAATAAGATGAAAGTACCCAATTGGCCCAACTATTTACTTATTGTTGGCGGAAAAGGGTTGGACATGCCTTTCACAAGCGCATTAGAACGATATTGAGCGCAAGCAGCTTCGTCTAGAATTTGAACAAGTGTCGTTGATTCCATTTTTTACGACGATAATTGTTACGCTAAGCATGTATCCAAGGATCTATTTCAACCCAGACCCGGTAGTTCAATATAGTTGCTGGGCGGCGATCGTTTTGATAGTTGATCAGCCCAATATATGCTCTGATGAGACGATGGAATATGTTGTAATGGATTGTTGGTTTTGTTTCTGGTTGGTCAACCCTCTTCTTTCTTCGTTGATAATTAGTTTTCACTTCAAATCTTCTTTTCGTTATGTAAATTACCTTTCTTGTGCTGACGGCTTTTTACTATTCAGGGCATTTGATCGATGTTGTTATTCAGGGTTTAGGGTAGATTTTTATATTTACCTTCCACCACAGGCAGATGGTGAGACAAGGTCATCTTTTTAAGATGGGTACAGTTGAATTTAGAGTTTTCTTTTCCTAGACTGGTTGCTTTATCAAAGACTAATGAACCCAGTCTCTCTTAGTATTCATCGAAATCTGGTTGGAGGAAAATATTACATTTATTTCCCTTTCCAAGACATGAGCTCCAAATTCAATGGAAATAGCCTTGTGCAGGTTTTGAACACGGACCAACGATTCCCTTTCCAACGACGATAACCGTTACGCTTAGCGTTTGGATCAATGTTAATATCTTTCAGACTTTTCTTTAGTTGTTCTTCGCAGCGACGCAGTATGTATCCATTTGGGGCGTCTTCCTATGTCCAGGAAAAGGATCTTTTTGGAAAGCCTTTCTGGTTGTCTCAACACTTCTGAGGACATTATTTTTGGTGATGTGATCTTACCATCCGATGAAACTTATGGATATTTTCTGAAAGAAATAATTTCAATATTTCTGATATCGGCAGTTAAAAGTCCATGTTTTGCACCCGTATATCTGGATGGAGATGACGATTTCATTTCATAATATGTATTCATCATCTCGAGTTGGGTCCGACACAAGGTCAATTTTTGAAGCAGGGATTAACAGGTTTGAATTCAAAGTTGTCCTTCTTTTAGACTGATAAACAAACCAAAGATAAAGAGCCCAGCATTCAATGCTATATTACAGATAGTTGGAGGAAAAATAACTGGATTTATAACTTTCCCAACAGTATTAGCGTTATGTGAAATGCAAACAGCCTTTTCCAGATTTTGAACTCGGGTCACTGCGTCCATTTCCTTCGATGATCACTATGTATGGTATCATTATGTTTCGTAATTTTCAGGCGCAAATTTGTTATAATCAGAGACTATCAATTATCTAAGTGGTTGCAAATGTAGGTAAAACTACTACCCCACAAATGGTAGTTGTGGTTCGCTAATCTGAGAACCTCAATAAAACAAGTTGGGTTCATCGAGGTACGTCTCTTATTGCCTTATTGAAAAAACATCATCATCATGTCGTGCCACCTGAACGGATATCCCTGACCCTCTCTCGCCACTCATCCCTATTGTTCATCTCTCCTGACAGGTCCTCTAGGCTACATCCCGTATCCTATCAGAGCTGCTGTATGTACGTTCGAGGCCGTCTCCCTGCCCTTGCTTAGCCATGTGAGGGGTCCATAGGAGAACATCACTTCTCCAGCAGTGTTCTGCATGTCTGGTTCACCTAATTTTGATAGTTTTCGTGATGGGAGTTAGGTGACCGTACCGCTGTTGCTTTGTGGGGTGTTACCTCCAGGACTTGTTCAAAATTGCTAGCAGCATTCTTGTGTAGTTGCTCTCAAGCTTTTTCTCCAGCCGTTTAGTCAGCGTCCATGTAGTGCATCCATATAGCAGTATCGACACGACCACTGCAAGGGAGAAACTGCGTTTCATTTTATCACTCAAGTCTGACTTCCATATGACCGATAACCGATCGATAGCTGTCCCTGCTTTTGATAGTCACGTGTCGATGCCTTTTTCGGTTGATGAGACACTGCTTTCTAGGTAGGTAAACATGTCAACTAGATTTAGAGAGCTACCGCCAAGTGTGGAAATATCGCCTGTTTGATTTAGGCACATGTACTCCGTTTGGTGTGCATTGGCATGGAGGCCTATGCTTCCGGCGGCTCGTTCCAGACTATGTAGTAGTGTTTCGGCTTGGGCGGGGACATTTGCCAGAATCGCTATGGCATCGACATAGTCAGTGTCGGTTATTGTTTTTGCGGGGTACCTTCTGCTTCTTTTCTTTGTCAGCTCGAAGATGTTTTCTCTGATTTTATCAATCGATGTTCTAAGCACGTAGTCTAGAAAGATGATAAAGAGGTATGGAGGAAGTGTGCCTCTTTGCAGTACTCCAGCTACGATGTCGAAGTAGTCTGTGTCTCCATCCGGAGAACGCACTTTCACTTTGGTGTTTCTATAGAGAATCATTATAGCTGCGACGATCTCTTTTGGTATGCCGTATGTTAGTAGAATTTGTTCCATCTTCTCTCTGTGAATGGAATCAAAGGCCTTGGTAAAGTCAACAAATAGTATTGTCGCCTGTAGGTTTTTGTCTGTACGCCTTCAAGGATTTTACGGATAGTCACTATTTGTGAGATCGTGGATTTATTTCTTCGGAAGGCATTTTGGTTCCTCCTAAGAATGTTGTCAATTTTGGGTTCTATGGGGTTTCGTTGTAGGGCATTGTATATTTTGGCTGCTATTGATGTAATGTTATACTTCGGTAGTTCGAGGGTAATCCGCGGTCGCCCTCTTTTGCGAAAGGGAGGATGCATCCCTTCATCCATATTTCTATCGGATTTTGATTATAAACTGCATTATAGTGTCCTAGCAGTATGTCGTCAAATTGTCTGGTCTTCCATACCTCTGGGGGAATTTCATCTAGCCCTGTGGCTTCTCTATTTCTAATTTTTCTAAGTATTGAGTCGAGTTCTTCTAAAGTTAACGGGCCTAGCGTAATGTCTAATTGCTTACAAAGATAACCATTGAAAAATAACTGCTTAAAACATAGAAGAGCTGGTTCTTACGAGAATAACAACAACAACAAAAAAACCCAAACAAACTCGTGAATCTATTCCTAATGTGTTTATCATCCATTTCGACCTTTTGTTTAAGATTTCATTAACTAAAGGAAGAGAATAAACAGAAGATCCGATATTTGAGGCGTTTTTTTTTCCTCGCCTATATGACGATAAATTCATCACCAACAATGACATAGCAGCCGTCGGTGGAAAAATATACGAATCTCGATTGACATCTGAAAATAAAAGAAACCTTGTTTTCCTTACTGTATTTAATGTTAATACTTTCTAAGATTAAAACCTTCTCTATATCAGTCTATGTATTCATATAATTGCTTACAACCACGTAACGAGGGTGTCCTCGTGGTGTAATGGTTAACGCGATGGACTGCGGAATCGTAGTATGCGAGTTCGTATTCCAGTCGCTCTATTACGTTCACTTTCGGGCAAATACCCTTGGGAAAGGTATGAACCCCATTATCCTCCCAGCTATGGGTTAAATAGCACCACTACTGTTCTTCTAGGAGAATAGCTTTGGCATTAAATAACCTATAAAGGTTGATATGCCATTAAACAAAGAAACCAAACCCAACCCAACCAAACAACCACGTAACTTCATTTCTAGAAAACTACCAATCAATCTGATGTGCATGTCACGTTCTAAATTCTAATATCAATGCAGTGACGAATGCATAAGGCTTTAATAGATGTTATTTATTTCTAAGAAGATATGAATACATTGAATTATGTTTTACATCTGCCAGGTCGAGGAAAATGGAGTATGTGAGTATGAAGGTGTGGGGGTTTTAAGGAAAGTTAAGGTAGCGAGTGGAAAGGAGCATTTTAGTCTGTTGTGAAATATCATTCAACGTTAAGAATCCTTTCATTTAGTTATTGAAATTCATATTTATTACAATATCTCGGTATGTGATTCGTTGATAATAAAATCTTATAACTGTTCCAAGATCAGTATATCGAAAATTTATATATCTTCCTTTCTTAATGGCTTTCATATTGCTTAGCTAACTGCACACGAATATGGTTTCTTTAGTCTTATGTAATTTTATCAAATATCAAAAATATTCTCCCGCTTTGTGAATAGATATCTCATTGTTGCACACTCGGTTGGTGATTTGTTTCAGTTTGGTCAATGAAGAAAACACGACGGAGTATTAGGAAAATAAGATTTTCCGTTTTTTTTAAATTTTAAGCAGATTATCTTACGATGTCAAGCTTTGCGTGAAAAACAGGAGAACGAAGGATCAACTTTTTTCTTCACATGCGCTTGGGGTAAGAGAGAGGGTTTTCATTCATGCTCTTATGTCACCACGAGGTTACTTAGTGTAACTTGTATATGTCACCGCGTGCTTTCATTTCTGGCCATGTGCTACGAATTTGCAATACTAGTGACTTCCCTTTACTTATGCTCAATCTCGACCAGCTCCCACGTATGATGTTGGAAGTAATGTTTTACATACGCAGATTACATATGAGTATATGTTATATCAGGTTATAATATAGCTTTTTCTATATTTGAATTATGAGTTGTTTTTAAAATCCATCCTGATTCGCTTATTTCAACTGAACACTTTTTATCAAATACTGAGTACAATGGACACTGTTTAAATTGATAATACCACATTTCCGCGTTATTTGTTTTAGGTTGTAACAACTGGGTAACAAACTAGAGTCAGTTAGGCACTTTCTGTGATGAAAACAACTTAATGATACTATTCACTGCTCTAGAAATTTGGAAACAGCATGCTATACTAATGACATTCATTCGGAGGCTCCAATACGAAGATTTCTCAGTATTTCGGTGTCTGTTGAGGACGGAATCATGTTCATATTGATGAAAGCCAAACACCCTGTCTATATGACAGTTTTTGGAGTGGTCACAAGTAATGTTGACGTTTAGCCACTATTCATCTTCTGACACGGCTTCAAATTCAACACTGACGCCTACATCTAGTGCCTGGAGAAAGTAATTCTTCTTGGATTGAAAGATTGGTTTCTGGAATACCCTACGTGGGGTAACAAAACTCTGCATCATCCAACATAAACATATGAATCCAGTCATGGCCGCGAAAGAATATCTGCGATCACAGCACCCTTAACGTCTAGACATCTGACTCTTCAGAGTGCATTCTCCTTGATTATCATTCGTGGGGTTGAACTATAGACAAATAGAATTCAGTATAAGACTAAAAATAAACTGAATACTAGGATAACTGTAGCATTTATCAATCTAGAAAAGGATATAATTGGAAAGGTTTACAGATGATTTTGAAGTTGTCTTCATGTCACAGTTGAAGTCAAAGCGATTTCTTTGGGCAAATTTAATCTATAGCATTTAAAAATATTTTTAGGTAATTTTGGTAAACATGTCTCATCAAATGAGATGTCAGGGTTATTTTCATTTCTGGATGATTTAGAAGACAGTTTATTGATCACACCCAATAAGCAGAATATCGATATTTGCAAGTTGATGCTATGGATTGCATTAATGTATTAAATCAGAAATGGGGCGGAATAACGTGAAAAGAGTTTGAACTCGTTTACTTCAAAGCAGTAAAACTGAATTTTGAACAATACGCAACGGGGTTTCCTCCAAAACTAAATCGTATAGAACAGAAGTTGAAAGACAGAGTTGGCTCAATCTTCCTTGTGTATCAAATGTCCTTGTCTGTTTAAAATTTGCTCCTTATTCTTCATTGTCACCCGCATTAAATACGCAACTATTTCAGTCACGAAGATGCAGTTGCCATGATCTCTTAATGAAACGTTTTCTTTAAAAATGCTCCTTTGGCATTCAACAAACTTATTCCAAAGAGCTTTCCGTTTGGTAAAGGACCTCTGAGATTAGGTTGTCATAATTCTTTTAACGTCACATACTCAGATACTACAGCATGAATTCATATTTTAGTTTTGGAAAGCAGTAAGGTCAGATGAAGGCAATTCTTGTTTTAAAAGGGAGAGTATTGGAATCGCACATTTTAGGCAAAAACATTTAGTACATGAGATAATCAAAAAGTATCTAGAAATGGCAGTGTCTCATCTAGGTAGCAGTATACTCGTCCATAGATCACATCATTAGTTCCTTATCTGCGTTTGTTTCTACCTGGATTTTAAAAGTTAAAGGTAAAAAAAAAATCCCCCAAAAAACTTTAGTGTAGACACATTTTGATTACCTTACTTATATATATATATATATATATATATATATATATATGCCAGCTTAGTGCCCTGTGGAAGTAGAATATGCCAACTGCATCTTTGTAGAAGAGCAAGTCCCCACTACAGCGAGTATCCTAGAAATGAAACTAATTCATCTGGAGGCTACAATCCATGGGCTTTGGGGAATGTGGATTACCTCTTCGTTGCCATTACTCCCAACTCCACTCAAATACATGTTGGTGGTACCAGTTAATGGGTTAAATGGAACTTATTTAACTATTTAATTTTGTGCAAACAAATGAGAGATTGAATTATTAGTGTTACATATCCACTGTTTAAACCATTTAAATGTGCGTAAACAAATTTATTCTAAAAACAAATATTAGTGGCAGATAGCAATACTTTAAAATCTTTAGCCGTGTGTGAACAGATGAGTTCTGACTTGTTTAAAATGTTAATTACAAACTATTTGCTCACAAATCATATACATTTCATACGTATGTATAAACAAGATATAACATTTAATAACTTTCAAGGTTTGATATGCCATAAAACTCAACCAACTAATAAGCAATATATATATATATATATATATATATATATAGTGATCGACATATTGACTGTTTCGTTATATCACAACTCTTCAGTGTGACGAGACATGCGAGATGCTTCAAGTTGGACTTGAAACCCAGCAGATTTTACGTCGGTCGGATTTCTGACACCTGATATATCGTTATCCCAACGTCAGCGCCGGAATTTTTCAGGTACATATTCATATATGCTTATCGCCTACCAGAGTGCTCCATTTTTTTGAAGGGCTCTACATTTACGTTGCCGCCGGCAATTCTTCACTCGAGGGTTCAATCCACAGAGGAAACACACACACACACACACACACACACACACACACACACACACACACACACACACACACACATATATATATATATATATATATATATATATATATATATATTTGTAAAATTCTGTTTGATGATTTGTGATCCGCATGCAAAACTATCAGTAACGGAATAATAAGGAATATTTTAAATTTCAGAACTCTCCGTCTATGCCAGAGAAGGTTTAAATTCCTTGAGAACTTTTTTGCCACTTTTCTCATTAGAATTCATATAATCAGAACTTATCGTTTAAACCATGTGATATATCAGAAAAATACAATGGTCTATGTGCAAACAGGCAAAGCAATTTCATAACATTTCAACTATAAAATAAAATGGGTAAAAACTTTTCAAGTAGGCGATTATTAGGTGATTTTGCATCTCTTCATATCTGAATTTATATGCACAACAAAAATGCCACATCAAAGCGGAGACTTTTTACCGATACACTTAAATTGCTATTAATAAAGAACTTTCCAGACTGATCAACATCAGAAGCATCATTTTTGGTGTCTGCATACGCAATGAAGCTTAATTTGTAATCATCAACCCATTGATATAAAGGTTATAACTTTGAAGTGCTAATTAAAATCGTTCACCTCTTTCTAAATAGAAGAAACTGTATTATCATTGATGAGTGTTGAAATGAGAACCCCAACGGGTTCAAGGGTCAACTAGTACATATTTGAAACCTTTTTCTGGAAAAATCAATAGATGCACCGAATAAAATTTAACATATTGATTCGATCACGTAAAGTTTTCAATTAAGACATTATATAATGTGAAATAAGAAATCTTCACTTGAAAATGAATGACTGGTTAAAGTGTTGCTGTATTCTAAAGAGAATCTTTGAGGAATTCTCAATTATTAGAAATAATAAATCACTGTCTCGTTTTACTATCTTGTGTTATATATGGGAAAAAAAAGAAACAGAAAGAAAAAATAGCAAAAAACAAAGGAAGAAAATAATCATTCTTGAAAAGAGGATTCCCTGGTTTACAAATTAATCTGCGTTGTCAGTTTCAACTTGGGTTGGAACAAACTTTATGGTTCCCTATGGTCTCTTCTCTGTCTCATAAATTTCGTGAAAATTCTTGCGACAGTATCTAAATCCAAACGAATTAGTTTGCTATTTCTGTGTCTATAACCGCGGAAAATTCTTTATGACAATTTTCAAAATTTAGAAAAAATATGAATCTTGGTAGATTGTATGTTTTCAATTAATCATTGTTTTTAGATCTATATTTTACAAGGCTAATTTTCGTTTGACTTAATTATGCTACTAATAGGCTTTTTTATTAGTCATATTTCCCTCGTTAAGAACAGACATAACACATACATAATTACTATTTTTATTGATATTTTTGAAATGAAAAAGCATCGTTAGCAATAGCACAAAATCTCTCATGATTGTGTAATGGTTAACAAGCTAGTCTCACATATTCTTTGTTACTAAACAATGAGTTTGGTTCTGACTGGGCTCTGCATGCTTTCAGCATTGTGTCAAATCTATTCTTATCGTAATTTTTATTTTTGAGACGCGCTTAGTGCAAAGGTTTTTAAAGATTTTTTACCAAATTCCGAAACTGCTAGTAATTATCTGCAATTTTGGTTGAGATATGAGAATAATGGACCCACTCCAATTATTCCTTGAATTCAAGTGCCAGATTTTTTTAAAACTATGAATTGATTTATGGGGAAAAAACAACTTTGAATCAGCGAAAATTAGGCTTTAAATTTCTTTCACAACTTTGACAATCAAAAATACACTCCTTGGGCGCGCTTGGTATAAAGGGTATCATCCTAGGAAATTGATCAGTGAATCGAGTTCAAATCCTGTACAAAACTCCTTGAACTTCATGTCACTCTAATGACTAAGGGAAAGGCCTGGATATATTGGTTTTTCTTTCTCTCAGTTATAACCTACAATGCTCCAGCTATACGGCCACCTGCTTCCCATCACAAAAACTATCCAAGTTAGACGAACCAGACACGCAGAACACTGATGGAGAAGCCGGTACGAGCAAATAAGTGATATACTCCTATGAACCTCCACATATGGCCGAGCAAAAGCAGGACGACCAGCTTGAACATACACACAGAAGCTATGTGAGGATACAGGATGTAGCTCTGAAGACCTGCCAGAGCTGATGAACGATAAGGATAAGTGGCGAGAGAGGGTCTGGGATATCCGTGCTAGCGGCACGACATGATGATGATGATGATGATGATGATGATGGGGATCTAGTTGGAAGACAGTGTTCTTTAACCTTGCTTAAGCCACCTGTCTAAAAGAAAGGAAACTCTGAATTTAAAACAGATTTCTACCTCAAAAGGTAGAGGGGTTTGGTAAATACCAACATACGTTTTCGAACGTTTTACAGGACGGGTGACCACTGAGATTAAATGAATTTCCTCATAGTGACTGGATACCTGGCTGTAACAGGGAGGGACTAAGTGCATATAAGGACTTGGAGAAACAATTGCATTTTTGTTAAAAGTACTAAAAGTGAAAGGAAACTCTGTGATAGAGATACTCTTTTAAAGTGACAGGTAGAGGAGCAGTATTTCATTCAGAGTGAAAAAATTATCTCATAGAGAAACCAGTTTTAAACGGCTCTTAAATTTCTTCTACAAGTCTTCAGTTTTCTTTTACATTAAATTGCACTACGTAAATTCGAAATAAAGAAATTGCATATGCAAAACTTAAACATGCGTCTCATATCCCGGTAACCTGGTATATTATATGATATCGATGCTTTGACCTGTTATTTTACCAATGTTACTATGGTAAAATGAATTACTTTATTGGAGTTTTTCACTTCAGCACTAACTGCTTTTTTTTTCAATGGCGTCTAAATAAAAACTAATCTCACATCTTTAGGACACTTTAATGTACCTTTGCTAGTTTTTGTAGTGCTGTGGTCTGGATGGCCTGGATTTTTTTCTCCAATCTCATGTTTACACACTTCTTTCCAGGTTATTAGGGACCAAATCAAAGATTAAAAGTTCAAGGTATGAATTTAAAGATTCTGGAAAATTTCATTAAATTCTGTTAAAAAATTGCTGCGGGAATAAATTTTGGTTAATAATAATTAGATTGTAAACGTAGAAATAATTATTAATGTCATAATAACCAAAATCTGTGCACGAGACTGGGTGTCTTCTTAGAAGAAAGTGGAAATGTTGTTAGCGTTAGTATTGTATTTTAAAACAAACTGAACAAGGAAAACAATAACTGATAATAATTTTGAAAAATAAACAAACTACAGAATATGTATCAGTTCTCTTGTAGCAGTACCAAATAACAGTAACAAGAAGAAAAAATCCCTTTATGTATTGGATGCTGCTGTCTCTTCGCACCATCGAATTAAAATCAAAGAATGTAAAAAGATAGACGAATATATGAATGTTGACAAAGAGCTGAAAAACCCGTGGAATATGAAAGTGACAATGATAACAATTGTAGTTGGTGCCCATGGAAAGGATTCAAAAGGCTTTGCAAAGACTATGTAAGAAGTGGAGATCCGAGAAAGAATCGAGACCATCCATTCCATAGAAATGGTAAATTCAGATAGTTTACTCAAAAGAACCCTAGACACTTGGTGAGAATTGTTGCCACTCGGACTTCAGTGAAAATCATCAGTGTGTGAAAACAAACAATAAGTAAAATAATAATAAATGATGCTTTTGTATTTGGATATATTATTTCGAATATGAATGATAATATGATTTTATAACGTCCGGCAAGTTGCACTTAACACTGCTCAATTAAATGTTTGAAAAATAAAAAAAAGCAAATATGTAGGACAGTATTTTTTCAAGATATTCACTAAAAACATCGAAGATAAAATCTATTTGATTTTTTTGAAAGAAACCATTTAAAGACAAACGAATATGAATATAAAAGAAAGAAAGAAAGAAAGATCATCATCATCCCGGAAAATATTTTCGAAAGCAGCATGGTGGATGTAAAGGCAAACGGATAAACCCTCTGACGTCTCAAAGCAATGCCTAACCAGGTCCTGGGTGTATGTACCCTACGGTTCAACGGCCAAGATCGAATATTTTCATCAGGGAACTACTGCTGCTCATCTATAAGGGTGGCTTCTGTAGATGAGAATAAAAACAGCCATCGAAAGATTATCATGACCCATAAGAAAGAAAGAAAGAAAGAAAGAAAGAAAAAAGACGAAAAAAAGAAAGAAAGAAAGACAAATAGAAAGAAAAAAGAATATATTCTAAAATAAATAGGCATAAGATATGAAAAATAATCAAAGGAAAATATAGGGAAAGAAAATTGTCAATTGTAATAAAACAAAGAAAGGCAAATTGAGGTATATCATGAAGAGATACTGATACATAGAAATGAATAAATAAATCCATTGAAGAAACAGAAGAAATATATAACTAAAGAAGGAAACGAAAATAAAGGTCAAACGTGATGTGAAAATTAAAGAGGGATGAATAAACAAAAGGAAGAAAAGAAACTATCTAGAAAGAAAGGAAGAAAAAAAGAAAGTACCTACAAAGAAAGGAAAGGCAGATATAATGAAAGATTAGAAGAACAAAGAAAAGATTCCCTGAACAATGAACTAAAGAAAGAAAGAATAGATGTTTAAATAAATGAAATGAATAAACCTAAAAAATAAAAAAAATAACAAATAAGAAAAAGAATAAAAAAAGGAAGACAGTGATAGCAAGAAAACAAACGATAGCTACCCCTTGAAATGCATGCATTCTATTGATATGAATTGAATATTTTGAATAATGGCGCTTGCCAGAGATCTCACAAAAAAGACATAAACAAAAACGCAAAAAACCTACCCCACCAAAAAAACAAACAAACAAAAAACCAACAAAAACAACAAAAACAGCGGAATATGAATGTAATGGGGACACCAATTATTTGAACAATTCCGAAAGGCTTAAAAATATCTAAAGAAATTGGAAATCGGAGGAAGGCTCGAGATTATCCGGACGACAGCATTCTTAAAATCGGCTAGGATACTCAGAAGTGTCTTTGAGACCAAAGGAAACTTACTGTCACTCAGACTCCAGTGAAAAACTCGAATACATGGACCTTGCTAGGGAATTGAAAAAACTGTGGAATATGAAAGTGACATTTATACCAATTATAATTGGTGCTCTTGGTACAGTCACCAAAATATTATACAATGGATTGGAGGCTTGGAAATAAGAAGACGAGTGGAGACTATCGAAACTACTACCTTATTGAGATTGGCCAGACTACTGAGAAGAGTCCTGGAGTCTTGAGGAGACACACTCTCGCTCAAACTTCAGTGAAAGCCCACCAGCGTAAACTAACGTGAAAAACTCTCAAGGAGTAAATAATAATAATAATAATAATAATAATAATGCTAATTAGCACAGAAGGACTACAAGGATAGACACGACTGGGTCGGCAAGGTGATCTACTGGGAAATGTGCAAGAAATTTAAATTTGACCATGCCGAAAAATGGTATATGTACAACCCAGCACCTGTCCTAGAAAATGACACACAAACTCCTATGGGACTTTGATATACAAACGGATCACCTAATCTTGGCCAGAACACCAGACCTTATAATAATCAACAACAAAAAGAAAATCTGCAAATTGTCGACTTTGCTGTCCCGGCAGACCAAAGAATAAAACTGAAAAAATGTGAAAAGAGAGATAAGTACCACGACCTTGCTAGAGAATTGAAATAAAAAACTTTGGAACATGAAGGTGACAATTATACCAATTGTGATTGGTGGTTTTGCCACGGTAACTAAAGGATTATTAAAGGGCCAAGAAGATTTAGAAGTTGGCGGCCGAGTGGAGACCATCCAAACAACAGCATTATTGAAAACGGCCAGAATACTGAGAAGAGTCCTGGAGACGTGAGGAGACATGCTGTCACTCAATCTCCAGTGAAAGACCATCCGCTAACACTGATGTGAAAAACTCTAATGAGTAATAATAATAATACCTTGCCAGAGAATAAGACCTTGATAAACAACTGAAAACAATAGAACATGAAATAGATGGTTATGCCAATTGTGTTTGGTGCACTTGGGACAATCCCCCAGAGTATAAGTAAGGGGACGGGAAAACATGTAAATAAGATGACTAGCACATACTATTACAGTCAGAATACTGCGAAGAATCCTGAATACTTGACGAGTTTTGCTGTTTCTCAAACTCCATTAGCTAACGCTGCTGTGAAAAACTTTCAAAGAGTAAACAACAAAAACAATAATAATAATAAAATAATAATAATAATAATAATAATAAGAAGAAGAAGAAGAAGACAAAAAAGATGAAGAAGAAATGCTTAACAACTATAAGAGATTGGATGCTACAGTTACCCAACACACACGAGAAGTAAAAGAAAAAAAAAATGCAATTAGAAAAGAAAGTCTTGAACTTGATATTCAACTTGACTGAAAAAGAAGACAAAAGTTAAAGCCATAGAGATTGCAAAAAACAAACATAAGGAAAGAAGCAAAACGAAAAGGTTTAAATCAACTGGAAAATGCATGAGAACAAAAATCTTTACAGTAGAAATGCTGATATAGATGTAGTAAAGTCTAATCTATGAGCAAAATGTGCCGTACTGAAGGTGGATACAGAGAGCTTCATAATAAGCAGCACAGGACCAAAGACTGCCAATCAGAAAGAGTCAGGAAAACAAATTAAAAAAAACAAAACTCAATAAATAGATTGTGCGGATCAAACCCAATAAATAGATTGTGCGAACGAAAAACTGAATCGGTTTTGTCTGGGTTACCAAATCTTCACGTCAATAGGATATATAGAAAGCTATGATAAAATAATACATTATATTTACTGGAAAGACTGAAAATACTATAGAATACTGGATTGTAAAAATTGTAAGAAAACAAACCAGAGCCAATAATAGAAGTAGAAGCGACGAATATTTTCTGGGACTTTGCTGATAGAAAAATAAATAACAATTCATTGGATATAGTACTTACTGATTATGAAAGAAAAATATACCGTTTAATTCATATGTCAGTGCCAACACATAAGGATATATCAGTCGAAGAAAAAGTAAGTACAAAGTTCTACAAATAGAAATTAAGAAAATATGGTACCTTAAACTATCTCTGTGTCATTAATAGTGGGAGCCCTGGTTATGATCAAGAAAAGGGCAGATAAATATATTAAAAATATACTGAGCAAACCCACTCTTGGGTTAAGACAAGGTGAGCGATTGTAAAAAAACAAAATTGTCGACTTTGCTGTCTCAGCTGACCACAGAATAAAACAGAAAGAAAGTCAAAAGAAGGATAAGTACCTCGACCTTGCTAGAGAATTGAAAAAGCTGTGGAACATGAATATGACGATTGTACCAAATATAACTGGTGTGTTTAGTACAATAACTAAAATATTATAAAAGGCCTGGAGGACTTGGAAGATGGTGGACGTGTAGAGACTATCCAAACGACAGAATTGCTAAGAACGCCCAGAATACTAAGAAGAACCCTGGAGACTTGAAAAGACTTGCTGTCACTCAAACTCCACTGAAAAACCATCAGCTTATACTGATGTAAAAAACTCTAAGGGAGTAAATAATAATAATAATAATAATAATAATAATAATAATAATATGATAGTAAGAAGAAGAAGAAGAAGAAGAAGAAGAAAAGAGAACAAGATCTTGCAAAATTGTGGACTTTGCTGTCACGGTTGACTACAGATTAACATTGAAAGAAAATGAAAAGAAGGATAAATACCTAAACCTTGCTTCGAGCACTGAAAAATTAAGGAACACCAAAGTGACGATGATACCAATAGTAATTAGTGTGTTCAGTAGAGTCACCAAAGGATTGATACTGGGACTGTAGGACTTGGAAAAAAGAGGACGAGTGGAGACTATCTAAACTACTGCATTATTGAGATCGGCCAGAATATTGGGAATAGTCCTGGAGACTAGAGGAGAATTGCTGTCCCTCAAATCCAAGAGGAAATCCATCAGTTAACACTGATGTGGAAAACTCTCAAAGAGCACTACTATCGCTGATAATAAACAAAAACTAGCGATTATTAACAACATCACAACAACAATAAAAATGAGTATTTGCTATCTTGTATGATTTTGCGATTAGGGCGAATAAAAGACAGACAATTACTTGGACCTTATCAAAGAACAAAAAAAAAAGCTGTGGAACAAGGTAATACAAATTTTTGTTGGTGCGCTCGAATAGTCTCCAGGAACATGGAGATGAGACTAAAAGAACGGGAAATCAGTGAAATAATCGAAACTATTCTGACTACAGCAATGCTGAAATCGGTTAGAATACTGAGAAGAGTCCTGTATACCTAAGGAGATTTGATGTCACGCAAACTTTCATGAAAATCCACTAGTTAAAACTGGTGTGAAAAACTTGCGTGGAAAATATTAACGAAACGCATAAAAACGCATAAAAGACATGAAAAAAACGCATAAAGTTCTTTAGAATTTTGAGATATAAACAGATCATCTAATTACGACCAAAAGGCCAGATCTAGAGTTAATAAACTAGAAAAAAAAAGAGACTTGTCATCTTGTGAATTTTGCCGTTCAGACAAGCCACAGGGTGAAAATGAAAGAAAGCGAAAAGATGTTGATAACAATTGCAGTTGTGCTTAGTCTCTTAAAGCTTAGATAAAAGATTGGCGGATGGTTGTTGGATGATTGTTTGGGTTATATTGCATACCAACCTGTGTAGCTTATTTAATACTAAATCCATTTTTATACAAATAAACAGTCCTATTTCAAATAATTAAGTTTAGTATAAGTACACAGTTTAATTGTTAAAAACATTTCTATTTCAATCTATTCAGTTTAGTCAAGCAGTTCTAATTCCAAAAAATAGTTTGATATCAGCATAGTTTTTCTTTACACACAGTCAATATCAAAATAGTTCTATTTCAAGTAATTCAGTTCAGCATAAGTACGCTGTTTATTTCTATTTGATCCATAGATAGGGCCCTATAAAGTTCTACCACTCCAGGCCCGAGTGCACCTGGGAGAATTGGCAATAAAGGGGTTCTCCGCGTTCCCCTAAGCTCTTGGATCACTGGAAACTCACCATCAGATTGTTCAGTGTCATATCCAGGGCACTCTTGGGGGGGGGGGTCTTAACCCTGTGCCGATATGCAGTCCGTGTATTCTACAGCCCCAGCCGACTGGGTAAAATGTTGGAGGAATTAGAAAGCAAAAGATGGATTCGAGACTATCCCGAGGCCAGCATTAAAATCAGCTAGAATACTCAGAATAATCTTGTGAAAAGCCAACTGCTAACACTGGTTTTAATAATAATAATAATAATAATAAAAGTAAAAATAATATGACAAGCTAATGATGAAAAGATCTGAATGCTCGGAGAAGAAGGAAAATTGTGAGAATTCAGGAATATTGCGAGCGGACTCCATCAAGAAGGTGAAAGAAAAAAAAATTAAAAAGATTATCTTTGGAGAAAGAGAAACTATTCGAAACAAAACTTTATAGCAGAAATCTCATCAAAGAGATTAACAATTGAGCAGCCTCGTTATAAGATAATCGGTAACATTCTTAAAGTGAACGAGGGTAAAACTTAAATAGACCAGAGAACAAGAAAAATCATGGCCCAGAAATGACGTAGACTGACAATACGTGTCAAGAAATGAAGGAGGAAAAGAACTCGCCAGCATTGAAGATAGCGTCGATGCGTCGATACGACGAATCGAAGAGTACACTAAGAAGAACAACGAATGAAAAATAACAGTGACAAGAAACAACACCAGTAACAAAAACATCAACGGAACTAAAATAACCAGAAAACAAAAATGGGAAGAAAAACAACTGTATAGATATTTCAAGCGATAAACAAACAAAATTTCACACGATAAAACTTGAACATGGCTGAGAAAGGGAAACATTTTGAGAGAAACTGAATCTCTTCTGATAGCAGCATAGAACAAGCCCATTAGGACTAATCTATGTCAAATCAAAAATAGACAAACTAACGATATAGCAGGTAGGTATTGAAGTAAAAATATATCCCAGTTGAAGGGGAAAGTGTAAGAACGAAGGCGATAGCGACCAAATGAAAGATAGCAATAATTTCAAATTAATAGAGGGGTGTAAAATAACGGCCAATTGAAGGAAAAACGTTCTTTAAAAATCTGGGGTAAATAAACTGGGAATTACTTCATTTTGCATAAAGACAGAAATATATATATATATATATATATATATATATATATATATATATATAATATCCGATTAGTGTCCGGAGACTATGGGTTTGGAATATTCATAGATTGAATATATACATTAGCGATTTCATATAATTACATGGAAGAGCTTGATGGATGTCTATTATTATACATTTGTGATGAAAAAAAATCTCATCCAGAGCAAATATATCTGAAATGTAAATGGAAGAAAACTCAGCCATCGTTTTAATGCCATTATAAATTCATTCGACGAGATTGTTCCGCCTCGTCAGAATGACTACACTTTTGCTAAGTGGAAATAATCCGGTCGAAATAAATATATAATGGCACGATAACTGGTGTTTGTTTTTCTTCCATTTAGATAGATAGATAGATAGAGAGAGAGATAGAAACTTATATAGAGACAAATATTCATTTATATAGTTATAAACATATGAATATGGATATAACTATATAAATGAATATAGAGACAACTACATTAATATTAATATACTAAGATAGATAGATATGAACATACTAAGACAGTTGGTTGGTTGGTTGGTTGTATTTTATGGCATATCATCCCTATTGCTTTATTTAATGCCGAATCTTCCATATATATATATATATATATATATATATATATATACAATGACTGATATCTGTATTGCTTCCAATAAAGCCTTCATCAGATGATGACTCTGGGTTCAGGCATATTTTGTGGGCCGAAGCATCATTACCATTAACCCAGAGCGCCCAAACCCACAATACCACTAGACTTTGTTAGATTGTCTTCACTCTAAGGGGTTGCCACGCTGATGCAGTTAGAGTTTTTTCTTATATCGTTTTTATGTATTTCCTCTTCCGTGTTGGTAAAAGTCCACGATTAGTCATGAATGTGAAGTTTGAGTTAGTAATGAATCCTCGGCCTCCGACCTCGATAGGAAATACATTGGTAATCCAGCCATTGTTCTCTCAGATCCTCATTCTGACACATTGTTCTCGCAGATCCTCATATTTTTCCAACTTATGCTGATGTGCCCAGTTGAAATTATCTTCCTAAAGGACCGTTAACTCAATAATGGATACTTTTTTTTTTAATTTAACGGACAAAATGACAATATCTGGATGCTGGGTCATTAACGCTATTTCACTTTGAAATACAAAATGATGTTCTAAATCGGTTGCGACGTGCCAGTCTATGCAGCCATCAAGCAATGATGATCTGTTCATAATTTTACGTGAAAGTTTCGAAATATTTCCTTCTTTAACGGAATGAATCGCTCTGTTGGTAATATTACTTATATATATATGTAAGCTGACTTACCGTTGTCGAGGGTAACCTGAAGGCTCCTTTGTCAATAGCTACTACATCGGAGTGCTGTGGGGGCACCTACTCTTATACCTGGATTGTTCGACAAGTCCTTGATCAGTACTTTATAATGCTGAGTCTTAATGAAGCATCAAGTACCATTTTTGAGTCTTTGGTATAATTCGACCTGGTATTGAACCCTTGTATCTTGAATCATTGGTGAACACTCCAACCACTAGGGCACTGGTCTTGGTTTTATTTATAGTAGGTTGAGTGTTCGTCGTTGGCCCGAGTGACCGGAATTAGATCCCAGGTCGAGTCATACCAAAGACTCAAACATGGTATTTGATTCCTCCTTGCTTAATGCACAGGTATATAAGGCACGTATCAAGTGTAAAATGGAGAAATTCGATATCGCCCTCTACTATACTTCGGTGTAGTAGCTATTGAAAAGGGAACCTTCGGACCATTCTCGACGACGGTCGCGAGCTTTACACACACACACACACACACACACACATATATATTTATATATGAATATATATATTTATATATATTCATATTGAATGTATATAACATTTGTAAACGAATAGTTTGTTGGCAACAGTTTGGAAAGAGTCAGAGTTGTTTGCTGACAGTTAAATGGTTTCAAGTATTCCTCTGTAATACCAACAATATAATTTACCATCAGTCATTTGTTAGCACATCGACCCATAGATGAGATACTAAGATAGATAGATTTGAAAAAGAGGAAAAAGATAAAATGAATCGGCCACAGAATTTGGGAGCATTGGAACTGATGTCATTTTATGAGGTAGTCAAATTTGTTGTAAGTTTTTTACGGGCATTGTGTGAGAAGTTTGGAAGAACTCCCCACCTACTTTGGAAAAATGTTTTAAAGACAATTAAAGAAAACTACGATAGCGTTATTTTCAGTTAAGTGCTGCAGATTTAGTCAATCTTTTTGTGAATCTTCTCGGCCAAATTCTGCAAGCTAAAAAATATAAAATCAATTTTTCAAGAAATATTTTTTTTTTTTTTACTGAAGGAGCATTATGGAAAAGATGGTTACAGGGTGTATTTTCAGACACTATTAAAGACTGGACAGCCTTCCTACTTGCAACCCAGACTATATGCACATTTCAAATAATTCTTATGCTAATAAAGGAATTGACAAATAATATAAACTTCGGAATTGATCGTAAATAGAGATAAACAGTTATATCCTCTAAATCGTGACATTCTAGATCCCGAAAGATTAAAAACATTGCTGGTTGATTGAGAATGGATATGATTACATTTATAAAGAATGATTGATTTTAACGGCATGTTGAGCAGTCTAGGGATATTCTATGGCTCGATGTTTGAAATGGCGTACATTGTTCGTTTATATTTACATTTTTGTATATTTTCTCAAAAGGTCTTTTACGCAAGTTAAAGTATCAAGTACTTCTACCTAATTCAAATAATTTGCACACATTTTTAAGTTTCAAGTATTCTTATCTAATACTGATAACTGCACGGCTTCAAGTAATTATTTTTATTTAATCCTATTTACCAACCCTTCCGATCGGGCAGGATATGACACAAGGTCAATTTTTAAGCGGATTTTAACAGGTTTGAATTAACAGTTTTCCTTCTCCTAGACTAGTTGCCTCACCAAAGCTGAAGAACCCATTGTCCTACTATTTACCCATAGCTGGAGAAAGAATAATTGGATTCGTACCTTTCTCAAGAGTATTACTGCTATGTGAAAATGCAATCATTCTCGTCCAGGATTTGAACTCGTGTCGCCGTGTCCATTTCCTACGACAATAACCATTACACGACGGGCACCTCCAAATTTTTTATCTTTATTTGATAAAAATGATAATTTGTTTGCTCACAATAATCTGATTTCCAGTAACTTTTAATTATTCTAAGAAAAAGATATAGCATCAAGTGACTAAAATTAATACAAATAATTTACAACAATATGGCATAAAGTATTCTTACTGAATACGGATAATTTTTATAGATTTGACCTATAGATTTGGCAATAACTGGTACTCTCATTCCAAAGTAGAGTGTACCTCAAAGTAAAGGCAATGTCAGGGTACTCCACAATAGCAAGGTCTCTTGAAGTGGAACCTCACCATCGGATGCAGTTTACTATTATTCACAGTACACCGCTTTTGGAGCGTAGGGTCTTACTCCTATACAGGAGCTACGGTCAGCGAGTTGTACGGCCCTGGTGATAGATAGATCTATCTATCTATATAGATTAAGAGAGGTAGATATACAATGCCTTAAAACTGGTAATGATGTCAAACTTTTGCTCTTAGACATCGAGATCACAACTGACCATATACAAGTCAGGAATGACTCTCATCATGAGTGTTCTCTTTTATTACATTAAATATTTTTAAGAGAGCTTATATTCTGGGTAGAAAGAATGTCAATATTTTACCAAGTAAAATACATCTATAGGGAAGTCTGAATTTCAGAGATTAAGCTTAATGATTTTTATCATTAAGGGTTTTCGGACTATCATCTTCATCTTTATTTTTATTTCCACAACCTTTCGGCCAATATGTTCTCCAGCCTTCTTCAAATCACTAGCCTAAAGGACCTAAAAGATGTGTGGTCCATATAACACCAGGACAATATACACAAGTGGTTCAATTCTTCGGAGGTATCTCTTCCGGATCAAGCCACCAACGGAATTAAACATGATCAAGAACTGTGTTTACTCCATCCCTTGCAGTTATGGTAAAATATACAAAGCGTGACAGGTCGCCCACTAAAAGTAAGGGTAGAAGAATATTGGAAGGCAGTAGTACGAGGTGAGATTAAAAGTCGGTATGGCGGACCATATGTGGAAGGAAAAGTGAAACCATCTGCCTTTATGAGGTGAAGTTAGAAAAATTGATAAAGAACATTGGAGTATTAGACGCCTAAAGGAATCAGCACATATGTTGGGCTACAGTGACCTGCTGAGTTGACCAAGTATAGAGATGAATACAATATGGGAACCAATAATGAAAAAGGTTAGAGAAAAAAATTCTGAATGTGAGCATGGATAAAAAAATCATACATAATAGTAGTAATCCTAATCATGTAAGAACATTAAGTTCACAAGTCCCAAAAATCCACTCTAAACTGTTCAACTGGACAAATAGCGTAACTGTTATAAGCGTTGGTTTCCTTAGGAGACAACCATTTGGAGGTTGCAAGTTCAATCCCGAATACAAGGATTCTTAACACTTGTACCCGGTTATGTTTAACGGAAACCAGAACAGACGCCCCCCCACTTGTGGATTAAAAGAAGGACGAAGTTCCATGGAGGTGCCCGAGTTCGACAAACACCTGAAGAAGGCCGGAGAAAATATCGGCCGAAATGTTGTGGAAATATCAATAAAGATGAAGACAATAGTCCGAAAACCCTTAATGGTAAAAACCTATAGGGAATTAATATGGAATAACCAGGAAACTGATGCTGAACTGAATGCAGTGCGTAAATGCTTGTTGATGATTGATATTCTAATGAAAGTTTTCAAACCTTTTACCTGGAATATCCTAGCAACGTATTCGACATCTATATGTATAGTCAAGGTACGTGAATAAAGGCATTTGGTAATTCTTTACGAAGGTATTTGGTGTATTATTCTAACGACTGGGTATTCATTATATATCTTCTTTTTTTGGGGGGGGTCCTCATGGTGTAATGGATAAAGCGATGAACTGTGGTATCGTAGTACGCGAGTTCGTATCCCAGTCGCGTTATTACGTTCACTTTCGGGCAAATACCCTTGGGAAAGGTATGAACCCCTTATCCTCCCAGCTATGGGTTAAATAATACCACTACTGTTCTTAGAGGAGAATGGCTTTGGCATTATATAACCTAAAAACAGTTGTATGCCATTAAACAACAAAAAACAAAAACAGAACAAACCGAAAGCTTTATTTCCCATGACAGAATTTGATAAACATCTTCTTTTTTTAACTTGTATACATTCTGATCTCTATAAATGATTATTTACTGTATTCCAGCTTTTATTAATAATTATTTGTACGTCTAATTTAGAAAAATACAAGGTATTTAAAAAAGTTTTACAATTTTTCTGGGAGTTCTTTCATGATATTATGGTTTTAAAGTCTCCGCCTGTTCACAATCTGTGGTTGTCCTCGTGGTTCAATGGTTAACGCGATGGACTGCGGAATCGTAGTACGCGAGTTCGTACTATAGTCGCGCTATTACGTTCACTTTCGAGCAAATACCCTTGGGAAAGGTATGAACCCCCTTATCCTCCCAGCTATGGGTTAAATAGTACCACTACAGTTCTTCTTGGAGAAAAGCTTTGGCATTAAATAACCTACCAAAATTGATATGCCATTGAATACAAGAATGTTCACAGTCTGTCAAAACTTTTACTGAACATTTTTTCCGATAATCTCTGTAATATAAATACTGCTTTTCTAATACAGACAATCCAATAGAAATATATACAATTTTTAATCAATAGTAGGTGATTCTAATTATACTTTGACATGAATAGTAAACATGTCGAGGCTTTTTGAAATTATATCCTAAATATTTTCCCTTGTGGATGTTAATAATTTTTAATCACTCTGTATATTTTCGGTGTTGCAATTTTGTTTATAAACAATAAATTCTCTTTTCAGATAAAGAATATAAGTAAAGTAAAGTTGGCGACCATAGTCGAGGGTGACCCGAAGGCTCCCTTTTCGATAGCTACTACACCAAGGTGCTTCACTTTATCCTTGATCCGTACCTTATAATGCTGAGTGTTAAGCAAGGAGGCATCAAGTACCATTTTTTGAGTCTTTGGTATGACTCGACCTGGGATTGAACCCAGGTCTCCCGGGCCATTGGCGAACACTCTAACCGCTAGGCCAATGTCCGGTAATGAAACTTAAATTTAATTTAAAGAATATAATGCAAATAATTTATTTATATATATTTGTTTTACCGCATAGCAAACCCCCACAAAGCAGTAGCTGTACGGCCATTTACCACCCATCACAAAAACTATCAAAATTAGATGAACCAGACATTAGAACAATGCTGGAGAAGTAGAAACGAGCTCGTAAAGGATGTAATCTGGTGGACCCCTTCACATGGCCGAGCAAAGGCAGGGTGACCAACTCGGACATACATACAAAAGCTCTGTGTAGATACGGGATGCAGCGCTGAGCGATGGGTGATAAGGATGAATGGCGCTAGAGGGTCAGGGATATTCGTGCTGATGGCATGACATGCTCCTGCTGCTGCTGATGATGATAGCAACCATTTCTGAGTTATTCAGGCTCATTTTCAAGCAATTCTATGGATTGAATTTAGACTTAATTATAATCATCGTTATTAAACAATTTTGAATTCATGTAATCATTCTAAGTATAAATAATTTTAACTCGTATGGTTTTAAGTAATTATATCTATTTGATTATGATTACTTACGAAAAAAGTGTTCGCTAATGGTCCGGGAGACCTGGGTTTAATTCCAGGTCACGTCATATCAAAAACTTTAAAAGTGGTACTTGATAGCTCCTTGCTTAACACTCAGCAATATAAGGTACATATCAAGGGTAAAGTGGAGCAATCCAGGGAAAGTAATAGCACCTCAGTGTAGTAAATATTGAAAAGGGAGCCTTCTGGTCGCTCTCGACTAAGGTCGCCAATGTTACTTTGCTTATACATATATTCAAGTAAACATTTCAAATTGTAAAAATTCACATGTTTTAATATGACTCAGGGAAATTTTCCCTCTCTAATACAAAATATTCGTACTCACTTATTCTGATCTATTACAAATAATTAGCATTCAATCAAATATGGTTCACAGTTTGTTTACATTTGCTTCAATGGGCGTGTGTCAGAATGGTTATCGTCTTAAAAATGGATATGGCGCGACGATTTTAAAACCTTGACGAAGCTGTGTTTGTTTCACTTAACGTAATGCCCTTAGGAAAGCGGTAAATCCATTACTTTTCTTTTGAGCTATGGGTAATTACTAGGATAGAGTGGGTTCTTTAGACACAGTCAATCTCTGACCCACTTCGTATAAACCTGTTAGCTTATACATATTTCGATCTTGTGAAAGCTTTTATTCCTATTCAATAAAAAAAATACTTAATGCCATATAACTGTAAATTATTTGTGTTAAGAATAGTTACTATAAGTTAACTGTTTACTAAGGATTATTATTAATTAGCTGAAACCATATAACTGTGTGCAAAAACAAATCCCTTTAATTTAATCGAAATAATTACTTGAAAGAAACTTCTTAATTCAAATCAGCTATATATTGCTTTAAATTCACTTTTTTATTGCTTCCTGTTCATAGCAAAGGAGTTGGGTAAATACGTACATACTTTGTATAAATATTAATTTATGGATGGTAACAAATAGACTCGTGATGCAAATTGAATTCTCATGGCATTGTATAACTAGAATAATACCATCTTGGAAATCAAAGTATTGGATTATATCTGTAAGTTGTTTAAATGAGGAGTTGCTATGTTCGGATCACCTGAAAGTTAATGACTTTGTAAACGAGTGGTCTCGTATTTAGATGCCTTGGCTTTGCATAACCCGTAAAAGTTGATATGCCATTAAAAAAGAAAGAACCCTCGTAATTAGACTTTGCCAAACCTTTTTTTCACACCCTGATCAGCAGTTAAACATTCTCATTCTTGAATCATACACATATTTGTTTATACTGCGTCACTTGTCAACTGGGGACCTCAGCACAGGGACGTTGCCACACAGTTTATCGGGACACAATTTAGTCAGCCGTGTCGATCAGTACACGGATCTGTGTCTTGTTTCCGATAACAGTTGGTCGAGGCAGTTTGACATGGATTCCGGAAAGCCTCCATTCACATCGGTCTCGGCAAGACGAGCATCCTCAAGCCTCAGGCTCTAACCCTCCTTGGATGGGCGAGGCTTATCACCTGACGCCTGAGGCAGATCATTTTAATGGAATGTCGACGGGGCCCATGGTATTTTTTTAAACTGCCGGGTGTGTTTGGGCTACGGCCCTGCTCCCAGACCCACCAAAAAAAGGCTTTGTGCCCCACTTGTCCAGACGGTGGGACGAACAACAAATACCGACCTCAGCACATTTTTCTGGCATTTTCATAATTACATATTTACTGAACAGAATAAAAAAAAACATTTGAAGAGGAAAATGTTTACTTCTGATGAATGTTTGCACAGTAATAATATAATTATATCAGAAGTGGGGGAATGTGAGATTAGGATATTTATGTTCGTTTGGGAAATAGCTGTATACGATGTTCTTTGGAGCGAGATAAAGGAAGTTTAAATCTGAATGATTAATATGCCATGTCTTGATGTAAGACTTTTAATTTGAGTCGGGATTATATTTGATTCCATGTAGAACGCTTTGAAAGAGCACTTTGGTATTAAATATACTAGTCTTGTCATAAAAATTTTGCCAGGTGTTTCGACTAATGGAGATACTCGTCTGGTTAGTGGGGCTTACAAACTGCTGACTTTATCCCCGACAGAGAGATAAGACCTCACTTACAAAATATAAGGGAGTATAAAAACAAACTGTAACTGATGATGAAGCTTTAGTTATTGTGGAGTACACCTTCACTGACATTACTCCCAGATCCACTATGACCCGAAGTGGTAGTAACTGTAACATTCCCATCTATTTGTTAAATAGATGCGTTTAAAAATTAATCATATTTGAATACTTGATGCTATATAACTGTAAATTATTTGTAACAAAAATAGTTGAATATATATCTGTTTAATTGGGTTTTTGTAAACAAATGACTCAGATAGATAGAAATATTAACTTGAAACCTTATAATTATTAGTATTAGATAAGAATACTTCAAACGATATGACTGCGTAAGAATTATTTGTTTTTTATTGGGACATTTGATATCATATAACAGTAAATTATTTGTTTTAAGAATAATTACTTGAAGATATAAATGTTTATTGAGGATTAATATTTGTTACAAGAAAGTATAAAACTGCGTGAAAGGAAATATCAATTCTTAAACAGGCATATCTACATGAAACCATATAAGTAAAAGTATGTGATAAGAATACTTGCATGCGTACAACAGTATAAAAAAATACTGCTTGTTGCGATTACACAAAAACGTAGATATAAGCATATCATCATCATCATCATGTCGTGGCACTGGCACAGATATCCCTGACCCTCTCTTGCCACTTCTCCCTATCGTTCATCGCCTCCGGCAGGTCTTCAGGACTATATCCCGTATCCTCACATAGCTGCTGTATGCATGTTCGAGCTGGTCGTCCTGCTTTTGCTCAGCCATATGTGGGGGTCCATAGCCGAACATTATGAGCTCGTCCCTGCTTCTCCAGCAGTGTCCTGCTTGTCTGGTTCCTCTAACTTGAATAGTTTTCGTGATGGGAGGCCGGTGGCCGTATAGATGGTGTCTTGTGGGGTGTTGCCGCCAAGACTTGTTCAATATTCCTCGCAACGTTCTTGTGTAATTGTCTTCTAGCTTCTTCTTCAGCCGTTTAGTTAGTGCATCCATACAACAGTATCGATACGACCGCTGCCTGGAAGAAACTGCGTTTAATTTTATCGGGCAGGTCTGATTTCCATATGATCGATAGCTTATCGATAGCTGCCCATGCCTTAGTTAGCCGCGGGTCGATGTCTTTTTCGGTTGATGAAACACTTCTTCCTAGGTAGGTGAATTTGTCTACCAGTTTCAGAGAGGTTCCGTCTAGTGTGGATATGTCACCTGTTTCCTGGTGAATACACCCAACCAATCCGAAACACTACTGCATAGTTTGGAACGAGCCGCCGCAGACGTTGGCCTCCATGCACAAAAAACTGAATATATATACATATATATATATATATAAATATATAATGAATCCAATTCCCTTACATCGAGGCATTAAAATAAACGCAATTGGATTAACATGCCAGTAAAAATAATCAATCAATCAAAATAATCATTATCTATACGATATCAGTCCTAAAGAAATACTAAAAAATAACTTCTGCAATGCTTTATGCAACCGATCTTTTTAGGTATAAATGTTTCAGCGATTGTTTTTTAGGAAGAAGTGTTTTGAATATAAGTAAATTAAAGCCAAAAGTCGAGAGAGGTAAGTGTATATAAATATTTCTTCAGGAGTAGAAGAAAAAAATAATTTAGAAATACAGAAATTCGGAATAAATTATTTCGTTACAAAAAGAAAAAAAATATTGATATTTAAAAGTGCCGGCAAGTTTTGTTTTATTTTATTCATAAAATTTAATGGCGTAAATATTTTTGAAAAATAATAAAAAAAATACCTGAACATTTAGATGTCTTGATATAAAATTTATGGCATTTTTAGTATTTATTTAAAGAGCACACAAAACAACGATAAAATTGTTGAAATTCTTTATGTTCGAAAATCATTAAACGACTTTTAAATCGCGGTGTTTTCAAAGTATGAATTGGGACATGACGGCTATATTTGGAAAGTTTATGAAAGATTTTTGTTGCACGCCCGGGGCCATTAATTTTGATTTTGCTAGAATTTTGTATTTAGTAAAATAAAGAATTTCTTCGTAAATCATTGTCAAAGCTACAATTCTAATTACGGCTGCCATAGACTAAGTATTTACTAAGGTTAGGTAAGTGTGAAACAAGGGCAAAATAGTCATGTACTCATCAGAAATCAAATTAATTAGTAATGATTTGCGGAACCTGACATCTAAATATATACCGCATTGACACAAAGTCAATTTTTTAACGCAGTTTAACTGGTCTGAATTTAGAGTTTCCCTTCTTCCTGATCGATTTCCAAGAGTTTGCCCTACTATTTACCCATAGCTAAAGGGAGAATAGATGGATTCATGACTTTCCCAAGGATCGGGTTGCCTAGTCCATTTCTTACGGCGAAATCCATAACACCACGATGGAAGGCTTTGGCATTGAATAACTATTGCTTGGTTTCTTTGTTTAATGGTGTATTAGATTTTGTGGGTAATTTAATTCCAAAGCCTTCCTTATTAAAGAACAGCAATGATACTGTTCAACCAACACCTAGAAGTGTAAGAGAGTTCACACGTTTCCCAAGGGAATTAGTTCGAAAGTAAACATAATAGCAAGACAACATTTCGAACCTGCATACTTTGAGGCCAATGTCTTGTATGTATATATATATATATATATATATATATATATATATGTGTGTGTGTGTATGTGTGGGGGTGCTTTATGGCAAAGTAATTCTTGTGGACAGCTTAATGCTTAATCATATATAAAGTGCTGATAATATACACCTTACATGGCCTGCAAAGGATTGGTTTAGTTTGGTTGGGTTTTATGGCATATCATCCATTGCAAGTTATTTAATGCCAAATCCTTTTTATACATATAAATAAAATATATAAATGATTTGGTTGGTTGGTTTAGTTTTAATGGAATATCAATCATTAAAGTTTAATTAATGCCAAATCCATTTTTGTACATATAAACATTTCTATTTGAATCAATTCACATTCGTGTAAGTACACAGTTTAATGCCAAAAAAGTTTTATTTCAAACAATTCAGTAGAGCATAAGTTCGCAGTTTAAATGTTAAAACAGTTCCGTTTCGAGCAATTCAGTTTATCATATGACAGTTTTTTTGTTTACACACAGTTAAATCTAAAAACAGTTCGATTTGAAACAATTCAGTTTAGCGCAATTACACTGTTTAGTTCTATTCAAGCCATAGATAGGACCCTGTCGGGTGCCCAAGCCATAGATAGGACCCTGTCAGGTATCAAGCCATAGATAGGACCCTGTCAGGTGCCCAAGCCATAGATAGGACCCTGTCGGGTGCCCAAGCCATAGATAGGACCCTGTCAGGTATCAAGCCATAGATAGGACCTTGTCAGGTGCCCAAGCCATAGATAGGACCCTGTCAGGTGCCAAGCTACAGATAAGACCCTGTCAGGTGCCCAAGCCATAGATAGGACCCTGTCTGGTGTCAAGCCATTGATAGGACCCTGTCAGGGCTCCTGGCCCAAGTGGACCTAGGAGCGATGGCAATAAAAGACTACTCCACATTCTCCAAAGCTGCAGCATTACTGAAGATTCACGCTCAGATTGTATTGTGCCATATCCAGGACACTCGTTGGGGGGATCTACGGTGAATCCTGCAACCACAGCCGATTGGGCCAACCTGCAAAGGAGTAAATCATCTCAGAATTGGTGTCCTGTGTATGACATAAAACAGCTCCCAGTGGAGTGACTACGATTCTGGAGTTTTGTGAAGTGTAGAGCAAACCAGCTATTGCCATTACTTACACATTCACACTGACTTGGAAGTGTAGTATTTTTAAGGTGCCACCAATTGATCATAGGTCTCACCTATTGGTGACGTGTTCAAAAGTATTTATTTGAAAAGTACTATTATTAGTTAATAAGTACCGTTATGCATCCGATATGGTCGGTGTGCTTTTTAGCCCATCAGCAGCGCTATAGTTGTATATGAACACGAGAAACCATATACCTGTGTGAAAGCTAATTCTTATTATTTTACTCTTTGGAAGTTTTTAACACCAGCTGTAACAGGTGCTTTTTCTTTAGAGTTTGAATGACAAATAATATCTAATCTTCAGGAGTTTAAATGTTTTGCCCAATTTTAATAGAGCTTAGTTAGTAGGGTCTCGATTCTTTCCCTGATCTCAATCAATCTCTTTTTCAGGTTTTTGGCAACTGTGGCAAGTACTCTATTTGGGATTGGTATCACCGCCACTTTATTTTTCACAACCTTTTTTAGTTTTCTGACAAAACCCAAATAGCTGTCAATATTTTTACTTTCTTTCATTTTCATTCTGTTTTCATGTTATATAATTACGGAATGATTTTTTTTTATTTTAATCATTTTCCGTTCATTATATTTTATCATTCGGTTTGGTTGGACTTTGAACTACTCAGCTCTTAGTGCAGGTGCACACACATTGAGTACAGTTCACGCTCGCGCACAGAGGATATGACAATCACAAATGTCATAATAAAAACCCCAGATAGTAAATGGGACTGGGGTGTGAATGACGTCATGCCCGGAAGTGATAGGCTGAGAATTTGGTGATTTTGAAAAAGACGTTAGTTGAGATTCGACTCTGGGCCGGGCCAGTCAAGCTAGACGAAGTAGGAGACAGTTGGTTTGTCTGCCTCAATGGCAAGCAGTTGAAGGCTGACCATGGAGTTCTGCTGATCACTACCGACAGAGATCTTGGGGGCTACGGGATTCGCAGCGCGTTTGTTGGGTCAGATAATACAGTCAGTATAGTAAAAATGGTGTCTCCTTCTCCTCGTCTCGAACGACTAAAGTCAAGAAGTTAATAAACGTTTCGTACCCGAACCACGGAGAGTCGTCAGTGTTTCGTATTTCCCTGTATCAGTATATTTATATAGTTGTATTGTGACTATACAACATTCAGTCGGAACAGCAAAATACGCTAGATGAGAAGTTCTTTTTTTTTATTATTAGATAATTCTTTGTCTACTCTTCCGTCCGGGATTCGGTGATCCGTTTATCACAATATCCAATTAACTTTATGCGTCTGATTTCCTAAGTCAGGTTTTGGTTGGTGTACATACCATTTCTTTGTATTGTCAAAGTTTAGTCTCTTGCACAATTCACAATGGATCTTCTTACTTCAGGTCATGATTGTTCTTGTATATCTTTTGAGTAAGTTTACTGCATTGACTTATTATGTGGCTATTTCATATGACTATTACATCACTGGTGGTAGACTAGTTTTACTGCAGAGTATAGGGAAATTCGGTCATTGTGATAAAATGTAATGGTTGTGAATAAATAAACAAATAAATAAACAAATGAATTGATAAATAAATAAATAAATAAAGACATTAGGAAGAAGACAGCTAGAAAAGTAAGTCGGGGCAGAAGAGAAACTTAAAAAGAGAGAAGGATGTAATGCTGAAAGGAGAGGATATTGAAATATTGTTGATAATAATATGAAGGGAAACAGGTAGTAAGAAAATGGGAGAGAGAGAGAGATAGAGAGAGAGTTTGTTTTTGCGTGTGTATGAGGGTGAGAGAGAAATAGATAAAGTGTGTTCCAGAGAGTGTGTACAGTGTCTCTGTGTGTTAGTAAGTGAGAAAGAGAGGAAGAGAGAGAGAGAGTGTGTGTTTATTTGAGAGAGAGAGAGAGAGAGAGAGAGAGAGAGAGAGAGTGTGTGTGTGTATGTATGTGTGTGTGTGTGTGTATGTGTGTGAGACAGATAGATAGATAGAGAGAGAGAGAGAGAGAGAGAGAGAAAGGGAGGGAGGGAGGGACCGATTAAGTTCCAATTCTTACGTTAATAATGCAGTCATAAATGGCGGGAAATATGCTACTTAAAAAAATTGCCCACATTTTAGAAAGAATGCAATGTTTGCTATTTTGATTTGCTTTAAAAATAAATCTCTCGTCCTTAAAATTCTCTCCGTTTTGTCAATGTTATAAAGAGAACTGGCGAAAAACCGTCCATATTGAAGAAAAATAAAAACAAAAACATGAAACGAAAAGTAAAAAAAAAAAAAAATAATAATTAAAAAAAAATAAATAGAAATCTACAAATACATTTCGGGAAGGAAATATGGAACATAGTTTTGTACTCATTTTTTTAGTACTTTCTTTTTTTTTTTTTTTTTTTTGCATAATTCCTGGGAAGCATCTAATGACGTTTTTAGCCGAAAAAGAATGAAATACTAAGAAAATAATAATAAAAATAGATACATAAAAACACAAACTTATGCATGAAACTGTACGTTAAATGCAACAAATAGAGAGTTCCCCCAAGACATTAGAAGACAAAGTCACCGCAAATTCTCGAAATAAACTTAGCTGTTCATTTTTTTATAAAAAAAAAGAATAAAAATAAAAGAATAAAAAGAAATAAATCTAGCATTTTCTAGTTAGGCGAACAAATAGGTTAGGAGACTGTTTTAGCTTAATTCATATAATGAAAAAAAAAACACAAAAAAGAATTAAGCTTCTTAGTATTACTCATTCTCTCAGCAGGACTTAGAATAAACAGACTGAATCCCCTGCAGAGGTGTAAAAACGATCCCCAGAAAGGATGTCCTGAGTATCGAATTAAACTAAATTAAATGGTGAGGCACCTGTTCTGGAGATCTAGGGGAGTATGCCATATATCTTGATTGCCATTACTCCCAAATAAACTTAGATACAGGTTTGTAGCACCTATTAAGGTTTCATCCATGGTCAAAAATATCTGGTAAAAATTGTTTATATTTTACTGGAATACTTGATATACATAAACATATGCGAATATTCTTAAGGAAACTACTTATAAAATGTAAATATAAACGTATAATGTAACTGATTCCCTATTATAATGACCACCGATGGGTTGATATTCTGTTAAAATCAACCAATAAATAAACCCGTAGAATTGGGTTCTGACTCATTTGTTTTCTAATACCGAAGATTTAGGCACTCCTATAATCATGGATTTAATCTCCAAAGCTTTTGTGCTAATTATTTACTCAGCATCGAAATATAATAGTTCTGTGTCTGGCGTAACTTTTATAAATAAATTCTGCTGATGTCTGCTTCTGTTGATAAGGTAATTGATAGCCGGAGAGAATTACCTCATATTTGAGTAATTACTTGACAAAAAGTGCACCTGTTGGGTTCCCTTATAATGACAATCCATGATGATATTGATGTCTCTATTCAGAAAGTAATGTAATATTCAAAGTGTTATTTCCTGGTTATTTTCTTTTTTTATACAAAGAATGAGGACGATAAAAAAGTGAAGTTCAGTGCGAATTTCGAAACCACCGCAAAAAAAGAAAAAAAAAAAAGAAAGAAAACGAAAAACAAAAAAACAAAAAATGGAAAACCTTTTGAATTATATATTGCACCAATAAAGACTTGCACTGATTTTGTTTGGTTTTATGGCACATTAACCATTGAAGGTCATTAATGCCAATTTCATTTTTATACATATTTCAAACAATTCAGCTTAGTATAAGTATAGTGTTTTGTTTACAAACAGTTAATGTCTAAAAATTTCTATTTCAAACAATTCAGTTTAGCATAACAGCATAGTCTGGTTCTATTTCAGCCATAGATAGGGCCCTATCAGGTGCTACAACTCCGGGCCAGTGAGGATCTGGTAGTGATTTCAATGAAGAGGTACCCCACTTTCCCCATTACTGGAACCTCACCATCAGATTGTTTAGTGTCATACCTAGGAAACTCGTTGTGGGAGTGTTAACCATCAGCAGAAAAGCAGTCGGTGTATTCTACAGTCTCAACTGATTGAGCCAAAACTTGCAATCACGTGCCAATTTTTTTCAGCATAGCAGCAACACACATATGGGCGCGCGCACACACACGTGGATTCAAGCTTTTTCAATTCCAGTAACCCCGGGGCAATAAAATATACCAACTGCATCTCTACAGAGGAGTAAGACTCTCCCAATGAGAGTCCTTGATGTAACACAAAAAAAATCTGATGAGGCTCCCGTAGCGCTAGAGCTTTGGGGAATGCGGAGTATCCCTTCATTCCCATCGCTTTCACGTCCAATCGAACATGGTGTGGTTGTACCTGATAGAGTCCTATCTAATGGTCAAATAAAACTGTTTGACAAATAAACCAAGAGTAAACAAATGTCTAATGCAAAATTGAATTGATAGAAATAGACCTGTTTGTGGATTTACCTGGGTGTAAACAAATGACAGCTGCTTAACTGAATTCTTAATGATACATAGTAATACTTGGACGCATTTAACTGTGTGCAAACAAATGAGTAATGTTGAACTAAATGATTTTTGTTAAATAGAAAAACGTGTAATCAGTCTAAGGTGTGCAAAAAAGGATGACTGATATTACATTGCTACTGTTACATAGCAATAATTGAAACCATATAACTGTGGGAAAACAAATGATTAACAGTAAATAGAAATAATCGTGTCAGATGGAAATAATTGAAACTTTCAGCTGTGTGGAATAGAATGAGCTCTCACTCGTGTAAAAATGTACCAACAAAATGTGTTTACAAATCTTATATATATATATATATATATATATATATATATACACTCACACACACACACACACACACACTCACACACACACACACACACACATATATATATATATATATATATATATATATATATATATACGAGGTGCGTACGATAAGTTTCCAGGTTTCTTTTCGTATGGGCATTTAAAATAGGCGTAGACTCTTGAAAATTGACTATGTTATTGCTATACATCTTATGAGATGACTGACCAATTTTTATGATTTCATGTTTAAAGGATCAGCTACAGCAGGAATTGGAATACACCCTACTAAAGCCTGATTGTCACAGCTGGGGAATTGACAAGCTCACACAAGAGGACTTCCATGAAGCCTTCCAGAATTTGTTGGAACGGTAAAACAAGTTCATTGCTGCCGGAGGAGATTACCTCGAAGGAGACTAGAGTTTCATGTGTGTACTAACAAAAAAAGGGCCCATACGAAAAAAGTCTGGAAACTTATCGAATGCACCTCGTATATATTATTTATTTAAATGAAGGAATTAATGATATATTAGAATTATCCTGAAGCGGCAAACACTTATGATGAGACCCAATAAGGCCGAAACAGCTGTTCAGTGTTCCGTATGTCACACGTAGGTGTTTGCCGGATTTTCAAGTCATGATAATTCTAATATATCCCTAATTCCTCCATTTAAATAAATATAATATAATTTCTTGTTCATGAGGTAATTTTTTGAGGACTCATAACTCCGACTTGGGAAGACGTTGCCCTGGAGGTGGCCGTGTCCTCTGTAGTTAATACGTACCTTCAAGACACATGAGGTCTAGTCGTCGAGTATTGTCACCATGACTTATTAATTCGACATGGCTTATGTGCGACATGAACCGGTGGTCCAGTGGTAGAGTATCGGCTTCTGCATACTTCTGTTGTTGGTTCGATCTCCATTAGTGGAGATTACGGTGTGCATTTTTGGTGAGACCCAATAAGTTCGAAACAGCTGTTCAGCGTTCCGTATGTCACACGTAGGTGTTTGACAGACTTTCTAGTCATGATAATTCAAATATATATTAGCTGTATTTCTTCACTGATACATATTTGATTGAACATGATAGACATTTCTGTGTACATATTTTTTTGTTAATCCTTTCGAGTTGCCGAATCGATCTTATGATATTCGGCGGGAATCGGTTGACAAACCTTCCATAATTAGTTATTTCCCAAGTACTTTCTGCCCAACTTATATTTATAGAAACAAATTCGAAAAGTAAATGCTACACAATACAATATTACAAACGCTCATTCTTACAAAGTAGTAATGTATATATAAAAGTTACATCACTCTTGTAATATACCCACCCCTGATGATGGTCCAAAGTTGGGCAGAGTGTACTTGGGAAATAACTAATTATTGAAGGTTTATCAACCAATTCCCGTCGAATATTATAAGACCGATAAAGCAATTCGAAATGATTAATAAAACATATGTAGACAAAAAAATCTCTATTATTTTCATTTATATATATATATATATATATATATATATATATATATATGCGTGGGTGTGTGTTGATATTTGATATATATGTAACAAAGGATTTGTCATTAAATAACTAACAGTTTTTATTCTGCCACAAAACCCAGCCAAAGCAAATAATATACATTGAATCCATAAGTAAACAGGATTAGTCATTAAATAACCTATAATGGTTGATATGCCATAAAAAACAAACCAAGTAAAATCATATATATATATATATATATATATATAAGTATGGAAGACCAGACAATTCGACGACATACTGCTCCGACACTGCAACGCAGTATACAATCAAAATCCGATAGATAGATGGACGAAGGGATGCATACTCCCCTTCCCTAAAAAGGGGGACCTCGGATTAGCCAAAAACTACCGAGGCATAACACTTACATCCATAGCTGCCAAAATCTACAATGCCCTACTACGAAACAGAATAGAACCCAAAATCGACAACATACTTAGAAAAAACCAAAATGGCTTCCGAAGAAATAGATCTACGACCTCACAAATATTAACCATCCGCAGAATCCTTGAAGGTGTACGGGCAAAGAACCTACAAGCGACATTAATATTTGTCGACTTTACCAAGGCTTTCGACTCCATTCACAGAGGAAAGATGGAACAAATCCTACTAGCGTACGGCATACCTAAAGAAACCGTAGCGGCAATAACGATTCTCTATAGAAACACTAAAGTAAAAGTACGATCACCAGATGGAGACACAGAATACTTCGACATAGTAGCAGGAGTACTACAAGGAGACACGCTGGCTCCGTATCTCTTTATCATTTGTCTAGACTACGTACTTAGAACATCGATTGACAAAATCAAAGAGAATGGCTTCGAACTGACGAAGAAAAGAAGCAGAAGATACCCCGCAACAACAATTACCGACGCCGACTACGCCGATGACATAGCGATACTGGCAAATACACCTGACCAAGCCGAAACACTTCTGCATAGTTTGGAACGAACAGCAGCAAGCATAGGCCTCCATGTTAATGCACATAAAACGGAATATATGTGCTATAACCAAACGGGGGACATCTCCACTCTAGAAGGAACCCCTCTTAAACTAGTAGACAAATTCACGTACCTAGGAAGCAGCGTCGAATCAACCGAAAAGGACATCGAAACGAGGTTAACGAAAGCATGGACAGCTATCAATAGGCTATCGACTATATGGAAATCAGACCTAACCGATAAAATGAAACGCAGTTTCTTCCAGGCAGCGGTCACATCGATACTGCTATATGGATGCACTACATGGACGCTAACAAAACGGCTCGAGAAGAAACTAGATGGCAATTACACAAGAATGCTGCGTGCAATCCTCAACAAGTCCTGGCGGCAACACCCAACAAGACACCAACTGTATGGCCACCTGCCCCCTATCACGAAAACTATTCAAGTTAGACGAACCAGACATGCAGGACATTGCTGGAGAAGCAGAGATGAACTCATAAGAGATGTACTCTTATGGATCCCCACACACGGCCGCGCAAAAGCAGGACGACCAGCACGAACGTACATTCAGCAGCTATGTGAGGATACAGGTTGTTGTCCTGAAGACCTACCTTGGGCGATGAACGATAGGGAGGAGTGGCGAAAGAGGGTCAGGGATATCCGTGCTGCCAGCACGATATGATGATGATGATGATGATATATAACAGGATTAGTCATTAAATAGCGTACAAAGGTTGACATATCATAAAATAAAACAAAACTATCATGCTTCTCCCAACTTAATGAGTTTTAAATATAACGCAAAATAATAGTATATATATATATATATATATATATATATAACGAGATAGATAGATAGATAGATAGATAAGAAGGGTGGGATAGAGAAAATTACCTTTGTAATTGCTCTGATAATCAAGATACAAAACCCGTTAATTAGCCTGTGTTTTCATTTTTTTTGCTTAATTTTTATCACTATCAAGAAATATTCTTTTAAATATTATATATATATATACATATACTTATATATATATATATATATATATATATATATATATATATATATATATGATGTTAATTTAACGAATATATATATATATATTCGTTAAATTATATATATATTAGGGCCTAGATATAATGGCTATGCAGAAAACAAAAGCTCATCAAATACAGCTCATGTCACAAATATTCAAACATGAAAACCAACATCACGAGAAAATTCCAAAGGCTCTTTCAGACTTTTTGGTG
>OY757910.1:97251354-97308854 GCA_963585895.1 Sepioteuthis lessoniana
TTTTCGGGGTCTTGTCCTGCGGAAAAAACCCGGTCATTATTCTATCAGCGAAATTAACCTGCGATGGGCCTGGTCTATTCAGATAAGTAACAAATTTGACTTTGCAGTCAATACATATAACGTAAGACCAAGAAGGGTCTTTCAAAAAGTGATAAGCCTTACCAAGAAGGAAAAAAAAAGACAGTTATTCAGTATTTTTCAATATACCTCACGTTGATATCAAGTGACTAAGTCCAACGTTGATTAGGCATTAAAATCCCATCACAGAATTAGGTGGCATTCTTTTCCTCCAAAATCTCCCCTATGGCGCTTATGACCTCATCATTGTTTTCAAAATGGTGACCACCCTTGTAGGATTTGACATGAAAATGTCTGATGGAGAGAAGTCCGGTGAGTAAGGTTGATAAAGAAGCCTCGAAAGCTTCCGTTGGCTGCTTCAGCTACTACAACGTGAGCAGTGAGAAAGACAAGTTACCCTGGAGCCAAATCATTTTTCCTTCCTGCTTCCTTCTGTGTTTTGAGTGCTTGCTTTTTTTAGTTATCTTAATTCCGACGCTTATTACTATCCATTAATATTCTTTCCTTTTTCCAGGTAGTCTGTAATGATTAAGCCCTCAGAATCCCCACAAAGCAGAAACCATCAGTTTGAAATCAGATGCTGCCTGCTTAAAACTGGTTATTGGTTTAGAATAAGTGTATTTCCACAGTTTGCTTTGAATCTTTGATTCACGTTCAAAGTGGTAAATCCAGGTTTCATCTTGTGTTATCTCAGTAAAAATAGTATAGACCGGATCAGAACTAATGCTTGTGCTTTTAGCCATCTGTTTGGAAATCAGACGTCTCTCATCTAGAACTGTTGTGTATCACCTACCTTTTCAGCATAATGAACTGTTCCATCTGCCATATATGGCAGTAGCGGAGATCAGTTTGGGAGGGATAAGCCTACAAGTCTGACCAGAAGAACCGTTCCTATTGTTGAAGTATATCATTACTCTATCTCTAATCCTATGTTCTTACTACTAACAGTCTCTCTCTTGTAAATACTCTTTCCTGTAAATATAACTATATTCCTCACATATCGTGGTTTGTCTTTTTACTACTACTTGTGTTCACTAACCAGAACACAACAAAAACCATATGGTGAATGGCTTCAACTTGTTCATACAAGTAAGTAGTTAAGGGTTTTTGGATGAACTGACTGAAGGTCATTTTCTGAGCTGACCCTGCTTTTCTTGAATTTTGCAGCCCTCTTCTTCTCAGTTGCATAAGAAGAGGAACCTTCAGCATGTTTCTGTTCTATGTCCTCTTGGATTTCCTTGGGTGTAATCCTTTTCTTTTGCAGATACTACATAAATTCTCAGACTCTTGTTTTGTTTACTTTTAGATTGGTCACCAACCTCTCCCATTTGAGTCTCTGCTTCACAGAAATTAAGACAAGAAATTTAATTAATTTTTCCTGTCTTCATAAGGTGTAATGTACACCTTATGAAAACAGGGAAAATTAATTAAATTTCTTGTCTTGTTGTAAATGCAACAAAAATGTTCACTTAAGGTACTTCTTTCTGGGTGAGGTTTAGAACGTTTCGAACGACCCCCGAATATATCCGAATAAGAAAAACAATGTAAATAACATTAACAGCAAGCACTGTAAACATCCTCACACCTGTGCATCAATTGTAAGCAAAGTTTACTTACTAAGAAAGAAAACTATGTCGATTTACGTTAAGACAATATGTTGTCGGCTTCAATTTCTGACAGATCACTAAAAGTAAGTAGTTCAATCTTAGACCAGTGACTATTGACTAAGATGATACATCAGTTGCTATTCAGTTATATTAGGGTCACTTTGATAAAGAACGCTGTTTTAACGCAGCGAAAACCTCACTAGAAAGAATTAAGACTTTCATAAATCTCACCAAGTATAAATTCTATTTTTTTCCAAATAATTGCCATAATTTTTTCCTTGATATTGAACTATTTCATGACATATTCCTGTTGATGACTTGATGAAAATATACTATTAATTTATATACTTTAATTTAGTTTAACATGTTTAATGCGATATGATCCATCACTGAATCGTGCTTTATTTTTTATATAGACCCATCGGTAGGTCTATTCGAACTTTTAAAATGTTTATTAGGATCCATCAGTAGTCTTAACGCACTGTACGTGTAAAGAAATATTTATGAAGTCAGAATATTTAACTATCGAACATAAGATATTTTGCGTCTTATCACTAATTAGCTTATTTACTGCTAAATAATGATAAATAAAACCCTTAGTGAACATCCTCTATGTGTGCTAATGTTATAATTTTTTGAAGGCGTAGTAGTAACGGTAGGTTGGGTAGGCAACCTGATCCCTGTGTATATGACTAAGCAAAGCTGAGTGAATGATAATCCGTTAGTTTGAGGACGTACAAAGATATTCGGAAATCTTCTTATCCAATCGCCTAACAAAATTTGTAATGTTAGATAATGGTTCCATTAGGAAAATAAAGAAGCATTAATTAAATATAGTCAAGAGAAAGCACTCTGCTAACTCATGATTTGCCTTCTACGTTCCATGTTTCTGTTTTAGAGATAGCAATTAACAGAATGGCGCATAGGAGTAAATTGAAGTAAGGAGTTGTATTGAGTTAAATTTCCAACTAAGCATGACATGATAAATCAGCATTTGCAATTCCGCTTTCACCAAGACGTCAAACGCTGATAATGATGAGGGATCTAAGCTTCTTTTAAGAAAAATATCCCAGTTCAAAATTCAAGTGTTATGTTTTTTTTTGTTTTTTTTTTACCAATATTGACACCGGGTGCCTCACACAATATTGTGGTTAACGAGCAGAGTTAGACGATTTTTGCTGACGTTTTTCATTCTGACAGTGGGTCCATATGACTGTCTTTCTTCTAAGCTTAATATTATATAGGGTAATGATAAAGGCGTGCGTTTCGTAACAGTTATTTTCGTAGGTATTGGTCTAATGAGTCTAGTGTTCGCCAATGGTTCAGAAGACCAGGATTCAATCTCAGGTCAAGTCATACCAAAGACTTGAAAAATAGTCTCAGTTTTTATGACTGATTAATTGAATTCTTAGTTATACATAACAATAACTGGAACCATTTGACTGTTTGCAAATGAATGAATGGAGCTGAAGAGAAATATCAGTATTAATAGCAATACTAATAACCGCTTCACTGTCTGCAAATGAAAGATTAATATTGAATAGAATTATAAGTGCTAGATAGCCATAATTGAAACCATTTATCTGGGTAGAAGTAATCGCTATACTAGTATGCAAATAAGTTAGTCCTGGTCCATTTCGAAATGAAAGTACCTACAAGCTATTGACTTACAAATCATATACATATATTCACTTAAATTTGTGAAACAAATGACAGATGTTAAATTGTCTCTGCTGCAAAGCAATACTTGAAACTATGTTGGTACAAACAAATGAATAATAATGAATAGATTTATTCGTATTAGATAGAAATATTTGAAACCATTTTACTGTGTGCAGAAAAATGTGCTCTGACAAGTTTTAAAATATTATCAAAAATGTGTTTACCAAACATAAACATTTACAATATTTATGAGTATTATTCGGTTCAGTTAAGCCAGAGTTGGGAGTACTTCCTTCAGGACAAGAAAATCATTCAAGAGCAGAACATTTAAATTGACAATATTTACATATATAGGATTTGGCATGAAATCATCTACAATGAACGATATACCATGAAAAACCTTCCAAACCTACTATCCTTGACCTAAAAAAAAAAATGATCCTTGATCTAAAAAAAAAAACATTTCAAATGTGCGCTGCGTTCTCTCAAATGATCCCTTGTCCGATGGATTCCTTCTCTTAACCTCTTCATTTAACCTTGATAGTACATTTTTTTCTCATTGCAAAATATATCAGATGTCCCATTAATGGATCATGATTGTTACCTTGGGAATTCAGTTAATTTTTGTCCGAGTTTTTAAGCCACAGTTGACCTCCATAAGTTAAGGTGCCCCGTGTGTAATGGTTATCGTCGCAGAAATTGGACACGGCGACACGAGTTCAAATCCTGGATTGATTGCATTTCACATAGCACTAATATCCTTGGGAAAGGTATGAATCCAATTATTCTCCCCCCAGCTATGGGTAAATACTAGGGCAGACTAGGTTCTTCAAACTTGGTGAGGCAACTAATCTAGGAGAAGGAAAACTCTGAATTGAAACCTGTTAAACTCCGCTTAAAAAATTGACCTTGTGTCATATCCTGCCCGAGCGGAGGGGTTGGGTAAATATGATAAGTTAAGGTTTGGGGCTGAAAAATTTGGGAGCCAGTGGGTTAAAGAATCTTCTCAAAATTTTGGCTAAGCGCGTGCAACTGAGGGAATAATATATGGAATAATTTCTATCTTTCATGACACGAGATCATTCTCGTCTTGCTGAAGCTGATATGATTTCAGCTGGCGTTTGTGCATGCACTTCACATAAAAATAAGGTTATAACAATTTTATGTTGTGATATCGTCATGATTTCAGGAATTTTAAATGAGAAAAAATATAACGTTAAATATGAATAAGTAAAATTATTACTGCTACCTTGTAAATTTAGTTGTTTCTTTTTCTTTCTGATCTTTTAGTATCACAGCCCCAATTCTCCAGAGTTAAGCTTAGTGGCTGAAACGTTTGAGGACTCGTCACTCCCCAAAGCTCCAGAACTGGACTCTTAGCACTATCGTAATCCATAGATAATACCTTAACCGGTTCTATAATTCTTTGTCAGATTGACAATATCAACAATGGAATTACTCCACTCTCCCCAAATCATCGAAAACTGGAGTCATAGCATCGGATGTAATTTAGGGTAATACACACACATGCACACAAATACATACACTCACCCACTACACAATCTTTTACGGGGCTTTGATTGAGTACCCTCCAGTATTGGAAGTCAAGTAAACATTGCGCACCATTTATCACCAGTTGAATAAATCCAACTCCACCAGAAAATTGGAAGATAAAGAGCTGAAACTTAATAAGAACAAAGCAAGGGAAATAAACGCAAGAGCTAGTTTTCTTTTTCCAACCCTCATACATAATAGAAATCTTAAACCAACCTGAGCTACCACGGAGAAGAGTAAGGAAATAATAATAATAATAATAATAATAATAGTAATAATAATAATAATAATAATAATAATAAGGAAATATTCTAACAGAAAGAAAAAAAAAAAGACTGAAAAGCGAGTATGTCCAAATATTATTTGCTAAATAGAAAAGCTTTTCTGTCCAGTATATATATATATATATATATATATATATATATATATATATATATATATATATATATATATATATATATATATATATCCCATTCACTTTCTCTCTCCCTGTGTTACTCACTTCCTATGCGTCTATCTATCTCTCACTTTCTCTCTAATTCTCTCACTTTATAAATATATATATATATATATATATATGTGTGTGTGTGTGTGTGGTATGTGTGTGTGTGCGCGCACACGTGTGTGTGTGTGTATAGATATTTAAGGAGGTCCTTATCTCTTTCTCTTTCCTGTTTTTAAGATTTAAACTATTTGAACAGCATTTTCAAGAAGTGTTGCATGTTTTTCAATTATTCTTTCTTCTTTCTTGTTAGAAAAAAAATATATCATTCTGGCAAAATTGTATATTCCAAAAATGATGAAAAAAAAAACACCTTCAAAATTGATTCAACAATGTATATACTTATGCATTTGGAAAATGAGAAGAGATTTGTAAAATTCACAGCGGTAATTGAATGTTTTCTTTTGCAAATAAATAAATGAATAAATACATAAATAAACTGAAGTTTAGAAACGGCTGCACAATTATAGCGAGATGATTTACAGTAGGGTGAAAAGAGAAACAATATGAATAAAAGAAGGAATAACCAAAAGGAACATAAACGATGCAGACAGATTTTTACTTGTCAAAAAAAGAAAGAGATACAGTGCGTGGACATTTCTGTATCGAATGAATATGAACTAACATAAACACAAAAGCACACACACGTATACAATTATACATATATATATATATATATATATATATATATATATATATGTATATATATATATATATATATATATATATATATATATATATATATTTATAACTGCTTTTGTGTGTATATGTTGACTGTTTAGTTTTCAGTATTTCAATCTTAGTTGTATTATGCACAAGTCAGACACTTCAAGCAATATGGTTTCAAGTATGCAACAGCAGCTGCCACAGTACCAGCATTACCAGTAGTAGTTGTAGTCGTAATAGTGATAAAAATAATAATAACAATTATAATATTAATGTGACAACTCGTTTTAAACGACTAAAAAGCAACATCTCACACGAGAAAATATGGACGTGTCCAAGAAAGGGAAGCCTTTATAAAGAAACTGAATCTCTCCTAATAGTAGCTCAAAAGATTGCCATAAGAATCAATCATACCGAAGCGAGAATAGATTAGACGCAACAAAATAGCAAATGTAGGTTAGAGTGTAAAAGAGACGAAATCCTCAATCACATTATAAACGAATGCAGCAAATTAGCAGAGAAGGAATATAAGATTAGATACAACTAGGTAGGCAAGGTGATTCACTGGGAGATATGCGAGGACTTTAAATTTGACCTTACGAACAAATGGTATATGCACAACCCAGCATCTGTACCGGTGAATGACACACATAAACTCCTATCATACATTGACATACAAAAAGATCACTTAATCTCGGCCAGAAGACCAGACCTTATAATAATCAACAGAAAAAAGAAAACTTGTAAAATTGGGGAATTTACTGTCCCGGCTGACTACAGAATAAAACTGAAAGAAAGTGAAAAGAAAGATTAGTATCAGGACCTTGCTCGGTAATTGAAAAAAAAAACCCAAAAAACAATGGAACATGAAGGTGACAATTATACCAGTTGGGATTGGTGCTTTTAGTACAGTCACCAAAGTGTTATTAAAGGAACTGGATGACTTGGAAATAAGGGGACGAGTGGAGACCATCCAAACTACTACATTATTGAGAAGGGTCAAAATACGGAGAAGAATCTTGGAGACATGAGGAGTCTTGCCGCTCAAACTTCAGTGAAAAACCATCTGCTTACACATACGTGAAAAACTCTCAAGGAGTAAATAATAATAGTAATACTACTACTACTACAACTACTACTAATAATAATAATAAACTTGCTAGCAAGTAGATTTTGCTGTAAACACAGAAAAATAAAAAAAAATCTTAATCCATACCTTATAATGCTGAGTTTTAAGTAAGGAAGCATGAAGTACAATTTTCTAAGTCTTTAGTATGACTCGACTTGGGATTGAACCCTGGTCTCCCAGGCCATTGGCAAACATTCTAACCATCATACCAATATCCGGTAATGGCCCAGGAGACCTGTTTTCAATCCCAGATCGAGTCAAACTAAAGACTCAAAAAATGGTACTTGATGCTACCTTGCTTAACACTCAGCATTATAAGGTAAGGCTCAAGGGTAAAGACGAGCAATCCAGGGAATGGAATAGCACCCTTCCCTACACCTTGGTGTAGAAGCTATCGAAAAGTTAGCCTTCGAGTCACCCTCGACTACGGTCGCCAACTTTACCTATTTAAACAGTACACATGCTAAACCGAATTGGTTGGTTGGTTAGTTGGTTGGATTTTACGGCATGCCAACCCATCGGGTTATTTTATGCCGAAAACGATTTTATTATTTTTATTTGGTATAATTTTTATGCGTATAGTTATTTGAACGCTATAAACAAATACCAACGACATCAAAATAAAACGATATGCAGTCTTGTATTGTCTGCTGAAGTCAGCATTTGATTTTTTATATAATTAATTTGTAGGTCTATGAGCCTACAGCCTTGATAGAAGGCCAATTCTTTTCAGGAATTCTATTACGTTTTTAGGGTTTATCTTCTCAAATAATTCCTTCATACTATTAACTTTATAAAAAATTTTTCGGATGCGAGATAGATTTGTACATTCTATTAAAATATGCCTAATTTTGTAATGGTTTCCGCATTGATATTTAGAAGGAGGTTCTTCTTTAAGAATAAAGTCGTGCGTTAATCTAGTATGGCCTATACGTAGTCGAGAAAGAATGTTTTTTTCTCTTCTAGTATTACTAGCTTCATGTTTTCTTTCTTTCAGAAGAGGCTCTATTTGGCGGAGCTTGTTTTGGGCATTTTCATCCCACAATTGTTGCCATCTTTTTGTTATTATTTGTTTGATTTTATGTTTCAAGTCTGTGTATGGTAGTTTGGAGGTTTTGTCAGGAGGTATGTTAATTGCAGCTTTAGCCAATGAATCAGCTTTATCATTTCCCTGGATTCCCATATGGCCTGGAATCCAGCAGAATATGATTTTTTTGCTCTGTCTTAGGGCATGGAGTTTGTTTAATAGGTTGACGATTAGAGGGTTATCGAGTTTTTGGTTTTTTATAGAGTGTAGAACTGATATGGAGTCTGAGTAGATAATGAATTTCTTAGCTTTGTTATTTGAAATGATTTTAAGTGCCAAATTTAATGCACAGATTTTAGCTGTAAATATGGAAGCTTCTTTAGGAAGGGATTGTTTCATAGTTTTAATGTTTAGAACTGCTACACACCCAGTTCCATTGTTGTCCTTGGAGCCGTCTGTGTAGATGTGTAGATAATTAGGAAGGTTGTCTTGGATGTTATGGAGTTTTTCTTGGTATATTAAGGGGTGTGTTTTCTTTTTTGAGAGTTTGTTTAAGTCTAGTATGACCTCTGACTTTTCAAGTAGCCAGGGAGGGGAATTTAGCTGTACTGTATCATGAATATTTTTAATAGAAATGTTTGCATTTTCCAGAATGGGTTTCATGAATATTTTTAATAGAGATGTTTGCATTTTCCAGAATGAGTTTCATGTGGCGACCAAAGGTTTTTCTGGCCTTTTCCTTTTCGTTAAATAGGTTTTGGTGTTTGGAGTTAAAGATGCAGTCATGAGCCGGATTGGTTGGTAGTGACTTGATTTTGCTGTGATATTGTAAACCTAACTTTGTGAATCTGAGTTTTAGAGGTGGTTCGTATGCTTCGGAGTAAAGGCTCTCCACTGGGGATGTGCGGAAAGCCCCCAAGATGTGCCTTAATCCTTCATGGTGAACAGTGTTTAATGTTTTCAGATAGGACTTTCTGGCTGCTCCATATATGTAGCATCCATAGTCGATTTTTGAGCGGATTAATGTTCTATATAACTTTAGTAATGTTTGAAAATCTCCACCCCAGTCTGTATGGGCTATTATCCGGAGTAGTTTCAGTGTTTTATTACATTTATCTTTTATATATTGTATGTGGGGAATGAAAAGGAGTTTTCGGTCAAAAATAATACCGAGGAACTTGTATTGACTGACGACCGGAATTTCCGAATCGTCCAACTTCAATATAGGGTCGTTGTGCATTTTTCTCAACTGGCAAAAATGCACCCACTGAGTTTTTGTTTTGGAGATCTTAAATCCATTTTGTTTTGGAGATCTTAAATCCATTTTTTGTTTTGGAGATCTTAAATCCATTTTAAAATCAGTCCCATTTATTAATTTTGTTGATACTCTGTTGCAGGTGACGCTCTGCTGTCCGTATATATTTGGATTTCGATGTAATGCAGAAGTCATCTACATATAAATAGCTATCAACTCCAGGGTTTAGGCAATTGGTAATGCTATGTTGAAGAGGGTTACTGATAATATACTCCCCTGGGGGACCCCTTCTTCTTGCTGTTGAATATCAGACAATGTTGTTCCAATTCGAACTTGAAATTTCCTGTCTGTGAGAAAAGCTTTTGTAAAGTTTGGGAGTCTACCTCTCAAACCCATATTATGCAGGTCTTTCATAATACCATATCTCCAAGTGGTTTCATACGCTTTCTCTAGATCAAAGAATACCGCGATGAGGTGTTGTCTTTGGATGTTTGCCTCTCTAATGGAGATTGTTAGTGCTATTGGTCGATAATTAGACGGATATAGGCTATTTTTCCCTGGTTTAGGTATAGGGATTATGGTAGCTACTCTCCATGAGTCTGGAAATTTACTACTTTCCCAGATCTCATTTAGAGCAGCTAATAAGTTGTTAAGAGACCTTCGAGGTAATTGTTTGAGAAATTCATAGTGAATTTCGTCTGGGCCGAGTGTTGTGTTGTGTGATTTTTGGATGGCTTCTTTTAGCTCTGCCAATGTGAAGCATCCGTTATAATTTTCAGCATTGTTAGATTTAAAACTTAATTTTGGATTTTCTGTTTTCTGTTTGTTATTGGAGGAGGAATTAGCTGAGAAGGTTTCAGCCAGTGCATCGGCAATGTCTTTTATATTTGTGACTTCTGATTTATTTTTAATAAGGTTTTTCAGAGGTTTAGCTTGTGTTTTCCCCGAAATCTTTCGTATCATATTCCAGACTGTATTAGTTTGGGTTGAGGAATTCAGTTTGTTGACATAATTTTGATAACTGATTTTTTTTGTTTGTTTTATAATTTTCCGTGCTTTTGCTCGGAGCAGTTTGAAAGTGATTAAGATACTCGTGGATGGTTCTTTGTTTAATTTGCGAAGAGCAGCATTTCGTTGTTGAATTACTACCCTGCATTCATCATTAAACCAGGGTGTGTTTCGTTTATTTGTGGGTGAGGTTTTTGGAATGGTTTTAGTAGCTATTTCTATTAATGTTTCAGTGAAATGGTCAATCATGCATGTATTATTTGGGTTCTGGACAAGTTCTCTATCACAAAGTTTTAAAATCAGTCCAGTTGGCCTTATTAGTTTTCCAACGGGAAGGTCTGTTGTTGTCGTGGCTAGGTTGAAGAATATCTATTATAATAGGGAAATGGTCACTGCCACAAAGATCGTTATGGACTTTCCATATGTAGTCCATGTAGCTTGAAGGATCGGTTAGAGTGAGGTCAATAGCCGAGTAGGAGCCGGTAAAAGAATTGAGATATGTTGGAGATTTATTATTTAATGTGCATAGATTGTTGCTATTAATTATGTTTTCCAGATCCTTGCCCTTTTTGTTAGTTTGCAGGCATCCCCATACAGTATTGTGACTGTTAAAGTCACCTAACAATATGTGGGGTTTCGGAATCTGTTCTATTGTTTAATTTAGATTCATTTATAGGATCATGTGGTGGGATGTAAATGGAGCAAATGTTTATTAATTTGTGTAGAGTTACTTTGACAGCAATCACCTGGAGATCACTGTCAATGCTGATTTGGTTCTGCGGTACATCTTTCCTGACAAAGATGGAGACACCCCCAGAAGTCTTGAGTCCATTCTTGTGTAGGTGATTGTAAGCCTGATAGTTGTTGATGTTTATCTGGTTATTTTCTTTAATAAATGTTTCTTGGAGGCATACTACTTTGGGATTGTATTTTTCCAGAAGTAGTTGGAGTTCTTCATAATTCGCTCTAATTCCTCTGCAGTTCCATTGTATGATTGAATTAGGCATATTTGGTTAGAATGTACTATGGATGATTTTTAAAGGTTTTCTTTTTGTTCTTTTCTTTTACAGGGGTAGCCTCTTCAGTTTCCATTTTCTCTAGTATTTGATACTTATTTTTAGTCTCTGTAGGGCTCGCTGGTTCTATTGCTTGTTCTGATATTTTTCCAGTAGGAGGCGAACTGGCCTGAGTGAGGTTAATCCCCTTTGTGGAGTTCTCCCTAGCTTCCCTCTCCTTGTTCAATTCAAAGGTTGGTGGGCAGATTAGAGATCTTTGCTTCTTTTTAATATTATTTTGGATGGCCTTAGGAGATTCCGGCCTGTTTTGCTTCTTAATAGGAGTGTGCAATTTTGGAGAGGGTTAGTGAGATGCCGGTACCGTTTTCCCCTCATCCCTTGTATCCTCTCCTGTGAAGGTCTGTATATTAGTGGAGATTTTTCCTTGCATAGTTGAAACTTTATAAGGTTTATTTCCAATCGAGGTTTTTATCTCATTAATTAAGCTTACCCAATCACTCGGATGAAGCTGAATTAATTTTTTCAACATTTCCTCATATTTTATTTCATTTTTTCCTCGTTGGACTGCTTGGGAGTAGGTACAGGTGTTAGACCCTTCTACCCTTTTTCCGTGCTTCATGGTAAGGAATATTATTCTTTTATTTTACTGCGAGGATCTCTTTTTCTTTCCTCCAATATTGCAAGATCTTGCATAGACCGGATGGTCACCAGCACAATTCGTACATTTATAGGGAAATTCACATTCATACATGTGCTGACCGGGATCTCTTTGGCTACATTTCCCGCACACTTCCCGTCCTCTACATGAGTCCTCATGGTGTCCATATTTTTGACACCTATAGCATCTCAATGGGTTAGGAACAAATTGCTCAACCTTCTCCATAGAGTAGCCAACCTTTATTTTTTCTTGGATTCTTGGTGTATTGAATGTCATAATATAGGTGTTTGTTTCTATTGATTTACCCTCTTTTTTAATAGAAACTCTTTTGACATCAATCACATCTTGTCTTTTTAACTCCTTATTATTTCTTCCAAAGTACATAATGAGAGTTCTTTACTCCTCACCACCCCCTTACTTGGGTTCAGGGATTTGTGAGGGTACGTTTTGACTGCAATATTGTTGAACATTGTCATTTTCAACAGAAAGTCCGCATGTTTTCTTTTTTCCACCTCAATGAGTAATGTATCATTTTTTAATTTTTTTACCGATTTTGGTGTTATATCACTCGATATGAATTTTTCGATTATGAACGGTGAGAGACTAGTTATTGGCGAGCTTTTCGATTCTATAGAAAGGAATCTCGGGAAAGGAGATTCTACTTCATATTCTGAATCAGTTTCTCTCAAATTTCTTTTAAGTTTTTTATTTGCACCAATTGCTTGGGGTTTTTGTGTTGAAAAATCCATATATTTATTGTTTGAGTTTCATTGACTATGCTCCCCACCCACCACGGAGCCCCATTGGGGGATACGCCTAGGGGGAAACCAATTCGCCTTGGAATACCAGGGCTACATAATCAGTATACTCATGCTGATGATGGACAATTTTATTAAGTTCCTGGGTTTTGGTTTCCAAGATGACTACTCACCCAGGGACAGAAAGGTTATAGGTCTTTCTTCAGCATGATTGACCCTACAGCCATCGCCCTCATTCAGATTTTAAAGTAATCTGATAGAGGGCTAACATGACCAGCCGATTGATCGGATCGGGCCCCTACGACCTCCCGTCTAGCCCAAGTAAGGGCCAAAGTGGAGTGTTGCAAGTCACGGACCGCTCAGCCACCAGGATCTCGTCCTTACGCATCACGGTTCACCACCCACGGCCTACAGGTAGCCCCATTGGGGGGGTTATCCTCTACAGAGGTGCAGTCGGCGTATTCTACAGCCCCAGCCGACAGGGCGATAAACCGAATGGTTTGGAATAGAATTGTTTATATGAATAAAAATGGATTTTGCATTAAATCACCATCAATGGTTGATATACCATAAAGTCAAACCAGACCAAACCACTGTGTGTGTGCGAGTATTAAAATTTTACATATACATGTGTAATAATGAATCTTACAGTTTCCTTCAAATGTAAACTCAGCGCCGTCGGCTGGGGCAGTAGAATACACCAACTGTTTCTCTGCAGAGGCGTAACCCCCCAAAACAACGTATACGACGCTAACAATTTAGAGGCTCCAGCAATGCTGCAACTTTGGGGAATTCGGAGTACACCATCTTTACAATCGACCTCACATCCACTCTGACCCAGAGTAGCACCTGATAAGGTCGATCTATGTGTCAAATAGAGAAGTTTCATATTTGAACTGAGTGCAAAAAATGACATGCTGAATTTAATTATTTGAAAGAGAACTGTTGTATCCCTTTATTGTGTGCAAATGAATGACTGATGTTTAATCGAATTCTTAATGATTTATGGAAATACTTGGAACCATTTGACTTTGAGTGAAATTGAATCACTAGAAATAGGACCGTTCTTTCATTTAACTGTGTGTAAATAAATGACTGATGTTTAATCGAATTCTTAATGATTTATGGCATTACTTGGAACCATTTGACTTAGAGAGAAATTGAATTGCTAGAAATAAGACTGTTCTTTCATTTAACTGTGTGCAAATAAATGACTCATGTTTAATTGAATTCTTAATGATGCATAGCTACGCTTGGAATCATTGTAGAAACGAATGAGTAATGTTGAATTGGATGATTAGTGTTAAATATAAATACTTCTAATGACTTAACTTTATTAAAACAAACAATTAATATTGAATAGAAATATAAGTGTTGGATAGCAATAATTGAAACCATCTTATCGTAGAAACAATAGCAATTGTTGCTTGCAACAAATTTGTTCAAACTCATTTAAAAATGAAATTAACGACGATCAAATCTTACATATCATGTATATCTATCTAAATGGCTGATGTTGAATTGTTACTGTTCCACCACAATACTTGAAACTATTGAACTTATGCAAATAAATGATTAACTGTAAATAGAATTATTTGTAGTAAATGGCAATACTCTAAACCATTTCACTGTGTTAAAAAAATGAGCTTAGGCTCTTTTAAAAATGTTATCACCAAAATGTGTTTACAAATAATGTTTAATATATATGTAAAAACAGTATTTGGCATTAGATAAATAAGAATCATTGATATGCCAGCAAACCAAACAGAACAAACCATATATATATATATATATATATATATATATATATATATATATATATATGATAAAAGTAGGTGGGAAAGTGGATAAATGAAACACTAACAATGGGTTTAGTAGTAATATTTTGTTCCTTATTCAAGGAAGAACACCTTAAGACTAAATTAAAAAAAAATTCTTCATTTTAGCCATTGAGGAAATAGATAAAATAATGGTGTTTCCTTTATACATTCTTTACATTGTTGGATAGCCATAATACAAATATATAAATATACGGATACGTGAAACGTTCATATGTATAGGAATCTGAAAAACACTCGAAACACTGACGACTTTCGGTAGTTCAGGTATGAAACTTTTATTAACATTTTTTGACTTTTAGTTTTTCGACACGAGGAGAGAGAGACACAATTTTTACTATACTGACTGTTCCATCTGACCCCAACGCGCATGGCGCATCTCGTAGACCCAAATGGTCTCGTCTGGGTTCAGATCTCAACTTGCTTCTTTTTTTCAAAAATCATCCAAAATCCTCAGCTCATCGTTTCCAGGCATGACGTCATTCACATCCTCACTCCTATTTCTTATCCAGGGTTTTTATTATGACATCCGTGATTGTCACATCCTCCCTGCGCCAGCGTGAACACCTGCGCTCAATGTGTGCCCCTACCAGTGCACTAAGCCGAATAGTTCTAAGCCTAACTAAACAGAAAGATAAGATATAACCAACACAAATGATAATATAAAAAAATACTTCTGCAAGTATATAACAGCATTTTCAAGATTATTTTATCTATTGTCTCAATTGCTAAAGTGTAGAAAAACTCAATTTCAGTTCTTCCTTGAATAAATCCTAAGTTCATTTCTTTTTATCATCTTATTAGATTCAACAAAATCTACTATTTCTCAATATCATCTACAGAAAATCATATCAATGCACAATTAGTAAAGGCATGGGCAGCTATTGATTGGCTATTGATCATATGGAAGTGAGATCAATCCGATAAAATAAAATGCATTTTTTTCAAAGCAGCGATCATCGCACTACTGCTGTTTGGATGCATCCCAAGAACGCTGACTAAGCGTATGGAGAAAAAGCTTGACAGCAATTGCACCAGGATACCACAAGCAATACTGAACAAATCCTGGAGGCAACAACCCTTAAACAGCAGCAGTACGGCCACCAACCACTTATCTCAAAAAATCATCCAAATTAGACGAAGAAGACATTCAAGACTGCTTGAGAAGTAAGAACGAACTAATAAGCGATGTACTCCTATGAAATCTCGGACAGGAATGAGCAAGGGTTGGATGACCAACTAGAACCTATCTACGACAGCTCAGTAATGATACTGGATGTAGCATGGAAGACCTGCCAGGGGGTGATAGATGATAGAGGTGAGTGGCGAAGGACGGTTGGGGAATCTGTGCATGTAGCATGAGATGATGATGATGATGATTATATCTAACTATATATATATATATATGTGTGTGTGTGTGTGTGTGTGTGTGTGTGTGTGTGTGTGTGTGTGTGTGTGTGTGTGCAATTTGGCGTAATAGCTCAAGTGCTGGTCTCGAAGTAAGCAAGTTCTAACTCCAATCGTGCTATTGCATTTAACCCAAATTAGTATTAAATCTGGAGTTTTAAGTTGAAATGTATTTAGATTTAAAAAAAAAAAAATTTACTATAAATCCAATCGGTAAAAATAAGCCGGAAGTGGGCTAAATGAGGAGAAAACTCTTCACAGCTCTTCTACCCCATCCTTCCCTTCTTTTCTGTGTCTATTCTGAATTATTTTATACATTTGATCTGAAGAAGTTCTGTTATTTTTTGGTGTTTTTGATTTATATCAAAACCCTATAACAGGATGGAAATAAATTTATAATCCTAATGTGTCCGGTTTTTGTTTTTTCTTTAGGAAATATATATATATATATATATATATATATATGTGTGTGTGTGTGTGTGTGTGTGTGTGTGTGTGTGTGTGTGTGTGTGTGTGTGTGTGCATGTGTGTGTGTGTGAGTCTTTGTTCACGCTAGAATGCGAGTGCATGTGTGTGTGAATGTGTGAGTATGTATATATACCACAAATACATCTATGAGATAAGAACAAAATATACATGGGAGCTTTCTTACAGACAGAGTGATGTATTCATGGAGGCAAACACTCAGACACATACATACACAGAAATACATACTCATAAGTACATATATATTCATGTACATTTTGCATACATGCGCTCATGCATTTCTTCACTTAGATTTGCCAGTTGGCTGGTGTTGCAGAATACACCGATTGCATTTTTTCTGAGGAGTAAAACTCCACCCAATTAGTGTCCTGTTTATGACACAAAACAATTTGATTGCGAAGTTGCAGTAATGCTGGAACTTTAGGGAATATGGAGTACCCCTTCATTGCCATAACTCCCAGATCCACTCTGACCCAGAGTGTTAACACCTGATAGGGTCCTATCTATGGTTCTAATTAAACTAAATTGTGTACTCATGCTAAATTGAATTGTTTGAAATAGAACTGTTTTGTCATTGAAACTGTACTTACGCAAAATTGAATTGTTGGAAATAGAACTGTTTTTGGCAAAAACTATGCTCATAAGAAACTGAATTGTTTGAATTAGAACTGTTTGATTGAACTGAATATCTTGAAATAGAAATGGTTTTGACAATTAAACTGTGTACTTATGATAAACGGAATTATTTGAAATAGAACTGTATATTTGAATAAAATGAATTTGGCATTAAATAACCTAGAAAGGTTGTCATGCTATAAAACCCAAACAAACTGAAACAAACATCCCATGGACAAATATATGAAACTTCGTAAAGGAATTATGTAATTTTGTAAATTATAAGCATACATGCATGCGCGCGTACGCAGACCCACAAACAAAACATTATATATATATATATATATATATATATATATATATATATATATGTATATATATATATATATATATATATATATATTGGTATATATGCAAAATTTTGGCTTTTTAATGTATTCAAATACATCTATATTTGCTCTCTCTCTCTCTCTCTCTCTCTCTCGCACACACACACACACACAAACACACACACAGACACACATACTCTCACACATACACAAACGCACATATATATATATATATATATATATATATATATTTATGCACACATGTATATCCTCATCTATCTCTATGTGTACGTGTGCACACTTGAGGGTGGACGCGTGTATATACATTTGTGTCTATTTGAGAAAGTTTAACTATTTAATATTAATAGTTTTTTTTTAGGAAACCATCAGCTGAATATGTCAACATTTGATTCAAAACAATTTACAGAGAGCCATCGATTATTCATGATTATTTCCCTTTTTTTATTTACCTTTTGTATTAATGTATGGTGATTGAATAACCTGACTCGCATAATAAATAATGCTGTTTGAATTAAATGAGATTTTGCCGGAAAGACCGGCACTAGTGACAGTAAATGACATTTCTCCATTTTCCTATGAAGTTTCATTTTAGAGAACTGCTTTATCTTTTGATTATTTGTTTGTTCATCTCTTTTCTTTTCTTTTCTTTTCTTTTCTTTTTTTACTTGTGTTACTCTTCTGCATCTGATTTTATCACAATTTTTTTTCATTCCATTTACTTTTTTTTTTCCCTTTCTCTCCAACATGGACATTTTTCTCTTCCACTCAATCGGTGTCACGTTTTTCCTTGCTTTTGGTTTGGTTTCTTTGTTTAATGGTAAAGAAAACCTTCCAGGGTTATTTAATGCCAAAGCCATCTTTGTCGAAGCAAAGTACTAAGACTATTTATCCAATAGATGGGGAGCCGAGGAAAAGGTTTATTGTTGTTTATTTTTTACTGCTTAATATTCTCTTGGTACCATTTTCTTCTTCTTTTCACGTCTTCTTCAGAGATAATTTCTTCAATAATTTTGTCTTCATCGAATTCTTTCTTCAAAACATTCACGAATGATGGTTGTTTTGTAATGTTTACAGCTTATCAACTCTTTTAGGTTATCGAATAGCAAATCCTTTTTATATATATGTATATATTAGATAAATGATTTGTGGGTTCGTTATTTGTTTGGTTGTTTACGTTGTATCAACCATTTTAGGGTCATTTAACGCTGAATTAAATTTTAAACAATTCACTTTAATATGATTATTGTTTTTGTTTACAAACAGTTAAATATAAAACAGTTTAGCTAAATGTCAAAACAGTTCTATTCAAACAATTCAGTTTAGCATAAGTGCACAGTCTCAATGGCAAAAACAGTTATATTTCAAACAATTTAGTTTAGTATAAGTACACTATTTAGTCCTATTTAAAAACAGTTTTATTTCTTAGTTTAGCATAAGTATGCAGTTTCAATGTTAAAGATTGTTCTATTTCAAACAACTCAGTTTAGCATAAGTACACAGTTTAGATAGGACCCTATCAGGTGCTACCACTCTGGACTTGAGTGGACCTGGGGTCAATGCCAATGTAGGGCTATATCGCATTCCCCAAAGCTACAGTAAAACTGGAACCTCACCATCAGATTGTTTATTGTCATATCCAGGACACTCGTTGGAGCGGGGTCTTACTCCTCTGCAGAGAAACAGTCGGTGTATTCTAAAGCCCCAGCCGACTAGGCAAATATGATTTGTAAACGAATAGTTTGTTGCAGAGAATTTTTAAACGTGTTACGATTCATTTTTTTTTCCTTAGGTTTAAATAGTTTCCAGTATTGCTATTTAACACAAGTCATTCTATTTAAAATCATGCATTTGCAAATAATTAAATGGGTCTAAGTATTTCTATGTAATTCTAACAATCCAATCTAACAGTCTTTTGTTTACATACAGTTAAATGATTTCAAGTATAGTAAATGAATTAGCAGTTCTATTTGTGGCCCTAACTGATTCTACCAATGCAGGTCAGAGTGAACATCAGAATAATAGCAATGGTGGGTACTCTACATTCCCCAAGAAAACAAGAACTAGAGACTCACGATCAGATTTTTAGTGTCATACGCAGAACACTCGTTGTGAGTCTTACCCTCTGACACATTCGGCCAAAACTACAACCCCAGCCGATTGGGCAATATACTACAATGAGTCAAATGTTTTGCAATATTTTTGTCCCTCATTTTTTGTAGCGCGTACGTAGAATGACCAAAGTAGTTCAAACTGTGAAACATATCCACTGAGTTTAGTAGTATCACGGTAGGTTGGGCGCTGACATGTTGTGCAGTCCATGTGGGATTCGAAAGCCGAACAGGTGAACTTTCAACGTTATCAACTTCGAAAATTTATACTTTACAAGTATCAAATAGGGACATATGGAAAGCTCAAGGTACAGTTGATCACTATATAATAGCCATATTGTTAAAGAAATGTGGCTCATTTAGCAAGAAGGTCGATTATCAGGCAATGTAAGATGGGCCTAAAACTTTGGATTCCGAGTCCGTGCTCTAAGCTACTGCGGCAAATCATCAGAATATCATTCGAAAAGTATTAAGTGAGGTTAGCATCTCAAAGGCTTGTGTTGTTGTTCACTTGTGTTGTTGTTCGCTTGTGTTGTTGTTCACCACGGTTAAAACATCTGCGATTGATGACTTGTGCGTAATCTTACCAAAATATAGCAAATATTTTGACTCATTATATGATATAATATTTAAATGCTTATTTATTTATTCATTTATTTTGTCATATTTCTTCTTTTGAGTCTTTTTCTTCCTTTTCTTTTCTATTTTCTTCATCGTATACTTTGCCTTTTTGTTTTGTTTTTTCTAAAAAAAAAAATCCTTTTTCACTATTTTTTATTTACTTCCTTTTTTAAAAGTTATTCTTTTTTCTTTTTTCTTTAGTCATATTTTTCTCATGAACTCATTTTTTTCTTATTTCATTATAACTGCTATTATACTGTCCAAATTATCGAAATGACCCTTCTCTTTTTATTATACTCATTCAGGTATTTCCTTTATACTACGTCATTTTAACTTCTTTCTTTTTGCTTTTTTATCTTTCATCGTTCATCCTTTCTATCTCTTTCAACTAAATTCCCTTACTTTCTTCACATTTTTGGTTCTTTTTTCTATCTTTTGTATTGGTCACTACTTTGATTTATGAACGATTTGAAAAACTTTTTTGCTATTTTCTTATTATCATATCTTCAACTTTTTGTAACGTATACTTTCTTGTGTATCATCTGGTCCACCTAGTTGGCTAGGGCTGTGAAATACACCGACTGCATCTTTGCGCAGAGGTAAGACTCCCCCAACGAATTTTCTTGGATATGATACTAAACAATTTATGGTGTGGCTCTAGTAATGCTGAAGCTTTAGGGAATGTGGAATGACTGTTTATTGCCATCGTTCCGAGATCCCCATTAGCCCGGAGTGGTAGCTCCTGATATATCCTATCAATGGGTTGAATTTGACATTTAGACTGTGTACTTTGACATTTAAATTAGGTGCAAACAAATGACTCATGCAGAACTGAAATAGAACTGTTTGAAATAGAACTATTTGATCATTTTTCTGGGTTTAAAGATATGACTGTTTAATTGAATTGTTAGCGTTAAATGGTAGTACTTTGAAACATTTAACTGTGTGCAGAAAAATCATTAATAGTAAATAGAATTATATGTATTAGATTGAAATGAATGAGACCATTTAACTGTGTGCAAAAAATGAGCTAAGGTCGTCTAAAGATATTTCAACAAAATGTGTTTAGAAATCGGGTATTTAATATATATGTGTAAAAATGGATTTGGCATTAAATGACCTACAATGGTTGATATACCATAAAACCAAACCAAACCAAACCTTTTGTTTCATCTCGATTTTTTTTTTCATTTTTACAAGAATCCCTTTTGTTCAATACTTCATGTTTTCTTCCACACTTTTAAAATATTTTCTCTTTTTTCTTTCCTTTCTACTTTTATTCTTGATTCATATTTCTTCTTTTTAACACATTTTCTTTCTCATTCTATAATGACTATTGTTATGCAGCCACAATGAACTTAGGTTTTTCTTTCTTTGATATAATTATCCTCCTGTTATGACCTTTATTATTCTCCGTTCTTTTAAATTCTTTTTCTACATTCTAATTTCGATCTCATTTCTCTCTTCTATAATCTATTTTTTCTAGTCATATACTCCAACAATTTATTTTCCAACACCTCTTTTTTTCCAATCTTTTTTTTAACAGAGTTCCCCTTTTCTATACTTCACTTTTCTTTCCTTGTTTTAAGATATAGTTTTTCTTCATTTTAATCTTCTATTCTTCACATTTTTCTTCAAAAACATCTTTTTTCTTATTATATTATGACTAATTTTGTGTCATTCATATGATCTTAATTTTATAGTTTTTTCCTAATTATCATCCAGCTATTTCCATTATCTTTGGTCATTTTAACTTATTTTTACACGTCATATCTTATTTCTATCTCATTCTCGAAAATATCTTTCCTTTCTTCTCTAAAATATTCCTTTATTTATTTCTTTGTTCTTTTTAGATCTGTTATGTCGACCACAAATTTGATTTGATACTTACTTTCGCTTTTAAAACTCCATCCATTTTTGAGTTCTTCTTTAAAATACCCTCCTGGGAATAAGTTTCCATACGGAAGAGATTTTTCTCTCACCTGTCAAATGCGTCCTTTTTTTGTTCGTAAGAGGAATATTTTCTGAAATTCTAATCTCCTGACATTGTTCTGAATTTAACACCACAGAAGGCTAAAAATTTATAACTCCCAGTGAGAATCGATATCATTCTATTTTTCATTTAGCTCAAATTAATAATTATATGTTATAATCAGGAACAGTTATTCATTTATTTTTCTTTCAATTAAATATTAAGTTCATTTGTTACAAATTTTATTTCCTACGTTTTTTTTCGGTTTTTTCTTTTTATTATTTATTTCCTTTTAGCTTTTAATCATTTATTGATTTATTGATTGATGGTAACGGTATGTCAATCTGTGCGGGGTTATATTATGCTAAGAGGTTTGGGAATCTCGGACATTGTTTATATTTACATTTTTGTTTTAGTGGTTCTTAAGAAATTTTTAGGGCACACTAATATGATATCAAGATATTCAAATAAATATAATTTGCACACAATTATATTGCTTCAAGTATTCTTATCTAATAGTAATAAGGATTTTTTTCGAGTAGTTCTTTTAATTCAATATAAATCATTTCTTTGCAAACAGTTATATTGTTTCATATGGTTTATTTCTTTATCAAAATAGATGGATTATTGGCAATCATATCTAAATGTTACTTGCATGGCTTATCTTACATTCTTTTTTCACTGTGTCTCTAAAATATCTGTATACTTATCTTATTAATTGAATATTTTAGTGTTGAAGATGTTATTGTCAAGACAATTTAGCCTCTGTATTCGGTACTAAATACTATAACAATGATTGGTATATACTAAAAAAATCATCATCATCATCATCCTGTCGTGCCGTAGGCACAGATATCCCTGACCCTCTCTCGACACTTCTCCCTATCGTTCATCGCCTCCGGCAGGTCTTCAGGGCCACACCCCGTATCCTCACATAGCTGCTGGATGTATGTTCGTGCTGGTCATCCTGCTTTTGCCCGGCCATATGTGGGGGTCCATAGGAGTACATCACTTATGAGCTCGTCCCTGCTTCTCCAGCAATGACCTGCATGTCTGGTTCGTCTAATTTGGAGTTTTCGTGATGGGAGACAGGTGGCCGTATAGTTAGTGCCTTGTGGGGTGGTGCCACCAGGACTTGTTCAATATTGCTCGCAACATTCTTGTGTAATTGCCGTCTAGCTTCTTCTCTAGCCGTTTACTTAGCGTCCAAGTAGTGCATCCATACAGCAGTATCGATACGACCGCTGCCTGGAAGAAACTGCGTTTAATTTTATCGGTCAGGTCTGATTTCCATATCATAGATAGCTTATCGATAGCTGTCCATGCCTTCGTTAGCCGCGTGTCGATGTCTTTTTCGGTTGATGAAACACTGCTTCCTAGGTAGGTGAATTTATCTACCAGTTTCAGAGAGGTTCCGATAGCTGATTATAAGTTTTGTAAAGCAGAATGATACATAAAATGTAATGGATAAGCAAGTAATACGGTTACTGGGATAGTTGGTGCTTGAAATGAATCTAGGCGAGTCTCTACTCACCAGGGTCCAATATTAACAGTAGTATATCCATTGATGCTCTAACACTGAATAAACAAAAGGAAAAACAAGATAAGCTCATTTATACATACGTTTACATTTAATGCATAGATAATAAATATACAAGAATTATTAACAAGAATACAAAAAAGTGTTCAAACTGATAAATTGAGCGCATACTATTCGACGTAAAAGCAGAACAATCAAAGGTTTTCACAAAATTGTAAAATTTGTCTTCGGTGGTTTAGCCTTGCGGTATTGATTCTAAAACTGCCTCAAAATTTAGGAAATTTATTAAACAGAATATCTTGTTAGCTTTAATGAAAAAAAAAAATCTTTACCCACGGAAAAGAATAGGAGACGATATACATTATAGGATTGTCGCAGGTCTAAATGACACGCTCACGAAAATCAAGAGGGACAATTATTTATTGTATCTTTAAACTGCTATATAAATACGAAAATGTATTTGTTTCAGTAATATTTTTAGGATATTGTAAAATGGTCAGTTTCCTTGTAATTTGCTTTTAGGGGTGAAACCCAAATGAGATGGAATTGATCAGGCTTAATCTCACAATTTGGTGTTTTTCGTTTGGCAAATCTTATCATATAATATTATTCTTCTAACTTTTCCTCTAGCCTACCTAGCAACAAGAAGATTGCCATTTGCAATAAACATAAAATACACATGCGTGTGCATGTGTATGTATGCGCGCTTTCAAAAGATCTTCTCAATTTCTTAAGGTGTGTAGGTCAAGGCCTTATCAAATCAGTGACAATGCGACGGCGTTCGTAACAAGTAGTGGAGAGTTGGATAATAGCTTGTCGAAGTTAATACATAATAACATACCGAAGTAAATAGTAAAAGTGTTAACTGATTGTTAGTCTGTTTGGTTTTCAGGTAAAGAATGAATCAGTTGGGTTAACAGAGGCTTAGAATATTTACTACCTCTGTAGTAGGCGACAGAATAAAATGATGTTTTATGAGTATTTTTCTAACTCTTTAAAATGATAGCTTTGAAGAGCTACACACGACTCAAAGAACTGGCATTAAAATCGAAAAAAAAAAAAAAGAAATCAATTGGGAATTTAAATACATGGAAATTATTTGTCCTTTCTTTTTGTCACCCGAATTGACGAAATGATTTGCGGCTTTTGAGTCCTAGCCAAGACCCAGTAGCTGTACGTAACAGTATGCTTATTATTTAATTTTCGTTATATATATATATAAAACATCATTTTATTCTGTCGCCTACTACAAAGGTAAAAAAAAAAGAAAAAAGAAATCAATTGGGAATTTAAATACATGGAAATTATTTTCCTTTCTTTTTGTAATCCGAATTGACGAAATGATTTGCAGCTTTTGAGTCCTAGCCAAGACCCAGTGGCTGTACGTAACAGTATGCTTATTATTTAATTTTCGTTATATATATATATATTCTAATCGACTAAATTGTTTTACCAGGTGCAACTATCACGAGTCAACTTAAGAATTGTTTGAATTTACCGCGCCAAACTTAGAAATTTAGCATAAATTAGTATAGATTCTTGTGCCGACAAATGCAAACACTCCCAGTTATCACAAATTACCCCCCCGCAAAAAAAAAAAAAAGAAAACGGCCAAACCAAACGCTAAAGAAATATTTGGAATGGAACATTCTAGAATCAGGTGGCATTATAAATATAAGGAAAGACATAAAAGCTTCATAAATATATGGATATATAGAAAAAAACTAAACAATTGTGAGGAAAGACTCGTTGGGTAGAGGTTAGTACAATTTTCTTTTTTTAAAATAACACTGGATTTTCTATGACTTGTAAAATCTGCTGGTGAATTTTTGTTATATTTTAAACTAAGAATCTTGATTTATTTCTAATCGACTAAATTGTTTTACCAGGTGCAACTATCACGAGTCAACTTAAGAATTGTTTGAATTTACCGCGCCAAACTTAGAAATTTCAGCATTCCACCTCCACTAAAAATAAATAAATAAAATAAAAACCTGGTAGGGCCTGTATCGGATGACAAGATAAAATATACCCAAAAATTTCTTTGAATATACGTCAGTCCTGGACTTTAACTAAGTTAAAACTTAAGGTAAAAGGATTTATTTTTATTTCATTTTATTTCTATTTTTATTTTTTATTTTCTACTTTTATATTTATTTTATTTTATTTATTTATTTATTTATCTTTTTTATTTTTTATTTTTTTCACGTACACATGAGAAGCAGCATCGTGTACGTGAAGGTGTTCGAATTCACAATGCCTAATATTTCCTGAACGTGTGAGTCATGTGGCTTAACGCTCAGGATTGTCATTTCGATCGGGGAACTACTGCTGCCCATCTATAAGAGTGGCTTCTATAGATGAGAATAAAAATAGCCATCGAAAGATAACCATGACTCATACTCAAACCACATTCACAAACCGCATCGCTCTTCGTGCGGGTAAAAAAGGGGCGTGTCCTGCTGAGGTTGGAGCCCTGGCCTCAGTGTTCGAAAAATCAGCTACAGAGCTCAAACAAACGCTACTAAAATGCAAACAAACAATACAGATAGCAACATTTAACGTTAGAACCCTAAATAGAATAGGTCAACTACCAGAGCTAACTGCATCCGCCGTAGAATATAAGACAGACATAATCTGTATACAAGAACATCGATACACTCACACCGAAGATATCAAATATCACGAAACTGGCAATGGATGGATGCTGGTGACTGTATCGGCATGGAAAAACTCTGTCAATGCATCGGTAGGAGGGGTGGGAATGCTTATAGGACCAAGAGCGCTAAAAACACTTAATAGCATTGAGAGAATACAACCTAGGATGATGGCCGCAACGTTTAATGGCAACCCCAAAGCAACGATCATCTCCTGCTACAGCGAAGAAACCGAACTAGTCACCTTCTACGAGGAGCTATCCTCCCTAGTACGTAGCATTCCGAAACACAACCTGCTAGTCATTGGCGGAGATATGAATGCACAAATCGGGAAAAACAGAAACAACAAATACAGCCTACACAACACGTCAAACAGGAATGGACAACATCTAATTGATTTCATGATAGACAATAAATTAACATGCCTCAATACAAACTTTAAAAAAAGGGTGGGAAAATTATGGACCAACACATACGCGAACAAGAGTAAAGCACAGATAGACTACCTCTTTATGAACAGAAAATGGAAAAATAGTGCGATGAATAGCGAGGCATACTCCACTTTCGAGGGTGTGTCCTCCGATCATCGAATAGTCACGATCAAAATACGTCTAAGCCTACGAAAAAACGCCACACAAACAGTGACAACTAGGTGCTATGACTGGGCCCTACTTAACAACAGAGACATTAGAGACAAATATGCATTAAAATTAAGAAACAGATTCGAAACACTACAAGAGATGACAGAAAAAGTTACCCCAAATGACGAATATGAAAACTTTGTTGAAGCACACCTAGAGGCGGCATCAAAGTGTATCCCAACAAAACCTAGAACTAAATATAGAGTCCCTTGGGAAACGTCAGAGGTTAGAGAAAAACGTGCACTCGTGAAAACTGCCTCCAAAATCTATCGGAAGAACCCAACAAACGCAAATGCCCGAAAACTAGAAAAGGCACAATATCAATTAGCAGGAATATATCTAAAAGAACAGGCAGAATACATACAAAATCAGATAGATAAGATTAGAGACTCGGTGGAAGATAGACAATCCAGGATAGCCTGGCAAACAATAAACGAAGTAAGTAGAAGGAAGAGCACAGCCAAAGCAAAATTGAAAGCTGCAAGCCAACAAGAAAGAGTAAAACTGTGAGAACAGCATTTCAAAAATCTACTAGGAAGCCCACCGAAAATAACGGATGAACCGATCACCAGAATTATCAGTAAGCAATTAGACATTAAACTAGGGCCTTTCACCAAAGAAGAACTCGACTCGGTTCTAAAAAAATTAAAAGTAGGAAAGCTGCAGGGCTAGACGAGATCCCCCCTGAAGTGCGGAAGACTAGACAATTCGACGATATACTGCTCCGGCAATGCAACGCTGTCGATAGTCAAAATAGGATAGAAAGATGGATGAAGGGATGCATCCTTCCTTTCCCTAAAAAAGGCGACCTCGGATTAGCCAAGAACTACCGAGGGATAACACTTACATCCATAGCAGCCAAAATCTACAATGCCCTACTACGGAACCGCATAGAACCCAAAATAGACAACATCCTTAGGAAAAACCAAAATGGCTTCCGGAGAAATAGATCCACAACCTCACAAATATTGACCATCCGTAGAATCCTTGAAGGCGTCCGGGCAAAAAACCTTCAGGCGACATTACTATTTGTCGACTTTACCAAGGCCTTCGATTCCATCCACAGAGGGAAAATGGAACTAATCCTACAAGCATACGGCCTACCTAAAGAAACCGTAGCAGCAATAATGATCCTCTACAAAAACACCAAATTGAAAGTACGTTCACCAGATGGAGACACGGAATACTTTGACATTGTTGCAGGAGTACTACAAGGAGACACGCTAGCCCCATACCTCTTTATCATCTGTCTAGACTACGTGCTTAGAGCTTCGATCGACAAAATCAGAGAAAATGGCTTCGAGCAGACTAAGAAAAGAAGCAAAAGGTACCCCGCAAAAACAATCACAGATGCCGACTACGCTGATGACTTGGCGTTACTGGCGAATACGCCTAATCAAGCAGAGACACTACTGCATAGTTTGGCACGAGCTGCAGCAGGCATTGGCCTCTATGTCAATGCGCACAAAACTGAATATATGTGTTACAACCAAACGGGCAACATTACCACTCTAGACGGAGCCTCTCTGAGGCTAGTGGACAAATTCACCTACCTAGGAAGTAGCGTCTCATCAACAGAAAACGACATCGACACACGACTGACGAAAGCATGGAAGGCTATAGATAGGCTCTCAATAATATGGAAATCAGACCTGACAGATGAAATTAAGCGCAGTTTCTTCCTGGCAGCGGTTGTATCGATACTGATATATGGATGCACTACATGGACGCTAGCCAAACGGCTGGAGAAGAAACTTGACGGCAACTACACAAGAATGTTGAGAGCAATGGTGAACAAGTCCTGGCGACAACACCCCACGAGACGCCAACTGTACGGCCACCTGCCCCCCCCATCACGAAAACTATACAGGTCAGACGAGCCAGACACGCCGGACACTGCTGGAGAAGCAAGGACGAGCTCGTAAGTGACGTACTACTATGGACCCCCACATATGGCCAAGCAAAAGCAGGACAACAAGCCCGAACTTACATACAGCAGCTATGTGAGGACACAGGATGTAACCCAGACGACCTGCCGGAGGCGATGAACGATAGGGAAAAGTGGCGAGAGATGGTCAAGGATATCCGTGCTGGCGGCACGACATGATGATGATATATATATATATATATATATATATATATACATATATATATATTGCAATCCTCAGGCAGACTGTTTCCTTGTCTCACAACACAGCAGTGTGGCTAAACACTCAGGACGCTTCAAACTGGGATTGAAACCCGCCCAAGTTTACGTTAGACTTAGAATCATACCACTCAGCCATCAATATTTTGTCATATATATTGATATATGGAGGAACTCGACGTAGTACCAATAAAAATTAAAAATAGGAAAGCTACCGGTCTTGATGAAATACCTCCAGAAGTATGGAGGATGCGGAAATTCGATGATTTATTACCCCGATACTACATCGCCGTATATAACCAGAACACAATAGAGATGTGGACAAAAGGGGGCTTCCTCTCTTCCCCGATGAAAGGTAACAGCGGAATTACCCAGAACTATCGAGGTATAAGGCTTACTTTCAAATCGGCTAAGATTTATAATACTCTGCAACTCAACCACATCGAACCAGAAATTTTTAAAATTCTTACAAAAAGTCAAAATGTTATTCGGAGAAACCAATGCACAACAACACAGATTCTGAAAATCCGATGAAAAAAACTCGAGGTGACTCTTTTAATCGTAAATTTCTCAAAGGCATTTGACTCTGTACACAGAGAGAAGATGGAGGCAATACTTCAAGCCTATCGTCTCCTCAAAGCAACTGTCACAGCCATAATGATGCTTCATAAAAACACAAAGGTAAAGGTTCGCTCACCAGATGAAGACACAGAGTTCTTGGACATTTTTGCTAGTGTTCTTCAAGGGTATTAAGGGAATACATTACCCCCCTATCTATTCATAATCTATCTAGACTATGTACTTCGAACGTCGATCGATCTAATGAAAGAAAATAGCTTTACACTAAAATAAAGCAAGCAGCAGGCGATACACCACAGAAATTATTACGGACGCAGGCTACGCAAATGACATAGCACTTCTTGCAAATACACATACCCCAACTAAATCCCTGCTGCATAGTATAGAGCAAGTGGCAAATGGTATTGGTCTCCATGTGAATGCAGACAAAATGGAGTACATGTGTTATAATAAAAAAGGAGTTATCTCCACTCTAAATGGCGGTTCTCTGAAATCAGTGAATAAGTATACGTACCTTGGTAGGCACGTCTCCTCAACTGAAAATGACATCAATATGCACATAGTGATGACATGGACTGCTATCAATAATTTATAGATCATATGGAAGTTGGGCCTATGCGATAAACTAAAATGCGATTTCTTCCCAGCAGCAGTTGTGTCAATTCTAGTATTCTACTTGGACACTGATTTAGCGTATAGAGAAGAAGTTAGACGGAATCTGCACGAAAATGTTAGGAGCTATACTGTACAAATCCTGGAAGAAACACCCCACAAAGCAGCAGAGCAGCCACTAACCTCCCATCTCTAAAACCATCCAAATATGATGAACCAGACATGCGGGACAATGCTGAAGTAGTAACTACGAAATTATAAGCGTCGTTCTCCGATAGACCCCTTCATACGGACGTGCAAGTTTTATCCGACAAAGAAGAATTAATCTACAACAACGGTGTACGGACAGGATGTAGTGTAGAAGACCTGTCGGAAGGGATGGATGATAGAGATGAATGGCAAGAAAGTCATGAAAATGCGTGCTGACAGCACGATATGATATATATATATATATATATATATATATATATATATAATCACACACACACACACACGCATATATATATATATATATATATCTTGATGTTGTAGCAATTTAAAAAATGTGGTGCGTAAAACCATTGGACGAAAATAAGACAAAAATGGTTTATAAATTATAAATATTGTGCAGTGTATACTAAAGTGTTGAGTTGTAAATGCCTATGATAATCTCATCATGAAATATATATATATATATATATATATATATATATATATATATATATATATATATATATATAATCAATGAAAACTATAATTACACATCATACGATTATATTTTACCGTTTCCGTTGATAATACTATAAACCACATAAATCTTTAAGTTTGTGTTGGTTTAGATTCTTTATATAATGGCATATCAATCTTCGTGGCTTATTTAATGCTAAAGCTAACCCTTTAGAAGGAATATAGCTGCGGAATATTCAAGTAACATACGTTCAGTGCTCATAATCATAATATTTTCATGTTTTATATCTTCTCAGTTGTCATAGAGTCGAATAATTCTGCAAACATATTTTTCCTATTTGAATTTTTCTTTTTTAATCTCTCTCACACACACACACACACACTCATATATATATATATATATATATATATATATATATATATATATTAAAGAGTTTGGATGATGAATCCGAAAGTTTAAAAAAATAAATAAATAAAATATTAATATGTATTTTTAAGTGGCAAAGTTAATGGATAAAGACATTATTTTAAAAATTTTCGAATACAAAATGTGACGTCAGTTAAGAGCAAAAAGGAAACGTGATAACATTGAAGAACGCAATCACTTTTTCTTCATTTTTCATTCGAAAATATTTTTCAGTTGAGATGTACTTCATAAAAAAAGTAATGATGATAGAATATACTGAAATGGTGCCATATATAAAGTGCAACATATGCATTTTTTCTTTATTTTTATTATATATATATATATATATATATATATATATATATATATATATATATATATCAATACACAACTTCACACACACAAATATGAGCACACATATGCAAGAATATATATATATATATATATATATATATACATATATATATATACACAACTTCACACATACAAACATGAACACATATATGCATGAATATATATATATATATATATATATATATATATATATATATATGTGTGTGTGTGTGTGTGTATGTGTGTGTGTGAAATTTATATATATATATATATATATATATATATATATGAAATTTTTTTGGCCATCCTTATATATATATATATATATATATATTATTTTTTTTATTTATATCCTTTTACATATATATATATATATATATATATATATAAGGATGGTAAAGAAAATTTCATGTAAGTAAGAGCTACATAAAATGAATTTTAGATGTTGAATAACCTCAAAATAAGTAGAAAATTTTTTATAGATTTTTTGTTGATCCAATGGCACCAACATTAATTCTTCGGATTCAATTCGATTTCATGACTTTCTTCGGCAACTTGTTGGAGACATATGTCTTTATAGTAGTGCAGATCATTAAATCTACGTGAGGCTTATCGCAAGCCTCTCTGCATTCACGTGTTAAAAATCATCACTCTTTCAAACATTTCCAGGGGACAGGTATTGTTATAGCTGTCAATCTACATCCAAATACTAACATTTTTTTGAAGAATGTATCGTGGCAGCATTGTATCTTCGAGTCGGATGTTGGTTTTCAAAGAAACTCCCAGACTTACAAGTGAGGATTTCGTGATCCGCGGAATAGTAAATTGTCATGTGACATATTTATTAGGAAGTAATGATATATAATAGTAAACAGGTCCTCGCCAACTGTAAATATTCCCTCTATTTTTTTCTTCTTTTTTATTTGCAATTAATTTCTTGATATAAACACATGTAAAATTTTCAAATATCGAGAAGAAATAAGTAATCCAGCGTAGCCTATATTTGGTATTTTTTATATACTCGCTTAAAAGCCGCCTTTATTGGCTAATAAGTTCAATTTCCAGTCATATTCTATTCAAATAATTTATATCATATGATATAATGTACATTGATATTGTGGTTTATACTATTATAAGTGATTTATTTATTTATCGGTAAATATAAAATACGAAACATGATCTCGCCAAGAGAAAGCATTTCTCTCTGTTTCTTTTTTTTTTTTTTAGATAAATGATTTCTGGTTGTAAATCAAAGTTTTTATTCTTCACTCTAAAGAAATTTTCATCAAGCATTTCTTTAAAGTTTAAATGGTGTACCATATAGTAGCATTGACACGGGTAAAGTTTTGAAAAATTCCCGTTTTATTTTATCTGAAAATCAGATTTTAATATGGACGTTAATCTTTCAATAGCACATCATCATCCATGTAAGACGAGCAAGACAAGGTGAGCACTATTGATGAAGTAAAGGCAAACTCATAATATACGTTCTTGAAAGGACTCCTGCACATCAACACACCATCGTAGGACAACTAGCAAAAACTTAGATTCATAAGCTATCTGTGGACGCTAGACACCTTCAAGAGGACTTGTCAAGAGCGATAAGTGATAAGAACAGATGGTGAGAGCAAGACAGGAAATCCCTTCTCCCGAAACGATTTGATGAGGAATCTTATGATAGGAAATTTTTATGTAAATTTTTCAGATATTGAGAACTTATAAGCGATCTAACATAGCCTATTTTTAAATTTTTTACTAACGTTAATTTAAAAGCCGCTTGTAATTTGCATTTAAGATCATTGTTCGAATCATATCCTATTCTATAACATTTATATTATACATATTTACCGACACCTCCGCTCGGGCAGGATATTACACAAGATCAATTTTTAAGCGGAGTTTAAAAGTTTTGATTTGAGAGTTTTTCTTCTCCTAGACTAGTTGCCTCACCAAGGCTAAAGAAAATAGTCTGCCCTACTATTTACCCATAGCTGGAGTGGGGAGAATAGTTGGATTCATATCTTTCCCAAGGGTATTACTACTATGTGAAATGCAATCAGTCTCGTCCAGGATTTGAACACGTGTCACCGTGTCCATTTCCTGCGACGATAACCATTACAACACGGGCACCTCCCTATTTATATATAACATTTGTATTATAATGTGTATAGAGTGCGTTGTTATGCTGTTACAGATTATAACAATAATCTTGATAACAACTATCTCTTTTCAGAACTCCTAAGTTTGGCGTTAAGGCTTTAAGCGTTTATGTGCCTTCCACAAAACTCGCAGCGCCATTTGGCTTTTTGACCTCTCCCGATGAGTTAGGAGGGCATTTAGGTCGTTGGATACATAAGGGCTACCGCATTAAACTAGTGAAAACACTTTAGAAAGACTTAACGGTTACTATAAGAAAGGGAGGAAAAACACAAAGAGTTATCTGTTGTTACCCAAATATACTGTATAGCATTTATTTAGTCATCAACGACATGATTTTTCTCTTTCTCACTTTCTCTCTCTCTCTTTCTCTCTTTCACGCACGCACGCACGAACCCATACACACCCACATATTCTGGGTATACTGATTATCCTTGGTATTATACTAAATTGCATCTGATGGTGAGGCTCAGGTTGTGGAGTTTTGGGGAGTGTGGAGAGCTCCTTCATCCCCATTACTTCAAGATCCACTCTGATTTTATTCCCCATCTATGTGTCAACTATATTTTTTTGAAAATTATTAGAATTAGATATAAATACTTGATATCAAATATAGCCGTGTGCAAAAAATTTCGAAGAAATTATACAGAAAATGTATATACATATACATATATATATATATATATATATATATATATATATATATATACCGAAACGCTCAGCAAGATGGGCTGACGTATCGTTAAAAGCAAAATTATGGTGTAAGATATATACGGATAGTAATGTATTAGTGAAGGCTAGGGTATGGTTTTAACTTGATAATTGGATTGGCTGTACTCAAAATAATCCTGTTAAACATAAACAGCTTCAGCAGATTCCTCTCGAGAAAGACGGTTAATGTTACAAAAGCTAGAAGAACGGCAGCAGCAACTAAGGAAACTCGTTCTTATCTCAGAAATGACGAACATTTTGAAAACGTCATTTAAAGCGTAGGATTCTCATTGAAATGAGCGATAGTCTCATGGAGTTAAAAAATATTCTTCGTTGACTGCGAGCCTTGAGCGCGGAAAACAATGTGTTGGGAATACAGTAACAAGATCAAAATAACCAAGATTGCCAGCGCGCATTTACTTAATATTTAAGTTTGGATATAATTATTTTGAAAATGGGGTCGAGATTTAATGATAATGTCCAACTGCCCAGTCGGCTTGAGCTGTAGAATACGCCGACTGCATCTCTGCAGAACGGTAAGACATCACCACCAACGAGTGTCCTGGATATGTCACTAAATCATACGATGATGAGGCTTCAGTCTTGGAGCCTTGGAGAATGTGAATTACGCCTTTATTGCCATTAATCTCGGGTCCACTCTAATCCAGGGTGGCTGTACCTGTTAAAGTCCAATCTATTGGTCAAATAATTTACAATACTGGAAACCATTTAACTGATTAATTGTAAATTTAATTACTGCTATTTGATAGTAATGATTGGAACCGTTAATCTGGGTGCAAACAAAAATAGCAATACTTGAAACCATTTACCATTGTCAAAAAGGATTTATATTGAATAGAATTGATTATGTTAAATTGCAATTTTTCAAATCATTGTACTGTGTGCAAACAAACGAACTCTGACTTGTTTTAAAATAATGTAATAACTGTTAGCTAACAATTCACACACACACACACGCATATATATATATATATATATATATATATATATATATATATATATGTGTGTGTGTGTGTGCGTGTATGTGTGTGTGTTTGTGTGTGTTTGAATCTAATTATTCTCTCTCTAGCTATGAGTGAAAAAATTAGGTAGAGTGAGCTCTGGCAACCGGTTTAGGGAAATGGAAAACTGAATCCAAACTTGTTAAACTTCGCCTAAAAGATTGAACCTGTGTTGCATCACACTCATGCAGAGAGATTGTTAAATACATATATATATAATATGATATACATGGATAACGAGTATTTGGCATTAAATAACCCACAAGAGTTGATGTGTCATAAAACACAAACAATCATTACTAAAACATATTATAAGCATTTGGATATAGAATTTTCAATTCTACTGAATCAGATAAGTGCTGTTAATTTGTTGTATCATATTATGGCATTGAATCTAAAGGCATGAAAAGAAATCTGCACACTTTTTTACTGACTATATCTGAATTGTTCACAGGCAACAGACGCTGACATTAATGAAAATCTTTCCAAGAATTAATCTTATAACCTACAACCAGTCTTTAACAAAAGCTTGGGTATCTTGAGAACAATTCCCATAAGTTTGCGATATGGAGAGCATTCAATCAATGGTCACATATTTGAGGAGTAAAATGGATCAAATGTGACCAAACTGTGTAGAAATTATTAATATAGAGAAAACTTATTCTTACATGATTGTTGACAAGAAGGAAAGATTAAAAAAATAACTCCAAGTTGAATTTTCTATTATTTGAGATGTGTATCGTGGGTGAATAAAACTACATTTTGGAAGAAATAATTTTTTTTTCTATCTGATAAACATTTCGGACTAATTACAAACTCTGCCTTAATTGTAGGTTAGTTTTTTGGGTTCATGGCATATAAACCTTTGTAGGTTATTTAACGCCAAATCCATTTTTGCAGATAGTCCGTTTTATTTCAAACAATTCAGTTTCGCATGAGTACACAATGTAATTGTCAAAAACATTTCTATATCAAGCTATTTAGTTTATTCAAAAAGTTCTAATTCAGCTAATTCAGTTTAGCATAAGTACAGATTTTGTTTACATCAAGTTAAATGTCAAAACAGTTCAATATTAAACAATTCAGTTTGGTGTAAGTACAGTTTCAATGTCAAAAACCGATCCATTTCAAACAATTCAGTTTAGCATAAGCACGCAGTTTAAACGTAAGTACAGTTTAATTGTCAAAAACATTACGATTTCAAACTATTCAGTTTAGTCAAACAGTTCCAATTCAAACAATTCAGTTTAGGTTAAGTATGTAGTTCGTTCTTTTTAACCCTTTGATAGGACCCTTATCAGGTGCTACCATTTTGGGCCAGAGTGGACCTAGGAGGAATGGCAATGAAGGGATACTCCTCATTTCCCAAAGCTCCAACATCACTGGAACCTCATCAGATTGTTTAGTGTCATATCAGAACATTCATGGGATGTGGGTCTTGCCCCTCTGCAGAAGTGCAGTCGGTGTATCCTACAGCCCAACCCGACAGGGCAATGTCTTACTTGTAGTGCACATTTGGCGATATATGGATTGATTTCCTTGTTTAATGAAATATAAGTCTTCAGAAGTTATATAATGCTTAATCCATCCATGAAGAAGGACAGTAGCAGTTGTGGGATGATGAAGGAGTTCATACTTTTCTCAAAGATTTTAGTCGGAAAGTTAACGTAATATCATAAGTGGACCAATATATATAAGGATTTTTGGTTTGTTACAGTTTCTTAGTTTAATGACATATCAACATACGTGGGTTATTTAATACTAAAACCATCTTTATTCAAGGACTGTAGGGCCACCACTTAACCCTTAGCTGAGGGTATAATGGGGTTCATATATTTTCTCTGTGTATTAGTCTTAACATAAATGTAAAAGCGAGGCTGGTGTTCGATATCTTTACACTACAATATCGTAGTCCAGTACTTTATACAGTATATATATATATATATATATATATATATATATATATATATATATATATATATATATCATATGGGGGGAATTCCTGTGAACTGCATCCAGTGTACACACAGAACTGATCGGTCAACAATTGCAGGTTCATCAAACTATTTTTTAGTAGAAATTAATTTTTTTCTATGTTGTGTCTTCAACTGTTAGAGCGCGATCGAAAATACCACATGATTACTAAGTTAGAAATTGAAGTGAAAACTTCTTTATTCCCAAAATTAGAGATTCTTAACTTTTTCACAAAGGATCTTACAATGTTCCACAAATACATTCATGATACTATACTTCTAATACAAATGATTTTAGAGTTTGTTGCAGAAGAAATTATATCTCAAAAGTGACTTCGTAAATAAAGGAAATTTCTTTAATTTTGGCTGACAATATTAGGAAAGTGATGGATAATTCCTCTCGTAGTTCATAGATATAGCAATGTTTAATCTAAAAATTTCGAACAATATTTTAGAAAGAAATCTGTATCACTGATTAAGAAGATTGTGTCTTTTATAGAATGATTTGATATGTGTATATTGGCAAAATGAAGATTTAACATAAAACAAACCGTAATCCCGAAAGGGAGCCCACGCAGAGAGAGAGAGAGAGAGAGAGGGGGAGAAAGAGAGAGAGAGGGGTGGAGAGACAGAAACTAAAACAATGAATAATAATTTACAGGAAACGTTTCTGCAAGTCGTAGAATCTTTCAAAGAATTTCCAAACTTAATATCAAAAAATGTTTTAAGAAAATGATTGTTTATATTTATTTAGTTATTGCAAATTAGGATTATAGTTAGTTGTTTCAGCTGGAGATGTAATATAATGACAAAACAGTATCGATTAGTCAGTACTAAAAATGAAACGCAGTTATTTTCCAAGCTGTGGTGGTATCGATACTGCTATATGGATGCACTACATGGATACTAAATAAACGCATGGAGAAAAAGTTTGACGACAATTACACAAGAATGCTCCGAGCAATATTGAACAAGTCTTAGAGGCAGCACCCAACAAAACAGCAGCTATACGGCCAGCTACCACCCATCAAGAAAACTATCAAAGTTAGACGAACCCGACTCAGGACACTGCTGGAGAAATAAGGACGAGGTCATACGTGACATACTCCTGTGGACCTTTTCACATGGACGAACAAAGGCAGGACAATCAGCTAGAACCTATATACAACAGCTCTGTGTCGATACAGAATGTAGCCTGGGAGACCTCCTAGGGGCGATGGACGATAGAGACTGGTGGCGAGAAAGGGTCAGAGAGATATTTAACTGGAAGAGCAAACTTGAGTAAATGACAAGTTTGTTTTTATCTTGTTAATTTTATCTATTAAAACTTGCAGGAACGGGAATTTGTAAAATAGTAATTTACGAAGATCTTTGCTTCGATATGGCACGAAGCCGAATGAATTGGGCACGTAATGAGAGTCAAACTCTTACGTGCTAACCATTACACCCCCAGAAATGCCAGGGAATGTGTAAAATACGTCTTGCTAGAATGGGTGTTTGTCTAACGTGCGATGCAAAAATTGAGTTGCGTCCATCATTCACAACTAGAGTGGGTTAGGTCTGTCATGTCATTCAAAAATAGGACTTCGTCTATGTTTTTACCATGGAATTGCGTACCTTATTCACTACTAAACTAGTTTGGGTCTGTCATTCCATGCCAAAATAGAACTTCGTCTAATATGTTTGTCTGAAATGGGGTTGCGTCCACCATTCACAACAAAAGTGGGTTGGGTCTGTCATGCCATGCCAAAATAGAACTAATATATTTGTTTGCAATCAAGTTGCGTGCATTATTCACTACTAAACTAGCTTGGGTCTGTCAGCCATGCCAAAATAGGACTTGGTCTAATATATTTGTCTGAAATGGGGTTGCGTCCATCATTCACAACAAAAGTTGGTTGGGTCTGCCATGCCGTGCTAAATTAGAACTTCGTCTAATATATTTGGCTGAAATGGGGACTCGTCTAATATGATTACCTAAAATGAAGGTGCGTCTATTATACCTTGCTGATAAGTAGATACATATAATATGCCTCAATGAAATAAGGGTAGGTCCAATATGCCATATTACAATAGGGTGCATCTGTTTTGCCTGGCCCCAAAAAGAGTTCGTCTAATATACACTTCTGAAATGGGGTTCGTTTATTATTACTTGTAGAATTCGGATGAGTCTAATATGCTTTGTTGAAAAAGGCTAGATCGAATATGCTTTGCTAAAATAGAGGTACATATAATTTCCGCGGTTAAAATTAGCGGGTGTCAAATACGTATTGGTAAAATAGGGGTACATATAATAGTCCTGCTGAAAGAGGATTCACATAATATGCCAACATAAATTGAGGGTGCAATCAAATAGGGTAAGTAGAAGAAATTTTTTAAAATTATTTTTCTATTAGTCTAGTCTTGTCAGCTATTGAAGTTTTCATTTCGTTAACGAGTAGATCGACTAGTATTGTATACTTCTGCCTTGTCATAATCGTTGGGATAGTTATATTGAAAAACGAATGAAGGAATTCTGTAACGAAAGAAAGAAAGAATAATGCATGAATAAACACTCAAACAGGTATAAAGAAATTAAAATTCTTTTATTCTGAAGGTATATTTGAGCTAATTACGTCAATCTATTTTCTGTGTTTGATGAAGCCAGAATGACTACCGGCCATGTGAACTGCACTGACATGTATTAATTGTACCTTTCATGTCATTAAAATTACTTCGGTTCAGTTAGTTTCACTGTCGCCTAATATTCTTTAAGTGCCCTTTACCACCATATTGTTTTTTTTTTACATGCCCGTGTTTACTATTTGTTTTTATGATTTTATTTTACACAAGGGAACTGGTTGGGTTGGATAGATTTCCACCAATGTGGACAGTAGATCGCAATTTCTATCATCTGTGCATCGTTGGCACCTTCGATCTACATCCACTGTACTTATTTCTTTCCCACTGAAATGATTTGCACGAATTTCCATAACTCAAGCGACGATATCAACAAAGTTATCTTGTACAGGTGAGATCTCGATCCGCCATATTGTCTAGAGTGTTTCTGTATTAATATTCGCAAAGTGGGGGGGAAGAATGTAAGAAATAAAAAATGGAATTTCTGTGCAGGTCTTGTAAGCAACACACACTTTATAGAGTAACACGGAAAATCATAAAATATTGATTTATTTGAGGGAGATCATATCCGTCGGGGAAGAAAGAACATGAAAAAGTAAATTATATTTTCCCAACTTGTTCGCAAAAAATAATAAGGAAAGCAGGATAATCTGAGTCAAATAGTTGAATATGGTTACATGTAATGAAATGTAATTTTACTCGTTTGCCATTTTTGTTGTCGCGTTATATATATATATATATATATATATATTAGACAACAATTTATCCATCGGGTATATATATATATATATATATATATATATATATATATATATATATATATATATATATATATATACTTGGTATATTGTTGCAGATACTAAGAAGTTTTTTTTTCCTTGAAGTTTAGACATTTCTTAATAGAAACACATATAAACATCTATGTATCTATCTAGTGGGTCAATGTTTACTCAGAGTATCAATTTTTGAGCCACATTTAGAGGCCGGTATTCAAATCTTGAATATGACTGTTTACATATTTCTTCAGACTAATGATTTTACAAAGACGTAGATCAATTTATTTCCCCATCTTACTATGTGTAAATAATGAGATATACTGGTTTCTTCAGCCATGGAAAGTAACTAGTCTACGGGAAGGAAAATTCTGAATCTATCCAGGTGTCATCATCATGATGAAGGTATGATGACAGCACGGATTCCTTTGACTGTCTCTTGCAATCTGTCCCTATAGACCATCAAATTATATAAGTACCGTAGCGTGGTAGACTATCAGGTTAATTCGGTCAATGTTTAATAGATATATTCATGTCTTTTTTTATCCATACGAAGAGGCTCATTTTGTGTCGGAAATAGACTTGACGTTTCGAGTTCAAATCCTAGATGAGGTTGTTTACGTTCTAGTTCGGGTTAATTCCTTCGGAAAAGCAATGAACCCTTCTCTTCTTCCCCCCTGCGATGTGGTAATAATAAAGCAGACAAGGATGTTTAGAATTTGTATGGTAAATTTTTCTAAGAGAACATTTCTGAATTCAAGACAAGCTGTCAGTCCCAGGATGGTTCTTTATTACTAGCGCCATGTTTGTATTTATCTATTACCTTTGGTAAATTAAAACAGATTACAACCAACCAATCCACCTGGGTATAAATGTCATATATTACTTAGATTCAATATCTTCTTAGTTTTACAATTTGAATGTTTTACCATTTGAGTGTATGCATAACGTTTACTGACATAACGTTACATCGTCACATTCAATACAGTTTATATAGTTATACAGTTATTGTCACATTCAATACAGTTAAAAGAGTTATGTGTATATATACTGAACTCTCATCTAAGCGCAAGGTAGGACACATGGTGATTTTTAAGAGGAATACAACTGTTTTGAATTCTGATTTTTCCAAACCTAGTTGACCCACCAAAGCTAAAGAATCCAGTCTGTCTTACTATTTATCCAGAGCAAGAGGAAGAACAGGTGTGTTTATGCCTTTCCCAAGTGCATTTGCACGAAATGAAAAACAAAAACTGCTGGTATAGTGTAACTTAATACATCACATGTTACTGAGAGATGGGATCGGCATCACTTAGTTACCTTTCTATTGCCCCAAGAGATGTTATGAATGATAATTTCCTTAAAGTGTAATCGGTTTTGAAACAAGAAAACGATAACATATTTAGAAAACAAACCAAATGAAATTTGTTATATATTTTTAGTTTGGGTCTGAAATTTAGTCAATATTAATAAACTCCAGTTATTTTTCAGTTTTATCCTGAGGCCACAATCTTTATCTGAGACATTTTAATCAAGTAGACCTGTTCCTACACATTGGTAGTAATATCTCATCTGCTGAAAATGATATGAACATATACATAGGTAAAACAGGACTGCGATCGACAAGTCAATTGCCTTATGGAAACATGATCTCACTGATAAAATAAAAAGGGAGTTTTTCAAAGCTATCTGTGAAAGTACTATTGTATGTTTGCACTACTTAGAGTTTAACGAAACACCTGGAAAAAGCTTGCAGAAAACTAAACAAAAAGGCTGCTTTGCACAGAACCTAGAAAAAGGATCTTACAAAACAGTAGCTGTAAGGTCACTTATCTCGGATCACACAAATCGTCTATGTAATATGAGCACTACATGCTGAGATCTGCTAGAGAAGTTACAGTAAACTCATAAACGATTTTCTTTCATACATGGATTCACTAGCATTCGATGACTAGCAAGAACATATTTTCATCAGTGCTGTGCAGACATTGGATGCCGTCTAGAGAACTTACCAAGACCAATGGTGTGTGTGTGTGTATGTGTGTGTGAGAAATAGATAGATAGATAGAGAGAGAGAGAGAGAGAGAGAGAGAGAGAGAGAGAGAGAGAGAGAGAGAGAAGGAGAGAGTTGAATGAATCCATTCTGTGCATTCTGTGACTTAGAGTTAAGATATGTTGAAAATTAAACTTTTAACCAGATCATCGAAGTTAAACAGCGATAAGGCTTCTCAGTATTTTGATGACTGAACATTAAATAACGGTTTATATTGTTAGCAGATTAAAGCTTTTGTGCAATGTGAAGCAAAGTTTAGTACATAACAATAATGCTATGCAAAAGGTAGAATTGTTGAGACTTTATTCTAAGTGGTAAAAGATGGTGATCATTTATCCTCAATCGACACCTACTTTGATTTTGGTTGGTTATTTGGTTGTTTAGATTTATGGCATATAAACCTTTGTTGGTTATTTAATGCCAAATCTATTTTCTTACAGATAATCAGTTCTATTTTAAACAGTTCTGTTTAGCATAAGTACACAGTTTAATTGTCAAAAACATTTCAATTTTAAACTATTCAGTTTATTCAAACAGTTCTAATTCAGCTTATTAAGTTTAGTATGAGTATATATCTTGTTTACACTGTTAAATGTCAGAACAGTTCTATATTAAATAATTCAGTTTAGCGTAAGTTCAGTTTCAATGCCAAAAACAGTTCTATTTCAAACAATTCATTTTAGCATAAGTACACAGCTTAAATGTAAGTACATAGTTTAATTGTCAAAAACATTACTATTTCAAGCTATTCAGTTAAGTCAAACAGTTATATATCAAACAATTCAGTTTAGCATAAGTACGTAGTTTAGTTCATTTTAACCCATAGATAGGGCCCTTATGATTTGCTACCATTCCGGGCCAGATTGGACCTGGGAGCAGTGGCATTGAAGGGTTGTTCCGCATTCCACAAAGCCCAAGCATCACTGGAACCTCACCATCAGATTATTTAGTGTCATATCTAGGACAGTCGTGGTGGGGGTCTTACTCCTTTGCAGAGGTGCAGTCGGTATATTCTACAGCCCCTGCCGACTGGGCAATATTTTGCTTTTGGTTCTCATGTAAGATCTTCGTATTTTTTAGCAATTGATAAACTGATAAAAATGAGCAGAATTTTTTTTTCTTTTTAAATACTTGAACACTCTGATTTTAAAAGTATTCCTTATAACAACGAGATTAAATTGTTTAAATTAATGGTAATATATTTTTTCAAGCTATAGAGAGAAAGATATTATGGAATTACACAATTTTGCAGAAAAATATGGCATCAATTGACCAACGCATTAAAAAAGACTTATTTGCCCCTACTTGAGATTTAATGACCGCCTTAATTTCTTCTTGCATGATATTCTCTAATTTGATGCAATATTCTTTATCAAAGTGGTTCTAATTTTCCCGAATGGCGGTTAACAGATATTTTAGGGTTGATGGCGTCTTCTCAAGGACCATTTTTTGAAATTTCTACCATAAAGTTTCAATTTGATTTAGATACAGGCTGTCAGCTGGTCATATTACTGATTTTATTTGAATTTTTTTGGGAATAACTTTAATTCTCTTTTCTCTGGAATAAGATGCTTTATCGTCTTGAAATCGGCTTCCATCATTACTGAACTGATATATAGCAAACTCAAATGAATATCCTGTAGGTGTGGAAAAATCCATAATTTTTGTAAGAGGTTCTATATAGTCATTAGATAGAAAGAAGGACGAACTGATATATATATTATATGTGGATTCATTGTAAACATTGTGTGTAAACCTATATAGTATATGATATATAATATCTAATCAACTTGTCTACACAGCGTACGAAATTAGATGTTCGATCGCAGCAGGTTGGAAATGAATGCAGAAAACGATTCCATCGTACGGTGAAATAAACTAATGGGTTAAAATCAGAATAGCTAGAACGTCTCATGATGAGAGGGTCAAAATCATCCATGGGTCAGAAGAAAATTCTACTTGGAACAAGAGTGACACCCAAACATTTGATAGTGAACGCTATCAAACCACCTAAAATGTTTCTTTTTCTTGTGCACGACTGACACAACCTCGACCGAGGCCTCTACTTAATTGCTGACCTCGAACATTAAGAATCTGGTCTCATTCAAGAATATAATACATCTCTGAATCTCTAGACTTGGTGAGCCTTTTCATTACCTGTGCTAGACTCCGACGCTGCCATGTAAATTCTATTAATATGTCTGAAAAAGAAATGAAAATGTTAAAATTTGGTTCTTGCAAATTTATGTGAGATCCTATTTAATTAAGGACCTGTTGCGATACAATAAGCGATTCTGAGCGTAGGTTCTCATATTTACATACAATGATACATTTGCATGTAGGTATCGAAATGAATATGTGGAAATCTATTCGTTGTAGATGCCTTGATTGTCTCTTCAAACACTAACTTTTTGATATTTAGTTTAGCATATCTTAATACAAGATACCATGTGCAGACTGCTTATTGCAGGTTATTTATTTCAGTGTGGTTTATAAGATCATAGTTGTGCGGGATTTTTATGTTTGTACACGTGGCGTAACGGATATCGCCTACGTTAAATGGAGTTGATGAGCCATGTTCAAAGACAAGGGTGTTTGTATTTTCTTTTCGTGTTAATACTCTCTCTTTCTAACTATGAATAAATAAATAAAAAAGAAGAATGACTTTTAACCCTCTTTAGACGACCGGTAGGTTTTTACCCAACTCGTCCGCTATGGAAATAATGATACAAGGTGAATTTTTAAGCGGATTAAAGCTGATCTGAATTTAGAGTTTCCTTTCTCCTAGACCAGTTGTCTAAAAAAGGGCTAAAGAATCCGGCCATATTTGTTGAGAGAGATAGATTCACGTATTTCTGAAAGGCGATATCGCGAAGTGAAAAGCTAGCAGCCTCGACCAGGATTCGAACTCGTGACTCCGATTCCATCTCCTACAACAATATTCTTTATCTTAAGAACGTTTCGGAATAATCCGACACCTGCTGGACTGTAGTTGCTAAAACCCAGCATATTTCTGTTTTTGTCCCTGCGTAAGCACACGGGAACAATTATTTTAAAAGGCAACGTGTCAAATATGATAGATGTAGCTAATTACAGTATCAGACTTTCTCTACTCTTTATACTAATAGAGATTAGAATGTAGAATATGTTCTCTATTTGCCATTTCAGCAAGATCACAGTCTAAACTACTATGCAGTAACCAAGTTAGCGGGGGCTGCAGAATACACCGACTGCACCTCTGCAGAAGGGCAAAACCCTCCACGAGTTACCTGATATATTACACTAAAAAATGTGATAGTGAGGCTTTAGTTATGCTGGAACTTTATTGCCATTGGTCACAGATCGACCTTATCCCGAAGTGGTAGCACCTGATTGTGTCCAATATATGGGTAAAATTGAACTAAAGTGTGTACTTATGCTAAAGTGAATTGTTCAAATAGAACTATATATATATATATATATGAATAAATGGATTTGGCATGAAATAACTTACAATGCTTGATATGCCATAAGACCAAACCAAACTATTATGTAGATATTCTTAAATGCCAAATAATCTCGACCAGCATTTGAACTCACGTCACTGATTCGATTTGCTACGAGGATAACCTTCTGCTAAGCATGCCTTCAAAGGCAACTGGTTTGTTCGAAGAAAAATAGTTAATTTTGAAGTAGGAGGCATGGGGCTAGAAACTCCAACCCTACGTGCTATGAAATTGCAGTTACCTCACAGAGTCAGTTTGGCTACTGCTCTAGACTAAAAAGAAAGCGGTAAATTTTAGTATGGTGAAGAGTCTTGTGAAACGTAACTTCGCATAATGTAATGTATAATTGAAAAATGTGACATCTTCGAATCTATATATTTAAACATTTATTATTTGTACTGAGTTTTTCTTTTTTAAGTTGAGGAATTTATATTGTGAATTGAATTACCATGACCAGAACATCCAGCGAACACCTTCGCACGACATACGGAAACACTGGACAGCTGTTTCGACCTTATTAGATCTCTTCAGCGGTGTATACCGTGATATCCACCGCTGGAGATCCAACCAGCAATCCCAGATTGCAGTGCTGAAACTCTATAACAGAGCCACCTGTTCATATCGCACACAAGTAACGCCATAATAATTACGCGGACGCGTATTTCTAAACTTCTTGGGAAGACAGGGCCGTGGAGGTAACCGTGTCCTCTGGAAAGAGAACGGATTTAACTTGCAAGACACATTTAGGGTAACTGGCCGCGCAATAACCATTAATTATTTGTACATATTTTTCTGCAAGTAAGCCTAAAGCTATGTAATTTGATTTACCTTTCCAACTTGTAGGACTAAATATAAACTTTATGAGTAATATTTGAATAAATATGACTAATTATTTTTCAAAAGTACATAAGTCATTAAGTTTTTCTTTGGGAATTTAAATACTTAAATTTTGGGTATTTAGTTACATTTTTACCCTATTTCTTTCAGTGCTCTGTCGCTGGGGCTTGAAATATGCAGACTGTGTCACTTGAAGAAAGGGGATGTTCTCCCAATAAGACAGATTCTAGGTATGACTCTAAACTTCTTTTTATGATTGTAGAGTAAGATTGCATTGTTATTTTTGTCATGTTGACTCTGACCACAAGTGGAGGTACCCGTTAGGGCCCCATGTATGGATCAAATAAATCTTTTTTTTTATATAATTATTGGTATTAGAAAGATATACTTGATGTGATAAAACTATGCAAATTATTTTGTATTAAAACAGTTGCTTGATACTATGATAGTTTACTAAGGATTATTATTTTTGGTCAAGAGAAACCATGCAATTATGTTCAAACAAAAGATTTAATTTAACAGAAATAATTTCTTGAAACCATATAATTTTCAGTATTAAATAGGATTACTTGAAACCATACAAGTATTCGCAAAATATTAGATAGGAATATTTAATATGATATGACTGTGTGCAAAAAAAACCCCAACTTCTTATGAAACAACGGGAAAAAATTTAATATAAATGTTCATTAAATTCTTTACATAAAATAAGCCGAGTCGCGATATAATACCGTTAAAAAACAGTCGATCCTGTCAACCAAGGAATATTTTATAATTTTTTGAAAACCCCTCGCAAAAAGAAATCTTATCATATTTACCCAACCTCTCCGCTCGGGCAGGATATGACACAAGGTCAATTTTTTAAGCGGAGTTTAACAGGTTTCAATTCAGAGTTTTCCTTCTCCTAGACTAGTTGCTTCACCAAGACTGAAGAAACTAGTCTGCCCTACTATTTACCCATAGCTGGAGGGATAATAATTGGATTCATATCTTTCCCAAAGGTATTAGTACTATGTGAAATGCAATCAATCCAGGATTTGAACTCGTGTCACCGTGTCCAATTCCTGCGACGATAACCATTACACTACGGGCACCTCCTAAAAAATATCTTATTCTTAATGAGAAACAGCTCGACTTGATATTATTATTTAGATACAACATATTTTATCACCCTACATTAAATAGTTACGTCGTCTATCAAGAACAGACAAACGAAATCATCTTATCCACGAGTATAGGTGCTTATATTTTTGATTTGTGTGTTTAGTTACTAAACTGAGTTTTATGAATTTTCCTTTGCAATATACATATTTCCATATCTTATATATTTTTGAATAAAATCAGGCATATATATATATATATATATATATATATATATATATATATATATATATATATACAAAAATATATGTATACATATATATATATAGATCTGTATATACATATGTAAATACATATATATACATATATTCATGTACATAAATATACATACATATATTCACGTACATACATGTACATTCATATATACATATATATGTATATATACACCCACACACATACATATATATATATATATATATATATACCTACACTTTTATGCATTCATATATATCTATCAATATTTATTCATGTACGTATGTATATATATATGTGTGCGTGTGTGTGTGTGTGTATTTATAATTATGCGTATTAACTTATGAAGTCTTTTTACCGCTCGTATTGACAGAATGATCACATGAACGTTTGAATAAAGAGTGAATTTTAAATTTTATTTTGAATGATTGAAAAAATGGAAGCAAATGCATATATTGAAAATGGACGACTCAAAATCTCGATATGAATCGCTTATTTTTTAAAGTAATAGCTAGGAGCGTTTTTAAATGACTACATTCCACATGTTATATGTTAACATATTGAAAGTGGCAGCTACATACTTGAACGCCTTCAAGGTTTGACTATAAAGCAATACTTATTTATCTCATAAACAGAAGCAAGTCTATCTAGAAGACGTTGAGTGAATACTTATTATTAAGTTTTACACAGATAGACACTGAGTTCAGTCAAACTGGCTATATGTAAATTGATACGAATAATGTAATCTTAGGGAGAGCATATATACCTTGAAAATCAGCATTGGCATAATTGATTTTTATTTTCTCTCGGTCAAAATACGTTACAAATTCAGCAGCAAAGCAGAGATTTTGATGCATTTATCTCAGTATTTATTCAGCTTTTCTGAATAGAAATAGTATGAGAGGGATTTCGTTTCGTTTGGTTTCTTTGTTTAATGGCATATCAACCTTTGCAGTTTATTTAATGCCAAAGCCATTCTCCTGGAAGAACAGTTGTGGTACTATTGAACCCGTAGCTGGGAGGATAAGGGGGCACGTACCTTTCCCGAAAGTGAACGTAATAGCGCGACTGGAGTACGAACTCGCGTACTACGATTCCGCAGTCCATCGTTTTAACCATTACACCACGTTTGGTTTGGTTTTCTGGCATATTAAGCATTGTTGGTTATTTAATGCCCATTCCCCTTTCGACATTTCGATTAAATATATGATTTGTTAACGTATTATTAGATACACACGTTTAAAGGTTCAAACAGTTCTATTTTAACTGTTTAGTATAGAAAAGGTCAATAAAGATAAATGGTTTCAAGTATTGGTATGTATTATTAACGATTCAATTAAACATCAGTCATTTGTTTATTCATAGTTAAATGATCAAACAGTTATATTCAAACAATTCAATTTAGAACAAGTCATTTTTTGCTCTAGGTTTGAATGTCAAACAGTTCTATTTGACCCATAAATAGAACCCTCTCAGGTGATACCAATCCGGGTCAGATTAGACAAGAGAACGAAAGGATACTCCATATTCCCCAACGCTCTAGCATCACTGGAACTTCACCATAAGATTGCTTATTGTCCTTGTTGGACACTTGTTGGGGGCTATTACCTCTCTCCAGAGATGCAGTTGATGTATATTATAGCATCAGCAGACAGGGCATGTTATTGAGGAACGACTTAACTGATTTAAAACAGATATTCAAAATCATCACCATCTCGGTGTGGCTTGGAATACGCAGACTGTATTCTCTTCAAAGGAGTAAGACACATCCCTACACATCCTGGGTAAGAAACTCAACTAAACCTGATGGCGAAACTATTTCAGCAAATCTAAGAATTATGAGGTGTCCCGTTCATTGCTATTACTCCCAGATTAATCCAGGACACCCGTTGGGCGGTGTTTTAAACCTCTGAAGACATGCAGTTGGTCTATACTTCAGTCCCAGCCAAATGAGGGGAGCGTCTGCAATACTCTCTGGGAGGCACAGGGCTGGGACTAACTTCGGTCGATCGCATTGGTCGGTACACGGATCTGGTCAGGTGTGTCTTAGTTCTAAAGGCAGTTGGTCGAGGTACGCCTTCACCAGCATCCTCGAGCCTCAGGGGGCCGTTCCCCCAAGCTCTAACCCTCCTTGGAGGCGCTAAGTCTATCACATAACGCCTGAAGCCTCGAGTCATTTTTGGAGCCGCCGGACGTGTCTAGGCTACGGCTCTGTACTCGGACCCACCTAAAAATACTTTGTACCACATTCGTCCGGTTATTGGGACGTACAACAATTACCGACTAAGCTAATCCAAGACTGGTTGACATGCCACTGAAATTAAGTATTCCTTCAATCAATCAATCTTAACCACTTTGGAAGTAGAGTGACATAAAAAATTAAGTGCTTCACGTTTTCATGCTATAGTAATAGGACTCACAATTGCTGATTTATCTATCTTTACCAACCACTCCACTCCACTCGGGAAGTATATGATACAAGGTCAATTTTTAAGCTGATTTTAACAGGTTTGAATTCAGAGTTCTCCTTCTCCTAGACTAGTTGCATATCTTAACCTATATATATATATATGTGTGTGTGTGTGTGTGTGTGTATGTGTGTATATATATAAATGTATATATATATAGAGATATATATGAAGAAATAGTAGATTTGGGTCACTCTGACGAGATGAAAAAAATAAGCTTTTATATTTCGTCATTTATTAAAAGATAAATACTTGAATAAAAGACGAAATATTATTACTGGCTTCGTTGTCAGTGCTTGTTTTTTTCCAATTTTTCCACTCATTATTCTTATATATATATATAGATATAGATATAGATATATTTGAGAATGATAAGTGAATATATATATATATATATATATAGGTTGGATCGAAATAATAATTAACACCATTAAATCAAACGGGGTCGGCATAAAACCATAATTACACTGGTTTACAAAAATAAATTTTTGGTCTGAGGCAAGAATGGGGATAGGTATTTTTTGTTAATTTGGGTGTGCTAAATTCAAATTTATTAATAGTTTTGCACTATCACCACTAGTTTACTGTCTTTTAAGTAGTCTCATTTGTGTATAAACAGAGAATATATGTTGCTATTTCAAGAGTTGCAGCAGCTTATAACAGATAAAACAGGATAGATAAAGAACACTGTATTGACTCAATGTACTTGGATGACACAATTACACAATTCATAATACCACAGAGAGTCAAAAGTGTGTTTTCTTAGATCTGATGTATTTTGCCTCCGAGATGTCACGCAAGAGCATCCAGCAGAAGTCTCCCGATTGCCTTGATAGTTGCTCTCCATCTTCGTAATGTCTTGGTGAAATCATTCTCCATGCTCATCACTCACTGCTCCAAAGCGGGAAGAAGTTGAGGTAGGAATGGAGAAAATGAACCTTGAGTGACATACGGCACTCCATATCCTCGTAAGACTTTAGCAACTTCTCAATACAGGCTTGGTAATCTAGTACGCGTGTGTTACCAAGGAAGCCACTACAGACTGACTTGAATGCTTCCCATGCTCTCAGTTCCTTTAAGTTAAGAAGCTCCTCAAAATCAGTATCCTTCAGCACTTCTCGGTCCGACAAAGATGCCCTCTTTGAGCTTAGCAGCACTAAGACCTGGGAACACAGTAGACAAGTGTTGGAAGGCAGCACCATTTTTGTGCAACGCCTTCACGAAATTCTTCATCAAACCAAGCTTCATGTGAAGAGGAGGAAGAAGCACCTTATTCATGTCCACCAGAGGATTCTCCTTAAGGCTGTGTTCGCCAGGAACAAAAGAGCTTCTAGACCCCTAGTCTTTCTGCTTGTAATGTTCGGATACAGCTCGACTATCCCAGAGACAGAGAAAACAACTGTACTGTGTGAAGCCCGCTTGCATACCCATAAGAAGACCAATGACATTATTTGTTCCAATTCCTGAAACTGGTGATCCGTACATCTTCCTGGACTAGGTTCCACTGTTTATACCGAGAAGCCAAGAGCTCCGACTGCTATTTTGACAGTTACAAATCGCGAGCAAGATCATTCAGATCTTCTTGCGTGATCCAGTGTGGCTCATTGCCACTTGTTCCTGTATATGTAGACTCAATGTCTTCCAAAGATATTGACTCGGCAGAATCCTATCTTGAAGGCATTTCTTCATCTGATGAGGAAAGAAGATCCTTATTTACTGGAGGTGTGGGTTCAGGAAAATAATCTGAATGGGGAACGGGTATCATAGCAGATCGAAGGTTGGGATATTTGATCTTTTTCCCAGAAGATGCATTGAATCAAAAATAACAATCATCTGCGTGGTTTCGCGGCTCTCTCCAAACCATCGCGACTACAAAGTTGAAATCCGCTTTCTTGCCATTAAACCATGCAGTTAGTCCATTGTAGCAGTGTTTACAACAGATGTGTCGAGCCCAAGACTTGTCCGGATCACCAATTTACAGTCAAAATAGTGAAAGTAGGCGGTTCTGAGGAGGGAAGTGATGGTTCGACGCTTTGCGAAATCTTGTGAAGTCCCAATACACGTAGCAACAAGAATTGGCCTTGTTGAAGCATCCTCGACATTTTGACGTGCTTGAAGCCATTGGAGAATGTGAAAATATAACAAAGTAAAACTAAATGTGCATTTGAAAATGTAACACTAATATTTAGTAACCTAAAAGATGTGTAACACGATAGTTGAGGGACACCAAACTCCTGCGCCACCTGCGAGAGAAACCTCTTCCATTGACTGTCAGAATGTGGACTGAGACCTGCTGCCTTTGTTATATAGTCACATATGCAGATTCACATCTACATACGTGCACATATATATGTAGAATAATTCACAACGACACAACGACAAGGACGCAGGAAGGAAAACGCATGATAAAAACGCATGAAGGAAGACACGTGAAGGAAAACGCAGGAAGGTTCTTTACAACATATTTTTACCTCTCACTTTATTTGTAAGGGTTCGAAAGCTTAGCATGTGAGAGGATGCTGGAGACCGAACGTAAACTTCATATTTTGACCCCACTGTTATGACCGTCACGTTGTCTTTATTGTTCTCCTGATGTTCAACCAGAGGCCTTGGGGTCCACTCCATCGGGGCTTTTCCGAGAGCCCCCTCGGTCGGGTGTGGCTTTCCATTACCACATCTGGTCTCTACTGTCTGGAATTATACTGGCAACTGCATCGGAGGTTTCCGAGGTCCCCCTCGGTCGGGTGTGGCTTTCCCTACCACATCTCGTCTCTAGCCCTCTGGGAGTCTGCTGGCAACTGCTTCGGGGGTTTCCGAGGTCCCCCTCGGTCGGGTGTGGCCTTCCCTACCACATCTCGTCTCTAACCCTCTGGGTGTCTTCTGGCAACTGCTCTGGGGGTTTTCCGAGTTCCCCCTCGGTCGGGTGTGGCCTTCCCTACCACATCTGGTCTCTACTGTCTGGAATTCGACTGGCAACTGCTTGGGACCCAAACTCAATTGAGTTAAATAATAACTCAACACCCACACGATCGCCAACTGGATCTTTGAATCGGATGTTTAATCGTCATCAAGCGAAAATAACTGTGATGCAGTTCAGAGGTTACTCTCTTCCGGTGCATGACTGTAGTGGCACAATGAGACCTTCACCTTTTCCCATATCATAAGCCTTAATCCGCCCACGCGATCTCTTTCGATTACTGGCCGTTGGAATGTGTCATTTCCTTCCGGTGTATTACCTAGGAATAGCATTTTTGGGCCGGGGCGAAGGTCAAAATATAACACCTTAACTGTCAAAATCCATCTTGATATATAACTATATATATATATATATATATATATATATATATATATATATATATATATAATGTAATGCTATCACTTACGTTTAGAGCATAATAACTGAAAAATAAGCCATAAGCCTCACAATATTAGAATTAATCCTGAATTCATATACGCCTTTATGTACCGTATATGCACAAAATGCACGCTATGCATATCTAAAAAAAACTTGAGGTGATGAGTAAAAACGGATTACAAATTTGAATTCAGCACCCTCAAATTAGGTAAAAACGGGTATTTTTGTGCTTGCCTCAATTTCTTTATAAACCAGTGTTATTAAAGGTGGCATTTTCTTTCCCTCGTTTTTTACAAATTTACGTTGAGGTAGTCACCGTGGAATATTCGTTAACATGTTCGACTACGACATCGTACCAAGTTAGAATCCATTTGGCACTGTTATGTTCACTTTCGGACTTATAACATTGGGAAAACCATAAAAGCCTTTTTTCCCGAAGGTATGAGTTAAATAGCACCGTGACTTTTCTTTTATAAGTATGGATTTGGCATTAAATTACAAACTAAGATTGATATTCTTCTAAAAAAGAAAAAGAAACCAAAAGAATGTATGTGGTTATAATATGTTTTTGAATGGTATCTGTGGGTGTCGCTATTCGCAAAAATTCGACAACGAACTATATATATATATATATATATATATATGATAAGTCAAACAAGAATAATATATCTCCATAATTACTTTTTTTATTTCCATTCTCGTTCTGACCCAAGGTCATCATGATAAGAATGTAATAATTTCAAAAAGTGATAAAGAAAAAATAATATACACTATATAATTAGAAAAATACCAAAAAACAAACTTAACCCAACAACGTAGCATATCTTTGCGTTAAATCAAGGCTTCTCAAATTCGACCGAATAGGTATGTGAGGGTGAATAAAAACTTTAACTGAGTAAATAAAAGTATTGGGGGACTAATTTAGAACCTTGCATTTAAAAATCACTTCATTTCATCATGTCAACTGGTTCCCTTGAAGAATTACTAATTGTGTGAGATGGTGACTAGTGATAAGTCGTACATATACGACCCATTTAAAATATCTAGGTCATTTTAATGAAAGAACAATGTTAAAGTAGAAGGAGTATAATTACTGCAAATGGAGACACTTTTCTTAAAGAAGAATTGACTTAATTGACTTTCGATCTTTAAGGAATGTCTATGTGCACATTTTAAGTAATTGTATACTATTGGGTGATCGAAAGAGAAATGTAGCAATATATCTTAAGCACTGTCTAAACGTTGAGATCATTTTACTAACTTTTTTAAGTTCGTATACGTTGGAATCTGGGATTAGATATGTACATTATTGTTGCGTTCTGGTTAATAAACGCAGGTAGTAGTTATAAAAGACAAACCACGTGATACGAGGAAAAAGAGTTATATTTACAGGAACAAGTATTTACAAGAGAGACGCTGGTAGTAATAAGAACATAGGATTAGTGGCTAGAATAAGAATATAGTTCAACAATAGTTATTGGCTTCCGTTATAAGGAGCGGCAATTCACCTTCTAGACTTAACTCTGACTTGCTCCGACTAGTTCAAACTCAGGCTCAGGCTTACTGGTCTTATAAGCTACTGCTATATATATAACAGATGGGACTGGCTCATTATGCCGAAAAGGTAGGTGATACCCAACAATTATTTACACAGCAATCATAAAAACTATTTGAACTTAGAACGTGCTGATTTAAAAAGTAATGTCATTAAAACTAATTATTGTTTGATTTTTTCGTTAAATGGCATATCAACATTCATTGGTTATTTAATGCCAAATCCATTCTTATAGTATATAGTTATGATATTGAAACTATGGATGCTTGAAATATAACTGTTTTATTATTTAACTATGAATAAACAAATAACTGATGTTTAATTGAATTGTTAATGATACATACCAATACTTGAAACCATTTATCTTTATTGAATTTTTCTATACTAAACAGTTAAAATAGAACTGTTTGAACCTAATTATGTCATAGCAAAAAATGACTATACGCAGAAGAATATCAAGTGAAGGTTCAGAGGTGAAAGAGATGAAACAGTTAACGAAATGACAATCGGATGCGGCAAACTGACTAAAAAGAATACAAGAATAGACACGACTGGGTAGAAAGGTAATCCACTGGAAATTGTGCAAAAGACTAGAATTCGGCCAGACTGACAATTGGGCTCTACACAAAGCAAAATATTCCAAGAAAACAAGATTCCTAAAACTCGGGGTTTTGAGGTACAACAGAATCACCAAATTCACAGCAAGATTACCTGAACATGTACTAATAAACATGATGGAAAGAAATTGCCGATAAAAAGCTGGACCATCTCGAAAGAAGAATTAAATTTTATGGCAATGGAAATAATAAAGTATGCATTTAGTCATATTTTGCGGTTCTAAATGATAAATCTTAAAGTGAAGAAGAAATATTTTCTATCCTTCTAAAACCTTGTTCCAAATGGATCGAGTGGTTTCAAACGGAAAACCTAAGATTCAGTTTGCAAGGGTTATCGAAAGGATTTGTAAATTTGGACCCCCACCTTAGAAAGTTACAAATCAGTTCATTTGGATCCCTTTGCTCACATTTCTAAACCATCCCTGAAGTCGTTGGGAATCAACAACATATTTTCTACTTTTACGAATGAACATGACCAGTACATCAAAAAACAGTTATGGTTATTTGAGAGAAAGTAATATTGTTCAGTGTTTGAATAAGCACAGGATATATATATATTTATTGCCTAAGACTTTCCATAGAATGGGATCAACTTTAAATTATTAGTTTGTCATCTCTTCCAAAA
>OY757910.1:97313854-97336354 GCA_963585895.1 Sepioteuthis lessoniana
CCTTATAATGCTGAGTGTTAAGCAAGGAGGCATCAAGTACCATTTTTTGAGTTTTTGGTATGACTCGACCTGGGATTGAACCCAGGTCTCCCGGGCCATTGGCGAACACTCTAACCGCTTGGCCATATTGACGTTTAAACACTCTGAAATCTTCGTATATGCGCTTTCGGCATAAAAGCTAATCAATGCAGTATGCCGTATTCGAATTTATGGTGAAGTGAATGGCTATATATTTCTGCTTTCTTTATATATTGTGCCAGACTGAATGAAGTTTGCTACACAGTAGACAGATTTTAAAACAAATACATACCAGAATTAATAATTTGAAATAGTGACAATTTAACCATTGAACACTTAAGAGACGTTAGTGGTGTAACAGATACTGTCGTCAGAAATGTACATGGTGACCCAGGTTCAAATTCTGAACGAAGCTGTTTGCATTTCACATAGCGATGATACCCTTGGAAAAAGTATGAGTCCACCTGTTCACCAATGGGTAAATAGTAGGACAGACGAGGCTCGTTAACGTGGGTGTCGTAACCGGTAAGAAAGGAGTACATTTCGGAATTCAAACCTGTTTAATTCCGCTATTCTACGGAGCTTGTGTCGTATCCTACTCGTGTATAGAGGTAGTTGAATATTTTTCATGCGATTATAACACTATAACGCATTAACGAAAAACAAATATATATATATATATATATATATATATATATATATTAAAATAGGAAGGTCCACCAAAGTAAATAAATTCAAAAAATACCAATATCTTCGAGGACCTTACTATTTTAAAATATATTCTTATGCTTTCTTTGGACCTAGAAGAACCATCTTTATATATATATCATCATCATCATCATCATGTCGTGCAATAGGCACGGATATCCCTGACTCTCTCTCACCCATTCTCCCTATCGTTCATCGCCACTGGAAGGTCTTCAGGGCCACATCCCGTATCCTCAGATAGCTGCTGGATGTATGTTTGAGCTGGTCGTCCTGCTTTTTCCCAGCCATATGTGGGGGTCCATACGAGTATATCCCTCATGAGCTCGTCCCTGCTTCTCCCGCAGTGATCTGCATGTCTTCATCGTCTAACTTGGATAGTTTTCGCGATGGGAGGCAGGTGGCTGTTTAGTTGGTGCCTTGTGAGGTGTTGCCCCCCAGGGCTTGTTCAATATTGCTCGAGAGAGAGAGAGAGAGAGAAGAAAGAGACAGAAATAATGATAGGTACTATTTACCAACCCCTCCGCTCGGGCAGGATATGACACAAGGTCAATTTTTAAGCGGAGTTTAACAGGTTTGAATTCAGAGTTTTCCTTCTCCTAGACTAGTTGCCTCACCAAGGCTGAAGAACCTAGTCCGTCCTACTATTTACCCATAGCTGGAGGGAGAATAAGGGGGTTCATACCTTTCCCAAGGGTATTTGCCCGAAAGTGAACGTAATAGCGCGACTGGAGTACGAACTCGCGTACTACGATTCCGCAGTTCATCGCTTTAACCATTACACCACGAGGACACCCCAAGTTAGAAATCAGGAAAGTAGTTGATCGCGTAATGGATATATTAAAAGAAAATGTACTTGATGTGTTACAATCAATTTCTGCAGGAAACCGTTCTTGGTTGGTTCATATATTCAAAGACATGTCAAAACTTTTTGGACCATTTTACTGTGAATTAAATTTCGGAGAATTCAGTTTAAAGTAAGTATATTTTTTTTTTATTATAAACAGCTAAATGTCAGAGCAGTTCAATAAAATGTCAAAAAGGTTTTATTTCAAGCTATTTAGTTTAGCATAAATACTAAGTATAGTTCTATTGGTCCCATATATAGGACCCTATCAGTTGCTAACACTCTGAGTGGACCTAGGAGCAATGAGAATTAAGGGGTACTCTTTATTCCCGAAAACTCCAGCATTGCTGGAACCTCACCATCAGATTATTTAGTATAATATCCATGATACTCGTCGAGGGGGTCTGACCCCTCTGCAGAGAAACAGTCGGTGTATTCTGCAGCCACAGCAAACTGAGCAAAAAGCTGTTTGTGTTTTGCTTCACGCTTATGATATCGAGAAAAACATGAATATGTTTTTTCTCCTGCTTCTGGGCAAAATCATAGGAAATAATGCCCTCTCTAGCCTTGTTGTTTAACTGTTCTTGGAGAAGGAAAATCGTCGAATTGAAAATCTGAGAATTATCTGTAAGAAAAAGAGAACGCAGCTGCTGCATCATTTTTTCTGTTATCAGCACATTCAAAAAGCTTTGTTACGTCTAGACAAGTCTTCAATACTAAAAACAAATCACCTTCGTTGTTCATTTGCTAATATTCGGATAAGTTCATATTCGTTAATAATGTCGCTGGATCGACCTCAGACACACACACACACACACATATATATATATATATATATACATATATATATACATGTGTGTGTGTGTGTGTGTGCGTGTGCTTACGCGTGTGCATTTGCACATATACATATCTGTTTATTTGCACACTCATATTTATACACTTAATACACATATGTACGCATGCATATATATGAAAAATATCTATTTCTCTCTCTCTCTCTCTCTCTCTCTCTCTATCTATCTATCTATCTATCTATCTCTCTATCTAAACACACACACACACACATACACACACACACATATATATATATATGCAGAGATATAAGCACGGCTATGTATGTGCGAGGTGATATATATGTATGTACGTATATATCTGCATGTAAAAAAAGCTATGTATAATCACGAATATACTTATACATGCATAATGTGTCTTGGTCAAGCTCGTTTCGGTCCCAACTTTGAGAATCTTGGGTGTTTAGCCACACTGAAGAGTTTTTATACAACGAAAGAGGGCATCTGTGGATGATTATATATATATATATATATATATATATATATATATATATATATATATATTCTTGTGAGTAGAGGAAGACGTGTATAATCAAAAATATGCATACGTAGGAGAATACAGACACATGACACAATAGCACAGGCATATATGTGTGTATGGGTATATATGTGAGCTGGTATACATTCGTGTTCATACGTAGATGTGTATGATGACATACACGAACAGACGCCCACTTCTCTGTCTGTTTGTCCGTTTATCCTATTTACCAACCCCTCCGCTCGGGCAGGATATGACACAAGGTCAATTTTTAAGCGGAGTTTAACAGGTTTCAATTCAGAGTTTTCCTTCTCCTAGACTAGTTGCCTAACCAAGGCTGAAGAACCTAGTCTGTCCTACTATTTACCCATAGCTGGAGGGAGAATAATTGGATTCATACCTTTCCGAAGGGTATTAGTGCTATGTGAAATGCAATGAGTTTCGTCTAGGATTTGAACTTGGGTCGCCGTGTTCATTTCCTACGACGATAAAAATACTCCACGGGCACCTCCTGTTTGTCCGTTTATCTTACACTCTATCTCTTTCTTTCTCTATCTCTCTCTCTCTCTCTCTTTCTCTTCCCCTATATATATATATATATATATATATATATATATATCTTATCTGGTAGTCGATGTGTAATATTATACAATTTTAAAAAGATCTGACTTTCCCATTTTTTCTCACATATTTTGTAATACATAAGCATATCTACCAACACACTGACGCATACAGTCATATAAACATATATATATATATATATATGTATAAATATATATCTACACACACATGTATATATATATATATATATAAGTGCGTGTGTGTGTGTGTTTGTGTGTTCATATATATGCGTATATATCCGAATATACGTGTGTGTGCATATATACACAACAACACGTGTATATATATATATATATATATATATACATAAGCACATGAATCTATAATTAATTTTTCTCACTTCACCACGATTTAATCACATTGCATTAATTACCTCAAATTAAAATTTGGTAGACACGATAATTTTTTAATGCCAATGTGCTTCTTACGATACACCGATCAATATTAATTCAACTTATAGCAACATTCACAAATAATAATAATAATAATAATAATAATAATAATAATAATAATAATAGATAAATAAAAAATATATAAAAATAAGTTGAATTTGTGATCAGATTTCTACCTCTTATCTGCATGCATAAGATTTAATTAGATTTATTTTACATAAATAAATCAATTACACGATGAACTTCTATCAACCTATGCTTTTTTTCTAAACAAAATTTTCTTAGTGACTCAATTTAAATAGTGATAATTTTCTGCTTTCTAAATATATCTACATCGGTAAATATTGTAAAAGTTTTAACATTCCAGGATTAGTAACATAATTTTTCAATCCATGGTACATTGTAAAGATCATCTACTTAAATATAAACTCAAAGATGGACGAAGAATACGCTAGAGAGGAAACTAATACTACACACAAATCCCAGTTTCCCCGAATCGGTGTGGATAAAAATCCACTGTTTTCTATGCAAAAGAATAAGACTAAGGATTTTTATAAGTTACTCTAAGCGATATAACCGCACGAAGTTTTTCGCACCAGCGTCAGCTGATTGTTTTTACATACATTGAAATCTGAGAGACAGCAAGTCTCTTCAAATCAACTGGACGCTTCTTAGTATTCTGGCCGATCTCAATAATGCTGAATTTTGGATGGTCTCCACTCGACCTCTCATTTTCAAGTTCTCCAGTCCCCGTATCAGTCCTTCGGTGAACGTGCCGAGTGCACCAATTTCAATTGGTATCACCATCACTTTCATGTTCCACAGTTTTTTTTAAGTTCTCTAGCTAGGTACTTAGCTCTCTTTTCACTTTCTTTCAGTTTTACCCTGAGGTCAGCCGGAACGGCAAAGTCCACTACTCAGCAGGGTCTTTTTTTTCGTGGCTATCTCTAGGTCTGGTTATCTGACCAAGGTGAGATGACCTGTTTGTATCTCAAAATTCCAAAGGATTTTGGGCGTCTAATTTTCAATTACGGATTCTGAGTTGTGCATGTACCATTTCTTCGTATGGTCTAAATGAAACTATTTGCACAATTCCTTGTTGATAACCTAATCAACCCAGTCATGTCTGGTTTTTACACTATTGGCGGTAATTTATTGCATTCGTTTATTTTGTGATTGGTCGTTTCATTTTTATCTCCACATAATCTGCATCAGTTATTTTACTGCGTCTGATCTATTTTTGCGTTCACGTTGTTTGTTCTTATAGTGCTGTTTGGGCTGCTGTCATGAGAGATTCAGCAAGTTCCTAGTGCTTGTCTCTATTTTTGTTTTCTTTAATTTTTACTCTGGAGTTCGCCGAGACGACAGAGCCTACTATTCCACATGTTCTCTTTTATTTTTTTTGTTATTATCACAAGGTTTGGTCTTCCAGCTGGGATTAAATGTAAAAGTTCTTGGCCTAACCAAAAATGTCTTATTTGCCAGTGAATATACATGCCATTCGTCACATGCGGGAATTAAACACACTTAGAATAAATTCTTTCAATATTTCTTATTACATGAAATATATATATATATATATATATATAAATGTATATACATATCCATGTATTCATTTATCCATCTAAATTCATACATACATACAGACACATATACATAGATATAGATATAGACACACACACACACATATATATATATATATAAATGTATATATATTAATTTTTAAATAAATAGAATATATATATATAGAGAGAGAGATTTATGAATTTATCTATTTAAAAATTAATATTAATATATATATATATATATATATATATATATATTATATATATATATATATATATATATATATATATATATATATAATTATCTAGCCACTCAACCGAGGGCAAGATGCGAAATAAGATCAATTTTTATCATTATAAATCTCTTTTTCTCCGAGGCTACTTGCATAACCATAGCGAAAAAATAAGTATATCCTGTTATATGCTCATTGTTAGAAATAAAAGATTTTTCCAGGATTTGAACATGAGGAATTGACTCCATTTCCATTGACGATAATGGTCATGTTAACCTTGAAATGCTTATATATATATATATATATATATACAAAGAATTCGCTGAAAAGTTCCTACGATGAAATCATGTCTGTTTTTTTATTACATTTTACCAATGGGATCCAAGCATTGCCACACCTGTGGAAGTTGTGTTTAAAACCGCAATGTGACTACGTTGAAAAATAAACCTTTTTTGGTCACGTTCTATCAGCGTATCTTGGCCAGCCAGTGAAATTTATAGCTAACAATCGCACAGTTAAACCATGTTACTTCACGTATTTATGTGTTTGTTCTGCATACTTGCTTTATGCTTGGAAAATTTCTTTAACACTTCTGAGTGACTTATAATACAATTCATGACCAAAATACCTTGTTAGTTGGGCCGAAACACACGCACACACAAACATACTTACTCTCTCACACATACATTGCAAAAGATCCCGAAGACTACTAGAATCTGCAGACATTTCCAAAACAATCCATATAAGTTATCGTCCAGGATTTTACCAAATCTCATCATACCTGGCGATTATTATACTAAACGAAAACCAAATCAAAATAGAAAATGGATAGAAAAAAATTAAAATCATTTTTTCTCTCTGTGCCACTTTACTATTGTGACATTTCCTTTTCCTTTTTCTTATCATTTTATCTCTTAGCCATTCTTCATCCCAATTACAACTTAGACACCACAATATAGACAATATTCAGTGATATCACATTATAATCAACATCGTTTCATCTTATCAGCTCTCTAAAACCTATTTCCACTGTCAAACCAAAAATAATCTTTAATGAAATCAAATACTTTGACTTTAAATCCCTCCCACCTTTTCTTGCAACAACTATGAACCCTCTACCATCTTATAATTTTTCCTCACATCCTTTTAAAGACAAACCCCAGAAAACAGTCTGTATCTGAAAATATTCGTGATTAAATACAACCGAACGAATGATCACACTTCTAAGATTGAGTTAAGTTTTTTGATTTATCTAGCTTTACACACATATATATATATATATATATATATGTGTGTGTGTGTGTGTGTGTCTGTGTGTGTGATATCTTTCTCATGTTGACAGATGATACCAGTCTTTAACATTTAGATAACAACTCAGGATTCTTGATTTATAACTTAGTCATCGAATTCAAGAGTATACAAGATGTGTTTGATGATAAGTTATTAAGACATCTGAACTATTGGCCGAAGGGGTTGAGTGATCGCCAATGGTCTGGGAGACCATGGTCCAATCCAAGGTCGAGTCATACCAAAGACTCAAAAACGGTACTTGATAACTCAGTGCTTAACACTCAGCATTAAAAAGTTTGGATCAAGGGTAAAGTAGAATAATCCCGGGAAAGGAGTAGCATAATACACTACATCTCGGTGTAGTAGCTATTGAAAAGAAGCCCTCGACTACTATCGCCAACTTTACTTTACTTACGTTTGTACGACACCTGTGCTTGTCTCTAAAATTTCATTAATACAGCCCGGTGACGTGCGTAGCTACATAATTAGTAGTTTAGAGAGAGAGAGAGAGAGAGAGAGACAGAGAGAGAGAGAGAGAAAAGATGGCAATTGTTATGTCGAAGAATGTACCGATACATATAGTGCCAGAATGAATAAAGTTTGCTGCACAGTAGACAAATTTTAAAACAAATACATGATCAAAATTCTTAATTTAAAATAGTGACAATTTAACCATTGAACACTTAAGAGACGTTCGTCGAGCCCGGATCTTTAACCAACGAGCATATGTGTTGAAATTGATTGTTCTACAGGAGTTCAAATGACTAGAAGTGGTGGATATAAAAATGGGTCTCACATTGGTCTGACGAGAGAGGTGTACATATGAAAAATAGAGGTGAAATGTCACATAACGTGTTATTATTGTTTAGCATTCCAGACTCAGTATTCAGCATTGTATGAAAATAAAGTGATTTTACGTATCGGCCAAGATCACTCGCCTCACGGAACATTACAAAACTAACGACGATACGAACATTATAAAAGTGGCGAATTGTTTTCGAATTTGTCGTGGACTAGAGAGAAAAATACGTTCGTTTTTTAACTTTTAAGGGGACATCAGAGAAAAATATACGTACCCAACAAGTAATAAGTGGAGATGTCCTCCGTTTGATCATCGCACATATATTCCGTTTTGTGTGCATTGACATAGAGTCCTATACTTGCGGCTGCTCGTTCCAAACTATGCAGCAGTGTTTCGGCTTGGTCGGGTGTATTTGCCAGTATTGCTATGTCGGCGCCGGTAATTGTTTTTGCAGGGTACCTTCTGCTTCTTTTCTTTGTCACCTCGAAGCCATTCTCTCTGATTTCGTCAATCGATGTTCTAAGTACGTAGTATAGACAAATGATAAAGAGGTACAGAGCCAGCGTTTCCCCTTGTAGTACTCCTGCTACAATGTCGAAGTATTCTGTGTCTCCATCTGGTGATCGTACTTTTACTTTTGTGTTCAAATAGAGAATCGTTATTGCTGCTACGGTTTCTTTAGGTATGCCGTATGCTAGTAGGATTTGTTCCATCTTTCCTTTGTGAATGGTATCGAAGGCCTTGGTAAAGTCGATAAATATTAATGTCGCTTGTAAGTTTTTTGTCCGTACACCTTCAAGGATTATACAGATGGTTAATATTTGTGAGGTCGTGGATCAGGCGATGAACGATAGGGAAAAGTGGCGAGAGAGGGTCAGGGATATCCGTGCTTCCAGCACGACATGATGATGATGATGATGACAAGTAATAATTGAAATATTCATCGGGTTACAAGGAAAATAGACGAACTGAAAATCAATTATCTGTTAAATGTTGGCACTGCAAAATCATAGCAGGAATTAGTTTCAGCTACAAAATGATTAATATGAGATTAAAAGAAACAACAAGAATTACAATTACAACAACATCGGGACAAACTAGAGAGACAATCCCAATTAGAGAAATAAGAATAACGGTTTTTCGAATTGTTTGTTATGAAAACTCCCGAGGTAAAAAGTCTGATTCATTCACGCCAGACCCTATCGCAAATTCCATTAACGAATTTATCTATAACCCTGACGACGGGATAATTTTTCAATCGTATTATAGAAGATACGAAGCATCTTCAAAAAGCATTGTTCATATTGGAATAACGAAAGGAAAACTGTTCACAGTCGTTTACGAAAAATATTTAAATTTTATTTAATCAAAACATCCATGCGAAATAAATTTCGAAAAAAACTAATGGATTATTATCAAACATTTTCTGAGACAGACCTTCATTATTATATGCACGATGGAATTGTATAAATCTAGTAAAATATGATGTCGACGATTTTGTCACCTACGCAGCTGTCGTCAATCGAGAATGTGAATAGTTTAAGTTAAACGAGTTGACTTCCGGCTCATTGAAATGTTTAATATTCGTTCAAGGCTTGACTTCAAATGAGGACACAGAAATAAGGTCCATGATTTTAGCTAAAGTAGAAACCCATTCAAAATTAACTCTCCTGAAATAGCTGAAGTATGATGAATTTAAAACTAGACACCGCTAGGATTGAGGAGAGAGACACTTCACAAATACATAGCGTCCGAAAATCTAAGGACAAATATAAACGTTTTTCAACTCGCTGCTAAAAAGGAAAAAAAAATTATTATCGTCACCCCTCAGTACCTAATACTTTCTACGGTTGTGGTGGTAAGCATTATAAGAGTGACTGCTTCTTTAGAACAAAAATGCTATCAATGTGGAAGAATAGGACATAAAAACACCTGTGTCAAATCCGAAAAATGGAGGAGAAACAAAAAGTATGTCAATAAAGTTGATACATTGAGTAAAGTCGACTAGCGAAAAGAAAAAAAAATTAGCGAACAAACCTCCTCCAAAGAGAAAATTTGTTTTTGTCACGATAAGCAATATAACGATAAAGTTACAATTGGATACAGGGTCCAATATTACCATAATTAACAAAAAAAACTGGGTAAACGTAGTTTATTGACTTCGAGAAAAGTTGCTCGTAGTATTTCAGGAAGAAAATGACATTTTTTGGCGAATTCACCTGTAACATTTCATTCATGAGAAAAATAAAAAAGGCAGTAGTATTTATGTTAAAAAACACAACGAATTTTTTCGGAATGGATGGTATTTCCTCATTCGATCTTTGGGAGCTGCCAATCAATTCGTTCTGTAACCATGTAAATAGGGTCACCACAAATAATAATACGGCAACAGAAAATTTATCGAACTTAATTAAAAAGGAAATTTCCATAAGTTTTTCAGAAGGTCTTGGGACGTACACGTAAGCAAAGACGAAATTAAAAGATAAAGAAATGCAACACCAGTATTCAGAGCGAAATGGAGTGCATTTTAGCGGTCTTTGATCTAATCAATAAGGAATTAGAAAGACTAGAGAATTTAGAGCTTATTTCCAAAATAGACTCTTCCGAATGGGCATCGCCGACTTTTTACACGAAGAAAAAATAACAAAATTAGCGTATGTACCCATTTTTCAAAGGAACGCTGTTCATATCAAGTGAATTCAAGGTTTTCTGCAAGTCCTTACAAATACAACCCATCACAACGCCCCCGTATCACCCGGACAAGAGGAACTCTTTATTGACAAGTTCAAAAGGGCTCTTAAAAATCGGAGTCGGAGTCAGATAAAAAACGTTGCAGAAATCACAGCGAATCATAAAACGAGATCTGGAATGTCGCCGCCGGAATTGATGTTCGATAGAAAAAAATAAATCCGTGTTCAACAAGGTAGTGGCAGAATGGAAGACGGGAACATCAAGAAATATCATTATTAATAAATATCTTTACCCGGGGAAAAAAGGGATTTTTCAATATATACTAAAAAGGAAAAGAACTACGGAGTTTTTCAGTGTGAAACAAACACTGAAAAGATACAGACTCTTAAGGAAAGACTCCAGAGGGAGTCAGCTCAAAAGGGGAGATGTTATGCAGAAGAATGTACCGTATCGACTAGTGGATCAAACACGGATCTCTAGTCAACAAACACAAGAGTTGAAATTGATTGTGCTATTGGAGTTCACATGATTAGAAATGGTGGATATAAAAATGGGTCTGACGAGAGACATGTACGTATGCAAAATTGATGTTAAATGTAACATTACGAGTTAGCATTCCAGCCGGCTCATAGTCTAATGGATCGAGTGTTCGCCAATGGTCCGGGAGACCTGGGTTCAATCCCAGGTCGCATCATACCAAAGACTTCAACAATGGTACTTGATACCTCCTTGCTTAACACTCAGCATTCTAATGTACGTATCAAGGTTAAAGTGGAGCAATCCAGGGAAAGAAGTAGCGCCCTACCGTGTACACATCACTGTAGTAGCTATTATAAAGGGAGCCTTCGGGTCACCCTTGACTAAGGTCGCCAACTTTACTTACTTATTCCATTCTCAGTATTCGGCATTGTACGAGAGTGAAGAGATTTTAATTAAGCATTGGCCAAAATTAACCTCATCATGGAGCATTACAAAAAATAGAAAATTAAAAAGAATACTCGGTGCCGTTTTTCACGAATTCTGAAAGAAGCTCGCTACAAAACAGCAGCTGTAGAGCCATATACTTCCCATCTAATGAACCATCCAAGTAATACAAGAAAAAACTGGGCAATACTAGAGAAGTAAGGATGAACTCCTTTGAATTCCTACGAAGTCACACCAATGTTTGCCGAGCAGGACTTACCTGATCCATCTCTTTGCCAACATTGGATGAAGTCTAGAAGCCTTGCAAGGAACGAGGAACGTAATGAGCGGTTGGAGATGTATATATATATATATATATAGAGAGAGAGAGAGAGAAAAAAATTGTGAGAACGTGAGTGAAAGAGAGAAAGAGTCAAGGGACTCTCTGCAATCAAAATGACTTGCAGATGCTGGTGTTAATGATGAAGAAAACAGCAGATTTTATTTCAGAGTACGTTTCCCAGACTTTTGCTTTCAAAGGATACCTAGATTTCAATAGAGGTTTGATGCTGGAGATTCCTTCTTCAGGTTCGATTTTGAAGATAACAAATAGAAGGTTTGACTTACTACTTCTTTTTCATTTGATTGGAGGCTTTTTAAAAACATACATAAATCAACATTGACTCTTCCATATCTATATATCATTATTATAATCATCATCATGTGCCGCCAACACGGATATCCCTGACCCTCTCTCGCCACTCCACCCTATCTTTCATCACTTCTGGCAGGTCGTCAGGGCTATATCCCGTATCCTCACAGAGCTGCTATATGTAGGTTCGAGCTAGTCGCCCTACTTTTGCTCAGCTATGTGAGGGGGTCCATAGGAGAACACCACTTAGGAACTCGTCCCTGCTTCTCCAGCAGTGTCCTGCATATCTGGTTCGTCTAACTTTGATAGTTTTCATGAGGGGTAGTTGGTGGCCGTATAGCTGCTGCTTTGTGGGGTGTTGCCTCCTGGATATATATATATATATATATAGGGAGAATCGTTATAGATTTATTTCGGCTCTCATTTAAATATTAGGATTTCGATTTATTGTATATGTGACCTCAATGTGGCCAGAAATACTTCAAAGATACATTATTCATGTCAAGATATGAAAATGTGTGGGTGAACGCATGCGCATATGAACGTAGGCGTTTCAACTGTGAAAACGAACCATAAAGGCAATCGTTCTCACTTTACTTTCATTCATGAATACATCGCTTTTTTTTTTTTACAGAGGCAGAAATATTGGCGCTGTTCAAATGTAATATTGCTGATGGCAATATGACTTTTATTTTTTCAGATTTATAACAAAGTCAGATACGAAAATGAAATGCAAGAAGGGGAAGAACAACAGATGAAGAAAAATAATATTTTCAAGATGTTTTCTCTAATTCTGCAAAGATTCATGTATATTTGCGTTCATTAAAGTTGAATCTTATAGTGACTGATATGAAATAGGACGAAACTAGGAACATGGTTAAAGTATATTCACACACACACACACACACATATATATATATATATATATATATATATATAGATTAAATTCTAAAGGATATAACTATCGTAATTTTTTTAAAATCATTTAATCGACGAGTGATAAAAATTCAGGAGAATGTTTAATATCCAATTACTTGATAGATAGATAATCTATCTATCTATCTAGATAGATAGATTAAAATCATTATTACAAAATGCTAAATCTGGAAATCGTTTTCTTGCACTCTATTTGTTTCACGTTCTTTTTCGATTATCAGGTGAGTGATCAAATATTTTCAAATGCCTGATGATTACCGAGAAAATATGTTTACTCACCCACCAATATATATATATATATATATATATATATATATATATATCACAAAGTAATTATTAAAGCGGTGGGATGTATTTGTTATATACTCACATATGCAGATTCACATCTACATACATGCACATATATATGTAGAATAATTCACAACGACACAATAATATAGACACAGGAAGACTTCTTTAACAAAATATTTACCTCTCACTTTATTGCAAGGGTTCGAAAAGGGTTACTCAAGGTTTGCGTGTGAGAGGGAGCTGGAGACCGAACAGAACTGAAATATTTTGACCCCCACTCTTATGGCCGTCAACGCTGTGTCTTTCTCGTTCTCCTGATGCTCAACCGGAGGCCCTGGGGTCCACTCTGCTGGGTACTGGCTTTCTTTACTGCATCTCATCAGCAACTTCTCTGGTTGACAAACTCCATCGGGGTTCCCGAGGGCCTCCTCAGCCGGGTTTGGCTTTACCTACCACGTCTCGTCTATCACTCCACTATAACTGTAACTGCAACTGCAACTAGAACTGTCTTGACTTCTGTCTTGACTGAGTTATATAATAGTTCAGCGCCCACTCGATTGCCCACTCGATCGCCCACTCGATCTTTGAAATCGCATGTTTGATCGTCATCAAGCGGAAATAACTGTCATGGAGTTCACAGGTCACTCTCTTCCGGTGCGTCAGTCTTTGAGTGTTCCATGGGAGTTTTTTTACCTCGTCCCATTTCATCAGCCAATTTCCGCCCACGCGATTTCCTCTCATAACTGCCATTAGAATGTGTCACTTCCTTCCGGTGCATCACCTTGGAATGGCATTTTTGGTCGGGTCAAAGGTCAAAATATAACATATTCATGGATTAATGGTTATAGCAATGAACTGGCGAATCATAGTGTTGTGTTCTGGTGAGTGAACACAAGTAGTAGTAATAATAAGACAAACCACGATATGTGAGGAATATAGTTATATTTGCAGGAAAGAGTATTTACAAGAGAGAGACTGTAAGTAATAAGAACATAGGATTAATGATAGAGTAATGATATACTTCAGCAATAGGAACGGCTCTTCTGATCTGACTCGTTGGCTTATTCCCAGACTGATCTCCGCTACTGCCATATATGGCAGATGGAACAGCTCATTATGCTGAAAAGGTAGGTGATACCCAACACATAGAAAGCGGATTCGAACTCCAGTCACACTTTTACGTTCAGTTTCGCAAAAATACCCTTGGAAAGCTATCAACCCCCATATCCTTCCAGCAATGGGTTAAATAGAACCATTACTTCTCTTTTAGAAGGATCGTTTTGGCATTAAATAGCCTATGAAGGCTGACATGCCATTAAAAAAAAGAAACCAAACCAAACTATACAAGGAAAATATTCTTTGTCTACATTAATTGATTATCACATTCTAATTCCTAAAATCAATGGACTAAAATTCAAATCTGAATTCCCTTTAAAAGTAATCATTTCTAATCTTCATAAAATCTTTAGGCAACATATTAAACCCAACATTTAGGTATTATTAGTTCTTCATATGTTCACAAATCTGATTTTTATACCACAAAAAATATCATATAAACATGAAAATAAATCTTCAGCAACTCTAGTCATAAAGTCATTATCCATCAATATTTCCGTAAGTAAATTCATTACGTTAAGCAAACCATCTTACGTAAAACAAATATGCAATTACCTATATCAAATATAGTAGTAAAGTTGGCGACCTTAATCAAGAGTGAGCCGAAGGCTCCTTTTTCAATAGCTACTACATAGCTACTACACCGAAGTGTAGGGAAAGGCGCTACTCCCTTCCATGGTATGTGTACCGGACATTGGCATAACGGTTAGAATGTTAGCCTATGGCCCGGGAGACCTGGGTTCGATCACAGGTTGAGTCATACCAAAGACTTTAAAAAATAGTACTTAATCCCCCTATCTTTGAACATTTTGCACGAAACATAGATTTTGTAATATAATAGCAATATTTCGGAAAAAAAAAAAAATCGGGTTTACCCATTGGTTTACTTCTTTGTGCGGTAATTGTTTGTCTTTTCTTGAATTACTTGAATCAGGTTCCTTTAATTTTATAATACCAAAAATTTCTAGATATCCTGGTTACATCGATGATATATTCATATATCGTCACAATAATGATTTAATAAAACGCTACGGATAGATTAAACAAAATAGAAAAATACCCTAAATCTTAGCTATAAACTGAGAATTAACAACACCTAATCGTATATATATATATATATATATATATATATATATACATAATATATCATCATCATCATATCGTGCCGCCAGCACGGATATCCCTGACGCTCTCTCGCCACTTCACCCTATCTTTCATCACGTCTGGCATGTCCTCAGGGCTACATCCCGTATCCTCTCAGAGCTGCTATATGTATGTTCGAGCTGGCTGTCCTGCTTTTGCTCGGCCATATGTGGGGGTCCATAGGAGTACATCCTTTATGAGCTCGTCCCTGCTTCTCCATCAGTGTCCTGCATGTCTAGTTCGGGAGATAGGTGGCCGTATAGTTGGTACTTTGTGGGGTGTTACCCCCAGGACTTGTTCAAAATTGCTCGCAGCATTCTTGTATAGTTGCCGTCTAGCTTTTTCTCCAGCCGTTTTGTTAGCGTTTAAGTAGTGCATCCATATAGCAGTATCGATACGACCACTGCTTGGAAGAAACTGTGTTTCATTTTATCGGTCAGGTCTGACTTCCATTTGATCGATAGCTTATCGATAGCTGTCCATGCCTTCGTTAGCTGCGTGTCGATGTCTTTTTCGGTTGATGAGACACTACGTAGGGGAACTTGTCTACCAGTTTCCGAGAGCTTCCGTTATGAATAAAAACAATAGATTCATATATAAAGGTTATCATGAATCCACTACAGATGACCCTATTCATTTTACTCACGTCATATTATCAAAATTAAAAAATGGACTAACTAGAGGATTTTATCTTAGAGCTCTTTGAATTTGTCACCTTATTTTTTTTTTTTTTTTTGAATGATGAACTTGATTATAAAGAAAATTTGTTACTCAACTTCGATATCCAAAAGCATTTAAGCAACGGGCTAAAATAAAAGCCTTTAAAATTCAGAAACGAAAAAAAAAAAAGACAGTCAAACATTTCCTATAACAATTTTTCTAATAGTTACCTATGCCACTATTTGACCCCGAAATTCAACAATACACATCATCGAAAAAAACGAAACGCACTTGGTATCCTGACATTTTCAGACACTTCTAAAGCAATTAGAACATAAATATTCATAATAAGAACAAAAATCATACTAATTCTTAAGCTGACGTTAATTCAAGTGCGTGATTGATTGTACGGCTTGTGATGAACACTATATAAGAGGGACTTGAAGATCGAAAAAAAAACAACATATTTCTGAACACGTCCGAGATTTCAAAATCGCTGTTGACAGAAACAGATAAGATTCCAAATATAGTTTTACTTTCAACAGTTCTAAACTGTTACTTAATAAACATAATGAACAACGCCGAAAGACTGTTTAATCTAGCAAAATTCTTATCGTTAAGGGCTTTTCAGACTATTGTCTTCATCTTTATTGTTATTACCACAACGTTTCAGCGGATATGTCGTCCGGCTTTCTTCAGGTGTTTGTCGAACTCGGGAATCTTCGCGGAACTTCGAACTACGTCCTTTATTGAATCGACATGGGTTACCAGTTCTGATTCCGTTAGCTATAACCGGTTACAAGTGGTAAGTATTCCTGTTTTGTTAGTCAACTGCAATGAGGATTGAACTATCAACCTCCAAATGATTATCTCCTTAGAAGCTTAGGGAACCAACGACTATAACCGTTACGCTATGTGCCATGCTGTCAGAACAGGTGATCCGTGGATTCAATAAAGGACGTAGTTCGAAGTTCCGTGTAGGTTCCCGAGTTCGACACACACCTGAAGAAGGCCGAAACGTTGTGGAAATAACAATAAAGATGAAGACAATAGTCGGAAAACCCTTTAATGATAAAAATCGTCAAGTTTTGTCTCAGAAATTCGGACGGTTAGCATTATTGTAATTATAATGCTATCAAACCAAGGGCCTTATCTTCTTATTTAGTTAAATTAGGTCAAAAAAGTTAAACTAGCCTCTATTTAAAAAGGTTTTTAATGATAATTATGAAGTTATACTTGTTTTTAATATGATCGAAACGATTTTTCATTAGAAAACTTTCTAATGTAGATTCCAATTCCAAACCAAAACAAAGGTGTTACTTAATTTAAGTTAAGATTGAATAATAATTGCAATTCTTTTTTAAATGGAAATTTTTAAAAATATCTAAACAACACACTGAGAAGATATTTTTAAAAATTTTTTTGAATTTCTGAAGTTTTCTAAAAGATTTTAATTTTTAAAAAATCTACAATAATGACGTTATCCTTTATAAAAAAATCTTTTTGAACATTAATTACGTCATTGTATTTTGAAAGGAAACGCTATTAACAATAATAAATAAGTGAGAATCTTTTCATTTTTTCGTTTGAAAATAATTTTTCGATGAAGTATCATAACATCATTTTCTGTCATAACACTGAAGATGATTTAACAAAAGAAACCCCTTAAAAGTAGCATTTTAGCATATATAAGTAAAACTGGTGATCGTCGCCGAGGGCGACTCGAAGGCTCTCTTTTTATTAACTACTACACCGATTGATCGACTTTACCTTGATCCATACCTCATTGTGCTTTGTGTTAAGCAAGGCGGTATCAAGTATTTTTGAGTTTTTGGTATGACTCGACTTGGTATTGAACCCCGATCTCCCAGGCCATTGGTAAACACACAACTAATTCAGCGAATGGGCTGGTTAATACATAGTGAATACATTTTCTGAATATTTTCTCATAGTTTTATAATCACGTGCACCAACACACACACACACACACACACACACACACACACACACACACACCTATATATATATATATATATGAACGAAGCTTATCAACAAAATCATAAGTCCGATCTTTTCTTTTTAATTTTTGTTGGACAATCCTGACTATTTCCAGACAAACTTTTCTTTACGAGCTAATGTAACATATTGACCTTCGACCCAGCCGTCAATCAAGAAACAGGTGCATCCTGTCGAAGTTATCAAGACATAACATTGGACGGGTTGAATTTGGTGCAATTGCGACGCCCACGGGAAGCAGGTGGATGTCAAACAATTATGTAACCCGTTGCCACAATTGGAGTCAGTTAGTTGGAGTTCGAGTTACAGTTCGAGGCAGTGAAAACTAGCTCCCAGCAGCGGGCTTGGGCCCTCAGGACCCCGGTTGAGCAGCCCATCAGAATGAGAAAGAAGTGCTGTTATAGTCAGAGGAACTTGGGGTCAATATGTTGCAGTCTGTTCTGTCTCCTACTCACACACACAACCCTTTCGCGACCCTTTCAGAACCTTTTCGAATAAAGTGTGAGAGGTATATTTTTCTAAAGAACTGTGTTCATTCGTCATCATTGTTGATTTAGTTCCTGCATGTAAATGCGTATAGTTGTATATGTATTACGGTTATGCAACTCTATGGACCACTAAGAATACTCTGGAGTTATTATAGTTCCCTTTCTTTTCAGTAGTGAACAACATGAAGTAGATGGTAATGAAAAAATGCTGTATAAATTTACTCCCGAAACCTCCCCCGCAAACAAAAAATATCTTGGATACTGTTTTATAGCAAAAGGAACAATGTCTCAGTCAGTGTCTGGCTTGTGAAAAGAAAAATATTTTGAAGGAAATAAAGTTGATTTATAAGCAAACTGAAAATGAACAAATGTAATTCAATCCGTCTCAAAATTTGTCAGAGGAGACATTATGTATATTGGGGAATAGTGTTTAAATATTATCTCTTTGGATGGAATGAATACAAGAACATTTAACATGAATTAACAACCTATTTCATTGATTGAGCCAACTTAATTGAATGAATACTAAAAAGATACAATATAAAAAAATATCATTAAGAATCTGTATGAAGAAAACTCCTTAACGTAGGTTGGAGAACGTCTTACATATTTAAGAAGTGTATTATTCTAGAGTGTCGTGTTTAATCCGACGCGAGGTTGTTGAGTAGAAAATGTCCCTGTCCAGGTGGACAGAACGTGGTCTGTGTCACAGCACGATGTGAATGTTAAGAAGAGAGTTTAACTCTTGTGCATACTTCTTTGTACACATTTGACAACGCCAGCAAAAGTCAGTTAGCAGAATTCCTTGGCAGACAAGGATACAAATAAGCTTTTCTCTAATATATATATCTTGGTTATTGTTGTTGAAGCTGCTGCTATTATTCATGCGCTACAAATAACGCTCACTCACATATGCAAAGATACCCACACAAACACTCACACACAGAACGGTCTATGAGGATATCAATGCTTATGTCGCGTAAATATTAAAGAATTCTAATTAGAATTTCATAATCAACTTCCTGATATTTAGAATTTAGATAATTAACAAAAAACGTTAACACGAAAGAAGACAACCCCAAAATTTACATACAGTTGCAAATTGCACTAAAATACCTTTTTTTTCTGTGAGAACTGTGTTCTATTCTTATTAACATCTTTTTTTATTTTCGGCTTTTTTTTCCCGGTTGAAGTTGAATAATTACATATAAATGATTTGGAATCAAACATGCTAATTTCTGCTGGAAAATCACTTCAAATTATTCTAAACTTGGGTACAAGGATATGTTGATTAATATTTAACTCTCTTTATTAATATCTGTTCAAACACTATGCATTCTCTACTTATATGCTAAATGTTTAAACCATTTAGTTTCTGATATATATTTCTCCTTTTTTCTTTTATTTTTATACCGTAAGCAATCACTATATTCAAATGAAACTTTCAATAGTTGCAAGAACAAGAATCCTTTTTATGGAGGAAAAGTTACTTATAGCTTCTTCCAATAACTCCAAAGAATTACTAAACGAAAGATCAGAAATACTTAATAATTGCAGGTATAAAAAATATTGGAAAATTGTCGATTTGATTATGGGTTTGGTTGTTTCTTTTTGCTTTTAAATGCTAATGTTTTAGTCCTTTTGGTGGCCAGTTTATTTATGAAATGCCATTTGTGCTAATCCTCTTAAATCAGAATTATCCTGATAATCCGGTTGGAGAAAACTAGGTAGATAGTTTCTGTCTTTTTAAGTATTCAAATTTTACTCTACTTAGCACTTTTACGTATTAGCTTCGGTAACTCTGTGTTTTTTTTTCCTTTTGGCTAGACATTGAGGTGCTTGTTGATTAATTTTAAGCTGTACGGATATTTTTTGTTTCCTTCTGTTTTACTGAATCTTTTCAATATATCAGTTCGTGTATATTTTTTATTTCCAATTGTTCTGTTATCGGCACCAAAGTTAAAGAAATACGTTAAAACTTATATATATATATATATATATATATATATATATATATAGTATTATTGGGTCCAGTTAAACCAGAGTTGGGAGTAATTTCTTCGGGAGAAGAAAATCATTCAAGAGCTGAACATTTAAATTTTCCTGGTAGAGAGCTCAATGTAATTAATTTTAGAGAGCAATACTTTCTTTAAAGAAAAAACCAAAGACCAGTTATTTTGGGATTATAGATTTATTTCCATCCTGTTTTGCGTTTCTGATGTAAACCAAAAACACAAAGAAAAATATAACCGGATTTCTTCAGATCCAATGGATAAATAAAACAGAATAGACACGGGTGGGAAAAGGGAAGGGGAGAGGTGAAGAGTTACCTCCTGTTTTTTTTTAATTTCTTTTTTTTATTTACCTATTTATTTTATTTTCAAAATTCTACCGTCAGTTGGAATTATGGTAATTTAACTTTTTTATTTATTTCATTTTATTTCTTTTCTTTTCTTGTTAAGTTCGATAAATAACTTTTATGTGCTATGTTAATGTTATGAATTTTTGTAAGGGAAATATTAATATTTATATTAATTTCGATTCAATTTCCTCAGCCACCTATTTTTTCCATGTGCGTATATTGGATACGTTTTTTTTTTCCTTGTTTCACTATTTATTTCTATGTTTTTTAAATTATTAGTCTATAGTTTAAATTTTGTCTTATGTCTACATCTAGCTATTAATTCACATCTCTTATTTAATAACTTTTCAGGCAATTTATACGTCATTATTATACGTCATAAGTGATGTACTCCTATGGATCCCAACATATGGCCGGGCAAAAGCAGGACGACCAGCACGAACATACATTCAACAGCTATGTGAGGATACGGGATGTAGCCCTGAAGACCTGCCAGAGGCGATGAACGATAGGGAAAAGTGGCGAGAGAGGGTCAGGGGGATCTATGCTAGTGGCATGACATGATGATGATGATGATGATGATGATGATGATGATGATGATATAATACTGTAATGATTGGCAAGAATCCGTCTCTCAAATCCTGGTAGGGATAAATAATATAGTAGACTGGGACTAGGAAATTGAACCAAAAAGAAAGATCTCAATTTAAAGAAGAGAGAAGTGCTTCAGAAAATCTGTATAAAGTCGTTTCTCTGTTTTTCCGTTATCAGGTCATCCAAAAAGTATCGTTGAACCTATTAGCAAATATATATATATATATATATATATAGAGTTACTGCCAAATTTATGTTTAATTACCGAGACTAACCTGATGATCAATTGATCGTAAAAATTAAGATTGTTAGTGAAGACGCTTTCTTCTTATTTCTCTTTTTAATAATGTCATACACACACACACTCATATATATATATATATATATATAATATATTATATATATATATATATATATATATATATATATATATGTTTTTGTGTGTGCGTGCATTCGTATATGTGGGTGCAAGAGAGCTGAAATTAGTCTATAACGATAACTTGATTTAAGTATGAAGTGAAATAGACGAAGCTGACCTCTGAGCTCAGGAGAAGTCGCCAGTTGTCAATTTATAGTCGAAACTAAATGATAACACGGTTGGAGATAATGAGTTTGCTGCGAAATACAAACTCGACCTCGCGGAAGATGTTCGTTTTGACCTCTGGGGTTACTGGAAAATACACAAAATTTAATGGCGATTACTATGGTTGCAGAACTTTCCGAAGTTCCCCATGCAACCAGATCTCTCACATTATATCAGAAAATCCCTTGACTTTTATATTACATCAAGCTTTTAGAAGAGACTAGGACCATTTTGCAAATAACCATGATACAGTTTATATTACT
>OY757910.1:97341354-97503854 GCA_963585895.1 Sepioteuthis lessoniana
TATAAAAAAACGATTCCCGCTAGTTATTTATAAATTAGAGTTGATAAAAAGTCTGGTAGGAAATGTTAACTATTTGTAGATTTTTGATTTCTACGAGAGACCATTATATCTCTGCAGAAAAAATAAATCAAGAAATAGAAAGCACTCCTTAACAAAAAAAGACAAAAGGAAAGAAAACAAAACAAAAGAATAAGTAATTTACCAAGTACCATCTTGTTTCCCACTACGTATTTATTTGAATTTTCTTTTCCTGCTATTATAAATTGAAAGTGTGACTCGTATGTTCTAATGGTTGACAAGTTGAACAGGGATAGTTCTAGTCTCACAGCGTGCTGCACCTATCCCGTCTTGTGTTACAACTAAACAGTAGCTTCGTATTCAAATCAACAAAGAGAGTCTTTTTGCTTATTGCTGAAGAAATGAGTTATTGTGTGATGTACAACATACCACACAAAGTATCTCGATGGAACCCCAAGGTGACCTTTCTCATTAGTACCAGTCATTAATTAACTAAATAAAAAAGTCAATTACAGTCTATTTCTGTAATATACATAAATTGTTTTGATTTAGTTTGGTTTGGTTTGGTTTCTTCGTTTAATGGCATACCAAACTTTTTATGTTATTTAATGCTAAAGCCATTCTTTTAGAAGAACAGTAACAGTGCTATTTAAACCCATTGCTCGGAGGATAAGGGGATTCGTACCTTTCCCAAGGGTATTTGTCCAAAATTGAACGTAATAGTTCGACTGGAGTTCGAACTCGTTTATACATTTATCTACTAAGATTTTAAATGCCACTTTTGATTGTATTTTTTAAATATTTTTTAGGATATAAATGTGAAAGTGCATCGAGGACAAGAACAATCTTGGAACTATTGCTATATAGACTGAACACCTGAAATTAATAGGGTAGAAACAGCTTTCCAGTGTTTCCGTATGTTATATGAAGTGCTTACCGGATTTTCTGGTCACGGTAACTCAATTTGTAATAAAACATCTATTTGAAAATAATTCCTAATAGATAGAAATACTCGATACCAGCAAACTGTAAATTATTAGTATTAAGTATAGGTACTTGAAGCTATAATTGTTTCCAAGATATTATGATTAGTTACTTAAAACCATATAAATGTGTCTAAACAAATGACTGTATTTATATAGAAATAATATCTGAAACCACAAAATTATTACTGGGTAGGAATATTTGAAACTATAAAAGGTTGTGTAAATTATTTTTATTTGATAGGAATATTTGATATCATATAACTGTGTAAAAATCTCATTAAAACAACTATATAATAACTATATCCCCATATCATAATAACTCTATCCCCATAGACCGGTTGACATGCCATTAGAATCAATTAATCAACTACTTACGAAATGGTTGCGAAAATACCTTCGTCTTCACACCATACTTAACATGTTGAAACTTTCAAAAATATCTTCTTTTGTTTCCCCATAGTTAAGCAAGATCAAGCATGGTGAAATATATAATTGTTGATTTATAAACGAAATGGGACTTTAAGATTTGAACGGCATGGATTTGTCCTCCACAGATATAAGCCAAGTGTAAGTGTATAGGTACATGAGTGTTTGTGTGTATCCGTTTATTATTTGATTATGTTAAACTTAGTACAGACATAAATCTATGTTTCAACAAGCTAAGTCAATACTGTTGTAACGGAGCACAAATATTTATCTCAGGGCGAGAGTTTATTTTATGCACATGTAACGTCGGGGCAGCCTGGCACTTGACCCCTCGCAAAATAAGTCCTAGTCAATACTCTTGTTTCGGGTATAAGGCAACTGGCAAATAATGTGGGGGTTAATTTGGGGCTAGACTCATCTCGACGCTGGCAAGGGGGATTCCAATTTCACGTTCACATACCCCACTAAGTCCTTCGTTTTCATACCCCCTCGGATAACGGAAAGCATGGACTTCTAGGTTAAAACAAAATATATTTCACTGTAGTCAAATTTCCATAATTCCCTTGTGATGCTTTTAAGGCGAATAAGATATTTTAGCGAGAATAAATGCAAGCGATACGAAACTGAAAAAGATATGTGCAAAAGAAGGCAACTCGATAGATAAACAACATAACGAATAGATTTCAACACGAGGGAGTATTTAAAATGTAACACAATTTTAATAAGTGAGGACCAAACAAACAATTATGAGATTTAAGAAACAATTACTTTTTCTTTTCCTTTTTTTCTTTTTAAGGTGCCGGCTATACTAAACCAGCAGACAGTTTCAAACACAGATGTCTCTCTTTCTTCTTTTTTTCTTTCTTTCTTCTTTCTTTCTTTTCTTTTAAGCAATCGGCTTTGTTAAGCCAGGTAGGCAGTGTTAAACACAAATGTCTCTCTTTCTTCTTTTTTTCTTTTTCTATCTTTCTTTCTTCTTTCTTTCTTTTCTTTTATTTCTTTATTTTACTTGAAAAAGTATCTAAGTCCCCTCGTTCATTTACGGTGGACAAAACAAATCTTTTCAGTCTATTTCTTTCCTTTTCTGAATATATATATAATTTCCAATATTTAGGAAGGGTAGAAGGAAAACAGTTTTAAGTTGTACTTATCTGTTTCGAAGGGTTTCTCAGATTCCTTTCTTTTACCGGCGAGTGGCATTTCTCCACAATCGGCCGAGTCAGCCTTTCTGCTGACTACTGTCCAAAGATTCTGTTCCACTCTTTCCCTGGAGCGGGCTGTAAACCGACGTCTTTATCCGTCGATTTCTGTCCTCAAACTGAAGATTATTTTTGCGGGCGAGGAACCCGGAGTTCTTGCTAAACAATCAGCACATCTTTCACACCGACTGCTGTCCTAAAACTTAAAAAAAATCCTTGTGCCACACTTGCACGTAAGTTGGGTCGTGCAACAAATACCGCAGTCCAGATCAGTCTGGCACGGATCTGGCCAAGTGTGCCTCGGCACCTGGAGATTTCCTTCGGCCTCAGGGGGCCTTCCCCCCAGGCTTTTACTCCCTCCAGGGAGGTTGGGTTTATCGCCCAGCGCCTGAGGCGCCCCTAATAAGGGGAATGCCGACGGGGCCGTAGGCATTTTTGGGAAATGCCGGGCGCGTGTGGGCTACGGCCCTGCACCCGGACCCACCTAAAGAAGGCCTTGTACCACACTTGCCAGTTAGGTGGGGCGTGCAACAAATACTCCAGTCCAGATCAGTCTGAGATCAGTCTACGAGTCAGACCTGTAGAGCCGTTCCTATTGTTGAAGTATATCCTTCCTCTATCACTAATACTAAGTTCTTACTACTAACAGTCTCTCTCTTGTATATACTCATCCTGTAAATATAACTATTACCTCACATATCGTGGTTTGTCTTTTTAATACTACTAGTCAGCAGAACACAACACTATGTTATTCCAATACTTCACTTTTTGAACATAGTTGAAGAGTTTTAATTATCGCTATTTAACACTATTGATTCTATTCAACATATCGTTTACACTCAGATAAAAGGTTCCAATTATTACTATGTATCATTAACAATTCAACTAATCATCAGTCATTTGTTTACACATAGTTAAATGATCAAACAGTTCTGTTTAGCATAAGTCATTTGTTTTCACTCAAAATGTCTATTCGGCCCATAGAGAGGACCCTATAAGGAGCTATTAATCCGACTAGACCTGGGAGCGATGCCAATGAAGGGGTACTCCACATTTCCCAAAGCTCCTGTATTACTGGTGTCTAAGCATCAGATAGTTTAGTATTATATCCAGGACACTCGTTGTGGAAGAGTCTTATCCCTCTGCAAAGATGCAGTCAGTGTTATCTACAGCCCCTGCTGACAGGGCTAAAAGAGAATAACGTTCTTTACTAGAAGAAAGGTACCAACAGTCAAAAGTTGTAATAAAGCAAAAATGATATTTAATAAAACGTGTAGAAATTTGGGTAAGGAACTGGCGATCTTTTTTCACCGATCAGCAGCAGCCCCTTGGGGTCACATGGCGTCCATTATTAAAAAAAGAGCCCCACAGGAGATTCTCTCTCTTTTGGTTCCACTCCCACAACTGTTAGCATCAGGTCCATTGTAGCAGCCACTTGACGGCATACGTATTTTGGTACCTTCCACTATCAGCCAGAACCCAAGAGCGACGAACGCACATGCTGAGTTAAAAGGAACAGGACACACACAGTTAAGTTCCTGCAGGCATTTTATCTGCAAACTACTTTACCTACTTCACTACTTTACCTTATCAAACCCACTTTACCCTTCACAACAAACCTTACTTTATATTACACCTTGAACTCTTACTTGAACTCTTTTTTGTGAACTGTTACTTACACATTCGTTGTTTATTCCATTTGGTGTAAAACCCCTGTTTATGGTTGCTGTTGTTGTATATAAATTTTGTTGCATGTATAAGTCGTTCGTCTCTTTCTTCAAAAGCTGTCACCATCTCTACACTGCTGTTTAAGTACGGTTTATTCTATTACAAAACGTAGGAATAAACCGGGCTTTCGGGGCTTATAAAAATCCCCACAAACGAGGCGAGCCTAGTTTAACATTTTGTCACGGCAAATGCGTGAATTTAGTAAATTTTGTGCATTGAGTTACTGTATCAAAATATAACTTAATATTATAGAAGAGGAGCCTTCCGCGTACTGTGATAAAAGGTTAACGATGGATGGAATTATAAGATAAATCAAGCAAACAGTTAAACAATAACGAAGATAGTGTTGAAACAGACTTTATTATTTTATGTTTCATTTTGGCAATAAACGATATTTTACTTTGTGAGGGAATTAATTTGTGTATTTTTTAGCATTATTTTTTTAATTGCTTACTTACGCATCAGTCTTTAATTCTTTGTAGACGGAAATATATTTATTGTTCTAAAATCAGGAATTGATATTTTCACTTCAGCAGGTAGCTAATCCAAATCTTTGTCGTCTCTGAGAACTGACTGTACCCACTCGAAGAATAGATAGTATTGAAAAACGCCAGATTTTGGCGTCAAATTACGGATATTTTCATTTTGAAAATTATAATATAGAAGGTTGGTTTAAACACTTGGTTTTAATGCAGCTACAGTTTAAAAGTGGTTATATAAGCACTTAATTCATCCAAGTATTTCATCAGATTAATATTTTGTGTTTTTTTAATGCCAGTAGCAAGTCCTGGAGTCAACACCGCACAAAGCACTAACTATACGGCCACCTACCTCCCATAAAAAAAATATCAAAGTTAGACGAACCAGACAGGCAGGACACTGTTGGAGAAGCAGGGATGAGCTCATTAGTGACGTTCTCCGATGGACCCCTTCATATGGTCGAACAAAAGCAGAACAACCAGCTCGAACCTATATACAGCAACTCTGTTAGGATACGGGATGTAGCCCTGAGGACCTACCAGAAGCGATGAAGGATAGGGAGGATCGGCGAGAGAGTAGCAGTGATATCCGTGCTGGCTGCACGACATGATAATGATAATGATGTTGATGATTATCTACAATAATTTAGTGTAGCTATAAAGTTTTGGTTTTTGAAAGATAAATCCAAAATCACTTGCTGCTAATTTAAAGAAGTGTGTGAAGAAAATATTTTATTCATTTTTGTATAATTAAAGCGAATTTGGCGCTTGATTGATATCACACTACACTCATGATTTCTACAAAGTTGGTATTGGGTACTGCTGCGTCAAATTATCATGAGTGAGCATTCTAGTAGCCGATAGGGTATAAAACAAACGGACGCTGCTGCTGCTACATAAATACCTTAAAAATTCCCTTAGCTAACGTGGTACGCTTGTTGGCCGTGCGGTCTGAGACTTAGTCTAAGATAAAGTTGGATGAGTTTAGATCCCGGCTTCTAGCGTCCTACGTGTCTAGCCACACAGAAGTGTTCTGATATAACGAATCAGTCTGTCTGTGGATGACAATATGTGTGTGTGTGTGTGTGTGTGTGAATATATATATATATATATATATATATATATAGCCTTTGAGAATTAAAAAAGAAATTACTCGACCGGCGAACGAGAGGGAGGGAAAAATTAATAGTCCCCAAATAATTCTCGACCGAATGCATTTTCAGTCAATAATTTTACAAAATCCAGGCATTCTAGGCGGTAAGAAATAAAAGAAGCATAAATGAATATTACTTTCTTGTATAATTTGTTTTTCGGTGCGTGTTTGAAAAAAGAATGCTTTTTTTTCTTTCTTTCAAATGTTTATTTTTAATTTTCCTAAATGGGGAGCGAATATTGATGCTCAGTCAAGGACACTTTTTTCCATGAATTTCTAAAAATCTGTGCGCGTCTTCAATCTGAACAACGCAGACATTTTGCCTCCACAGTGGAAGCGTTAATTATACGCATGTTTACAATTACCGGCCGTCCAAGAGAGAGAGAGAGAGGGGGGGAGGCATGCTGGTGATACATAATTCCATTTGTCAGATCTTCTTTTGATCATTGCGGTATATTTTGGGGATGCGACTCCTTTTTCTTTAACCAGACATTTTGACAGTCGTCAGGCGCAGGCACAAGACCAAATAATTCACTAATGTCATTGTATTTCTTTCTAAGTAACTTTTGAACCTTCAATGGAATATATTTGGGTTGTAAAAATGATTAATTTTTCTTCTATTTTTGAAGAGACACGTTTCTTTGTGATTTTTGACCGACCACCGTGGGAGTAGAAGAATAACTTTAATCTCCCGAATAAGTTTTTACTCGACAGAGTCGATCGGGCCAATGAAATCCAAAGCTATATATATATATATATATATTGTCATCCACAGTTACACCGTGTCACGTGGTCTACTGCTGAGAGGAGAGAAACAAGAAATTTCCTCTACCCCTTCGGTGTTTGAATTAACAGGCCTCAAAGACTGACCGTTAAAGGGAGGAATAAGGAATGTAGGTCAACTCCTCGGCCTGCCTGTTGAAGGAAGTAACGTATCGAGGTCAAGCTATCTGAACTCCGTAACCCCAAATTGGTTGGATGCAGAAGGGGTGTAAAGGTCATGATAGTAGCCCGAATGAATCGCCTGACAGGGTGAGGAAGAAGAAAGAGGCCAAATGAATGGCCAGAACCCTAAAGCCAGAAGTAGCACCCTTTGCGTCAGTGGAAATAGGGATAAAGAATTCAGTTTTAAGATAGAGGTTGCCGTGAGAGGATGGGTTATCCGATGCCACAACTGCGGGTTAAGAAGCGGGGCAGAGTTTCAGGACAGCAGTTGGCGTGATCAGATGTATTGAAACTGTCGCCGAAACTCCGCGGAAAAGCGGAAAGAATTTTGGACAAGAAGATAACCGGTGCCTTCAAGCCAAGCTCCACAGAATCCCGCTAGCCCGTGAAAGAAAAGAAATCTTAGAAGAAGCCCGTCGAAGAAGCTAAGTAAACCTTAAAACTATTTTCTCCCTCCACCCTTCCTAAGTATTGCAATTGTAAACTCTCCCTCTCAATTTAAAGAAAGAAGCATAAAGAATTATATGCATGAAGAAAAGAACAGAAATAGAATGAAAAGATTCATTTCATGAACTCTAAACATCTAAATGGACTTTGCTACCTTCTCAAGGTTCAAGAGAAAAGAGAAAAAAGAAAAGGAAAGAAAGACATTGTGTTTAAGTCTTGTCTGCTAGTAATATAGCCGGCACCTTAATTATTAGCTGGTGTCTGCACGTATTAAACCCTTGTTATATTTTAGATATCCCCTCGTGTCGAAATTTATTCATTGTGTTGTTTGCCTATCGAATTGCCTTCGTTTGCAGGCTCCTTTTCAGCTTCATTCGTTTCAATTTATTCCCGCTAAATGTCCTATTCGCCTTTAAAAATATTACACGGGAAATTGGAATTGTCGACTACAATAAATAATAATATTATATCTAAACCTAGAGGCCCACATCCTCCATTATCCTAGCGGGAGGAAGACGAAGTGGTCTGGTGGGTGTGTGTAACGTGAAATTTGAAAACCCCTTGCCAGCGGCGGTCAGTCTAGCCCCAAATTAACCCCACATTATCTGCCAGTTCCCATATGCCCGAGAAAGGACTCTTAACTAGGACTTATTCTGCGAGGGATCGAGTGCCAGACTGCCCCGACTTTACACATGCGAACAAATAAACTCCCGTCCTGAGATAAATATTCTATGCCACGTCACAACTGTTTCATTGTATCACAAATCTTCAGTGTGGCTTGACAGGTAGGACTCTTGATACTGGGATCAAACCCAGCCCAACTTTACGTTAGACTTTGTTACATACCGCTCAGCCAGGAGGCGAACCACGTCAGTTCGGGAATTATAAAGCATTATGTAGAAGCTTTTGTTTCTTTACATTTTGCCTTACCGTACTCAAATTAAGGCAGGAACTGGAATCATTTAAAAAAAGATTCATGAGGAGTCTTAATGTGTAAAGTTATCTCTCTTTTCTCAGGGTCAGGCTAAAAACTTTTTGAACGAACTGTTCTATATATATATATATATATATATATTACCGTATTTCACCGCCATGGACGTTGTTAGCAGAGGTTCAATTTTCAAGCAGAGTACCACCAATATATATATATATATATATATATATAGATGTGTGTATGTGTGTGCGTGTGTATGTGTATGTGTATATGTATTAATGGTTTACTGTTACTTTTAGTGTGTGTGCGTGTGTGTGTATGTTGCTTTTATTATTATTAGTGTGTGTGTGTGTGTGTGTGTGTGTAAAATAAGGAAAGTTTTCTTTGTCTTTTAAGCTGATTAGGGATAAACAATCGTTGACTAGTAATAGAATTGGATATTTCAACATATCACTCAGGAAATCATAAAGACCATTATGTTTGTCCCTGACTAAATGCATTCTTTACTGCAATAGGTAGCAATCGAAGGTTTTAACATGAGGGACAGGGCCAATCGAATGTCGCATATCTTATATGGCTTTATCAAATAAACAGTTATATTTCCCGGATTCTATTAAAAGGGTAAACAGTCATTTTTCTAATATGTTTTGAAGATATAGCTGCCTATGACAAGATAACATCTGGAAGGTTTAAACATGAACATCATGACTGGCAGCCCAAATATAAAATAAGATAAACAGGAATACACGTTGTCGCTATCTATATGTTGTCATGCGTTTTATGAGCACTTTCCAAAAGAAAAAGAAAAAAAAAAAGAAAATCTTTTAAACTGGCGGATTAAATCATGTTTTGAAACTTTCATTTTTCTGCTTATTGTAAGATAAACGCACATATGAAATAAATTCAATACAGAAGATGCACTTTCGGCAAATAAGAATTTTGAGTCGCGCAAGAGGAACCTAAGTCTAATGCATGCAGGAAAGGATGACAAAAATACAAATAAATAAATAACTAAATAAAATAAAGAAGACTTAGCTGGATAAAGTAGCGTTCCAGGCCGCTAAGATACGATACGAAAAAAGCAAGTCGACGAAAGATGCGGAAAAATGGGGAAAAGATAATATAAGCACGTTCTGCCCGGCAAATCCATCGTAGCGATAAAAGCAGAGAGTGGACTGCCCTTGTTCACTTCTGCTAGAAATAGGTTCTTGCAAGAGAATTGACAGTGGGAAATGCACGGCCTTAATGTGAGAAGACAAGCGGAAATATCGGACTGAGCTAGGACGAGACGAATATTTTTTTAAGTGCTACGAAAAAGAGAAGTGTAGAGTAAGAATTAAAAAAAAACCCTTTCGAATGTTAATGTACAAAGCCACCAAAGCAGAAAGAAACAGATATACAAAAGAACAGTCCCTCACTTATAGATAGATAGATACATAGATAGATAGATAAGTGTGAGTGTGTTTACTGTTAGAAAATTTCATTGTGAATAAGGTCAGTGCAGTTTCAAATCTGCTTAGCGCTGATATCGACGCAGAGTGTGCTTGCTAGATTAATCGGTCACCAATTCTATGATATTTATCTGGTCTTAACCAAACAACTCCAAGCACGCCAACCATTCCACGCTAACTACAAATCTATTTACAAATGCATATACATATATATATAATTTAGGGTATATATACGAATCCACTTCATACCCTCACACCCCATAAAATATTCGTGGTGTAGTGTTACCGTCGTCGGAGATGGACACGGTGACCCGATATTGCATTAAACATTACGCAAATACCTTTGGGAGTGGCATAAATCCTACTGATCTACCTCAAGCTATGCGTAAATTGTATGTCATTCAGGGCTCTTTATCTTTGCTACGGCAACCGGTGTAGGAGAAGGAAATTTCTGAATTCAAATTTGTTAAACTCCACCAAAAGTTGATTCGTGTTGCATTCTGCTTGTGTGATATATATATATATATATATATAGTAAGTAAAGTAAAGTTGGTGATCATAGTCGAGGGCGACCAGAAGGCCCCCTTTTCAATAGCTACTACACCGATGTGTAGGGGAGGGCACTACTCCTTTCCCTGGATTGCTCCACTTCACCCTCGATACGTACCTTACATCGCCGAGTATTAAGCAAGGAGGTATCAAGTACCATTTTTAAAGTTTGTGGTATGACGCGGCCTGGGATTGAACACAGGTCTCTGGGATCATTGGCGAACACTCTACCCAATATATTTGATAAAACAGTATAAACATTCTTTGTTTACTCTTTGATGTATTTATCATTTCGAGTAAAGGCATTAATTTTTATGGTATCTGGCGGTAATTGGTTAATAATCATCCCATAATTTATTGGTTCCCGAGTACTTTTTGCTCGATCTTAAGCTACCAACTGGGGTGTGTATATTACAAAAGCTATGTGCACTTTTCATGTACATTACTACTTTGTTAGTGTTTAGCATTAATAAGTTTATACTGGTGTGTTGTTGAAGCGTTCATTTTTAAATTTAGTTCTATAAGTAGAAGCAGTAGCTAAAGTCATTTAAGTACGATAGTAATGATAAATTCTATTGAGTTTCGGTAGTTTCTTTCTGATATGGAGCGCTTTGAGAATCTAACATGTTTGCTTGTTATTTATTTGGTGTGTTTTCGGATACCATAAAAATCAAATGCGGCGACTTGAAAAGATAAATACAAAAATGTGTAGACAAAGGATGCCTATATTGTTTTATCAAATATGTATTAACAAAGAAATGCTGCAAAAATACATCTTATATATATATATATATATATATATATATATATATATATCTGTGTGTGTGTGTATGTGTGTGTGTGGCTGTGTATGTGTGCGTGTGTGCCTATATTTTTCAATTAAATATGTATTAACAGGAAATACTGCAAAATTACCCCTTATATATACATATATATATATATATATATATATATATATATATATATATATATGTATGTGTGTGTGTGTATGTGTGTGTGTGTATGTGTGTGTGTGAATCAAAATTTTTAGATTATTTTTCTAACGTCTTCGTTTCGGTCTACCCGAACATTGTTATATAATTAGGGAATGATTTTTTTTTCAATTAAGCATTTTCCGTTAATTATATCTTATCAATCAGTCTAAGTTATTTCGCGGGCAAAGGATATGACAATCACCATTTGTCATAATAAGCTCCCAGACAGGAAATGGGGCTGGAGTGTGAATGACGTCATGCCCAGAAGATATGGTCCTTAGAATTTGAGGATTTTGAAAAGACGTCAGTTGAGATTCAATCATTGAATGATAGAGTCGGGTTTTCGATCGTTGAGGCATGAGGTTGAGTTTTGCAGATCTCTACGGAGATCTTAAACATCGCAAGATGCACCGTTGGGGGTCAGCATAGTATGGTTAGCATAGACTTTTAAGAATTGTGTCTCTCTCCTCGTGTCGCCATGGACCGAAGCCAGAAATCAATAAACCCGTTTGTATCTGAAACGACAGAGTCCGCCTGTATTTGTATTTCTGTCGTGGTTGATATCGTAATGGTTATAGTATACAACACATCATCAGAGCAGTACATATGTTAATTATTGTTTCTTCTCATACCGTCCCACCACACACAAAAAAACAAACAAAAAAATAAAATCGTTCAACTCAATAAATGATATTGTTTGGCACTCTTCAACATTGATGTCTTTATCTTTAAAGTTTATTGTTTTCACTTAAAAAAAAAAGACTATAATATCAAAAGTTACGATAATTAATTTAGATTGCGTCTATTCAACTATTTAAAATTAATTTAATTAAATAACAAAAACGTAAAAAATACCTGATTTTTGTTTAATCGTTAAATAGATATAATGCAAGAATCAACAAGTTAAAGAATCAATTGTGTTTGGCGACTGTTAGGCTGTTGCCGATGGAATCTTGGGATCTTAGGATTTCAAACAATCTCCACCTGTTCATAGTCTCTCTCAACATATTTTGGGACCTTCATCAAATGGTCACTGTATTATCACTTCTGCTTTCCTGATAATAGAAACAACATAGAAAAGTTAACATTTTTTAATCCCTTGGGAATAATTACAAAAACCTATTGAAAAGGATCGTGGATGAGTGGAAACTGTTAGAAATCCAATCATGAAGTTACTCCCAGTGAAGTCTAAACATATATTTGAATAATTCCAAACACCCCCACACACCCATACAAGCAAACACACACACACACACACACACACACACACACACATATATATATATATATATATATATATATATATATATATATATTATTTCTGGTTACTGTCCAGAGGCAATGAGTTTAGAATTAATCATATATAGAAATTATGAGAAATTTCATATAATTCTACAAGAGTGCTTGATGTATGGCTACTGATGTAGAAATCTATCAGAATATATATATGTATATATATATATATATAAGCAATCACATACAGGGCGAATATATTTTGTTATGTCAATGAAAGAAAATTCAACTGAGAATTACTGTGCCAAGTCACAGTTAATGTCCGTTGAGTTTTTCTTTACTGGCATTACAGATGTGGAAGTAGTTAAATAATTGAAACGTATCCGAAAATGTGGAGACCACCCACCAAAAAACCCCCAAAGTAATCTAAAGTGAAAAATTCAATGTAAAAGAAAGTCTACGTTATAATGTTTTGGTTTTTATAAATCATCACCAGGATTTAAAAAAAGATCTTATCGATTGTCGGTTAGATCATGGATTGATTTTTAAACATTAATCTAATGACACTCGATAACACGATATTCGATAACGTCTTTTCTAAGTCCTGATGATGGTTTATCAAAGTGCAAACGTCATAATGGCTCATCTTTCTTTCATATTAAATTCTTCACTTTGGCTAGCTTTGATTTTTCTCCGCACACACACACACACACACACACACACACACACACACACACACACACACACACACACACACACACACACACACACACACATATTTATATATATATATATATTAGGTTTTAAACTATATAAGAGGAAGAGGTATATACGGATAAAAGTATTCAACCTGACCGATTTTGACCTTTTGTCATCATTAGAAAATTTATTTTATGTCTGAAAAGCCGATGAATACTGCATGATTGACTTCTTGTGTAAATGAAGCTTGAATTGGAAAACCTAAACATTCGAAATAGTGCATGTTTATCAATAGTTTTTAATGTTTGCTTATTTTTTTTCTCGAAGACGTCATCAAGCATGAACATCAGTTTAAAATGTATAGGATTAAAAAATAGATGATTATATATTCAACATGTATTTGAAGGTTAGAATGAAATGTTTTTGGGTGATTTAGCTGATTACAGAGCGAATTTAGGGTAAGGGTTTCAAGACTTAACATCCATCTATATTCATGTGTTCCTTGTAATTCATGGGTGTCTATATCTCTCTCCCTCTCTCTCTCTCTCTCTCTCTCTCTCTCTCTCTCTCTCTAAATATATATATATATATATATATAATCACATATTACCCAGCCACACACACACACACACACATTTATGTATGTATGGTTGTGTAAAGTGTGAATAAGTATATACAAATATCTAGTCGGTTAATAAATTCATTGATTGAAACAGTTCTTCCGCCTTTAATGCAAATGTTTATCTTATTGTTTGATATTTTCTTTCCTTTTGTAACTTCCCTTTGCTTTTTCTTATTCGTGCCATTGGATTTGTGAGTCGAATTAAATTACAAAAAACAAAAAAATCTAAAAGTTTATCATAAATAAAAACAATTTGATTATGTAGATTTAAAAATGAAACATGGTCAGATAAATAGGAATCATTTATTTTAAAAATGAAGGAAATGAATATAACGTGAGTTGAAATTCATTCGATGCGTAGTGTAAACAGGTTTGATTTTTTTTTTCTCTGGTTTTATTTATGTTTATCGCAAAAACGTCTAATTTGCATAAGTATTCGTTATAGCGGAAACATTTGAAAGGAAAATGGTCAGCTGAAATTCTCTGACTTAATGGAAAACCAGGAAACAAATCGAGACGTTGTCTTTTCTTTTCTCTTCAAGAAGAAGAAAAAGAAAAAGAAAAAAAAAGCAATAACAGAATGATTTATCTCAGAAATTCTATTTCTTCCCTCATTTATAGGAATGTCGATGCTTTTGAGCATTCATTATCTAATTTGAAATGAATATATTACCTTTCATGGACAAGTTATTATTTACAATTTATTTCAATATACCAATCTATATCAACATCCTATAAAGTTGGCAATGTACATAATGTAATTTAATTCGTTTTCTTTTTTAAAAAGTCTTTGTAGCCGATCTATGTGGGAATTTTTAAATCTATTTTATAACAGCTGAGTTGATGCCTTCGAATAACTTCAATTACGTATGAAACAATTTATTGAATTCTATCTGAGAGATTAAGTGCCTGTCATATCTGTCCTTATGTTCATACGAATCAATCTATTCATATCTGATTCAGCTTCTTCTTTTATGATTATTTGTATACAACCATGTCAATTAATCTCATTATGTCAATATTAAAATCAGTATCTATTAATCTGATCATCGTCTTGACGGCGGGGATGAGAATACGCTGTATCCCTTGCAGCATGTTAAGATCAGTCCCTAAAAGGTCCGTTCTGAGTAGGACACTAAACTGGATCTGTTTCTGAGGCTCCTGTGCTGGATATCTGAAGAGTGTGTATTACGCCTTCATGGGCATTACTCCCGATTCCGTTCTGACTCAAAGGGTTAGTACCTGCTGGGTTTAGTTTGGATTGATTTGATGACATATCAATCATGTTAGGTTATTTAATGCTCAATACATTTTTATACATATAAACGGTTCTATTTCAAACAATTCGGCTAAGAATAAGTTTAGTTTTTTGTTTACACACAGTTAAATGTCAAAAACAGTTACATCTTAAACAATTCTGTTTAGCATAAGTACAGAGATCAAATGTCAAATTATAACCTACGTCTAGTTACTTTATTATGATCCCGACCGGTTACGAAAGAAAAATCGGAAGTAGGCGAAATGGGGAGGAGACTCTTCACCCCTCTTCAACCCTCTTACACCCTTCCCTCCTGTGTCCCTAATGGTGGTATTAATTACATTCATTGGATCTGAAGAAGTCCTGTTAAAAATGGAGTTATTGATTCTTATCAATACCCATAGCAGAATGGAAATAAATTTATAATCCTCAAGTGACCGGATTTTTTTCTTAAAGGTATATATATATATATATATATATATATATATATATATATATATATGTGTGTGTGTGTGTGTGTGTGTGTGAATATAGGTATATATATATGTCAATATATATATATATATATATATATATATATATATATATATATATATATTCACTCTCATGTGCATAAGTATATAGAGTAACCCCAAATGTAATCAAGTAATATATCTTCATTTCAGGAGAAAATTCCTCTGAAATACTTAACCATTTTAATAGAATAGTAGATATTTATACTCTTTATTGGTTGAATTTTGTTAAGGTAAAAAGAAAGAAAAGAATCATTAGGAAATTAAGTCATCGCCTCAACAAACACAGCCAGTTAGATGGATTTTAGATATATAGAAAGTAACACAGGCCTCCATGTCAATGCTGACAAAAAAGAGTTAATGCGCTTTAACTAAACTGACGACGTCTCCACACTAAAAGATCGGTCTCTGAAACTTGTAGACAAGTTCAAATACCTCGGAAGCAGCGTCTTATCTTCTGAAAATTACATCAACACGCGACTAGCGAAGGCATGGTCAGCTATCAATAGAACATCTGTCGTAGGAAAGTTAGAGCAATCAGATAAAATAAAGCGCAGTTTTGTCCAAGTAGCGGTCGTCTCAAAACCGCTATATGGATGCACAACATGGGCTCTGACTAAGCATATGGAGAAAAAGCTTGACGACAATTGCACAAAAATTCTTCAAGCTTTATTGAACAATTTTGGAGGCAATATCCCACAAAGCAGCAGCTGTACAGACACACATTTCTAAAACCATACAAATTAGACGAACAAGACATGCAGGACACTGCTGAATAAGTAAGGATAAACTCATATACGATGTACTCCTATAGATAGAACATATCTACAACAACTCTGTACAAATACAGGGTGTAGCATGGAAGATCTACCGAGAGCGATGGACTATAGTGCCGAGTGGCTTGAGAATCTGGGAAAGCGGAGCTTGTGGCACGCCATGGAATATCTATATATTTAGGATGATGCATACTGACGTAAGAACAGTAGTTAAAAAAGACAAAAATTTATATCAGATGCAGATGGGGCTTTTTCACACACACACACACACACACACACACACACACACACACACACACACACATATATATATATATATATATATATATATATATATATATATATATATATATATTAAAGACATGTTTGGACCGGAGTTTTAAGTTATTCAGTGTAGAACCTGGTATATTACATGTAAATCACGATGTTTGGTAATGTGGTATCTTTCTCATAAAACGTAGACAATTCAATATTCATCATTATGTGTTAAATTGTTTTGATATCTGAAAGATAAATATTGTTCTGATTGACAAACTTGTACTCAGATCATAAACATTAGTAATCAAGGTAAAGACAAATATTTTTCAAGTAATATGCAGATGGTGTATTGATTGGCTCAACTTACAAGCAAAGAATTACATAACGTATTGTGATTTTCCTTTTATGCTGAAATTAAAAGGCTTTTCAAAATTGACGTAAAGAAACATAAAGTAAAATGCAATCCTCTTGTTTGATAATCGAATATTGATTGCTTACAAACAATTTTTGCAGCTATTTGTGTTCTTTAATAAAATATAGATTAAGAATTGATTTAATATTTTATGCTTATCTAAGACAGTATCTCAGGTGTCCATTATGAGTAATCGACAGGGTATTTTTTCTGAAAGATCTACACATATGGCATCCGTTTGATTCTCATTTAAAAAAGGACTTTCTTTGATATAGCGAGGTGGTTTAAGAACTTTCACTTAATCCTAATGCAACATAAGCACATTTTATATAGTGTTTGAAATCATAGAAACTTTGAAAATGGAAAACACAAATTATCTTGTATAAAATATGAAATAGTTTTTATTATTTATCATTTCATTTATAGTTTTTAATTGACGCAAAAAGTGGTTTGGTTTGGTTTGGTTTGTTGGGTTTTATGGCATATTAACCTTTGTAGGTTATTTAACGCTAAATCTATTTTTATGTAAATAATCTGTTCTATTAGCTTAAGTACACAGTTTAATTGTCAAAAATATTTCCATTACAAACTATTCAAGCAGTTATATGTAACAATTTAGTTTAGTGTAAATACAGTTTTAATGTCAAAAAACAGTTCCATTTCAAATTATTCAGTTAAGCATAAGTACGCAGTTTAAATGTAAGTATGGTTTAATTGTCAAAAACATTTCTATTTCAAGCTGTTCAGTTTACTCAAACAATTCATTTTAGCATAAGTATGTTGTTAGTTCTATTCAACCCATAGATAGGGCCCTATCAGGTGCTACCACTCTGGGCCAGAGTGGACTTCTGAGGTTCCAGCACTGCTGGAACCTCACCATCAGATTGATTAGTGTCATATCCAGAACACTTGTTAGCGGGGTGTCTTACACCTCTGCGGAGGTGCAGTCAATGTATTCTACAGTTCCAGCTGACTGAGCAAGCAAAAAGTGATGTATGGTCGGTTGAGATTAGGGTATACCATGTACGAATCGAATAACTAGTTGGATGGGGTTGAAATTTGCATAGTTTCGTAAGCATTTCTTTCAGGGAAGACGCAGTTGCTGCGAAATAAACTCAGTCTTTACTTCTTTAACATGAGGAGGTATGTGTTAAAGACTAGCTGAAACTAAGTTGTTACTAAATCTCACCAATTTGCTAAGAGGTGAACTATTACATAATTCAAAACGCTTTCTTACATCTGGTACCAGTTAAGTTATCCACTCTTAATTTGAATTAAGAGCTTTTCTTGTTAAATTAGTGTTTCTGAATATTTGATTGGTTGGTAGGTTTTTATGGCATATCAACCTTTGTAGGTTGTTTAATGCCAAATCCAATTTTTATGTAAATAATCAGTTCTATTTAAAACAATTCAGTTTAGTATGTGTACACATTTTAATTGTCAAAAACATTTCTATTTCAAGCTATTCAAGCAGTTATATATAATAATTCAGTTTAGAGTAAGTTCAGTTTCAATGTCAAAACAGTTCAATTTCAAACAATTCAGTTTAGCATAAGTACACAGTTTAAATGTATATACAGTTTAATTGTGAAAAACATTTCGATTTCTAACTATTGAGTTTAGTCAAGCAGTTTTAATTCTGCTAATTCAGTTTAGTATAATTACGGATTTTGTTTACACACAGTTAATTGTCAAAACAGTTCTATGTTAAACAATTCAGTTTAGCGTAAATAGAGTTTCAATGTCAAAAAACAGTTCTATTTCAAATAATTCAGTTTAGCATAAGCATGCAGTTTAAATGTAAGTACGGTTTAATCGTCGAGAACATTTCTATTTCAAGCTACTCAGTTTAATCAAACAATTCAGTTTAGCATAATTATGCCGTTAGTTCTATTTAACCCATAGATAGGGGCCTATCGGGTGCTACCACGTCGAGGCAGTGTGGACCCGGGAGCAATGGCAATGAAGAGGTGCTCCGTATTCCCTAAAGCCCCAGCATTACTGAAGCTCACCATCAGATTTATTTTGTGTTATATCCAGGACACTCATTTGGGGGGGGGTCTTATGACACTGCAGAGGTACAGTCAGTGTATTCTACAGCTCCAGCCGACTGGGCAATGAATTGTTGAAGAGTCGGCTTTACTAAGATAATTACTGAGTTAAGAATGATTTTATTGATATTTATTTAATTATTACATCTTTTATCCAAGATTATATATAATAATTGAGTATGTAGCACGAGAAATTCGCCTCATTGTGAACCCAGGTAAAATGAAGTTCCTGTGTTTAAAAAAAAATGAAGACATCTTCAGACTAAATGGTAAGTCACTGAAATTTTTAGACAAATTCAAATATTTTGGTGGTGGTGCATAATCTACAGAAAATAATATCGGTACAGGCGTAAAAAAAGACATGGACTGCTATTGATAGGCTATCGATCGTATGAAAATCTGATATAACAGAAAAAATAAAATGGAAATTCTTCCAAGTACTAGCTGAGTCAGTACTAGTGTACGGTTGCACCATATTGAAGCTAACGAAATGCTTGTAGAAAAAGCTTGATAGGAATGACACAGGAAGGCTGAGAGCTGAACTGAACCAATCCTCGACGCAGCAACTCACAAAACAGCAGCTGTACGGCCACATGTCTCTCATCTCACAAAGACAATCAAGGTGGACACTGCTGGTGCAGCAAGACGAACTCATAAGCGACGTTTTCCTGTAGACTCCTTAACACAGGCAAATCAGACTAGCAAAATTTACACCAATTCTGCGGGGACACTAGATCCCATGTTGACGACTTGCCAAGCTGATAACGACAGATGGTGTGAGCAAGAAAGAGAGAGAGAGAGAGAGAGAGAGAGAGAGAGAGAGATAAGTTCTCTGAACTATCAGAATGATTTGATAAGGTTGATGACGTATAACAATTATTGAGTTTTTCTGTAATATGAACCTCAAGGGCTTTACCAACGTAGCATTCCATTAATCATTTAAAGTACTAAACTTTTCTTACTTGTTTTCCTCCTATGATTTGATTCGTAAGCACTTTTTGGCTGTGATCTTTACATTTGCTCAGTCAGCGCTTTTTTTATTACGACATGGGTTTGTGAACTTTCGTTTCATTATATAGGTTGGGTTCTAAACTTTTTTTCGTATCTTTACATTTGTGTGTACAGCTCTTGTTTTGACTTTTAATGGTGAAATCTTTATTGATTAGTTCTGATTGCGAGTTTTTATTTTCTGTTGTTCTCTATATTTGTTTGTGAGTTCTTTGTTGAATTGATGACTTCATTTGGTTAGTAAATGTTATTTTATTTTCATTTCTATATTTGATTGTGAGTGCTCTATTGTTTTGATCGCTACGTTCGATTGCTGAGTTTCATTTTGTTTTGATCTCTACATGTGGTTGGTGTAATCTTCGTTGTTTTGAGCCCAATCAGCTTGGGCTGCAGAATACACCGATAGCACCTTTGCAGAGGAGTAAGACCCCCACCCCCGCTAAACAAATGCCCTTGTTATCATCCTAAAAATATTATGCTAAGGCTCCTGCAATGCTGGAGATTTATCCGTGCTCCGGGTCTATTCTGACCTGGATTGGGTTTTATCTATGGGTCAAATAGAACTGTCTGACATTTCAATTGAGTACAAAAAATTACTTATGCTAAACTGAATTATTTGAAATACAACTGTCTGATCATTTAACTAAGTGTTAACAAATGACTGATGTTTAATTGAATTGATAGCGATCCATAGCAAAACTTAGAACCTTATACATGTGAGTAATCAATAAGAATAATTAGTATTAAAAAGCAATAATTGTAACAACGTCATTGTTTGCAAAGGAATGATTAATATTGAATAGAATAATTATTAATTGATAGTAATATTAGATAAGGATGGATTCTGTGATATACGGTTAAAATTGAAGTAAAACCTGGTGAAGATCAAATTATTATTATTATTTTAGTAACTCCTTGAGAGTTTTTCGCCTAAGTTTTAGCTGATAGTTTTTCACTGGAGTTTGAGTGAGAGCGAGTCTCCTTAAGTCTCGGGGACTCTTCTAAAGTATTTTGGCCATTTTCAATTACATTGTAGTTTGGATGGTCTTCACTCGTCTTCCTATTTCCAAGTCCTCCAGTCACTTTTATAATCCTTTGGTGCTAGTACCAAAAGCACCAATCACGATTTTTATAATTGTCAATTTTTTTTCAGTTATTTTCAATTCTTTAGCAAGGTCCAGGTATTTATCCTTTTTTTCATTTTCTTTCAGTTTTATTTTGTGGTCAGCCGGGACAACAAAGTCAACATTTTTGCCAGTTCTCTTTGTTTTTATTGATTTTTATAAGGTCTGGTCATCTGGGCGAGATTAGGTGATTCGTTTGTATGTCAAAGTCCCATAGGAGTTTGTGTGTGTCATTTTCTATGACAGGTGCCGGGTTGTGCATCTACCATTTGTTTGTATGGTCAAATTTACATTTCTTGCTCATCTCCCAGTAGATCACCTTGCCCGTTCAGTCGTGTCTAGTCTTATACGCCTTCTCTACTAATTTGCTGCAATTGCTTATTATGTGATTGATGGTTTCGTCTCTATCACCACATAAGAGTTTTTCACAAGCGAGTGTGTTTGTGGTCTTTCATATGTGTCTGAGTGGTTGCAAGTCTTCTCAGGTTTCAAAAGGTTTTCTCAATATTTTAGCCGATCGTAACAATGATGTGGCCTGGATGGTCTCTATAGTCCATTTTATTTCAAATTATGGCAGGCTTTTTTCTAAGCCCTTGAGGACCGTTCCAAGTGCACTCACTACAGTTTGTCTCACCGCCACCTTCATGTTCCACGTTTTTTTTTCTTTTTTTGGTTCTTCGTGAGGTCCAAGTATTTCTATATCTTTTCGTTTTCTTTTATTTTCTCAGTTTTTTTTTGTTTATTTTCACTAGGCATTGTCTTCATGTCGGGATTAATTGATCCATTTGTATTTGAAAAAATAAGAGAATATTAGATTTCTTATTCACTTGGGCGGATTCTGGTTTGTGAATATACTATTTGGTAGTATGGACAAATTTTAATCTCTTGCACAATTCCCAATTCATTAGTTTTTTTTTTCCATGTCGTACTTTGTATTATACTCCTTTTTGTACTAACTTGCTGTATTCACTTATCAGTTGATTAACCGTTTCATCTTTTCTCCACATAATCTAAACTTGCTATTCTATGCGAATTATCAGTTTTCACTTTAGTGTAATAGTGCATTATAGCGTTGTTTTCTGCTTCTATTATTGAAGAGATTCAGTTTCTCTTTTGAGATTTCTTCTTTGAAACAATGTCCAGGTCTACTTGTGCGCAATCTCATTAGTGGGTCACAGGAACAATCTGCACAGTTGTTTATTTTTCTCCGTTTCTGTTTTCTTATTTTAGCTTTCGTTTTGTTTATTCGCATATCGCTAATATTGATACTGCTAGCTGTAATTCATCTTTCTTTGCTTTAAATGAAATCTTTGAGCCCTAGTATTGATGCATGTGCTCAACCTGCATTTAATTGAGTGAAACAAAAACCAAAAAAAAAAAAAAACAAAAACAAAAAAAACCCCGAAAAACAAAATAGGACAGACCTATTTAGAGATGTTATCAACAAAATTCTATTACAAATCATATATTCGATATATAAGCACAAAGAGAATTTGACATTAAATAACCTACAAATAATTGATATGCCATAAACCCAACCAAACCATATTAAACCTCTAATTTTGATAAAAATAATTATATTAAATATAAATTATAATCCCGAGTAAAGGATAGAACAGTTCTAATTGACACATAGATTGGTTTCTTAGAGGTACAATGAGTCAAGGTAAGAGTGGACTTGGGAGTAATGGAAATGAAGGGATATTGCAAATTCTCTATTGATATACGATAGCAGCCTCCCCATAAGATGGTTTCACGTCATATACAGAACACTCCTTGGGATGTCTTATTACTTTGCAGATATGCAGTTGGCGAATTCTGCAGCCCAATCCCCATATGATTGGCGGTATTCGATAGAGACTTCACTATGACAGCTGCTTTTTTCCTACACAATCCCTTGCCATGACCTCATGACCCGACGCAATATTTGACAAGATATGTCAAGCGGGATTCATTGAATCACAACAGTCTGTTTGATCGATGCATGCGTCAGATAAATATAACTCCAGCTGTCAAGTTATTATTTTTGAAAAGGTTTACTCCTTCCCATGGTATGAGCGGCCGTTGGATCCAGCTGAACACATCCGCACTTTGTCAAGTTTGATTCGTTGTCATGCTGGGTGCTTGCACACCTTACCTGTCCAACCGAACTAATCAATCGGAGATCATTTTTAAGCGTCAACAATACGTCCATGCAACAAGTAATTCTGCCTTACATTCACCAGTCGCAGAGGAACTCTGACCTGATACGCACCCCATTATATATATGTATATATATATATATATTACATGGGTGGTTATATAAGCAGAAAAATAACGGAATCATCGGTAAAAAATAAAACTGCGAGGGTCTTTTATTCCGGCACTTATCACGATAGATCACCGGAAAGTACTAAAAACGGGAATATATATGTATATTATTGGATTGGAATAAAGAGACTGGACGAGAAAAAAATTTAAGTCACCCCAGTATCCATTGTCTCCCCAAATATATTTAAAATGTGACTGCTTCTCTGTCTACTTAGAGAGGGGCGATCTATAGCGATATATATCGCCTCTAATATATTAAGCTGTAATTTATCTCTTGCTCTATGCAGAACAGAAAAAAGGCATCTTGATAGTTGGTCCGGCAGCTGTTTATGGCTAACAAATGTTCGCTGATAGCCGAATACATAGCCTGAGAATGCCCAGATGTTAATCGACCTTTATTTAAAATACCAATGGGTACATACTGTCTTATTCACACCTCCAAACGTTGACAAGTCCGACCTATATATGCCAAAAACAAACATCAAGATGACTGTTTGTCTGCTCTGCATAGATGATTCCGTTATTTTTCTGCTTATATATATATATATATATATATATATATATATATATAATTACAAAAATTGCTGCTGCTCAGAATTGAGTAAAAAAAAAAACACCAGTTATATCTCGTGAGAAAAACTCGAATATATTAAAAACAATAATTCGGTGTGTGTGTGTGTGTGTGCGTATGTGCGTGTGTGAGTGAGCGGAAGACGACAAATGACGTAAGGAATCATCATCATCATCATCGTGTAACGTTGCTAGCACGGATCTTACTGACCATCTTACACCACCAGTCTCTCTCATCTATCACTCTCGGTAGGTCTTCAAGGCTATGTCCTGTATCGGCACAGAGCTGTTGTGTATAAGTTCTTGCTAGTCGTCCTGCCTTTGCTCGTCCATATAAAGGGGTCCACTGGAGTATATCGCTTATGATTTTGTCCTTACTTCAGCAGTAGTGTCCCGTCTAACTTTGACATTTCCACTCTATTCGACGTCAATGGCTTCTGATATTCAAGACCTAATTCGTGTTCGCACGAGAAAGCAAAGCTCCACAAATTACTGACTAACTTCAAAAAGACCTCCTTAAACACTGGTGACACAATCCACTGTAAAAGTAAAATTCTATCACCTTGTATTTTAGTCACTACTTCGTACACGATAATAAGAAAACCCAGGACGATGCCTAAGGCCTTATATCCCAGAGATGACATAGACAGACTATATTTGACGAGAAAAGAAGGAGGAAGAGGACATACCAGCATTTAAGATAGCTTCGATACATCGATACAAAGACTCTTAGACTACATTAAAAAAGAGCAAAGAAAGGCTAATTACAGTGACCAGAAAAAACAAAAACAAACAGACAACAGAATAAGAATAATACGAAAATAAAAACTGGGAAGAAAAGCACTTGTATGGGTATTTCAAACAACAAACAAGAGAAATCTCACACGAAAAATCTTGAAAATGACTAAGAAAGGGAAACTTTAAGATAGAAATTAAATCTCTTCTAATAGCAGCATAAAACCACACCATCAGGATAAACTACGTAAAAGCAAAGATAGATAAAACGCAACAAAATAGCAAATGTCTGTTATTTTGAGAGACGAACTGGTCAATCATATCTGTGGATGCAGCAGATTAGCATAAAAAGAGTATATATCTAGACATGACTGGGTAGGAAAGGTGATCCACTTGGAATTGTCCAATAAACTTAAATTTGACCATACGGATAAGTAGATTATTAACAACTCGGGATCTGTCCTGGAGATTAAGACGCATACAATTCTGTGGGATTTTGATATTCAAACAGATTACCTAATCTCGGCCAGGCGACGAAAGATAGTGATAATCAACAACGAAAAACGAGAACCAACTAAGTAGTGGTATATGCCGTTCTGGCAGACCATAGATTAAATTAAAAGAAAGAAAAAAGATTGATAAGTACTTAGATCTTGCCAGAGAACTACAAAGGCAATGGAATATGAAGGTGACGGTTATACGAATGTTAATAGTTGGACTCGGTACAATCCCTAAAAGATTAGTAAGACAAGTGGAGACAATCCAGACAATAGCTTTATTAGGATCAGCAAGAATACTGAGAAGAGCCTTAGAGACTTAAGGAAAACTTGCTGCATAGTGGATTTTTCCACCACAACGGATAACAGAGAGAAAATCTAAGAAAGCGAAAAGGGAAATAAATACTTGGATATTGCAACAAAACTAAGAACCTTGTGGAACAGGAAGATGAGGTGCAACCAATACTACAACTACTACTAATGATAGTTTGGATTTGGAGATACAAATGGCTCACTTAGACACTGAACCATTGATGATTAACAAGAGAGAAGAAAATAAAATATAAGTGTGAAAAAAATTGACTATTTCTTTTTGTTTAACATTATAAGCAAATGATAAAGAGGCTCAAATAGATAAGTTATCAAAAGAACAGCTGCCGGAAGAAATAAGAGTGGACAAAGTTCAACATCTCGTCCAGTAGGCAGGGTGTAACAAGATATACCTTATCTAGCACCGTATCTTGCCGAGTTTACCAGTGATCGGCCATCTATGAAGGCTGACCAGGAGATGTGACCCACCAAAGCTGACAGTGGGTTGGAGTGTTCTACGAATCCCAATATTAGAGGACGGATTTCTTAATTTTTCTGGCTGGGGTAGGAGGAGAGAAGCGTTTGCTTGACCAGAGAAAGAGGAACAAATGAGAACCAAGAAGCTAACTACATGTATTTTCTCCATCATCTATTCCCATCTGTTCCCACAAACTGAACCTAGAGAATTAAGCAACAGGGGTCATAGCGTTTTAGTTGAATTGTACTTTTTGAGTGCTTTTCTTTCCTTAACGATTATTTGCGATCACCGATATAACAATCGTCAATAACTACCCAACATTTGCCATTTTGCTGCTGTTTGACCTATCGTAGAGATTGGCAGGTAGAACCTTGTTCTGTCTTACCTTGAGCGCATCTTTAATCGAGATGAATTTTTCAACATTGATTTTTTTCCCTGAGATTTCCGCATCTATATCTCAGCACATATTCCCCATCTTCCATAGTAAATACACATTTTTCATATTGATTTTATCACTTTCCACCGTTATACGACCCTATTATCCCTATATAGAGCTGTCTTTATAAATTGTAAAATAATTAAGTGTTTTATTAAATTATTCTAGTAATAAATCATTTTCTAGCTAAACATGTAGTTCAAAGTTAGGGGATCGTTTTATAAAGGTGAAGGCAAATAAGACTTGTGCGTAAACGTGTTACTAATAGTTTTAAGGATGACATGAGATAAAAGCATACGTTAAAAAATACATTTCTTGAACAATCTGGTTACTGCACTCTGATCACTAGTAACTTCAGTTTTCGCATCACTTATGCTTTCAGTTTTTTTTTTCCGTAGTCCAGTTTGAACTCGTATAGCCTAAGTTCCTGACTTATACAAGGCTGCCCATTCATGTGTGCAGCTTTCAAATCAAACCTGAACTGAAGCAATCCACAACGTGTCAGCATAGGAAATATCAGGATACTACAAACCACAGTGGGTACATAACACAGCTTGAACTTCTTCGATCATGTTATTTACGCGTCGTAAACTATCACGCACGAAAATATTTGTAAACATTTGACTCACCCAAATATTCCACAGTGTAAAATGTTTTCTCTTATGCATTTCTTTGTTATTTTGAAGCGGTTCATATTTTTGTAAATGTTTGCAAGATCCGAATAACAAACCCTAAGTATTTTTGTGCTGAAGAACTTTGGTCCCTTCCAGATATTCGACCACTAAGCACATTTTCCTATCCTAATCAAACTAAGACTTTTAAATACAGACAAAAGTTCAAGGATTCTACAAATAAATGCACACACACAAAAGCGCACATTATCAATGAATTAAAAAAAAGAAAATACTTGAATGTAGAAATACAAGATTTAAAAAAGAAAAGAAAAAAAAACGAATTTTTGTCGGACAGTTCTTTGCGAAATTCTTTAAGATATTTCTGTCTCCGAAATAGCATCCTATTCAAAGGAAAAAAGATGGATTAATCTGGAGGATAAGGTTCTTTTCTAGACTTCGTCTTTAAGTCTTTATATTATTTTATTTTTTCTTCATTTTTCTATTCTTTTGCTCTATTCTTACACTGATCGAAAGAAATATTTTTGAAAACTGTCTTTGCTTTTACTTTGTTCGTTTTTTTTTCTTTCTTAATTGGCTGCGTCCCAAGTGAAGCGTTTGTCTTATGTGTTTCCCTAATCAGTCTAAACGTGACTAAATGATTGTCAGACACTTGGAACGCTGCCCGAAGTGATAAAGCCACGTTGAATTTCTCATTGTCCCGAGACTTCTATTTGCAGAGAAAAGAGGCGAGATTCTAAAATCGATTTTTTATTTTTTTAGAAAAATTATTTTTTTAACTTAAAATGCTATAGTTGTTCATAACGGTAACCGCATTTTCTATGTCGATCGGTATCTTGAGAGAGAGTTTTTAAAGAAATAAGATAAATTATCTAAACTAGTTAAAACACATCCTACCAGCTGAATTTCTTGCAATTTCCGGTGAAACGCCAAAATTTCATCTTATGTGTTGGGAAGATATAATGGATTTGATTGACTGATTGACTTTAAAGGCATTTCAATCTGTCAAGAGTAAGTTTATGCCAAGAAAATTGCGTTCATTGCACTTTTATAGTTACAATTTTTCGGTTCATTTTTCCTTGTTTAATATCATATCATCCCCTATGGATCGACATTTTTCTTTTTTAAGTAGAGGAATTATATTGTGAATTGAATTACCATGACCAGAAAATCCAGTGAACACCTTCGCACGACAAACAGAAACACTGGACAGCTGTTTCGACCTTATTAGGTCCCATCTCATTATTATGACTTGTTAATTTGTGTGCGATATGGACTGTGGCTCAGTCATAGAGTTTCAGCTCTGCAATCTACGGTCACTGGTTCGATCTCCAGTGGTGGAGATCACAGTATACACTGCTGATGAGACCCAGTTATGTCGAAACCGCTGTCCAGTGTGTCCCTATGTCGTGTGTAAGTGTTCGCTGGATTTTCTGGTCATGGTAATTTAATTCACAATACCCTCTATGGGTTATGTTATGCCAAAGCCATTCTTGTAGAACAGTACAGGTACTATTTAAACTACGTTGGGAGGGGTGGTGGTGTTCATGCCTTTCCTAAAGGCATTTGTTCGAAAATGAATATAATAGCGTGAGTGGAGTTTGAACTCGCTGGCTTAGAGGTAGTAGTGCCTCCCGTTAACCACTACACCATGGAGATTTCCTCTTACATTTTTGTATTGTTGCTTCTTAAATTCAAATAATATTTAACCTGATCTATTTGAACTACAGTTGGGAACATAAGAAGTACTAACCCTCCAGCTCTGGCAATATAGGGGTTAATTCATACTTCCCAGATCATTAAAAATAGTCTCATCAATAAATTCAGTTTGTTGTAATATTCAGCACGTCCACTTTGGTCCACGTCAAGCATATCAGTATTGGTGTGTATGGATAGAAGGCGTGGTTATATATCTACAAAGATGTCATAAAATCAAAAGAAAAGCAAAAAAAAAAAAAAATAGGGAAGTGAATTGATTTTATTTGATAAAATATAAAAACAAAGATTTCTTGAAGGGTATGAAAAGACTAGTTTTCTTAATTTCCATAATAAAGTCTTCTGCTCTAGTACGATCAGAGGCCAGTCGACAAGGATATGATAACTTTATATATCGTGAAGTCCAAACTGGAAGAGTGGTTTTCTTTACCGGGAATCAAAACTCCATATATCCAAGGAGGCTGTCGGGAGTTGGAGAGATGAGTTGTGGCTCATACCATTGGTGGTTGGGTTACTGGAGTTCCTTTTCCGAGCACAATAGTTAATTACAAGATCATAGACAATAAAGTTAGATGTTGGCCGTTAAACAGAATGAGATAGAAAACTAGCCAAGTCTCTATCTACCGTCCATCCACTTTAGTTAGGGTCTTCTTGAGTAAAGCTGAAGAGATAAATACATATTACACGTTTTCCTCAAAGGTTGTATTGAACGTAGTTGTCTTCAATAAAGTCAGCCAAACGATGTTCAGTTTTTGTTTCTTTTTTCTTTATTTTGTGGAGAAACCAACGTTTTCGACCAAAATTCACCAATTTAGAGCCATTTTTTTCTTTTTATTGTTTAAAGTTTTATTTCATGAAATCATAAATTTCGATGTAAAAATCACCAAGATTTTTGTTAAAATTTTATATTTTTGGCCTCGCCATGCCCTATAAGATGGCTTTAAAAAGTTAAGATCATATGAAATAGCCTACTTATCACTCACTATACATCATGATATACAACCAATCACATAATTTGGTAAACAGATTTCAATAATTCTATATTTATTAAAATGGAGAAGGTCTCTCAAATCTAAAAGTATACACGATAACGCTACATCCAATTTAGGCAGCCCATCTCACTTATTTTTGGTTCTGGATTAATTTTAAAAGATTGTGTAACCCAATAGATGCCGCAATCCTATTATGTAAGACTTACAGAAAAATCTAAAATCTATATATGAAGTATTACCCCATAAAAAGAACAGAATGAATATTTGTAGCAATTTTTTGTATACATTATTTTAGGAGGTTCCACAAGCTATTTTAAAAATATAATTTAAAAAGAAGGAATTGAATCACAAAAAATAATAGATCTCTTCAAGTATTGGTACCGTTTACTCACGTTACAAAAGCGGAGTCTTCATAGCGTTTTGGTAGATGTGCTAGACAGTGACATCACCCCCATCCTACAGCTATGGGTTAGATAGTATTGGCCTCCTGCGTAGTGTGTTTGCCAATGGCTCTGGAGACCGGGGTTCAATCCCGGGTTGTATCATTCCAAAAAATCGTACTTGATACCTCTTTGCTTAACATTCAGAATTATAAGGTACATATCAAGGGTGAAGTGGAACAATCCAGAGAATGAAGTTGCTTCCTCTCCAACAACTTGGTGCAGCAGCTATTGAAAAGGGAGCCTTCGGATCGCCCTTGACAACATTGGCAATTTTACTGTTCTTCTACAAGGAGAGGTTTGACATTGAATAAACCAGAAGATCTGATATATCTTTAAACAAACCAAACCACTCTTACTATACTAAACACCATCAAACCAGACCTTTGTACAACTCATCCCATTTCCAGCCAATTAATTCATATCGAACATTAACGTCAGAGAGATAGAGGCGTACTTACCTTAACGGTTATTGTTGTATGCAATGGAATCGGTGATCAGAGTCCAAATCCTAGACAAGTCAGCTTCCTATTCTCTTCAAAGTAGTGTCCAAGTGAAAGTCATTAATCCATCTCTTTTTTCTCTGGCTTTGCTTAAATATTACGCTAGTAGCAGGGGGTGTAAGTAAAAACGTTCAGGGTTTATGGAAACAAAATTTGTCGAGATATATTTCTAAAGCTACTCAAGAAAATATCCTTTTGTGATTGCTATCAGAACAACAAACAAAAGGATACCAGTTTTAAAAAGTGATGGATAATAACGTCATTTTTTGTCAATGTTAAAAAGCAAATTTTGAAAAACTGCTGCCAATCTATCATTTCACGTGGGTGATGTGACTGATTTTAAAACTTGATGAATTTTTCGAAAATCCCAATAGATATAAAATACAATGTGGTTTTATAAACAGATATCAGTCAATCTAGTTTACAGAGTAATGTACAATTTCTTTGGCAACATGGAGTGCCCCATTTAAAGCAATTGTGAGAGTAACTTGAAAGACTATACTATTTAATAATCTCTTTCTCTCTTTCTGTCACGTGCTTCCTTTCTTGTGTCTCTCTTACACCTTTGCCATAAATTTACATGCTTTATTGTTTTTCATTCTCTAAGGTACTACATTCTTAAAATGGTAATACGACTAATACCAGCATTTCAATCAAAGAGCCGAGCAGAAATCCAGATCCATAGAAAAGTAATCGTGTCATTTATGACGGGTATTAGACAATAAACTTAATAAGTAAATGCCGAATACTGGAGCAGAATGAGCACAAGACGAGATACAATTTGGTTGGAAAAATGATCCACTGGATACTATGTAAGCAACTATGTTCTGTATGTATATATCAATAAAATTTTCTGAATCCCGAATATATCCTAGAATATGGATCACATAAAACACTTTGGAAGTTTGTAATGATATCAGACTACCCATCTAAGGCTCCAAGACCAGTCGTTGTCAAAGTTACCAAGAGAAAAATATGTATTAATCTTGTCGATTCTCTATTCCTGCAAATCAAATAGCAAATATAAGTAATGCATAATTCTAGATGCATACCTTACCAGAAAAAAGTAAAATATGAAAAAAAGACCGAATCAAACTTGGAGTGAATAGAAAAGTCCCAAGGAATCTGGAAAAGATATTGTAAAAACTGGAATTCAGAGGAAGAATGGAAACTGTTCAAACTCTATAACTGTAATGATTAGGCTGTAATACTGAGGAATTGTAGAAAAGTCTTTGAAAAAATCCTATCAAAAGTAATCGACTAAAGGTCATTAGTTCGTACTAGTATAACAATGCCCGTGGTGTAATGGTTATCGTCGCAGGATATGGACACGGCGTCACGAGTTCAAATCCTGGTCGTGACTGATTGCATTTCACATAGCACTAATACCCTTGGAGAAAGTATGAATCCAAATATTCTCCCTCCAGCTATGGGGAAATAGTAGGGCAGACTATGTTCTTCAGCCTTGCTGAAGGAAAGCTCTGAATTCAAACCTGTTAAACTCCGCTTAAAAATTGACCTCGTGTCATATCCTGCCCGAGCGGAGGGGTTGGTAAATATGACTAGTATAACAACTGGCAAACGTATAGTATTAGCAGACTAAGTGTATATTTACTCAGGATTATCTAAGCAGTAAAGAAACTAATGATAAATAAGGCACAAAACATATTTTATTAAATAGCTGAGGATTATGGCTTAACAAAATATTCCTTAAATAAGTTAAATTAAATTAGATTAATGATATAATTATTTAATCTAAGGAAAATATTAGGTAATATCACAATGCTGAGGAAAAATAATCTTACTATGAAGCAGTGAATTCGTTTAGTATTAATATCTAAGCAAAGATATATAAGAAATACTATAGAATAGAGCATTGTGTTAGTTGGAAATATCCAATATCTGAATAAGTACTTCAATATTCATTACATTTGCATCTCAGTATAACTATTAATGCAATAATTTGAATTGTGTTCACAACATGAAAAATCTTGTTTTCATTTTAGTACGCGTGTTTCAGTAGCTTTGTCACAAATATGAAGCTTTTGTACATGAATAAATGCAACGACTGAACTTGTAAGAACACATCAGAATTTGATGATATCCCTTCAGTATCTCAGATATTCAGGATACTCCATTAGCGATAGCAAATTCCATATTAATATATTATGAAGAAGAATTGTCGTCCATGTGTTTTTAGCGCACGATAAAATACACGGTGGGAACAAAAAAGATCAAGAATAAATCAATTTTTCAATTCTAAAATTTAGAATGAAAATGGGAAAAATCCACGTAGCGTAGTGGCTGACGTGTTGGAGTGGAACATTGTAGTGAGTTTAAATTGCAGTTTGATTATCACATTCACTTTTGGACTAATGCCCTCGGTAAAGGTATGAACTCTTATCTTTCTTAACGAAAGGTAAATAGTACAACTTCTGTTCGTCTACAAGAATGACTTTGGTATTAAATAACCCACGAAGATCGATATAACTGTTATGGAATAGCCGAGGGATTTCGGTTCATGCCTTTGAGTTTAGTTTGACTGAAAACCTTTCGGCTCAGCACATGGGTTAGTTAGGTGCAACATTGAGGCAGGTGTTAATGCGGGCGCGCGGGGGCGGATGGAGGTGTCACTCAGATGTCATAATAGTCCGAGACGAAACCAGGTGACAGGGTGCGGGTGACGTCACGCACCGGAAGTGCGCAGAGGTTTGTGGAGATTTGAATAAAGTTAGAGAGTCGAGTACTAGACGCCAAACGAAGAGGTTCGACTTTTGGAGCTCGCAGACGCGAGACGAACTTGCGCCCTAATGGGGCTGCAAGAGTTGAGAATTGAACGCCAAACGAGAAGGATCGACTTTTGGAGCTCGCAGGCGCTTGGCGAACGTGCGCCCTATGGGGACCGCACGAGATGGGGGCCAAATGAATAAGACAGCATAACAAGATTGTGTCTCCCCTCCATACGTCGAGACCTTTAACTCAAAGTAATAAAAAGCTTTCGTATCTGAACAAGAAGTCGTTACGTGTTGTCGAATTTCGAGATTCATATGTTCTATCGTAATCAACATTCGGTGTCCATTTCACCCATTTCGCACATGGCAATATTCGTGTATATTGCTACGCAACATAACATTAAGAAAATAAAATAAACCATAGAAAGAAGAAGACGTTTTCTCAATTGAGGAGCATGTAGAATAAATCTATTATATCTTAAAGTCAAAAAAATCTGAATCGTCGAAGCTGGATCGACGAAAAGCGGTGCTAATTCTGGATCCTTTTTGATCAGCGGTATTTATGAAACATAGGATTGTGCAATTAAAGAAACATTAGTACTCAATGAAGATTGCTTCAGGTGACTTTGGATTGCTAAGCCGAAAATTAAACTCCAGGGAAACATTTGAATACCTAATTGGCATTTGTAGCATAGTCACCAACTACCGGTATGTCAGTGATGGTTCATCCCTTAAATCAAAACATGCAAAGAAAGAGTCACGCATTTGATCAAGGGTGATGAAAATAGCTTCCACTACTATTGTAAAGTTAAATATATTTACTCAGCATCTTTGAAAAATAATTTATGTTTTTAAATTAGTTTAAACATTATCAAAAATCCATTATATATATGTATATATAAGAAGATGATTTAAAATTCAAGTTAATGATTCAAAATGTTAAAATTGCCACTGCGTCGGGGTTAATTTTGCGGGAGAATGTGGAGTAATGGTTTCAGTTAGCAGTTGTAATATGTTAGTTGCTATGCAGACATGCTATGGTAAGCGTAGTTTTTGAAAAAGTAAAACTTACTTAATGATATGGTGCAACAAATTCAAATCTATGGACACAACATTGAGTTAAGTAAAGAATTTATAAAAAATGAGATATAAAAAAAGAAACAATCTGTATCAGCAAAGATATATGCAGTGGGCATTTGTTGATGAAACAATTTCAATCAATTCACGAATTGATTCTTCATCCAACAAAATAAAAATATATTCCTTGTCCACCAAATTAACACTCAAGGAATATGAGATATTTAAAATCAATGAAATAACATATATAATTTTCAAAATTCAAGCAACATATGTATGTATGTATGTATGTATGTTAAAATGAGTAGGTCCACGAAGAGATTTGTATTTTTTAGGATTTATTTATTTCTTTTATTCTTACATATGTGTATATTTCCAGCTTGACGCTTTCGTCAGAGAACGTTTTTATCGTAAGGCAAACTGCAGACACAAATGAGTTCAAGTCTCATTGAATACCCCATAAAACCTTGTAAATTATAAACAATGTTCTTACTTGACTAGGATTACTACTATTATGTATAATGTTTACCGGTGCTAATATTCAGATTTTTTCTTTATCCAGCCTTTTTAATTATTTGTTTCCCTATTGTATTAAACTCTATACTTGGTCTACTCAGCAGGTCATTGTGACCCAACATATTTGCTGATCCCTTAAGGCGTCTAATCTTTCAATATTCAGCCCTATCAATTATTTCAACTTCATCCCTTTTTCTTCCATATATGGTCTGCCATATCTGACTTTTCAATCTCACCTCGTACTACTGCCTTCCGATATTCTTCTAGCTTTACTTTTAGTGGGCGATATGTCTCACCTTTTTTATATTTTACCACAACTGCAAGGGATGGAGTAAACACAGTTCTTCATCATGTTGAATTCCGTTGGTGATTTGACCGGGAAGAGATATCTCCGAAGAGTTGAGCCACTTGTGAATACTGTCCTGATATCATATGGACTACATATCTTTTGGATCCTTTCGGCAAATCCTTTGACATAGGGCAGACATACAGTGGTGAGTTTTCGGGTATTGTCCTCTATCCTCCTATCTAGGTATCTTGGAGCCGATGTTATGCTCTCTGGGTAGTTGTTACGATGGAGGTTGTGTCTCAGACCTATCATTTCTTCTTAATATGCATCAGTATCACTACTAATGGTTTTTGCTCGATGTGGTAAACAACGGACTATTCCTTTCTTTACCATATATGGATAATAGGAGTTGAAATTGAGTTAATTTCCGGTGCAGGTGGTCTTACGGTACACAGATGACCTGAATCCTTGCTCTGTGCGTTTTACTCATACACAGAGGAAAGGTAATTTGTTATCGTGCTCTTTCTCCATGGTAAACTGTATAGATGGTCGGATTGAGTTCACATGATCAAGTAATATCTGAACATCTTCCTGATGAGGTCAGAGAATGAATGTGTCATCTACGTATCTAAGCCACATAGATGGCTTTAGTGACGTAGATCTTAATGCTATTTCTTCGAAGTATTCCATGTATATGTTAGCAACACTGGTGACAATGGTGAACCCAGAACCAGTCCTTCTTCTTGTCAGTATGTATCAGATCCCGAAATATATTGTCTCCACACAGAAATGTGTGTATATATATATATATATATATATATACACGCGCGCGCGCATATATATATATATATATATATATATATAAAGATGACAAATCTCCTGAAAAAATAATCGTTTCAATAAAAACGTCGAAAAATGTGCTCAAATTAAGGCATGTAGAGCAATATGAAAACTTAATTACTTTTACTTTATAATCCTTTTGTATTCTGTGATTAGTAGTTTCATGCTTTGATAAAACACAATAATCAACCAGAAGCTTGAAGAAAATACACTTGAAAGGTTAAAATGTTTGAAAATATTGTTTTAGAGACAAATAAATAACAGATGACCATATTTTCTGGGCAATAGCGATATAGAAATGAGTATTCCTCGATCGGTATTCAAGTCACTCATACTGCGCAGTAGATGTAACTGCAACTAACATATTCATGAATTCAATCAATCATATCATGAGGTTCAGAATTCCAAATATTTGGAAAGTTCTATTTTCAAAATAATTATACTCTTAAATGATTAAATTCTAATTGCAATGTTATGAAAATCATTTTCATTCTGTGACAAAGTTCACATGTCTTTCAAAATGAGGATTATCAGAAATGAGAGTTGATATGGCCGCTTCAAAGATAAAAGTCGATGTCATTTTTGCTGCGTTGATTTGTTTCTGACAGCTGACAAGTGACAGGGAAAGAGATAGTCCACGCGCATGTGTGTGAGTGTGTGTGTATGTGTGTGTTACAGAATTAGAAATGGTGATACAGTGAGAGAATGTATATCTATATGTGTGCATTTGTGTGAGTGTGAAACATAGAAATGCCAGGCAAAGATCCGATGGATTTACAGAGAATTTGGAGATACTGTTCAGATGAGAAATCCCAATCAGTTGAATGAAGACAATTTCTTTATGTAAATTAACGCGACCACACACTGATTAGTTGGAAGAGAAAATATTTTTGCTTCTTGTTAAGATAGAATATGCAATGATGTAAATTCTTCTTATAATAGTAGTCACACTAAGGATATTAATAAGGACACACACCTTCTCACTGAACATTTGTCTTAACCTTCTGCAAAGACTATTCATATCGTATTATAATTTTCAGCAATACTATATGCAGTTTTTCATTATTGTACTACTATAGAACAGTGGTAATTTACTAAGCTTTTTGCTTAGATAGAGCACAAGGCCGTATGAATGGGGCACCCAATGAGAATCGAACTCACTCGTGCAGGTTTGCTAGTCTACCTTGCTAACCATTACACCACCCGAAGTGCCCACTACTATAGAACAGTGATTGTATATAATCTGCTAGTGAAGGAAAGAGATAGATATATAGTCGTGCAACAAAAAGAAACCTGGTTTAATGGTTAGCAAGCTAGACTCTGATAGCTTTACAAGTGAGTTCGAGTCTTATTTGGTGCTCCATTCGCTCGGACTTATGCCACATATACGCAAAATACTTAGTAAATAACTATCAAGCTAGACTACCAAACTTTCTGAGTGAGTACGAGATTCACTGGGTTCTCATTTATATGGGCTTGTACATAAAACTTAGTAAATAACTAATAGTTAGGAAGCTAGATTATCAAACCTTTACGAGTGAGTTGGAGTCTCATTCGGTGCCCTATACATCTTGCTTTGTGCCAAAATTGAGTTAAGCGGAGTAGAAAACTAATGGTTAGCAAACTAGATTAACAGATCATTGTTAATAAGTGTGGGTCTCATGGAGTGTCCATGAATCAAGTCTTGAGCCACAACTACGCAAATCTTAGTAAGAAAACTAATATAGTCACGGACAATCGTAAGTGAGTTTGATGGGTGTCAACTCTTCAACCTTGTAACGCATCTAACCAAAGCTTTGTAAAAAACGATGTACCTTTCCTGGTGCAATGGTTAGCAAGTTGGGCTTGTAAACTTAATTGTGAATTTGAGTCAAGTTTGTTTGTTGGTTTGTTTGGGTTTTATGGCATATCAAACATTGTTTGTTATCTAATACCAAATCCATTTTTATACAAATAAACAGTTCTATTTTTTAAAAAAATCAGTTTAGCGTAAGTACACAGTTTAATTTTCAGAAACATTTCATTTCAAGGTATTCAGTTTAGTCAAACAGTTCTAATTCAAACAATTCAGTTTAGCGTAGGTACAGTTTCAATGTCAAAATAGTTCTATTTCAAACAATTCAGTTTAGCATACAAAACCAGTTCCATTTCAGAAATTTCAATTTAGCATAACTACGTAGGTTAAATGTCAAAACAGTTCTATTTTGAGCAATTTAGTTAAGCATAAATACGCAGTTTAGTTCTGTTTGACCCATAGATAATCAGATGCTGCCAATATGGGCCAGAGTGGACTTTAGATCAATGGCAGTGAAGGGGTACTTCCCATTACCAAAAGCTCCAGCATTACTGGAACATTACGATCAGATTGTTTAGTGTCATATCCAAGACATTCGTTAGGGGGTCTTCTCTCTGCAGAGAAGCAATTGGGATAATTGACAGCCCCAGCCGACTAGGCAAGAGTCATATTTAGGCACCCCGTACAGGATGCTTTGGGCAACAACTTTGCAAACTTCTTAATTAATAACTAGTTGGCCAACCAGATTAGAATGTGATTAGTAGTATTTCTGATTCTCACATGGTTGCCCCCATATTTGTGCCGGAAAAAATCTCTAAAAATAAGACATTGAACTACAAGTATTTACCCACTCGGTTCAAACGAGTAAGATATGATTCAAAGTCATATTTTAAGCAGAGCTTTGAATTCCGAATTTTCATTTTTCAAGACAGGTTGCCTAACAGGGGCAAAATAATCTAGTCAGCCCTACTGTTTACTCATAGATGAATGGAGGAAAATCGGATTCATACCGTTCCCAAGGATATTAGCGCTATGTGAGCTGTTATAAACTTTTTCCAGTTGTGAAATATACTGGTGCAGGGAAATACGAAACACAGACGACTCTCCGTTGTTCAGGTATGAAAGGTTTATTAACTTCTTGACTTTAGTTTTTCGACACGAGGAGAGAGAGACACAATTTTTACTATGCTGACTGTACTATCTGACCCAACAAACGTGCTGTGCATTCCGTAGCCCCCAGCTGGACTGGCCCGGCCCAGCCCGGCCCGGCCCAAACTCGGTTCTCAACTAACGTCTTTTTCAAAATCACCAAATTCTCAGCCCAACGCTTCCGGGCATGACGTCATTCACACCCCAGCCTCATTCCCTATCTGGGGTTTTTATTATGACATTTGTGACTGTCATATCCTATGCGCGCAAGTGTGAACTGTACTCAATGTGTGTGCACCTGCACTAAGAGCCGAATAGTTCAAAGCCCAACCGAACCGAATGATAAAATATCATTAACGAAAAATGATAAATATAAAAAAAAATCATTCCGTAATTATATAACACAGTGTTTGAACTCGTGTCACTGTAATAATTTCCTATACACAGTTAAATGATGAAACAGTTCTATGTCAATCAATTCAGTTTAGCGTTAGTCATTTGTTCATATGTTGTTTAAATATCAATGTACACAGTTTAAATGCCAAACATTTCTAATCAACCCATAAATAGGACCCTATTAGGTGCTATTACTTAAGGAAAAAGAGGACTTCGGAGCGATGGTAGTGAAGGGGTTCTCCAAATTCCCTTAAGGAATATCACTGGAGCCTCGGCATCAACGTTAGTATCATATCTAGCCCATTTGTTGGAGGTGGGGTGGGGGTGGAAGGGCTATTACTCCTCTACAGGGAGTGTATTCTACGGCCCCAGTCGACCGGGCCAGATTATTTCTAATATTTAATAAGGATAGTTATATAATTAGGTGCAAATTATTTTTTAAAGAGTAGATTCTTCGAGTTGTAATTATTTACAAATGATTATGATTAGCTGCTGAAAACTCTATATATTACTTACCAAAAACAAATCTTGTATTAAATAATCCAACTCGAGTTGACGTATCATAAAAAACAATCGATTTATGAGTAAAAATTACTTAAGATTCTGAAAAATAATTTGATATATCAGTTTGGTTGTGTTTTATGCAATATAAACTCTTCTGATTATCAACTGCTAAATCCTGTTAATACACACACACACACACACACACACATATATATATATATATATATATATATATATATATATATATATATATATATATATATGTAAAAGTATACTACATATTTTGTAACCATATAGTTTGTAGATAACATCATTTTTAAACAAGCCAGGGCTCGTTTGATTGCACACAATTAAATGGTTTCAAGTTAATTCAAGATAAAAATCTAATCGATCTTGCAAAAACACTTTGTCCCTAACAGCAAAAATTCAACCGTTGTCACAAGAATTTCGTTATAACGTCAACTCCAAAGGATGCCATAATAACTATAGTCAATATATATATATATATATATATATATATATATATATATATATATATATCGAGTCGACACGACCCCTGCCTGGAAGAAACTGCGGTCGTGTCGATACTGCTGTATGGATGAACCACTTTGACGCTAACAAAACGGCTGGAGAAGAAGCTAAATGGCAATTACACAAGAATGTTGCGAGCAATATTGAATAAGTCCTGGCGGCAACACCCCACAAAGCACCAACTATACGGCCACCTGCCTCCCATCACGAAAACTATCCAAGTTTGACGAACCAGACACGCAGGACACTGCTGAAGAAGCAGAGAGGAGCTCATAATTGATGTACTCCTATGGACCCCCACATACAGCCGAGCAAAAGCAGGACAGCCAGCTAGAACATACATATAGCAGCTCTGTGAGGATACGGGATGTAGCCCTGAAGACCTGCCAGACGCGATGAACTAGAGGGAAAAGTGGTGAGAGAGGGTCAGGGATATCCGTGATAGCGGCACATGATTATGATGATATATCGCATATTCAGAAAGTACCCTGCCCTGTTGATGGGCCTTAGAGAACGCTGACTTTATTCTCTTCAGAAAACCAAGAACATTGTCCCAAAAGGAGTGTTATGATTTTGATACAAAATTGCAAATGATAGTGCGCTTCCAGTTCTGGAGCTCTGGTGAAGTATACATATCTTTTTTTATTGCTATTACTCCAATGTTAATTTTAATCTTGAGAGGTAAAGGCTGTTAGAGTCCCATCTAATCGTCATATTGATCGGTTTAAAAATCATTTGTGTTCGATAAGATTATTTGATACTATATTATGCAAATTAATTTTCATATTAAGTAAACTTTTTTGAAGTGAGTTATTTGCTGAATGTTTTTATTAGCCACTTTAAACTATATAACTGTGTGCAAATAAATGACTGTTATTAAATTGAAAAAAATTGCTAGGTTTGGTTTCTTATTTATTTGCTTGTTTGTTTTAGTTTTATGGTGTATAAACCATTGCAAGTTATTTAATGCCAAATCCTTTTTCAAACAACTAAACAATTCTATTTCAAAAAAGTCAGTTTGGCATAAGTGTACAATTTAATTGTCAAAAACATTTCTATTTCAAGCTATTCAGTTTATTCAAACAGTTCTATTTCAAGCTATTCAATTTAGTATAAATATAGTTTTAGTTTACACACTGTTAAATGTCAAAACGATTCTAGTTCAAACCATTCACTTTGGCGTAACTACAGTTTCAAGGTAAAATACAGTTCTATTTCAAATCATTCAGTTTAGCATCCAAAAACAATTCAATTTTTTAAAAATTCAGTTTTGCATAAGTATGTATTTTAAATGTCAAAACATTTCTATTTCAAGCAATTCAGTTTAGCTTAAGTACATAGTTTAGTTCTATTTGATCCATAGATAGGATCCTATCAGGTGTTACCACACTGAGCCAGAGTGGACCAGGGAGTGATGTTAATGCAGGGGTACTTCGCATTCTCCAAAGGTTCACCATTACTGTTACCTCACCCTCAGATTGTTCAGTGTCATATCTTGGACACTCGTTGGTGGGGTCTTACGCATGTGCAGTTTATTCTACAGCCCCACCCGACTGCGCAACTGGTTTCATAGGTTAATGTCATATCAACACAGTGTTATTATTTAACTCATAGCTTAGAGGTTCATATCTTGTCAAGGACCTATAATTATTAGTGTTTGATAGGAATACCTGATACAATATAACTGTGTGCAAATAAAGGTAAATGCAGACGTCCCATAAACTCAATTCCCTAATCTCAATGCATGAAATGACTATAGACGGATTGCCACGCTATCAAAATAAATAAATTGATTATATTTTCAGTATCGATACATTTTAATACAATTTTTGACAAATGTTTTATTTATATTGAGATATAAAAAAAAGAGAGCTTTCATATTTTCAGTCGTTTATCTAGATATTTCACTTTTAAATTCAGATTTTATAGATTTAAATCCTCTGTTTACTCAACCAAAATAAAAGCGGAAATCATTCATTTTCTAGCGTGCATTGATCGATATCGAACCTTAGTTCTTGGGATCTAAGCCCAAACTTTTTGATCTGAGGACGTTTCTATGTATCTCGATTCGAAGTTCTTGCAAGAAAGACCTTTTCGAGAGTAATCAATCATTCATTCCACAAATTCTTGTCAGCAATCACTGACAAGGTCAGTACACTTTTCGCAAGAACCAATTGGTCCAAATATCTCACGAAACGCAAACAGAGATGATTATTGAGCTTCGAGTTGGCCTCGTCAGCGTGTTATGGTTTGGCAAAGACAAATATAAAGGCCGGTCATTTTAATTACTCTTTATGGTTACCTTGGGAAATTAAAACAATCTCAACGCATGCAGAAATAAACAAATCGCCATTAATTTGGAGGGATATCAGCTTGTGTCGATATTTGCTATCTTCGGACGTGTGTACATAGAATTTTGCTGGCGCATGTGTACACATATATGCGTTTATAGTGTCTATCTATAGAAACCTTTGTACGATAAATGGGAGAAAATCAGTTTAGGAGAAATGTATTGTGCAAAATTTCAAAGAGGATGTTGTGGCTGCCTATATTTTAAATAGCCATTTAAAATGCTGGTTGTTTTATTGGAATCAAAAATCGGTCACTAAAATTTGATTAAAATATGCAATGTTCCGCATAATCTATTATATGAAAGTCGGTTGATAATTTTATAGAATTTAAAATAATGACGTTTATTTTAGAGAGTAGTCGCCCTCGTGGTTAGCATAATTATTCCACCATGCTTGGATCCAACTTGTGAAAATAAATCATCAACAGTAGATATAAAATTATTATAAGAAATTTTAAGCCTATGAAACTAACTTCGTTGTTAATGATTTCATGATATATCATTATTTCTGAATCTATTTAGATATCTTACATATATTTCTCATTAGTGATGTACTCTTATGGACCCCTACATATGGCCGAGCAAAAGCAGGACGACCAGCACGAACATACATTCAGCAACTATGTGAGGATACGGGATGTAGTCCAGAAGACCTGCCAGAGGCGATGAACGATAGGGAAAAGTGACGAGAGAGGGTCAGGGATATCCGTGCTACCAGCTCGACATGATGATGATGATGATGATGATGATGACGACATATATTTCAGGATTTCAGAAACTGCAAATATCCGATTACATTTTGCCTAGTCTAGTGGGGCTGTAGAATGCACTGACTGCGTTTCTGCAGGGGAGTAAGACTCCACCATCGGAGTGTCCAGGGTAGGAGATTAAAAATCTTATGGTAGGGCTCCAGTAGTACTCAAACTTTGGAGAATGCGGAGTACCCCTTCATTGCCATCGCCCCCAGGCCCACTCAGGCTTAGGGTGGTAGTACCTCATAGGGTCCAATTTATGGATCAAATAGAACTGTTTGACATTTATACTGTGTACCCTGAGATTTAAACTTCGTGCAAACGAATGACTTATGCGAAATTGTTCATCTGCGTAATTTTAATAGCAAGTTTCGGCTGTTATAAATTTCGGCTTTCTTCAGTATTATGTCGCATTCAACATTTAATGTGGGTTGCTAATAATTTTAATTTCTTGAGTAGTTTGAAGTTTAAAATTCCAGATGGCTTGATTTTTCTCCAAGTTATTAACACCTTCAAAAGACCGTACGATATCCCGGTAAAATTGTTGCAACACCAAAAATCAAAATGATATTAAATGCCGATATAATTTTAAGTTCTTTTCTTCATTTGTCCATGTGCAAGTATATTACCCTTTATTTGAATGTAAACAAATATGTAATATTCTGGTAATATTGTATGTACTTATATAAAAAAAAATGCTATATCTATCTGTCAACGTATCTATCTATATCATGAAACTAAGTGTGTGAAACACACACACACACACACACACACACACACACACACACACACACACATATCTATATCTATATATATATATATATATCTATATATATATACCATGCCCTCTTATTTTATAAACGGGAATTTACAAGTTCTGTTCTTAAGATAAAAAAAAGAATTATTTGACGGCGTGCATGGTTGTTGTTAGGACTACAATATAATTATTAACCAGTCCATGGGCCTCGTGGTTAGAGTGTTCACCAGTGGCATGGGATACCGGGGTTCAATCCCTGGTCGAGTGTTACCAAAGACTCAAAAATGGTATTTGAGGCCTCCTTGCTAAACACTCAATACTATAAGATAAGTCGAACAATCCAGGGAAAGGAGTAGCGCCCTTCCCCTACACATAGGTGTAGTAGCTATGGAAAAGGACCCTTTGGGTCAACCTCAACCATGGTCGATTCCTATATATATATATATATATATATATATGCACAATGTTTCCAAATTGTATAACCTAGGAGTTACAACTTTTGTTAAGGTAAAATAAGCAATGGGTGACAGCGTACATAACTATTGTTAGGATTACAATATAATTCCTATCTATCTAGATGTCAATTCTTCAAAGTTTCGTTTTCAGCTTCAAAATCTAAGGAATACAAATGAAAGATTATTAAAAATAATCGAATAAAACTACCCCTCGTTCAAAAGAAACAGCTACAAAAAATAAGAAACAAAACAAAACAAAAAAGTTCTTATTATACTTTGTTACTACGAGACCGTAATATTTTCAAATTAATATATATCGCTTTTTATTCGATTTTTTCTTTGAAATTATGTTAACACTCACACACACACACACACACACACACACACATATATATATACATATATATATAAACACACACACTCATACCCACATAAATATATATATATATATATATATATATATATATCATCATGTCGTGCTAGTAGCACGGATATCCCTGACCCTCTGTCAACACTTTTCCCTATCGTTAATCGCCTCAAGCAGGTCTTCTGGACAACATCCCGTAGAATCCTTGAAGATGCACGGGCAAAAACCTACAAGCGACATTAATATTTGTCGATTTTACCAAGGCCTTTGATTCCATTCACCGAGGAAAGATGGAACAAATCCTACTAGCGTACGGCATACCTAAGGAAACCGTAGCAGCAATAACGATTCTCTATAGGAACAAAAGGTACGATCACCAGATGGAGACACAGAATACTTCGACATTGTTGCAGGAGTACTACAAGGGGACACGCTAGCCCCATACCTCTTTATCATTTGTCTAGACTACGTACTTAGAACATCGATTGACAAAATCAGAAAAAACGGCTTCGAGCTGACAAAGAAAAGAAGCAGAAGGTACTCCGCAAAAACAATTACCGACGCCTACTACTCTGATGACATAGTGATACTGGCAAATACACCCAACCAAGCCGAAACACTACTGCATAGTTTGGAACGAGCACCCACAGGCATAGACCTCCATGTCAATGCACACAAAACGGAATATATGTGCTATAATCAAACGGATGACATATCCACTTTAGACGGAACCTCTCTTAAACTAGTAGACAAATTCACTTACCTAGGAAGCAGCATCGCATCAACCGAAAAGGACATCGACTCGAGATAAACGAAAGCATGGACAGCTATCAATAGGCAATCGATTATATGAAAATCAGACCTAACCGATAAAATGAAACGCAGTTTCTTCCAGGCAGCGGTCGCATCGATACTGCTATATGGATGCACAACATGGACTCTAACAAAACGGCTGGAGAAGAAGCTAGACGGCAATTACACAAGAATGCTGCGAGCAATCTTGAACAAGTCCTGACGGCAACACCCCACAAGACACCAACTGTAGTGCCACCTGCCTCCTATCACGAAAATTATTCAAGTTAGACAAACCAGACATGCAGGACACTGCTGGAGAAGCAGGGACGAACTCATAAGTGATGTACTCTTGTGGACCCCTCCCACACACACATGACCGTGCAAAAGCAGGATGACCAGCACGAGCATACATTCAGTAATTATGTGAGGATATATATATATATATATATATATATATATATATATTCCTGTGTACAGTTCGCCCCTGCCCATACGTTATTAGGACTTGCTCAGAAGTAACAATGCAACCGTAAGTAATCCTAAAATCTGCTGTGGAGAGGAAAAACTATTCTGGTTCAAAATGTAACACCAGTAAATACATGTATCACTCACCAAATTAAAACCATAGAGGGAAACTTTAGATTCCGGAAATCTATTATTTCTTGAAGTTGAACAAGGTACTATAAATGCGAAATATCAAATTGGGTAAAAAATTTTGAAGAAAGGATATAAGGTTAAAATAGAAACTGTCATTAATAAAAAAAATTCCACTTTTACACATTCTTTCTATTCTGGCTTTTTCATCTGCCCCTCCATCTCGTACGACACCTGCCCAAGGCTTCCGCGAGCAAGCGAAAGTCGACCCTTCTTGTTCGGTCTCTAGTTCTCAACTCTACTAACTTTCTTCAAAATTCCCAAAATCCTCCGCGCGCTTCCGGTGTGTGACGTCACTTGCACTTGCTAGCCCCGTTTCCCATCTGGGCTATTGTGACATCTCTGAGTGACACGACCACTCCGCGCGAGCGCGTGAACACCTGTGTTAGTGTTGCACCTAAGTAACCCATGCACTGAGCCGAAAGGTTCTCAGCCTAACTAAACCCAAAGGCATAAAACGAAATCCCTCGGCCATTATATGACAGTTGAAGTGTATCTTCTTCCGCGAAAGAATACCAAGTTACATCTGTGACTGGAGCACAGATATCAATCACCCAACTTCATTTGTAATAGTGGCGTTATTGTGGAGAAAAAAACGTCACAGAAAGATTATTCTTTTGCAGGGAACTCCGTGCAATCCCTAGACAATAACTTTTCTATACTTTTGCTGTAACTACAATTGTCTAATTTTTCCATATTTTGTTTCTCTTCTTCGTCTATCCTCCAATCTAAATCTCACTCATCAATTTACACATCTATACACTGGAGGTCAGAGCTGAGTATTATATTCTGTGAGATCTTTTAAGGGTTTTAGATATTTTTAAAATAACAGTTGCGTCTCTGAAATAAAATCCAGTCAATCATTCCATTTGCACTCGATACAATAGACAATTGCTAGCTTTATAGGAATCATAAAAATCTGCTGTAAACTCATAAATTGTGACTATACATCAATAATAATAGCACAAATACAGGTGGTATAAACGAGTTTATTAATTTCTGGCTTCAGTCCTTGGCGACACGAAGAGAGAGACATAAATCATAAAAGCCAATGCCAACCATACTAAGCTGACCCCCCAGCACTACCACGTGCGGTGAATCTTGTGGTATTTAAGATCTCTGTCGGTAGAGACCCAAAGTGATCTGCTTTTCAGGTCCGAAAAACCTAGCCACGGTCTTCAACAGAACAAACTCAACTAATCTATCTTTTCAAAATCCTCAAATTCTCAGGACCATCCCTTATGTCTGTGAAGTCAACCACACTCTCAATTCACTCCAGCCCCCATTCTTGTCTGGGAGTTTATTATGCAAATGATGAGTGTCATATCCTTTTCCCGCGGGCATAAGAGTGCCCATCTGACTATGCATCTGAGCTTAGAGACACCAATTAGTTCAGAGCCTTTTCAACTAGATGATAAAATAAAATTAACGAAAAATACTTAATATAAAAAAAAATTACCTTAATTATAAAACAAATCAACCTTTACGTAACATTCTTCATTTTCTTTTTCGTATTTACCTGTTGCATGATCAACAGTCAACTTAATGTTTTTGGATCCACATTGTAATTCTTTACATTATCGTATATTAAATTCTAATTTCCAAATGTCTTCCCCAAATGACAATTTATTTAGATCCATTTTTGATTTTAATTATGATCTAACTAGTTGTTTAATATCATCGGCAAAGTTTTATTCTTTTTTTTTTGCCGTTAGTAAAATCATTTATGAATATTAAAAACAACAGATCTACCAGTATTAGTCCCAAAGAGACACCGGAGAGTATATTCTGTTTCAAAATAATCGTTATCTATTTTTTAATTTCACATTTTGTTTTGTCAAAAATACAATATAATGTTTCCTTTTTTCTTTTTAGAATTACCTAAGTTTTTTCTTTTCACTTGTAAACCAAAATGAGATACCGTTTTAAATGCCTTGCTCGAACCTGAATATTTAGTAGGTACATAATACCCTATTTTCTGATATTTTTTTATAATCTTGAATTATAATATATTTGATAATATCGATTTATCATTGACCAAACCCTATTGTTTGCGATACATATTTTTCCCTAAAAAAATTATTATGATTAATAATCACTTTTTCAAAAACCTCACACAATTTACAAGTTAAAGAAACTTGTCGGTAAATACCATTTAAATGTATCAAACCTTTTTTTAATGTATTTTATGATATTACATTTGCTGTTTTACAAACATATTTTATATTTTATATTCTACATATTTCGCAAATAAGTTACTAGTCGCATTGAAAAACATCATGGAATATTTAAAATGCTGTTATGTTTTTTATTCATTGGATTCTCCTTATTTATCATATTTACCCAACCCCTCCGCTCGGTCAGGATATGACACAAGGTCATTTTTTTAAGCGGAGTTTAACAGGTTTGAATTCAGAGTTTTCCTTCTCCTAGACTAGTTGCCTCACGAAGGCTGAAGAACCTAGTCTGCCCTACTATTTACCCATAGATTCTCCTTAATTATACCCTTCGTATAAAATCCAGTCGTTCGAAAGTTCAATGCTTTACACAACTCTCCAAACATCTTTAGATAATTTATTCGATAATAAACGTTGTATTCTATGGTTTACGCTAACTCTTTTACTCATTGCTGAATATAAACAATCGAAAAATCTATCAAAATAATTTTAAGATTTACATAAATCCAAATTGCGCACCATCAGTTTGACTCAAATATTCTGCCGTTTACTTTTTTATTCTTTTTAAATTTATTTTTTGTTGGCATAAAAACTTTTGGCCCAATGCCCAAAAAACAAGATCCGGTCATAATTTTTAACAGAAATGTCGGAATTTTCTTTTGTTGCAGAAAATACGAATTTTAATGTTAATAAGAATTTATGATGCGTAAAACGTATTTGGCTTTTGACATTTAGCATTTCTGATTCTGTCTTTCTAGTCTCTTCACTTTTTTCCCACCTCAAACTTGCTCTCATTTTTTCTCTTTTACACAAACAGTCGAGTCTTGGCCAAAATACATCAAACAAATACTGATAGTATGTCTTGTATAATCACCCTAACAGTTGTACGCATACAAACAGATTCTTACCATATGTGTGTGTGTGTGTGTATAACACAGAAAAATGATCCACTCCATTGCGTACTTTGTTGAAGCTAAGACCCGAACACCAAAAGGGGTGTTCTGGGTATAAGAGTAAATTCATTCCGTGGTGAGTCTCCAGTCCTGTAGGACTAGAGTGTGAAGAGTTCCCATTCATCGCCATTACTCACAGTTTCACTCTGACCGGGAGTGATAGTACCTGTTAGAGTTCTGTATATGTGTCAAATAGATCTGTTTAAAATTATTAGTGTTATATAATCAAGGAATGGTTTTTTATATTAATCATTTTTCGTTAATTATATTTCATCATTCAGTTTGATTGGGCTTTGAACTATTCGGGTTAAGAGTTCAGGTGCATAGTCATTGGGTACAGTTTTACGCTAGCGTGCAAAGGATATGACAATCACCATTGTCATAATAAACCCCCAGACGAGAAATGGGATTGAAGTATGGATGACGTCATGCCTGGAAGAGATGGTCCTAAGGATTTGAGGATTTTGAGCAAGAGTCAGTTGAGGGTTGAGATTGACCATGGAAGCAGAAAATTGAGTTCTCTGCCATGGAGTCGAGTTTTTCGGATCTCTACCGGCTGAGATGAATTGAGATCTTAAACACCACGAGACGTGCCGAACGTTGGGGGTGGGGTTATCATAGTATGATTACGAAAGACTTTTAAGAATTACGTCTGTCCTCGAGTCGAAGAACCGAAGTCAGAAGTTAATAAAACTGTTCGTACCGGAATAGCAAAGTCCGCCTACATTTGTGTTTGTATCAGTATTATTATTACGGACATGACAAAAATCATGGCCATACAACATTAGTTTTAGATTGGAAGTCTTAGAGCTAAAGGCACAACATGATAATTATTAAATTATAATAGTTACGAAACTGTGAGAAAATAAATGAGGATAGACAAATGATGATGATCATCATGTAACGCCATCATCACCGATCTCCCTGAACATCTTCCGCCACCCTTCTCTATCGTCCATCGTTTGCGGCTGGTTCTCAATATTACATCCCGTATCGGCACAGAGCTGTTGTATGTAGGTCCTAGCTATTCGTCCTGTCTTTGCTCGTCCATGTAAAGGGGTCCACAGGACATAGTCACTTATGAGTTCGTTCCTACTTCTCCAGCAGTGTCGCGCATGTCTGGTTCGTCTTGTTTTGAGTGTTCGCCAATGTCCTAGGGGTCTCCTAGGCCACTGGCGAACACAACCATTTTTTGAGTTATTGGTAAGACCCGACCTGGGATTATAACCTTGACCGGGTTACAATCCCAGGTCAGGGTCTTAGCAATGACTCAAAAAATGGTTGTTGATACCTCCTTGCTTTTCACTCAGGATGATAAGATATGTCTCAAGGGTAAGGTGGAACCATCCTAGGAAGGATTAAGGCCTTCCCTATACATCTGTGTTGTGGCTAATCAAAAGGAAGCCTTCGGGTCGCACTCAACTACGGTCGGTCCACTTACATAAAAGAATAAAACAATTCTCTGTCGAATTTCGAATTGTTCAATCTTTTTGTGGGGTCTGGATAAACATCATTTTCACCTACTCTAATTTTTTGATTACAAAAAGAACATTTAAATGAGGTTCAGTCATATGGAAGTCAGACCTGACCGATAAAATAAAACGCAGTTTCTTCCTAGCAGCGATCGTGTCAATACTGCTATATGGATGCACTACATGGACGCTAAATAAACGGCTGGAGAAAAAGCTTGACGGCAACTGCACAAGAATGCTGCAAGTAATATTGAACAAGTCCTGGAGGCAACACCTCACAAAGCAGCAGCTGTACGGCCACCTGCCACCCATCACGAAAACAATCAAAGTTAGACGAACCAGTTATGCAGGACATAAGTGATGTATTCCTACAGACCCTTTCACATAGCCAAGCAAAAGCAGGGTGACCGACTCGAACGTACTTACAATGGTTGACATGTTATAACACCAAACCAAACCAAACTAAGCCTATGATTTTATAAAACAAATTAAAGTGAACACCATATTAAACGTCATCACTTCTACTTTAGGCCAGTGCAGAAATTGATATCTGCTAAATGCGTCATCAAAAAATATCTCCAAAAATCGGTCAATTATACGATTTTAACGAACTTTTGTATTGTTAATGAATAAAAAACAAGGTTTCCTTTAAATGATATTTTACAAGCTTCATTTCAAATACATTCAAAATTGGAAACTCAAGAATCGTTTTTGTATTGATTTATTGTAATACGTCAACCCCATTTTCAATTATTTATTTAATTTGCCTAAGTTAATAAAGTTACTATAGAATGATTTTTACATTTTTTAAAACGTTAATTCAATCGAGAAATACATTTTGTGCATGTCTGGATGTGAACTATTGTTCATACGAATGCCCAATTTTGGGGGTAGTTTAAAAACAGTTCGATTCAGCAATTCTGGGGCTTAAAATATTTCTCGTTTTAGTTTTTTTAGGTTCTTTACAAGATACAATTTATATATTCACCAAATCAGTTTTTTATTTAAAGATATTCATAAAATTGACTAGAGTATTTTAACTTATTTATAATGCCACTAAGGTCTACAATGGTCTACCACGAAACCATAAAAAAAACAAAAATTGAGAAAATACTTAAGAAGAACAAACATGGCTTTCGGAGAGATCGATCCGCGACGTCACAAATTTTAACTATCTGTCGATTTCTTGAAGTTGTATGTGCAAAAATCCTAGAGGCAACAATATTATTCCTCGAATTCTCCTAGGCATTTGACTTCATACACGGAGGGATGATGGAGCAAATACTTCTCACCAATGGAATACGCAGATAAACCGTTGCAGAAATAATGATGCCATATAAAAACACTAAAGTAAAAGTCTGCTCCCCGGATGGAGACACAGACTACTTCGAGATTGTAACAGGTGTGCCACAAGGTGACACATTAGCTCCATACCTGATTATGATCAGCATAGACTACGTGCTTAGAACGTCTATAGATGTAATGAAAGAAAACGGTAACAAGATAGCAAAGGAAAGAAGAAGTTACCTCACACATACAATTACCAACACGCACTACGCGGATAACAGCTCTTCTAGCAAATACACCGGCCCGAGCCGAATCCCTACTATATTGTCTGGAACAAGAAGCTAGTGGCATAGGCCTCCATGTCAATGTGTTTTAATCAAAGAGGCGATATATCCACACTTAAGGGTGGACCTTTGAAACGAGTGGACCAGTTCACCTACCTAGGAAGCAGCGTCTAGTCAACCGAGAATGACATCAACTAACAAAGGCATGGACAGCTATCGATAGGCTATCGGTCGTATGGACGTCAGACCTGAGTGATAAAATAAAACGCAGTTGTTTTCCGAACTGTGGTCGAGTCGATACTGCTATATAGATGCACTACTGGACACTAACTAAACGTATGGATAAAAGGCTTAATGGCAATTACACAAGAATGCTGCGAGCTATATTGAACAAGTCCCTGAGGTAACACGCTACACTGACCACTGATTACGAAAACTATCCAAGTTAGTCGAACTAGACATGCTGGACAATACAGGAGATGTAAGGACGAACTCATAAGCAATATACTCCAGTGGACCCCTTCACGTGGATGGGCAAAAGTAGGACGACCAGCTAGAACCTATATACAACTGCACTGTGCTGATTAAGGATGTAGCCTCAGAGCGAAGGATGATAGAGACAGGTGACGAGTGAGGATCAGGGAGATCCATCCTTGCAGTGCAACATGATGATGATGATGATGATGTTAATGCCACTTCATCTATTTTGATAAATTAATGTAAAAACTAGAACAAATAAATTAGACAGGTTTGGTTAAAAATTTTGACCGTTTTTCTATATATTTTTTATTCATTTGTGCGAGTAGACAATGTTCATAGTACAGGTGTTTGTAGGTGATGATAATATGTCCATGTCGAAACATATCAACAAGCGTGTGTACCCCAGGGTGGAGGATTAAAGATCGGCTATGCAATAGTTATTACTAACCGTGAATAGTGATTTGCATGAAGAAATAACTGTGCCGTGGGTAAAACAGTGCTATAACATATCAGATTATAGTGGGCTGGGTTCAGACAGCAACAAGCCTCTTAAAACAATTTGAATAAAATTTGAAGTAGAGTAGTATACACATGTCAAAGTTGTTGGTCGTGTCAAGTTATTGGCTATGCAAGTCAAACAGCGCAGCCAGAGGCTTATTTAGCTTTCCCAATGCTTTAATGTCTTCATTTGCGCAGGTTTTCTAATTTCCTCTCCATGCAATGTAACGATGTCAGTAAACGGTTTTACAAACGTGGACATATGGCTTAAAATACACCGCTAATTTTGCGTTACTCACAGGTAACAATGTAAGCAGGGATGTTCATACATAAATGCGATGTAGAAACTAGAAATTGATATTTTGAATATAAATATATTCTCAGACCATATTGATCAAAACGTCAAATGAACAGTGTAGTCGAAGAGCAACGTTGGTTTGGAATAAATATCAGTTATTCATACATGAGCATAGTAGATGAATAGGAAGATAGATAGATAGATAGATTTCTGAAAGTGAGAGAACCAGAAAAAACAAACGAATAAACAAACAAACAAACATCAAAACTACGGGATGAAAGTTGACCCATCCCACCAGTCACTCGAATAGAAAATATCAAATATAGCATGGTGATAGAGAGATGTGTGACAGATTGTGATAGATAGATAGATAGATAGATAGATAGAAGCGTTTTAAAAGCGTCAGAGCCAGAATCTATACCAACTTGACTCTCCCACCATATCACTCGAACTGAAAATACAAAAACGTCACAATAATGCATCAATTATTTTTTGTTGTTATTTTTACTGTATATTCAAACTATCTTACGTTAACGATTTACGAAAGGAACCTACTTACTGAGTTTATTTTCAATCTTTTAAATGTTTTCAATAATCTATACATTTGACTGTTAACAAACACGGTCTGCCAATGCACTTTTAATATTGTACAATCACGTCCTTACAAAATTTATTAACCCAACGCGAGAGGGGTGATTATAGGGAATTGAAGACTAACAAAATTTCGCTATTTATTTTTAGTTTCAATCATTTATAAGAATAATACGAAAATAAATCTAAACATAAGTTCATCCTTGGAAAATAAAATGGAAAGGAATGGATGCCCGAATGAAGCTAGCGAAAGATCCAATCATTTTTAACTACTAAATAATGTATCTAAGTTTTGTTTTAAAACAAAACTAAACGTATGTCAATTTTAAATAGGAGTTTGCAGTTTTAATCGCAATTTGATATTTATGTACAGATTCTTTTTTTTTATTAAAATTTTTATTTTTTTATTTTTTTCGTCTTTTCTCATTCGTAAACCGTTCGATTAGGAAGTTTTAACGTATAGTAATGCGCGGCGTCTGATTTAGTTCGTAATTGTATATTTATGTACAGTGTTTAATGGAAATAAGTTTTAAAATAAAACTAAACGTATGCCAATTTTATATACGAGTTTGCTGTTTTAATCGCAATTCTTTAGTTATGTACAGTTTTTTGATTTAAAAAAAAAAAATTTTTTTTTAATTTTTTTTTTTCTTTCTTTAAGTAAAAAATTAATTTAAAAAAGAAAAAGGGAAAAAAGGAAGGAATACATACCGGAATGAACAAATAACCGAATAACGACCCCATTGTGGCAAATAAGCAGAGTAAAGTGGCCTCTCGATTTTTAAAGGAAAGATTTAGAAGTCATCAGTAGAGCTTAGCTCTGATTGGCTGTTGCAAAATTATATATAGAGCCTTTTCTGTGGTCATTTTTGTTTTTTGTTTTGTTTTCTCCTTGTGTGGATGCGCAGGTTGGCTGCCGGGGTGGGAGTTGGAGTTAGATCGATGCCAACTGGGTCATTTGAGTGAGGGGGTCTGATGTTGAAAGACCCGAAACCCCCCATAATCCCAAAGGAAACATCACTGACGACCCATCCCGAAGCAGCAACTAAGATGCATGGTATAAAAAAAGTACACTTTTGCTATGTGATTAGTATAGCATAATAAAATTTGTATACGTACTAAAAATGGTGACGACAACATGCTGTCTATCCGCCTCTAACAAAATAAAAAAAAATCTATTCTGTGATTAAGGGCGGTTGTGTCATAGATTAGCTTTCACAAAGTGGCCATCACTCCATTAACCACTCTTTCGCATTGACACTATCGCCATTTTATATCCGTAGTTTTAAAAGAAAATGGTACCAGGTTATAAAAACAGCAACCGATGGAAAGAAAAGTTGAGTTCCTATGTGCTTCCACTGTGCTTTGTAATATGATGCCCTTCATCTAGCAAGGACTTAATCAGGAAATGTTGACTGGTGTCACCCGAGGGAGAAATAATGCTGAGGGTGCTCTGTGAACACCAACATATATTTCATGTGATTTAGGTGATACACACCCTTTTTTTCTCATTTGGCAACAAAACTGTGAATTCAGAGCGGGTTTTTGTCTCTCTAATAACGAAGAAACTATCCAATGGTATTAACTTATTTCTGCTTTCAAGGTTTGAGCATCTGGACGGATGAATTAAAGCGACGAATGGTTCGAACACAAGAAGTCGTGTTGTGTTTTACGTCCTTTACTCTTCATTCATCGAATAGCTTCAGTGACAGCGCAGTTCGCGGCTAACCAAATTTGAACCATTTGTTTGCTGATTTCACTATATTCATTTAGGTGACAACGCAACAAACGTTCATTTGGTGCCTTAAGTTACATACCGACTCTAGGTATAGCCAGTCCATGTTTACGTAATACGTTTCTTCTTCAAATGTGGTCAGCGCCCATCTTCTCACCTCGCTCTTGCGTCGTCTTACTCTATTTTCTCTTGACACCGCGTCTGTTTTTCCCCTGGCCACTCTTTTGATTTTGTGCCTTAACGCCAACCCTAATTCTTCATTACTGCGATGAAAAACAACACGTACATAATTTTCTTACGTAGACATTACTTCATCATCGACGAGACGTCTCTACTGATATGAGTTCCCTTAAGGTAATTGTTAAAACTATGGCCTCGAAGTATGAGATGTAGCATCTCCTGGTCGCTGGGCTGGAACACATTTAAGCCGACCGTGTTCAGAGAAACACGAATCAGGTCGGGTGTGTCTTCCTTCTGGAGGTGGTCGGTCGAGGCCGTTTGACATGGATTCAGGGAAGACGAGTATTCATGTCACGTGCTAGGAGCAGCACTCTTTTAGCCTCCGAGGGCCGTCCCCCAAACTCTAGCCTTGACCGGAGGGGCTAGGTTAAACCCCTAAATCCGGAGGTTCTCCGACGGAGCCCGATGCATTTTTGGGAATGCAGGGAATGTCTGAGTTACGGTCTAGCTTCCGGACCTGCCTAAAAAAAAGACTTTGTGCAAAACTCGCCCGTTTTCTGGGGCTCGCAACAAATACCTGTAGCCTCGAAGTAAGCGAGTTTGAACTCTAGTTGCCCTATTACGTTCACTTTTGGACTAATACCCTTATAAAAAACCTGATCTTCACTCAGAAATTGATTAAAAAGTTAATCTACGAAAGTTGATATGCAGTTAAAGAAAGAAAACAAACTAACCCTTATTCGCCCTCTACGACCTGGTGAATAAATAAGAGAGCAGAGCACTGAGGACAACAACCATTCTTATTGGGGTTTTATCACTTTTAATCCAACGTTATATCTATTTGATAAGTGTCATCTAACCACATGACTTGTTAAAACAATCACAGGGATTCAAATGAACTCTGAGGTCATCGCATCTAACTAAATAACTCAACTGCTTTTTCTTCACCATTTAATGGTTTGAAAATAATCGACACTTCCTTTCAAAAAGTTTTGCCAAACTGTTAAGTAACATAGTGACTTCGATCCATTTTCACATAACATTAAGTTGGTCATAATTCACAATTTGGGCAAAATGGACGTTTTGAAGTGTTAGTCACAATTAGGCGGTGCGTTGATATGTAAATAAAATATTTCCTAAAAAACCTTCAGATATCCCATTGAAGTAACAATTCTGCTATAAGTAAAATAGTCAGTTATAAAAGCTCTCTTTTCAACACCCGTTGGAATTGTTTAAATTTATTAAAAAGTAAAAATACGAATACTATTCAACGTATTCCATTGTCGTTATTCGTCAATGCTTCAGACTCGGTCAATTAAGCACTGATATGTATAAATGCCTAATATTTTTCCAGAGTCTTACAGCGAATAAAGATGCCAAAATTTGGTTTGGTTTGGTTTCTTTGTGTAATGGCGTATCAACCTTTGTATGTTATTTAACGCCAAAGCCATTCTCCTAGAAGAACAGTAGTGGTACTATTTAACCCATAGCTGGGAGGATAAGGGGGTTCATACCTTTCCCAAGGGTATTTGCCCGAAAGTGAACGTAATAGCACGACTGGAGTACGAACTCGCTTACTACGATTCCGCAGTCCATCACTTTAACCATTAAACCACGAGGACACCCCCAAAATTTGGGCTCGAATCCTAACAAGTTTTGGCCGAGACAATTATTTAACACTACAGTATGTAGCGGAAAATTAAACAAAATATAATATCTCCGGCACGATACAAAAATGCTAAAGATAGAGAACATTTTCAAACGTGCCCTGCACGGAAGGAAGCAAAAAAGAAAAACCAGGGAAATTTTAATAAACCTAAACCTTGCTGTGGAAGATCAAATTTGTTAAACCAATCTCCGGTTATGGCCGTGGACATTTACATTTTTAAAAAAAAGATATAAAAACAAAACAAGGACATATGCAGTCATTCTGCAAGACAAACCGAAGTAAAAGAACGTTTAGAAATACAGTGAATATGACTTCTGCTGAAGTTTAGACGAATGGACATAAAAGAAAATATGTTAATACTAAGATTAATTGGAAATCTTTTAGGTTTCGAGTCGATACAGGGTCGGATTTAACAATAATAAATGAATGCATATGGTAGAGATTGGGTGAAGAAAAGTCAACGTTTTCAAAAAACATTGCTTGTGGGTTCACAGGAAAAATAGAGATTCAACGGAGAATTTTATTGTGTTGCAGAATTCTCTGGAAAAAAACATAAATAAAACAAAGTATTTGTTATGAAAAAAAGCAGTAACTTGTTTGGGACTGACTGGATAATCCAATTTAACTTATGGGACCTTCCAATGAGTTCACATTGAGACGAAAAAAATGTGTTGAACTCTGATCTGAAAAATGAAAAATAGAATTAACAAAAAAAAAATAAAACGTTACTCTTGTGTTTTTTTGTAGGGTGGGAGGTCTAAAACATAATCACGAAAGTTAAGCTGAAATAAAAGGCTACACCCGTGTTTAAACCAAATAGGAATGATTCACTTTCAGTACGTGAAACAGTGAATAACGAGCTTGATAGGTTTTTAAAAAATGGGAGTAATTTCTAAAATAAATTATTCGGAATGAGCTTTGCCATGTGTTTATATTAAAAAGAAGATATGATTGACAGTGGTCAAGACTTTATAAACACATAATTATCAATTGGAAGGCTAATATAAAACTCTTAATATTTACTTTAATGATATTTATCAACGTTTTATTGCGTTTTTCTTTTGATTCATTTGAATTATTTTTCTTTTGTCTGTTCTTTACTTTCTCCGTCAGTCCATCTTTCGGTATAATAAGCAACTACTCTGCCTGAAGATAGTTCCAAAATAAATAAATAGTCTCACTCTTAATTGGGCGTGGCAGTGATAGTTCACTTGGGATACAAGATGTGCAAAAAAGAGTGAGCCACATTTCTTTTTATATTTAACTGGCAAAACAGGATACGTTTTTTGACTTCTAAATACAAACACTATATCAGTTAAACGGACATACACACGAATACATATATAATACGAAGAAACAAATACACAAATGAGTAGATGTATATCAAATAGATTTGTATACAACACGTATTTTCATACAGAAGATATATGTATAAATGCAAAACAAGAGTACTTATATATACGAAAAGTATATAAGTTTACAAACAAAACATAAATGTATATATATATATATATATATATATATATATGTGTGTGTGTGTGTGTGTGTACATAGAAATAGATAAAAAGCATATATATATATATGTATATATATATATATACATGATATGTATGCTATACAAATTAAATACACACGCACACTCACAAACACACACACACACACACACACATATATATATATATATATATATATATATATATATATATATATGTTTCTTAGATATGCAGATATGTGTTTTATAAAACATGTATGCTATATAAATTAAATACACACGCACACTCACAAACACACACACATATATATATATATATATATATGGCTAGAGTGTTCTCCAATGGCCCGGAAGACTTGGGTTCAATCCCAGGTCGAGTCATACCAAAGAATTTAAAAATGGTACTTGATGCCTCTTTGCTTAACACTCAGCATTATAAAGTACGGATCAAGGGTAAAGTGGAGAAATCCTGGAAAAAGGAGTAGTGTCCTCCCCTACACCTTGGTGTAGTAGCTATCGAAAAAGGTGCCTTCGGGTCACCCTCGACTATGGTCACCAACTTTACTTTTACTTATATATATTATTCAGTCCATATAAACCGGGGTCGGGAATAATTCCGTCAGGACAAATTCATTCCACTACATTAGAACATTTAAAATTTTCCTGGTAAAGAGCTCAATGTGACTAACATCACCGAGCAATAATTTCTTTAAGAAAAACAAAAATCCGTCACATTAACATTATAAATTTATTTCCATCCTGTTATGGGTATTGATAAATATCAATAGAACCAAAAGAAAACAGGACATCTTCAGATCCAATCGATAAATTAAATAGCATACAGAATAGACACAGGAGGGAAGGGTGGGAGAATGTAATTGTAAAACTGGAACAAATTGTCCCATGAATAGATTATGTAATTTAGATAATGTTGTTCACCAAGGAATTATTTACCGAAAAGAAAATGTTAAGGATAAAAAAAACCTATATAGGAATTTCGTCCACGAAATGGAAGTCTAGATACTCGAATCATAAATCTTCTTTCACTCATGATCATCTGAAAAACCAAAGGGCCCTATATAAGCATTTTGAAATTTGAAAAATAAAGGTTTTACGCCTGAGATTCAATAGTCTATATTGAAAAAGTCAAATACTCCAAAATACTTTGATAGAAGATGTAATCTGTGCCTAGAGGAAAAAATACAAATAATGATATACCCAGACCCTGAAAAATTATGAAATCTGCGATGTGAATTAATAGTCAGAATAGATTTAAACTATAGGCAAATTCATAGATAATGGTTTATTAAGAAAAACATTTTGAGGTGGAAAGAATAAACTAAACTAAAATAAAATAAAATAAAGAGATAAGTTGGTATCATGTGATGTGCACGTACTTTTCAATGGAAAGGTAAGTGAATTAATAGGCTCGAATATAAATTTTGAATATATATTTAAATTTTAAAATTAATTGAAGATAAGTAATACTGGATACTTACGTAAGGTTATTAAGGAATGTCGTACTTCCCTAAATCATTATTAAATCTGGAGTTAACGTTGAAATATAATTATGATAAAAAGATTAAAATTTAGTTTACTGTGATTCCAAACGGATATAAAAAAAAAAAATGAAAAAAATAAAAAACCGGAGGTGAGTAAACGGGGAGGTAACTCTTCAGCCCTCTTTTACCTCCTCACCCATTCCCTCTTGTGTCTATTCTGTATGTCATTTAATTTATCCATTGGATATGAAGAAGTTCTGTTTTCTTTTGGTTTTATTGATATTTATCAATACACATAACAGGATGGAAATAAATTTATAATCCTAATGTGACCGATTTTTGTTTTTCTTAAAGATATATATATATATATATATATATATATATATATATGTGCAACGTATAATTCTATATAAAAACATGTGTATAAGCAACAAATTTGTGGATATAAAATATATATGTGTGTATCTAACATAATTGTATATGTAAAACATTCAAGTATTTACATGATATGTATATGTATTTGCGCATGTGTAATAAATATATCATAGATCTATATATAAAACATACACAAGGTTAAGTATACGATATACATAACTCAAAAATATATACATATTCCAAAACTATAGATATAAGACACAGACATACTCACACACGCACACACACATATATATATATATATATATATATATATATATATATATATATATACGACATATTTTTAAATATCTAACTTATATATATATATATATATATATATATATATATATGTATGTATATATATATATATAGCATGCATATGTATATTCCCTATATGTATATATCTAAACCATATTTTTATATATGTACATTGTTATCTTTTTTATGTTTATAGGTATAACTTTCATATTTTTATTAATATCTCTCTCTCTCTCTTTCTCTCTCTCTATATATATATTATATGTATATGTATTATTTATATATATATATATATATATATATATATATATAAACAATGTATAAAACATATAAAATGTATGTGTATAGATTACATCATACTTAGCATAAATATGTGCTGGTATAACATACATATGTGCATATCATATAACCGATATAAGTAGATACAACCTATATATTTCAAATATATATTCCTACATGAAATATATGGGTATATAAATCATATGTATATATAATATATATATATAAAGAAAAGGTTAATTATTTATATAATCTATCATATGTAAAAATAATGCGCGCACTCACACAAACATATATATATATATATATATATATATATATATTAGGTATATACATATGTAATTCCATGGTTGGATATATATATACCTAATATATATTTATTTATTATTATATAATAGCTATGTCCTAGATATTGAGAACTCTCCATTTATATTTATATGGTTCGACACTTACCCATAAAGTTATTTAGAGACACCCAACACTCTTATGATATATTATTATATATATATATGAAACATACCAAGACATTTCGTTTCGACATCACTAGAAGAAAGCAACAAATGTCAGCTTTTTAAACTATGTACAACGTTTGAATTCAGAGTTTTCCTTTTCCAAGATTGGTTGCCATACCAAAGCCAAAGAAACTTGTCTACCTTACTTTTTATTAATAGATGGATAGACAGAAGAATAGACAGAATAATTTGAAGGGTAAACTATTTCTTCGAAAATTTGAACCTATCCTATTTCTTACAACAATAACTGTTACTTTTTTATCATTTAGGGTTTCGGACTATTGTCTTCACTTTTATATTCACGGCGTTTCATCAAATATGTCCACCGGCCTTTTTCAGGTGTTTCTTGTCGAACTCGGGAGCATACACTGATCTTTGAACTGCGTTCTTTATTTAATCCACGGGTGTTGATTGCTCTGATTCTGTAAACCAGAAGTAGGTACAAGTGTTAAGTTCTGTGTTGGCTCCCAAGTTCGACAAGAAATACCTGAAGTAGGCTGCATGACATGTCAGCCGAGACGTTATGTATATAACAATAAATATGAAATATGGAGACAATAATTCGGAAACCCTGAATGATAAAAATCATCAAGGTTTGTCTAAGAAATTCAGACAACTGATAAGTATTACGTTAATTTTTATTTGTGTGAGATCATATTGCAATCGTTATTTATTAAAACTAAATTTGAATCAATCGTTGTCCAATTTTGACAGGAATTCTAAATACATTTTTGATTGGTCTCATGTTTTCCACTCTCGTATTATTGCAGGTACTAATTTGTTTTGTTAAAAGAGGTTTCTACATTAATGTATAATTCTTCAGATCCATCTTTGTTTATTAGCTGTGTGAAATATGTTATATTTTTTTCAAGAAAGTTATGAACGAGACAAACGATACAGAAAATAGAAGGAACCACTTGAAAAAGATCACTTGAATGCTTAGCGTTTTCTTTTTCCAAAAAGGAATTGAATGATATACTTTTCTTTTATAAATAAGTTAAAATACAAAACAAACGTTAGATTAAAGAAAAACAGTAAATACTGTCAAATAACAAGTCATGCGATGTTTGGAAAATCAGGAAATTCGCAATTTACTTTCGCTCGTCAAACAGATGATTAATAGAAGACTTTGCTCTGCAACGAATTTTTTACATTAGAAAACATTTTCAGTTTCAGCAGATAATTAGATGGTATTTCCCCACCTTTTTTTAAATGTCAACTTACTGATATTATACAATACTGTATTTAGCGAAATCCTCTTCTAAGAGCAGGAAGTGATACAAAGTCAGTTATTTAGCGAAGAACAACTGGTTTAAATTTACAAACTTCTTTTTGCTATACTGGTTGCCATTCCAAGACTAGTTACATAGAGAGAGTATTCTGTAACCCAACAGAAACGAAGAATATGAATGTGTTTTTAAAAAGATGTGATAATAAAAACAGATATGTACAAAATCCGATACTATTGTACTCTAAGCTAGAAAGTGACCAGAACAAAATTCTTAGGGAAGTGACCATTGTAATTACTGAAAATCAGAGAACGCATTTCTTCATTAAGGGTTTTCGGACTATTGTCTTCATCTATATTGTTATTTCCACAACGTTTCGGCTGATATATCCTCCAGCACGACACATAGAACAACGGTTATAGGCTTTGGTTCCCTAAGCTTCTAAGGAGACAATCATCTGGAGATTGCAGGTTCACTTCTGACTGAAGACGAATGACAACACAGGAATACTTAACACTTGTACTCGGATATGGCTAACGGAATAAGAACAGGTGACCCCCGTGGATTCAATAAAGGACGTAATTCGAAGTTCCGTGTAGGTTCCAGAGTTGACAAACACCTGAAGAAGGCTGGTAGAGATATCGGCCGAATCATTGTGGAAATGACAATACAGATGAAGACAATAGTATGAAAACCCTTAATGATAAAAATCATCAAGTTTCAGCTCAGAAATTTTGACAACTAACGTATTTCCTGTCATAAAAAAAGACACGGTACTGATTTACCAACCCCAACACAAGGTAAACTTTTCAGCGGAGTAACCAAAAAAATACATTCAGCATCTTAATTTAGCCAAAACCAACTTCAGCAAAGCTAAATTAAGCAGACTGACATAAAGGAAATAATGATAAAAGAAACAAACAGAACAAAGACATACAGGCTACGTATTTACCCATATTTACCCAACTCCTCCGCTTAGGCAAGATATGACACACGGTCAATTTTTAAACAGATTTGAACAGGTTTAAATTCCGAGTTTCCCTTCTCCTAGACTAGTTGCCTCACCAAGGCTGAAGAACCAAGTCTGCCCTACTTTTTACCTATAGCTGGAGGGAGAATAATTGGATACATACCTTTCCCAAGGGTATTAGTGCTATGTGTGTAGGGTACGTATTTACCTAACCCACAAAACAAGGTAAATTGTTAAGCAGAGTAAGAAAATAAGAAATAAAAATACAATTAAAAAAGATTTATCTCATGAATAGGTTTGCTTGTGGAGGTGTAACTCGTGTAGCCTGTCTTGGTTAGGAATAACCAGGTGGCACTCATCTCTCCCTTGGTCTTCAACTGGTTTGAATTCAGTTTCCCTTCACCTGAACCGTTTACTTTACTAAAGTTTACTTTACTAAAGTTTGAGATCCGCGTCTGCCCTACAATATCCCTGTTGGTATAGAAAGAATAGTTTCCCAATAGTATTAGCCCTATGGAAAATGAAATTATCATCGTTCAGTTTTTGAACTCGGGGAACTCAATCCACTTCCCATGAAGATAAACGTTACACTACAAGCGTCTTCGCTACGAGAGTACAGCTGGTTTAAATTATGCGTTTTTCTTCTCAAAGGTGAGTTACTGCACAAAGTTTAAAGAGCCCAGTTGTGTTACGTTTCCCTGTGGCCGAACAAACGACAATAAGTAATATATATAACAATATATATTCATTTTCTCGACGGACGCTTGTGTGAAGTAGGAGCAATCAGGAAAGGTATTAGAATCGTTCGTCTATGAGGCCTGGACTCTTTCATGTAAGTAGACGATGGCCAAGAAAACACACAAGGGGCAACGACGGGACAAGCTTGCGTGAACAGCGGAATTTTTCACTGTCTTCCGTTTAATTCGTCAGCCTTATATTACGATCAAACTCCCACGCGGAGATATGGACACGCCTCCACGCCCCCACGATCTCTTCCCATAACTCGCTATTGGAATATGCACTTCCACCATCTTTGTAATGGCATGTTTGATCGTCATCGAGCAGAAATAACTGTCATGCAGTTCGCAGGTAACTCTCTTCCGGTTCATCCCTTTGTGACGGCACCGTGGCATTTTTACCTTGTACCATATTGTCAGCCAAGCTCACCTTCGTGATCTCTTCCCGTAACTGGCCATCGGAATATGCACTTCCACCCTCTTTGGAATGGCATGTTTGATCGTCATCGAGCGGAAATAACTGTCATGCAGTTCACAGGTCGCTCTCTTCCGGTGCATCAGTTTGTGACTGTATCGTGGGATTTTAACCCTGTCCCATATTGTCAACAAAGCTCGCCTACGCCAATGGAATATGCACTTCTGCCGTCTTTGGAATGGCACGTTTGGCCCGGTCGGAGGTCAATATACTACAGTAGGCCCTATTACTTACTCCTCGCCGGAGAGATAATGGCTGGATATAAACTTTTCCCACAGTTATCAACGCTATGTGAAATGCAAACAGCCTTGTTCAGAATTTGAACTCTGGTTGCCGAGTCCGTTTCTAACGACAATAACCACTCCGCCACGAGCGCCTCCTTTATAGACTAAAAGTTATTTAGATGGAACAAATGAATAAAACTTTTACTAATATTAACAAGTTGGTTATAGATAATATTTACGAGTTGTTTTGAGGCTACTTTTCTTTGAAACGACCAAAGTATTCTTTTAAAAAATACACTGAAAAAGTGTTGCTAATGTTTTGTATTCTTTTCTTTCAAATATATTCATTCAATTACCCTTTAGTCAGAACTTAGAATTCGCTGAGTGTATCCCGTGAAGCGGAGTAAGACTCTCCCAAAAGGGATGTCCTGAGAATAAAACTCATTCAGTAGAAAGCTTCCAATTCTAGTGTTCTGAAGAGTATAGAGTATCTCTTTATTGCCATTGGTCCCGGATACACTCTGATCGGGAGGGGTAGTATCTGTTAAAGTCCACTCAATGGGTAAAATAGATTTGTTCCATAATTATTTGAATGAGAATACCTGATAGCATATAACTGTAAAAAAAGAACAATTCAAAAACAAATACACAAAAAAGTAAAAGTAAATTTACAAGATTTTCTTATACTCTAGATATGAAATACTCCCTGACGATCAAAATGCCGTTAAAATACATCAATCTATCAATCACAGTTAATAATTATGTGCGTGGATGTCTGGGAAAAATCAGTTGAAGCTAATTTCGACAAGGAATTTGTTCGCATGTCCACCGAAAAGCTGATTGAGAACAGTAGATATTTAAAAGTCTTTACCTTGACCATTTTTGTTGTGTTGAGAAGTTCTACAGAGAATATTTCTATCTAAATGATAATTTATAAGAAGTAATTTCAAAAGTAACAAAAAATGCTCAAATGAGTAAATCCGTTTAGAATAAACGACGTTGTGATCTCAAAAGAAAATCAAATTGATTGCTAATTATAGGAATTAATTGTCACTGTTTGCAAGAATTACTCTGATGAAACAGAATTCAAAGTCAAAAATGTTTGAATTATAATTTTAATTGGATAAAAATATTTATAGATTTGTTTGTCCTAAAATCATTGGTCGGAAATATTTTAGCTTTTCTTTAAACCCAGACTCATCAAAGATTCCTATTAGCCTGAATCATATAAATTCAAATTCCAGTTGTTCTGTGATCCTATTCATTTGCTTCAGAAAAAAAAAATACAAATAATTTTTGTAAGACTTAAAGTAATTAACATTGCATAATCAGTTCTGACTGTGACGAATTTATCGATAATTTCAATGTTTAGTTTGGTTTGTCTTTTTCGTTAATGACATATCCACCTTCTTGGGCTATTTAATGCTAAAGCCATCCTTCTAGAACAGTAGTGCTACTATTAAACCCATAGCCGGAGGGAATAAGGGGTTTCATGCCATTTCCTTGGGTACTAGTCCGAAAATAAACGTAATAGCAGGACTGGGTTTCGAAGATACTGAATAAAATGTTACAGTTCTGCACAATAGCTGCTAGGTCTCTCCCCATAAATTTTGCTGAAAATGAACCCAGCGTAAACAATTACTTTCTAGTATATTATAACATAGGGTTCGCCGGAGAGATCTTTCGGGTTTGGAAAGTAAATGAAAAAGATAACGTAGATCATGTACACAATTTAATTTTGATATAAGAAATAAAACTATTTTGTTTTATTATCATTTTTTTTTATTATATTGTCCCTCACGATCTTTACACTTCTGAAGGCTCACTATGATTTCTGAAGCCCTTGAGTTGTTGCTGCATCTTGTATTGCTACAATTTATAAAGAATGAAATATTTCTGTTTGACATTTGTCTGCCGTCAATATTTAAAGCTTTGAGCTTTCAGGAATCCCCTGGAGAAATAATGACAAGGAGATATAAACTGAGATGTCACCACCGTGAGATAAAGCGCTCTGGAAAAAGACATTTCTCCGTACTTCCATAGATAGCATTGCCAACAGGAACGGCAAGCTCAATGACATATATTCCACCTGCTGACCGCTATTAGCACCTGTGTTGAGGCAATAAAAAATCGTGTAGATCATTCAGCAGGAATCTATATTATAAATAAGTGTTCCAAAGAACACTAAAAGGAAGGATAATTTATTGTCCAAGAAAAAAATATACACATCCACTTTGCCAAATTTGTGCCGTCAAATCTAATTATAGTAGGACAGATCCTCGAACAGGTAATTTGGTTGAGAAGAAAGGAACCTTTGAATTCAAGACCACAGGGACTAGAATAGTAGTGTAAGGTCCTTTACTCTCCAAGTCTAACAGATCTTGGAAAGGATAAAAGAACAACTCTTTGCCTAAGACACTCAACTGCGTTTGAATATATGGTTACAGTTTTAGGGTTCTAGGGTGCAAGAAGTCATTTTTATCAATCCAAGGTCGACTCTGCCTGGAGTGGTAGTAAATTTTAGGCTCACTTATCTGAGTCAAATAGATATGTTTGAAAATTATTTGTATTAAATAGTAATACTTAATTTCATATAGCTGTGCAGATTGATGGAAATTTGAAAGTAAACGTCACCAGTGGTAATCGAATGTTTAAAATTTCTCATCGTTTTTGTTTCATCTAAAAACTCATATGTCCTGATGAAGGTCTTAAAATCGAAACGTTTAACGGTCACAAATTAATACATAAAATTATCATCCGAAGACTTTGCTTTTCTCATTATCATTTTTATATTACATTTACACACACACACACACACACACACACATATATATATATATATATATATAAGGGTGTGGATGTCTGGGAATAAGATCATGTATCTAGTTAATCTTGTTTCTTTTCTACAAATAAAAAAATCCATTACTTCATGCTGGTTTAAACGAAAATTAACAAGTATTTTCTTAGGGCAGCTTTTTCTTGAGAATTTTTCCTTAGATAAATCTAATTTAAACGTCAAATGGAACAGAGTAAGAAGAAATTCCAGGAATTTCAGTAAAATGTGGAGCATATTCATAAAGAAAAATCTGTGAAATTGACACTTAAACAAGTCTGAAGAGGGATCTGAATATAAAGATATGACTGATAGTCAAATTACAGCGTCGATACGCAAGGTAAAAGCAACTGAAGAAAGAAAATGCCGAACGTATTAGCCAACTCAAAACGCTTAGAAAAACATATGTAGAATTCTTGGTAAGAATTTTCAAACTAAATGCCGATCTGTCTTGCTGGAGAATACTTCATCATCATCATCATTATGTTGTGGCGCCAGCACGGATATACCTGACCCTCTCTCGCCACTTTTCCCTATCGTTCATCCCCTCTGGCAGGTCTTCAGGGCTACATCCGTATACTCACAGAACTGCTGTATGTATGTTCGAGCTGGTCGCCCTGCTTTTGCTCAGTCATTTGTGGGGGTCCATAGGAGTAAATCCCTTATGACCTCGTCCATGCATCTCAATCAATTTCCTGCATGTCTGTTTCGTCTAACTTAGATATTTTTCGTGATGGGAGGTAGGTGGCCGTATAGTTGGTGTTTTGTGGGGTGTTGTCTCCAGGACTTGTTCAATATTGCTAGCAGCATTCTTGTGTAATTGCTGTCTAGCTTTTTCTCCAGCCGTTTTCTTAGCATCCATGTAGTGCATCCATATAGCATTATCGACACGACCGCTGATTGGAAGAAACTGCGTTTCATTTTATCGGTCAGGTCTGACTTCCATATGATCGATAGCTTATCGATAGCTGTCCATGCCTTCGTTAGCTGCGTGTCGATGTCTTTTTCGGTTGATGAGACACTGCTTCCTAAGTAGGTGAACTTGTCTACCAGTTTCAAAGAGCTTTTGTCTAGTGTGGAAATGTTGCCTGTTTGATTAAAGCACACATATTCAGTTTTTTGTGCATTGACATGGAGGCCAATGCCTGCGGCGGCTTGTTCCAAACTATGCAGTAGTGTTTCGGCTTGAGTGTATTTGCCAGAATCGGTATGTCATCAGAGTAGTCGGCGTCGGTAATTGTTTTTGCGGGGTACCTTCTTCTTCTTTTCTTTGTCTGCTTGAAGTCGTTTTCTTTGATTTTACCAATCGATGTTCTAAGTACGTATTCTAGACAGATGATAGAGGGGTATGGGGCTAACGTGTCCCCTTGTAGTACTCCTGCTACAATGTCGAAGTATTCTGTGTCTCCCTCCGGTGAACGTACTTTCATTTTGGTGTTTCTACAGAGAATCGCTATTGCTGCGACGGTCTCTATTGGTAGGCCGAATGCTAGTAGGATTTTTTCCATCTTCCCTCTGTGAATGGAATCAAAGGCCTTGGTAAAGTCGACAAATAGTAATGTCGCCCCTGGGTTTTTTGCCCATACGCCTTCAAGGATTGCACGGATGGTCAATATTTGTGAGGTGGTGGATCTATTTCTCCGGAAGCCATTTTGGTTTTTCCTAAGTATGTTGTCAATTTTGGGTTCTATGCGGTTTCGTAGTAGGGCATTGTAAATTTCAGCTGCTATGGATGTGTTATACCTCGGTAGTTCTTGGATAATCTGAGGTCACCTTTTTAAGGAAGGGGAAGATGCATCCCTTCATCCATCTGTCTATTGGATTTTGATTATAGACTGCGTTGCAGTGTTGGAGGAGAATGTCGTCGAATTGTCTGGACTTCAATACTTCTGGGGGAATCTCGTCAAGCCCTGCGGCTTTCCTATTTTTAATGTTTCTAAGAATCAAGTCGAGTTCTTCTTGAGTGAACAGTCCTAGTTTAATGTCCAATTGCTTCCTAATAATTCTAGTGATTGGTTCATGAGTGATTTTCAATGGGTTTCCTCGTAGATTTTTGAAATGCTGTTTCAACAGTTTTATTCTTTCTTGTTGGTTTGTAGCTTTGAGTGACTCAAGAATTTACACGATTTACAGAACTAACCGTATATATATATATATATATATATATATATATATATATATATATATATATATATATATATTCTGATTTATTTTATCCATAAGATCCATATATTCTGATTTGTTTTATCCATAAGATCTGAAGAAGTACTGTTAATTTTTTTTCGTGTTTTTTTGATTTTATCAAAAACACATAACAGGATTGAAATAAATTTATAATCCTAATGTGACCGGTTTTGTTTTTTCTTAAAGAAAAAAAATACATATATGGATGCTTGTGTATGTGTGTATCTAGATAAGAAAAGAATCATGACTAAGGGAAAAATAAAAGCTATTGCCTAGCAAACTATGATCTGTTAGACAAAATGTGATACGTTCATATCGACAGTACCAATTACATTCACTGTAGACTAAACAAAACATGACGTGTTAGTTTGATTTAGTTGATTTTTTAATGGCATATTAACTTATTATGGATTATTTAATGCTAAAATTTGATTTATTTACAAATCCTAATCATCATAAACACATATTTTCAACACCCCACTGAAATCACTAATTCAGTCGCACTATTGTAATTCGAGTATAATGATCAATTATCAATCCAGAATTTTTATAGTATACGAATAATTTTTAAACTGATCTATTTGAATCATAGTTGGTATCCTAACAGGTTAAAACACTCCAATACAAACAGAAATTCGGAGATGTAGTTTTGACCTCGTTGCGTTTTTACAGAATTAATAATAAAGTTTTGAGGAGGCAATCCACATTTTCCAAAGCTCCAAAAATGAAGCCCCAATACCGGATGCAACTTCGCATCATACCCAGGACAAAACGAATAGACGACATTCCATTGTAAAACTAAACAGTGTTACAGCCTCGCGTACATTCTTTTCAGTTGTTGATCGTTACAGTAATAAGCCCGTTGAAAGATTAGTAATCATAAAACCTCATAATAAATATATAAGCACTCGACCAAATTAGCTTTCAGATCTTATTCCTCTACGATGATTCAATCAGTAAACAATCGAATGTTCGTCAAAACTGTCAACTCATCTCACAATATATTTCGGCTAATGTCTCGATGTCTATTATTGATCGACTATTTGTTCATGGACCTACTGATATTCATGTTTGCCATGGTTTTATTCCAGTTGCGAGACAAATTATTCTTCGTCCTCAAAAACGGTCTCGAATTAAGTTTACTTCATATTGTTGATAGTACAATGAACATTGTTTTATTTGTTTATTTCACCACAAACCAGCGGAAATAATACATGTTTAGCCCAGTTGGATGGGGCTATAGAATACATCGACTGAATCTTTGCAGAAGGGTGATACATTCTCAAGTAGTGTCTGGGATATGACATTAAACAATCTGATGTTGAGGCTCTAGTAATGCTGGTCCCAGGTGGACTCTGCTCGGAGTGGTAGCACTTGATAGTGTCCAATTTATGGGCCAATACAAACGTTAGACATTTAGACATTTTTTGCAAACAAATGACTTCTACTAAATTGAATTGTTTGAAATAAAAAACTGTTTGATCATTTTACTGTGTGTAAAAAACGACTGATGTTTAATGCAATAGTCACTGATATATAGTTATACTCTGAATCATTTCTCTTTGTTGACTTATGCTAAATTGACCATTTAACTGGGTGTAAATAAATGACTGATGTTTAATTGAATTGTTTCTGATACATAACAATACTTGGATAAACCATATAAATATATGTATAAATTGGATTTGGCCTTAAATAACCTACAACGGTTGATTTGCTATAAAACCAAACTGATCCAAACCAAACAGGTAGCAATTTATTTATATATATATATATATATATTTTCATCCACAGACATACTGTTTCGTTCTATCAGAACTCTTCAGTGTGGCTAGACACGCAGGACGCTCGAAGCCGGGATCGAAACCCGTCCAACTTTGCGTTAGACTAAGCCTCGGACCTGTCGGCCACCAAGCGGACTACGTTGGCTAAGAGAATTTTAAGGTATTTTTTTTTAGCAACAGCAGCAGCCTTTGTTTACATTTTTTTATACCTTATCGGCTACCAGAGTGCTCAATTCTTACGAAGAGCTTTGCATTACGCTAGGGGCGGCCGACAATTCCTTCACCAGAGTGCTCAATACAATAAATGATAATCTTGAGATATAAATATCCGCTAACAAATTATATATATATATATATATATATATATATATATATATTTATATATAATTTGTTTGCGGATATTTTGTTGATACCATTATTCTTAAAGTAGCCAGAGCTCATTTGTTTGAATAAAGTTAAATTGTCTCCAGTATTGCTGTTACATATTGACTTCAGACAAGCCGTGTAAGTTCGCAGATTTCAAAACAGGATATTGACCTATGTCTTACGGTAAATAAAGACAGCTGGAATGCCACGTTAATTGCGTGGGTGTGGTACCAAAGACGTCAGAAAAATACATAACGACAGTTTTCAACCGCAGACTCGTCAGCAGAGAGGAGAAAGAGAGAGAGAGAGAGAGAGAGAGAGAAAGAAAGAGAGAAAGTGTGTGTGTGTGTGTGTGTGTGTGTGTGTGTGAGAGAGAGAGAGAGAGAGAGAGAGAGCAGAAACACTAGACGTCATGTAGTTTTGGGTAAACGCCCGACTAAAGGGGCCAAACGAACCCGAATTCAGAAGTAGAGAAAAGTCTAAATATGCAAGACTCGCTAATGACGAAAGCGAGTATGATCCCTGAAAGAATAAGAAATGAAAATGATTAAATGTTTTAAATCGGCTCAGTACCATCCTCTTGGAGGCAGAACGAAGAAGAAACGAAGATGATTAAATGTTTTAAGTCGGTCCTGTGCCAGCATTGTGGAAGAAGAGCAAAGAGGTAAGGCTCTCTAAAGATATCGTATCCTAGCTGTTCCCTGTCTATCCGACTTTCTCGCTAACACAACCATTTCGACTATTTCGTAATAAAGAAGAGAGGTTATGTTTTTAGAAATAAGTGTTATTGTCTCTCTTTTTCTTCCGGGTATGTAAGATTGCTATCCAACGCTAATAATTTTATTTAATATTAATAATCTGTTGGCACACAGGTAAATGGTTTCAGCTATTGCTGTCTCGGCGCAATTGACCCTCAGTCACCGCATTCTAGTATCGTGAAGATAAAAAAGTTGTGTATTTTCCACAGAGCAATAACTACGAAAATAGGATCAGGACTATCATATAGGTTGTAGAACTTGACATGACCTGCCGGTTAATCGAATTAGGCCTCTTCAATCGATCATCGAACCCAGTCATAGTTGAAGTTATGTGTGATCTCTTTTGGTACCGAGTAACGTACTGCTCATTTACCAGGATTCCGTCTACATGCATCATGGGCCGCCATCCATGGTTAACAGATAGTTTCTTTGTGTTGGTCTTACTCTTCTGCAGAATTGCAGTCGGAGTATTTCGCAGACCCCGTGACAGGGTAGGCCAACATTGTACGTTCATATTTATATTTTTCTTAAACTGTTTATTAAGAGTTCTTTTTTGAACAAAACCCTATCAAATAGGAATTTCAACAAAAAAATCAATTTGACCCATATACATATTTACCAACCCCTCTGCTCGGGCAGGATATAACACAAGGTCAATTTTTAAGCGGAGTTTAACAGGTTTTAAATCAGTTTTCCTTCTCCTCGACAAGTTACCTCACCAAGGCTGAAGAACCCAGTCTACCCTACTATTTACCAATAGTTAGAGGGAGAATAATTGGATTCATACCTTTCCCAAGGATATTAGTGTTATGTGAAATGCAGTCAGTCTCGTCCATATATATATATATATATATATATATATATATATATATATATGACCCATATATAATGTCGTATCAGGCACTATCATTCCGATTCAGACGAGGCTTAAGAGTGACAGTAATGAAAGGATATTTCCATCCCCAGATCTTCAGAACTGGAGCCTTAATATCCAATATAGTTTAATGTTATCCAGGATATCTATTTCTGCCCCCCACTGCAGAAGATACATCCAGTGTATTTTAAACCTCACTGACTTGGCGTTGAAAAATACAATCAATCTAATATAATCGCTCTATTCTCTGAGTTAAAGTATGTATTTGAGTTGTTTATTTTCTTGTTTTTATGTCTTTAAAAGTGCCATATATATATATATATATATATATATATATATATATATATATATATATGTGGGGGGGGTGTATACAATTATAAAATATATATATAATATGAGTTTGTATTAATAAGCCTTATTGATGTAGCCACTTTTTCTGATGCTAGTGTGGTTAAAAAAGTAGAAATGTTCCTTTGAATAGCTTTTTTTATGGTTCTTATCATTTAATATAAAAGCAACCAAAATTACTTAGAAGGTCGAAGGTTACAAGAGTTATAACTATATACCTATAGTAGTCACCAAAATTAGTTAGAAGGTCGAAGGTTACAAGAGTTGTAACTTTATACTAACATTAGCAGCCAAGATTATTTAGAAGGTCGAAAGTTACAATTGCTGAAACTCAATGTCTATAATAGCAGCCAAAATTACTTAGAAGGTCAAATGTTACAATAGTTGCAATTCCCTACCTGCCATAACTACCATAGATGCAGTGGAGTATTAATCTAATTATAAATGTATATCAAGCCAAGTAAGAATCCAATTCTAAATGGATATCTTGCCCAGTTGGCTAGATATACATTTAGAAAACCCAAGAATGTGTCAGTTTATAATGCATACTCAGCAAATAATTTAATGTGCAGTTTTCTTTTTTTTTTCCAAAACTAAATTAATCCTAAAATTTAGATTGGAGGACTTTTAAAGAAATTCAAATGCTCTGCCTTACACCATATAGAAAGAGGAGTTTCATAGATGCATCAACAAATGGACAAGTCTCTGGAGAATGACATAAACAGTATTTTGAGGATTTGAAATTTATTCATTGTTCATTTGTGTCTTAGTAAATATATTTTCTGTCTTGGTACCTTTTGAAAAGATCTCGTATATCGATTCGTACACACAAACATAAGCCTGTTTCACAAGTATGATCCTGAGCCAGATTAAACTAAATTCAGCAAATATCTATATAAGTAGATAGGAAAAGATCATGATGGATAGATAACAAAATCGAAGTCAGACCTTCTCAACGAGAATAGATGTCAATGACAAACCAGCGGATCACGAGGTCTTGCTAAGCGTCTTATCTTCAAGTATGAATATCTAGTCATAAAACAATGCTACGGCCAAGAGAAATCTAAATTTATTCAATAATTTTCTCCTTCCCATCACGTGATGGTATTCATTGATCACTTTTGAAAGTCCCATGACTTCATCCCCATTGTCTGTCATCCTTTTATCAAACCTCTTTGATACCACTGCTGATTGAATGATTGATGGGTAACTATATTACAGTTTGACCCATCATTTATTCTTAAATTTATTTCTATTCTTTCTCACTGTGTGATTGGTTGGTTGTTTGGCTGGCTTGTTTTTAAGGCATTTCAACGATCGTTGGGATATTTAATGCCGAATTTTTTAAAATTTAGACATTTTAATTTCGTATGATTCGCAATGTTTTGAAGCAATATGGTTTCCTGCTGTTTACGTTTAACATTGAGAACCCCTCTCTCAAAGAGTTTCATTCCTAAGACAAGACAGGAAGGAGAGAAAGAGAAAGACAGAAATAGTGTAAAACCAAGAAAAAATTCAATTGATTTGAAAATGATGAGATTATAATTAAAAACATTTAAAAAAATGAATCAATGAAATGTATACAAATGGATCACATGATCTGTGCAAGATCAGGATGAGTGATAATTAACAGAAAATCTTCGGTTTCGGTTTGGCAAATCAACCTTCCTGAGTTATTTAATGTCAAATCCATCTTTCTACAATAACAGTAGGGGTACTATTTAACCCTTAGAGAGGATAAGAGGATTCGTACCTTTTCCAAGGAAGGAGGCCAAAAGTGACGGCAATAGCACAATTGGAATTAGAACTCGCTTACTACGGTGTCAGAGTCAAACGCATTAGCCACAACACCACGGGACAATTACCCAGAAGAAAATAACTTGTCATGAAATGGATTTTACCATTCAGGAGAAAAATAGAGGGCAAACAAAGAAAGCAAAAAAAGAAAAAAAATAGACTAATACCTGGATCTTGTCAAAGAGATGAAAATACTATGGTGCATAAAAGGAATAGTGATACAAATTGTGTATTGGTGCTTTTAAAAGGGTTCCCATAGACTTGGAAAAAACTGGGTCAACTTGAAATCTGAGAAAGAAGCTAAATCATACGGGCTATAACACTGCTGAAATAGACTAGATTACTCAGAAGGTCGAAGGTTATAATAGCCTTAAATCCATGCCTATATTAACAACTAAGGTTTTTTGAAGGTTGATTACAATAGCTGTAAATCAATGTCTATAATAGCAACCAAAATAACTTAGACGGTCGAAGGTTACAAGAGTTATAACTACAAGGATCATTAAATAAGTTTCCAGACTTTTTTTTCGTATGAGCTCTTTTATTGATAGCACACACATGAAACTCTAGTCCCCTTCGAAGTAATGTCATTCGGCTGCAATGCACTTGTTTTACCGTTCCAACAACTTCTGGAAGGCTCCATGGAAGTCCTCTTGTGTGAGCGTGTCAATGACCTTCGTCACAGCCTCTTTCATCTCCTCAATTGTCTCATAACGACAGCTCCTGAGCTTAGGGAATAAGCAAAAGTCACAGGGAGCAAGGCCTGCACTATAGGGAGGCTGGGGAACTGTCATAATACCTATCTTGGTCAAATAGTCTGTGACAAGGATGGATTTGTGGACTGGTGCATTGTCCTGGTGGAAATGCCACTGACCCGATCAGAGGAGTGCTGGCTTCTTCCGACAGAATCTCTTCATGAACTCCCTTAAAATCTCAACATAGTAACCCTAACCCTAATCCTTTGGCCAATCAACTGTGGTGTATTGACTTCCTTACTCCTACCACACCTCTCATTATCCCTCACAGACTCCCTGCCATCCTTGATTTCTTATGTCACTCAAAAACTGATGCTCTATTCATACAAGATGGTCAAAAAGCAGTCTGAAGCATTCCATACGTTTCTGTGGCATTTTTCCAATTTTAAAAAACAATTTTATTGCATATCGTTCTTCGAAAGTGTCCTCACATCCATATTGCATTTTTGAAATTCACCAGTTGTGACAATCAGGCTGTTGTTGGGTGTATTCAAATCTATGCTGTAGCTGTTGATTTGAACCTGAAATCATAAAAATTGGTCAGTCATCTCATAAGATGTATTGCAATAACATACTGAATTTGCAAGAGTTTACGACAGTTTTAAATGTCTGTAAAAAAAAAAAAAGTCTGGAAACTTATTGAATGCGCCACGTATATACCTATAGTAAGAACCAAAATTACTTAGACGGTCGATGGTTACTAGAGTTGTAACTTTATATCTATATTAGCAGCCAAGATGATTTAGAAAGTCGAAAGTTACAATAGCTGTAACTCCATACCTATATTAGCAACGAAGATGATTTAGAAAGTTGAAAGTTACAACAGCTGTAACTCAATGTCTATAATTGCAGCTAAAATTACTTAGAAGGTCGAACTTTACAATAGAAGTAATTCCGTACCTATCATTACAACCATTATTATTTAGAAGGTCGAAGATTACAAATGTTGCAAATTCGTGCATATCATAAAAACCAACATTATTTAGATCGAAGATAACAATAGTTGCAATTCCATGCCTATCATAACAACTAATATTATTTAGAAGTTTGAAGGTCACAATTGCCAAAACTTCATGGCTATAAAAATAACCAGCAGGTTCATATTGGTGAATAATGATATTATCATTATACAATTTGAACAAACTCCTCAACTCAATTCTGTAGTATTCTGAATTGGGATAATCACAACCCTAAACTAAAAATATATTCAGTACAACCAATAAAAAAACGAAAAAAAAAATACAAGGAATAATGGTTCAAAGTAGATTATAAATAAATATTATATGAATCCATTTATATAATTAGCAAACCAGTAGAAAGAAATGCAACTCCAAAAACAACAGAATTTGGAGAAAAGGGAATAAATATACAGATACACTATTAGATCCCGCTAAATTTTCAAATGTGAAAAGATACATCCATAAAAGGAACCGATTAACGGATGCTGAAAAAAGAGTATAAAAAAAGAGGTATTTAATGATATCCTACGAAATGAAAGTGTAAAACTGGAAATAAACGCAGTTAATAATAAAACTGATGATACATTAAAACAAGCAATGGTTTTATGAAAACATTCGCGGCAGAAAATGAATACAAGAAATCAAAAAATAGCCAACTTCCATTTGAAAACCAAGACAACGCCGAACTCGCTCAGGTATCTAATACTGATTACAAAGACCAGATTGTTTTTAATAAAAAATAACGATTACAATCTAATGTAGATAAATATAGCAAACTATGAATATCTTCAAGACTTTAAATTAGATCTTTCGCATTTAAATAAAAGAATATTTTCGACTGATACTCTAATAAGTCCAGTAAGCACAGCACATAAACAAAATCACTTTAAGCAACTCCAATAGAAATTAAGGACACACAAAAGAAGAATTCTGAAGAGAAATATCCATGATGAAATGATTAAGGGTATCAAAGCAAAACCTAGGAAAGCAAGAAAAATTAAAAAGAACACATACGATGACATCAATTGATAAGGTCTCAATAATAATACTGCACTTCCTTGTATTAAAAAAAAATAGATATATAACAACTACTAAAAGATAAACCACCTGTTTAATATAGACGATGTAAAGTTGTATACATAAAATGAGGATTATTTAGAAAGTCTACCTAGCACTGAAAAAAGATTCAAAGACATTATTGGGAGTCAGCTTCGTTTGTAGAAATGTGCAAAAGTCACGTTTAAGAAAGATTCATTATTTAAGTCTAAAAACATCACTATAGATATGAATATAGAAATTACTGAGTTAGAATTTAATAAAACTTTCAAATATTTTGGAATTAATCATGGGAATGGGATCAATCATATAATAAATAAAGAAAAGTACGAAAATAATTCTATAAAACAATAAGAGTCATATTAAGAACATAATTGAATACAAAGATATAAAGCTAGAGCTATTAAAACCTAAACAATAACAGTACTGGCATTAATTTCTATATAATGAAGAGGATATTTGTTCAAATAAAAAATGATGAATGCAGAAGTTAGAAAAATAATAACCTATCACAGAATGTATTACCCGAGTGCTGATATTGAACGCTTATACAGCAAGTAATGGAAGAGGTTTCATCCAACCACTTTTGTAATAAGGAAATGGTTACACACAACAAATGATTGGATGCTACACTTAATAAAGACAGACGAAAACCAAAAGAAAAATATTCAATTAGTAAAGAAAACAATAAAAACTCAATCCCATACCGAAAGAAATAGAAATAGAAAATTAAGCAATAGGGGCTTCAAAAAAACAAAAAAAAAAAAAAACAAAAAAAAAACAACAAAACAAACAATGCACAAGGACTAAATCAATTAAAAATGACTGAAACAAAACACCTTCCATGAACAATACTCATAAGAGAGTTAGAAATTCCTATATAGACTTAGTAAAAACTAACAGATGGCTGAAGGCGGAAATAGAAGGGTTAATTGTAGCAGTACATGACTAGAGCTAACTAACAAGAAATTATCAGAGATACATTATGAAAAATGAACCAAACCCAATATATAGACTGTACCAACAAACAATGAATCAATCGACCATTTAATGTCCAGACACCCCAAACACCAATAGAATATTAAAGAAAACCATTATAAAATACGACATTATGTTGATTGAAAAATATGCAAATCTTAAGGAATATTTGATTGGGAAAAAAGATAAAAAACACTAACCAGAACCAACAACAGATACCAAAGGAGCTTCTTCTCTCAGGGACTACATTATCCAAACATACATAGATAAAGTGAAATATGCTAAACACGGTGGTTAAGGACTATGAAAGAAAAAATATACCTTCTTATTAATATGATACTATCAACAGATAATAGCATATCAAAGAATATAATAAAATAAATAAATGCAATGACATTAAAATAGACATTGAAAAAAAAGTGGCACCTTAAAACTGCCACCGTGCTGCTAACAGGAGGCCAGGATAGGATCAGGAAAGGAACAGATATACTCATTAATATGATAACAGGCAATCTCAGCCTATATGAAATATAAAAAATATACTATGCCGAACTGCTCATCTCCATCGAAGAGTACTATCAATGTAATAGAAAAATATCACCCAAAAGTGACAAAAAATAAATAAATAAAAATAAAAAAGTAAGAAAAAAAAATGAAAATAAATAAATGAATTGAATACGAATAAACATTACCTTATCTCACAGTCGGTCTTGTAAAGACCCAGTAAAGTATTATAAGAAACCGAAAGTAAAGTAGAAAATTTAATAATAATAATTCAAAAGGACTGGTAAAGGGACTGGAAAACTTGAAAATAAGAGTTCAACTGGAGACCATCAAGACTACAGCATTATTAAGATCGGCCAGAATACTGAGAAGAGTCCTGGTGACTTGAGGAGACTTGCTGTTACTGAAACTTCATCAAGACGCAACAAAATAGCAAATGAAGACTATGCGGTGACAGAGATGAAACCTTCAATCACATAATAAGCGAATGCAGCAAATTGGCACAGAAGGAGTACAAGGCTAGACACGACTAGGTGGGCTAAGTGCTCCACTGGGAAATGTGCAAGGAATTTAAATTTGACCATGCCAACAAATAGTATATGCACAACCCAGCACCTGTCCTAGAAAATGACACACAGAAACTCCTATCGGACTTTGATATACAAACGGATCACCTAATCTCGGCCAGAAGATCAGACCTTATAATAATCAACAAAAAAAAAAAAAAAAAAAAAAAAAATCTGCAAAATTTTCGACTTTGCTGTCCCGGCTGAACACAGAATAAAACTGAAAGAATGTGAAAAGAGAGATAAGTACCTCGACCTTGCTAGAGAATTTAAAAAAAAAATATGGAACATGAAAGTGACAATTATACTAATTGTGATTGGTGCTTTTAGCGCGGTAACTAAAGAATTATTAAAGGGCCTGGAAGATTTGGAAGTTGGCGGCCGAGTGGAGACCATCCAAACAACAGCTTATTTGAAAACGGCCAGAATACTGAGAAGAGTCCTGGAGACTTGAGGAGTCTTGCTGTCACTCAATCTCCATTGAAATACCTCATGAGTAATAATGATAATAATAATTACAATGCAGAACACCAAATCTCACCCAGAAGATCAGAACAAGATTTACTTAGCAAAAAATAAATAATTTTTCACCTAGTTGATGCTACCGTTTCAGCTGACCAGAGAGTGAGAATAAAAGGAAAAGAAAAACTGAACAAACGCCTCGACCCTTTCAGAGAACTGACAAAGTCATGGAACATGAAGTTGATGGGAATACTAATAGTTTTGTGAGCCATTAGACCAGCCCGCAAAACCTGGAAAAGAGACTGGGTGACCCGGAATTGAGAGGAAAAATCGAGATTATTCAGACCACAGCAGGATGTTTAGAAAAGCCTGGAGACCTGAGTAAACTTGCTGTCACTCAGATATGTAAAAAAAAAAAAAAAGAAAAAAAAAGAAAAACTGCCGATTTGTAGAATTTGCTATTCCGGCCGACAACAGGATTAAAATGAAGGAAAAAAAAAACGAAAATAGATCTAAGTACATAGACTTTTGTAAAGAAGTGAAAAAACTATGAAACATAAAAGTGACTGCGATGCCAATTGCTATTGGTGCGCTCAGTACAATTACTAAAAATTCGGTATAGAGACTGGCGGACGAGAGGACGAGTGGAGACCATCCAAACTGGAATTACTGAGATCGGCTTGAATTGAAAGTGGGGGTGACGATTCCAAACTCTGCAAGACTGGGGGGAAGGGGGATTCAGTGGGAATTATGCAAGAGATTGAAATGTATCATTCTATCCAATGGTATATGCACAAATTATAATCCATCATAGTGAATAAAACAAGTAACATTTTCTGGGGTTTCAAAATAGGAACAGATCACCAAACTCCGACAAGAAAACTAATTACCTAAAAAAAAAAAAAAAAAAAAAAAAAAAATAAGGGAAAAAAATTCGCTTGTTTGGTAAATTTTGCCGTTCCCATGATCCACAGTGTTAAAATAGGATTGCCAAAAGTTTGACGAATACTTGGATCTGCCAGAGAACTAAAAAAAAAAAATTGAAAGATTTGGGTGACATTTTGGTTTGGTTTATTTTCATATAAATCTTTTGGGGTTATTTAATGCCAAACCATCCAAATCGAAGAACAGTTGTAGTACTATTTACTCATCACATGGGGTGGCGATTATGATACCAGGTGTAATGGGTGGGCAAAGAACGACCAAAAAATGCTTGGAAGAAAAACTGGAGGAAAAGGAAATCAGAGAAGAATCGAGACCATCAAAATTACTGCATTGTTGTGATCGGTTAAAATACACAGCAGATTTCTGGTGACCCAAAGAGACTTGCTCCCACTTAAACTCCAGTGACAGAGAAGATAAAAGCTATTTCGAACAAGATGTAACAATAGTTCCATTTTAAAACAGAGTAATGTTGGTTTTAATTCAGAATGTTCCTTCTCCTAGACTGGTCACATAAATCTTCTCTTCAATATTCACATAGCTGCTGAGGAGAAACAGATGTATCAATACCTTTCGCAACCGACTTAACTGCAAGCAAAACGCTTACAATACCGTCCAGAATTGAAAGTGGAGGTGACGATTCCATTTTTTATGACGAGAATCGTTATGTTAAGAAATCTGTACTTTTTTTTTGAATGAAACCTCCACAGAGCAACTGTAAACCAAATGAACGATAATGAAGATATTTTATTCTGTGTTTTACGTATAAATAGTTCAAATATTTCTTGGAATAGGTCTTCATTTTTATACCCTATAACTGTACCTCTGTAACTTAGTTGCTTTTAATTGACCAGTCGGCTGGGGCTGTAGAATACACCGACTGTTTCTCGGCAGAGAGGTAAGACTCCCCCCAAACGAGTGTCCTGTCATGACACAAAACAATCTGATGGTGAGGTTCCAGCAATGCTGGAGCTTTGGGGAATGCAGAGTACCCCTTTATTGCCATCGCTTCCAGGTCCACTCTGGCCCGGAGTAGTAGTACTTGATAAGGGTCCTATCTATGGGTTAAATAGAACTAAACCGTGCTTCTTTCACTATACTGATTTTTGCATTTAAACTGCGTATTTATGCCAAACTGAATTGTTTAGAATAGAACTGTTTTGACATTGGATATGCGTACTAGTGCTGAACTAAATTGCTCAAAATAGAACTGTTTTGACGTCTAAACTGTCTATTCATGCTAAACTGAATTTTCTGAAATAAAACTGTTTGACATTTAACTATGTGTATTGCCCAGTCGGCTGGGGCTGTAGAATACACTGACTGCATCTCTGCTGGGGGGCAAGACCCCCCAAACGAGTGTCTTGGATATGACACTAAACAATCAGATGGTGAGGTTCCAGCAGTGCTGGAGCTTTGGGGAATGCAGAGTACCCCTTTATTGCCATTGCCCCCAGGTCTGGAGTGGTAGCACCTGATAGGGTTAAATAGAACTAACATCATACTAATGCTAAACTAAATTGTTTGAATAAATTGAATAGCTTGAAATAGAAATGTTTTCGACAATTAAACCGTTCTTACATTTAAACTGCATGCTTATGCTTAACTGAATTATTTGAAATAGAACTCTTCTTCGACATTAATACTGTATTTACACTTAACTGAATTGTTACATATAACTGCATGAATAGTTTTAAATAAATGTTTGGACCATTAAACTTTGTACTTATGCTAAACGGAATTGTTTTAAAAAGAACAGATTATTTACATAAAAATGGATTTGGCGCGAAATAACCTCCAAAGATTGATATGCCATAAAACCCAATAAACCAACCAACCAACCATTAGTTGCTATTAAGTTACAAATAATCAGAATAAAATCCACTACCATAACAAAAGGTGTTCTTACTAGCCCGATAACCATTGTATTATTGCAAAATTATGTACATACATACATACATACATACATACTAAGTATTTATTATTTTTCTTCGCGGTAAATAAGCCTCAGTTATGTATTGGTCGATTTATTAATTTTTTAAGGCATGCCAACATTTTATGCTTTGAATTTAGTGATTCACGTCCGTTGTATATTTCGATTTGTATTTTGTGTGTAGCTGTTCTTGAGAGATTTTAGTGGGTGTTGCCATACAATTATATATCAAGTGTTTTTATCTTATACGATATGATTTGCACACATTTTCGTAATAAAAAGTATTCAGATCAAATATTAATGATTACATGGCTTCAAGTGATTAAGTTTAGTTGACAATAATAGTTATCTTTTTTATATACAGTAACATCATTTAAAGACCGGCTCATTGGCCTAGTGGGTTCAATTCCCAGTCGCTTTAAAAATGGTACTTGATACCTTCTTGCTTATAAGGTACGTATCAAAGGTAAAGTGGAGCAATCCACGAAAAGAGTCGTGTCCTTCCATAGATCTCGGTGTAGTAGCTATTGAAAAGGGAGCCTTCTTGTCGCCAACTCTACATTTTACTTACTTACGTCGTATTAAGAAACTAATAATATTTAGTAAACAAATGTAGCTTCAAGTAACTTCTGTTGATACAGATAACTTGCGCTTATATATTATCAAGTATTCTATCGAATAAGGATTATTTGAATAGATCTATTTAACCCATATATTTTACAGGTTCTGCCATTCCTCATCTGAGTACCTCTGGTAGTAATGGCAATGGAGCGGTATATGCACATTTCTCAAATCTCAAGAACTTGTGTCTCGCCATCAGATGCAGTTTAGTGCCATATCCTGGATTCGTTTTAGGAGTTGTATTACCCACATATCGGGATACAGTCAACGTATTTTAAAATGCTGGGTAGGCTGCATATCGAGGTGTCTCAGTATCGAAAAGGAATAGTTGTGGCAAGGGAGTCCTGATGTTACATACATCAATGAACCTTTTTTCTTTCCTTAGAAAATGAAGTGAGCCACGAATTTGGCTCATACTGAATCAATGCTTTTAAAAACCTATTCGTTATTGATCGAAAGAGTCGAACAACTCGTGGGCCCAAGTCATAACTATTCTTGCAAGTAAATCTCGCTAGACTTTTCGCAACAGAAACTGTCCAAAGTACGAAAGTACGGCGATAAAATAAAAGATAACAAAGAAAGATTGCTGTCGGGGAGACAGTTATTTGCTTTATTTATGAATGTAATACCGCAATGATAAATAGTGTCATCATTAAGCTCACAGTCTTCCTTTTATTCTTTGAGATCAATTTTTCAAATGGGGTTGTCGAATATTTGGAAGTGCACGATTAAGACCACAATTATTATCCACGGCTCATAAATGTCTACTAATTGATTTGTCTGAAGGAAACATCGCTTGTTTAGCTGTATGTTCTACCGGGACAGGTTTTGGATGCGCTGGTCATTGAAATCTTGACTTGAGGTGACCGATATAAAGCGATATTTGTATATAACTGAATACTTCATAATTCTATTATGGGCTATTGTTCAGGAACAAGTATGCTTATTGTACATACGGTAATTTTGCTCTTTTTGCTTGTGAAATCGGAAATGATGCGTTTTGGAAACAAAATAAAATCTGACAAAATAGAATTCAAATGTATGCATTTATATAATTCTCCACCTCGAATAGGATGCGAAACAATGCTTAATAGATTCTGATGGCATGTTAACCCCCTTTGGGTTATTTTATGACTTGAAGTTAGGCAATTGTGTACTTTGAAAGTTTATATCTACATTTTTGTGTAGTTTTTCGAGTTTTTTTTTTTTTTTACAAACGTTATATCATATCTGTTATACCTGTCTAATAAAAGTAATTTTCAAACAAATCTATTTGAGCCATGAATTGGAATCTAACAGGTACAACCACTTCGAATCAGAGTGGACTTGAGAGTAATGGCAATGAATTAGAGCTCAAGCGCTTGAGCCTCATAATCAGATAAATTTTTGTGCCATACCCAGAACACTTGTTTGAGGGGTTTACTCCTTTGCAAGACGGGATAGGACATAAAAATCTATTTTCTAAGCGGAGTAAACTTCGTTTATTTTTCTCCTTTACTTTATTTTGCCAAAGCTCCAGAAATCCATCTGCCCAACTATTTTCCGTAGAGCTTTAGGGTGAAGTGATGGATTTACACCTTTTCTAAGAATATTAGCGTGAAATGAAACACAAATTATTGCGTCCAGGATTTGAACTCTGATAACCGATGAAAATTCATACATATTTGCTAAGAATATTCTTACGTTTGTTTCAAAGATGAATTTTTAAAGTAATTAGGAAAATATTATTCGAAAATGAAATAAAAAAGAAGCCCAATCTCCATATTCTTTCTTCCTGTTCATTTCCGATTTTCTTTGAGGTAAGGGTACATTTTGTATCTTGTTCAGAGATTGAATCTCTCGGGTCAGCGACGCAGAAGACGAAAGACACTTTCCGATCCATTTTTGAGAGGTTGATTATTCTGCTTTTATCTAGTATACTTTTTCTGCTGTCAAATGCTTTTCATTTTGCTTTAAATAAAAGTTGGATGCTGATTGGTTGATTTTTAGAGAGCATCAACTCATTTGGGATTGTTTTATGTCTAGTGGAAAGTGTAACGTAATTGAACGGCTCTTAGGAAATTGAATGGATAGATAGATAAACAAATAAATAAAGCATACAGTAGTTGCCGAAGGAAATTTGGAGGTCCGAAATCTCGTCGGCATGAGCGAGCGGAAGGATGTTCCTGCTCCCGATTCAACAGGCGGAAGTGAGGGGACATTAAATGTTCTTTCGAAAGTCGACATCAAGACACGAGAAGAAGAAGACGTCAGTAGAACAGCAACCACGAAGATGTAAGGGACGTAAGTTTACGAAAACCAAACTTTGGGGAATTCTAAAGAGGGTGTCAAACGCATGTTAGAACCAGGAAAAATTTAAGGTCTGTGTCTGCTCTCTGCTTTTCACCACGATATGGGATTGTTTTTTTTTCTCTCTAGCTGTCGGTCGTCTCAGGTTTCGATACTTCCTTTCATTGATATTTCCATTTCTGTTCTGGTTTTGTTAGAGATTTTTGCACACGGTTATAGGATATCAAATCTTATCTAATTCAAATACCTATTTGGTTTAGATCAATTATTCTTATTCAATAATAATATTTTCTTTGCACATAGTTATTGAGTTTCAGTTAACTAGAAATAACCCTCTGTAAACAAGGATACCTTCAGGTATCAATTCTAAATGCAAATATTTTACGGTTATATGATATCCAGTATTATGAAATAGGAATAAAATGTAAACAGATCAATTTGTTCTAAATATGAGACCAAAAGAGAACAACAAAAGGGATCTTGTGGGTAATGGTAATGAAGAGGTACATTAACTCGCTTGATCTTAAGAACCGGAGCCTCACCATCAGATACAGTTTTGTGTCATACTAAGGACACCACTTTTTTGTTAGGTAAAGAAAGGACTGTTACTGAGAGGTTAATGACAATATTGATACCTTATTAAATAACTTTGTCAGTGCTTCATTCACTGCTTGTCCTCTACTGCAATGCCTGGTAAAAAAGTTACACGGGGACAGCAGTCAGGACTGCAGCAATCTATAAAAATGCAGTTGTACGGCTAGTTATCTTCTATCCAAGTGAGACAAACTTGAGATGATGTTCTATTAAGGTAAAGTTAGGACGAACTCATGAGCGATTTTTTCCTATGGTCTACAACCAATACACTCACAAGTTTTGGTCATCTTACAAAGCCTCACATTCAACAGCTATGTGAAGTCGCAGGGTGTCGTCTGGAACAATGCTACTCATATTGGTGGAATGCAAGTTATCGACTCCTTTATAGGTTGGTTTGGTTTGATTTTATGGGATATCAACAATTATAGGTTATTTAATGCCAAATACCCTTTACACACACACACACACACACACTCTCTCTCTCTCTCTCCCCTCTCACACACATACTCTCTCTCTATCTCTCTTTGTCTCTCACACACACACACATACCTGTATATTGAATATGTACTTGACTTGTAAACGCATTTTGTGGATAACATTCTTAAACGAGTATGAGCTCTAATAATAGCACACAGTTAAACGGTTTCAAGTATTGCTATAAAACAGTTATAATTTTACATCAGTCATTTTTTGGCACACAGTTGTTCTGTGTGACCATAGACAGGAGCCTATAATTTACTACCACTCGGGGCTAGAGTGGACCTGGGAACAATGACAATAAAAGAGCACTTCACATTCCTCAAAGCTCCTGGACTGGAACCTTTCCATTAAATTTAGTACACTCAATAGGAGGGATTTTACCCCTCAGCTGAGATGCAGTTGGTGAATTCTACAGCCCTAACCGACAGAGCTTGACTCGGGTACGAGATGAGTTTCCACTCTCACAAAATCATATATATACACATACACACACACACACACACATATATATATATATATATGTGTGTGTGTGTGTGTGTGTGTGTGTGTGTGCGTGTAAGAAAATGCATAAAACCTTTCTGTATTGTTCCTTTGTATTCTTTCCTATGCTCTGATACAGCAGAACTGATGGAAATTCCTGGAATCTCATCAAACATGTGATAGTATGGCGCAAATATGGTACCGGTCCGAGGTACAATTGGAATTATCCTGCCGGTACCTCACATCAAATAGTTTGAGAAGCTTTTGTCTAGGGAATATACCAAGTTCAAAGGTCAGTAGGGACGGATGACGTGAAATAGAGTCGAAGGAATCAGTGCTGCTGTTGCTGATGATGATGATGATCTTTTCTTCTTAACACAAGCGAGTAGTTCTAATATTTCCATTTAATGAGATCACTGGGACTCATTTAAAGCATCAACATTTTTAAAGGTGGAAAAGCGATTGATTTATTTCGTCCCGAATCTCAGCAAGAAATAACAGAATTATGATCTTGAGAAATAAATTAAATTATGGTTAAATTTAAACAGATTTCTAAAACAAATTCAAACTGCGACATTACATTCAGAATAACATAATGTTTTTAAGATTGTGATCATGTAGAATTATAAGATTTTATTTCCCCAGTATTTGTTTTTTCTTTTAGGTTTAAAAAAGTTTTTAGAGACTTTTGTCATTTTTGATAAACAGTATTCATTCTTTCTTTCTTTACACTTCTTTTTCTGAAAATTTCTTTCTTTCTTTCTTTCTTTCTTGCTTATTGTCTTTCTTTCTTATTGTCTTTCTTTCTTTCTTTCTTTCTTTCTTTCTTTCTTTCTTTCTTTCTTTCTTTCTTTCTGAACAGATTTGATCGTTTTTCTTTTCTTACAATAGTTTTTTCTCTCTTTCTCAACAGAAACTTTCTTTCTTTCTTTCTTTCTACACAGATTATTGACTTTTGAGAACGTAGGAAACTATAAGACTATATTTCATAAGTTTTGCTCGTTGCATTTAAATAATTTCGATGATTTTATTAATTTTCTGATATCTCATTACAAAGCTTCGGTATTAAATGAATTTATCATTCAGAATGGAGCAAAAATGTATAACTTTGACATTAAAAAAGAAATGGCTGGCAATAGGAATAATTTTCTCCAAACATATATGTATTAGCGTCTATGCAGACTTATAAATTTAACTAAGACAAAATCCATTTTGATGTTCAGAACATATTTAATGACTATTAGAAGGGTGAAAAATGAGAGATTGAATATACTTAACTAAGATCAATGGTTTAGCGACTAAACAAACGAGCAATCACATACAGAGAGAAATACAGAGAGAGAGAGAGAGAGAGAGAGAGAGAGAGAGAGAGAGACACACACACACACACACACACATAAATAAACCGGGACATTGGCCCAGCGGTTAGAGTGTTCGCCAATGGTCCGGGAGACCTGGGTTCAATCCCAGGTCGAGTCATACCAAAGACTTTAAAAATGGAACTTGATACCACCTTGCTTAACACTCAGCATTATAAGGTACGGTTCAAGGGTAAAGTGGAGCAATCCAGGGAATGGAGTAGCGCCCTCCCCTACACCTTGGTGTAGTAGCTATCGAAAAGGGAGCCTTCGGGTCACCCTCGACTATGGTCGCTAACTAACTTTATATATATACAATTTTATTTGCTTGTGCGTTTTGGTGTTGGGATCAGTGTCAACTCTTAATTTTAGCAATTTAACACACACATTAAAATTATTAGTGTTAGTAACAATTGAAACCATTAAACGGATTGCAAAAAATGATTAATAGTAAATAGAATTATTTGTATTCAAAAGAAATACATAGAAAACCATATAACACTGTGCAAAAAATGAGCTCAGTCTCAGTCTCCATATTTGATATATATGTATAGAGGATTTGGCATTAAATAACCTACAATGGTTGATATGCCATAAAACTCAACCAACGAACCAACATTTATCAGTCAGCATTTCATTGAAGGATATATATATATATGTGTGTGTGTGTGTGTGTGTATATATATATATATATATATATAGGTCTTTAAGGCAGATTGCCTTTGTATTCAGTCGAGTTATTCAAACCCTGAATTGCTGCCTTTGAGAAGGAAGATTTATTATTTGGCTAGTTGCCAGTCTTTCATACAACGTTGGATAGGCCTGCACCCAGATTTAAGTGAGATTAACGGAGGTCGCGAGTATATATATATATATATATAGGCGTGTGTGTGTATGTGTAAAGAAACAAGGGGAAATTTGTTGTTGTGCTAAGGAGATTTTGGCATAGAACCAAATTCTTGTAGTCACTTGTGTCAAGCTTACTCTCATTAATTGATTTGCGTAACTCACATGCTAATGAATTGGGCCCAAACTAAATATATCCACTTGCAAACATTTATATGCATATATCGTCATATATATATATATATATAGATGTGTGTGTGTGTGTGTGTGTGTGTGTGTGTCAGTGTGTGTTTGTGTATGTGAGAGAGAGAGAATTAGCTTTTCGTTTGTTCAGTTAAATTATACTCATTTACTTATGGTAGGATCATTTTTGAACCACCTTTCAAGAAGCTCATGTTATATTTGAACACATTTTTAGCTGATCATAAATAACAAAGACCTAATATAATATTAACAATGGTGTCTTAACATTTTAAGATTCTTCTGGTGTTTGTCGACGTATTGGGAGCAGTAACATAACCATTATTTCTTTTTTAGAGGAAATGAAAAAGGACGGCGCTTTTTCATAGGTCTCACTGTGACTCCGTCATTTCCAGCCTTTATAAAATGTATAAATCCTCTGTCATTATGGATACGAACAAATGAAGACCGCTAATGACATACCTATGGAACAAAAAATGATATAATAAATCGATGGCAAATTTATACTATCGATTCAGATCGTCATCTGCATAGACTGCCTCCCATTCTGTATTATGACTACACATTTTTTTCTTGTTTTTTCATTAAAGTGAGATCGTCTATTCGGTCATATTAAACTGGAGATAATTTTTCACAATTTGTTTTTTAACTTCCATTAAACTTCCATTAAATATGTTAAATTTTACTTACTAAAGTTACATCATGAAAAGGAATAAAAAAATAACACTGGCACATTTTTTGCTTATATACATATATAATATATATATATATATATATATATATATATATATATATATATCCACGTTGGAATAAAACGTTCTTCTCATCAATTGAGCACTCCTGTATCCGATAGCGTGTATATAAAAAGACATACGTAAAGGATTCTTTTGATTACGCTGTGATTGACGATGGATCTTGGATACGATATCCAACTGACGTAAAGTTAGTTTGATTTCGATCTCGGCTTGAAGTATCTCTTGGGTCTAGCTACACTCAAGGTATGAGATATCGAAGCCGTCTGTCTGTGGATGTGAAATTTATTTTTCAGTTCGATAAGGCGTATTTAAATGGGGCAAATACCCACCGCTAAAATTTAAATAGCTCCGATTGTAATGAAATTAAAATCATATCCCTGATGTTTATTGAATGTCAGGATTTTTATCTGGGAGCGTATGGCGATTTAATTTTCGGCTACTAGGGAAAATATTGAATCACTTACTTCAAGTATTAACTGATTTGATAAATCCTTATGTAACAGAGTTTTAATTATTTCTCATTTTCCTTTTTAATTGCTTTATGTTCTGTATTTTTAAAAATACACTTATATCTTTAAGAAGTCATTTCCTATGTACAAAGTTTTGCCTGTATCATACTTGATTTATTAAGTATCGAAAATAGTCATAATGAAGTTGTTACATTATTATGATAATACTCTTTAATCTTGATAATGATGTTTAATCGTTAGTGTTTGTCATGATTCTTGAGTAAGCATTTCAATATGTACGTCTTTATAGTTTTCGCCAAAAATATTTTACTTGCATATTACATGCAAAAGCCGCGGTAGGTGATGACGTCTTCAATTTATAAACCAGAATCTTGAGATAAAGAATAAAGGTTATTTCTGGTAAAATGAAGCACCTCATTTACACAAAACTGACATTCCTTTCTTTGCAGTTACAAAAATGGATATAGATTTATAATTTCCATGACTGTTAGCAATATTTTCATGAGGATAAACGAGTATTGAATTCAGTAGTATATTAGACGATATTATAATTTTTGGCTGAAGTCTAGCAATAAGGTTCGAATTATTCGGTCCATATCAAAGCGGTAACTTTCATAGATTTGAGTACCATTTTTGAAACTCTTTCTGAACTGAGTCAACGACAGGTATTTTTGTTGGAATATATATATATATATATATATATATATATATATATATATATATATATATATATATATATATAAGTAGTAAATCCACCGCTGAATAAAATCTTAAAATGTTAGACAATTTCCAAAGACGTGTAATATATATATATATATATATATATATATATATATATATATATATATATATATATTATTGTTGTTGTTGTTGTTGTTAGAGCAAGTAAATCCACCGATGGGTAAAATCTTAAAATATTAGATAATATTCAAAAACATGGAATGTATTTATATATATATACATATATATATATAATATATATATATATATATTATATATATATATATATATACTACATATATATATACATATATATATATATATGTATATATATATATGTGTGTGTGTGTGTGTGTGTGTGTGTGTGTGTGTGTGTGTGTGTGTGTGTGTGTGTGTGTGTGTGTGTGATTAGAACTAGTAAATCAACCGCTGGATAAAATCTTAAAACGTTAGATAATATTTAAAAACGTAGTAAAACTAGCAAAATCATTAAAATGCTCAATGCACGAAACTACTGAGCAAATATCACGATAAGATATTTTGAAATATAAGAAAAATCACACAATGGCGTTTCACGAAATCGATAGTCAGGTGAGTTTATTTTAATCACGTTTGAAGGCATATGAATTTTTTACATATATATATATATATATATATATATATATATATATATAGGAACTCAAACTATTAATATAGTTTTAAAATCAGGTGATTCGAACATTTGTTGAACATTTCACTTGTATCCAAGTGACATATCACTTCTTTATCTTTATGGTAATATTTTAATGCTATTTCTAATATATATATATATATATATGAATTGATGTTATCAACTTTTACAAGTAAAAGGTCATCAAAAGTCATATTAATACATTAGATATCAAAATGAATAAAACGAATTTATTGAACGTGCCATATATATATATACATATATATATATATACATATATATATATTATATATATATATATATATATATATATATATATATAGAGAGAGAGAGAGAGAGAGAGAGAGAGAGAGAGAGAAAATGAAGACTGAAGGGGAGAAAGAGAGACAGAGATACAGAGAAGAAAGGAAGAGAGTCAGACATAGAAACAGACAAACAGAGAGAAGGAGGGGTGAGAAATTACAGAAAATTCCCGATGACCGTTTTTTAGCAACAAGGAGATTTTCCCTTAATTCTCTGATCGACTAATTATTAAATCTTACATGTTAGTGTCAGGTCACTTGGAAAACCAAATTTGGGCGTCGTTATTTCCTCATATTTCAACTCAGTATTAGATATGTGACAACATAGCTCGAGTGTCCGGTCAAAAATGAGCCATTAATCTTGCATGGACAGTCCTTTTTTTCTTTTCGTTTTTTTCTTTTAAGGAGCAAAGTAAAATAGTTTGGAGCAGAAGTAGGTATACAAAAGCATAAAAAATGGACCTAAATAACGACTTGGAATTTCAGTGTGTGTAGTATTTTTTGGGTTCCTATGGAAACAACCATGACGTTGGAACTGTATTTTACGAACACACTTGATTTTAGATTTGGTGGTCTTTGAAAGAGAAGAATATGTGACAAATGAAAGGACGAGTGAATGCATAGGTAAAGATGATTTGACCAGTCTGAAAGAAAAAAGAAATGAGTTAACAAAAGAAAATATGGTTGAATGAACAAAGAGAAGGAGGAATTGAATGAAAACATAAATATATATAAGAAACTTTTTTCTGAAGGAGCAATAAATGAAAAAAAAATACCGATTGTAGAAAAGAGAGTATTCAATAAAAAAGGAACCATTTGATTGATATATATTAAAAAATGAAAAAGGATGTAGGAAAAATATTTAAGTATAAAACCAAAACCGTTGGTTGAACGAAGCAAAAAAAATGAAAACTATTAAAGAGACTGATGATAAAGGAAGAAAATGAGTAAATAAAAAAGATGAAAAAAAAAAAAGATTAAATAAATTAAAGTAAGTAAGCCGAATGATATATAAATAATAATAGAGATATTTACTAAGTTTTGCTTAATTCGGCAACACAAGTTTAAAGTTTTTGTACAAGAAATGACTGTAAGTAAGCTAAAAAGTAACTTTGTCTTTTACGAAGCTTAGCTTTGTCCAAGATGCAAGTTTTCATCAAACTAGACTGGAAGCAAGCCGATAAATAATGTAATTTACAAGTTTTTGTTGTGTCCGGCGCAATGTTACACAGCAAAAATGGAACATCATAGTAAAATTTTCAATCGTCCAATAATATAAAAATGATCTTACATGAAGTAATGTCCAGTCTGAATTACTATCTTATAACTATTGTGCAGGGTCTCTTTCGTGCTCACCTCAATCATTATAATTTCTCAAGGGAGATGGTTTTGAAACCGTAATCATTGATTACTTCACCTAATTTGTTTTCTCCTAATCATCAAAGTTAACAATAACACGTGACTTGATACTGAAGTTAAATTCCGAAGAAAGTGGCCTTTTAGTGAAATATATTTTATTAGAACAGTTAACAAAAAAAAAAAAAGTAAGAACAAAAGACCTATAGTCAGGTCATATGGAAATCATTAATTTCGAAGATTTTCTTGTAATAAGCTCCCTTAAAATGTGGATTTTACCCAATTATACACTCGGATTCTATCCTTACAATTTTTAAGCTACAATATCAAAAATTCTTCTCAGTAGCCAGAATTTTTAAAGCCAATTTAGTGTAAAATATACGATCTATATTCCAGAAGCTGCTTTGATCTACCTTAGACGGCACCAAAAAGACGTAATATATGAAATACCATATGACCAAAAGTAACATCTTTGATCATCCAACTTACTGTTACGCCTTTATATTTGGTCGTTTCTAAGTTCTGCTCTTACAAATTTCTGTTTTGTTAAAATTGGCCCACAGTCACAAACGTTTAATCTTAACAAATGATTAAACCCAGATTAAGGAATAAATTTAGATATGTGATAATGACTGAAAGCTGGAGGAATTGAATACAAAAATACCAATATCTTAAATAAGTGGAACTAATCATACAAAGCTCATGCCATATTAGAATCGGTGTTTCCTAAAAAAACAATCTGATATCATTAGTAATAAGATTAGTGATGGATAGAGAATATATATAAATAAAATAAACAAAACACTACAAAAATTTAGATTACTGGTAATATTCAGCTGTGCTAAAGAAATATCACTAAATGTCCTTAGTAATTTGATAAAGTTGTCGTATATGTAGTATAAGTTTTGGCATCAGTGACCGCGTCATATATGAAGAATATTGTCCTAAAAATACATTGTCATCAACAAAAATGTTAAATTCAGTAGCTTATAATATTTCTTAACACACAATGGTTGAATATAATCGTAAAATAATACAACATTATGTATTATCTTATTTGTTTTGCCCTTATTTTATATTTATTACAGGGAGTGATATGTCGACCAGCAGATAACATAATACGATCGTTGTTATATCGTGTAGATATCTGCGTTAGTAACACTTTGCAGATAATATAAAGCTATGTTTTGTTTTGTTTATAATCATTGTGCCCTTTCATCCAACTAATACTCATACAAATTGAAATACGAGGTTTGCTAAGCGATTTCAAATAGCCACAATGTCCAAAAAGAACCTTCACTATGGATCGACTCAATGAAATAAAGTTGTATCTAACTTTGATTCCGGGTAAGAATTTTGTAAATTTGTAATCAAGATAAGTACTTTTATCTAAGTATCAAATTTGCGGCACAATTTTCCAGGATGTTGCTTTTAACGACATTAGAAAGGCAGCCATTTAAAAATTTTTTTTAAAAGCCTGTATATATATATTTTATCAATATATGACACCATATTTGAACGAAACACAGACTACATCAATTAAATAAAAGATCTGTTTAAAGCAATTACGACAATTTTTACATTTAACTTCAACCAAATATAATAGACTGTGGTTCGGTAGAACGGGGTTCAATCCCAGGTCGAGTCATATCAAAGCGTCAAAAACGTTACTTGATGCCGCCTTGCTTAACATTCAGCATTATAAGGTACGGATGAATAGTAAAGTGGAGCAATGGAGGGAAAGGAGTAGAGCACAACCCTACCCCTAGGTGTAGTAGCTATTGAAAAGGGAGCCTTCGGGTTGCCCTCGACTGTCTGCTGTATTGAGATCGATTGCCAGTGGCAAGAGACAGAGATAATACAAGCTCAGAAACCTGAGCCTTGAATAAAGGAACTACTAGATACTAAAAAGAACCTCAACTACATGAACAGTTAAGATTATTAGCAAATATCAGATTAAGATTGAGATTGGGTTTTTGAGCATTATGTCTGAAGAAAAAACGAACATATGCAGTCGGAGTGCGCAACAGGAAGAGAAGAACCAAAGAGACAAGACAGAATCGCTTCCAATGAACAACTGTAGCGATATATATGAACTTTCCACGGCATCTACTCACGACGAGAACAAAAAAAAGTGGGGAACTACATTTAAAATGGTTGTTGTTTTTCTGTTTATATCACTCTGATCATGTGAATGCATTTTTTTTTTTCGCCTTAAATCTCTAGGATGATCAACCATCACCAAAATCTCTCAGTAATCAGTCGTTCAACGCTAAGCTTGTCAGTGTGATAAAGAAATCATTCAACACCATCTAAGAGAGAGTAAACTGCTCTACTCTCCATAAATTTGATGTTTCCATACTGGATCCCCTATATTCAGTGTTCCACCTATACATGTCCTGATATATCATCGTCTTCGCTGTTTTTCTGTATTCAAATAATATGAAAAATTACAAAATGTTTTATGGGTAATATGCAAGTATAAAATATGAATTGATGAATAGATGAATGAATAAAGAGATGGATGGAGTTTTTATTATGAATTCAATGATAAACCGAAAGGATGTCATTAGATAGATTATGAAAAAGAATTGAAAAGGCGCAAGTAAAATAAATGAAAAAAAGCAGACATGGTAAAAAAAAAACGTTTTAGAAAAATGCATTTTGAAAATGAAACTGACAGAGATGAAAGTAAATAGGTCAAATGGGAAAGGTGAAAGAAAATCGAGAGAAGAACGATACAGAATAGATGGAAGAGTTTGAATATATATATATATATATATATACACACACACACACACACACCACACACACACACACATATATATATATATATATATATATATATATATGTGTGTGTGTGTGTGTGTGTGTGTGTGTGCGTGTGTGTGTGTCTGTGTGTGTGTACTGATAAAAACAATCAAGAAACTCTCATATAAATAAAGAATGAATCAAAAATGTGAATTTAGAGACAAGGTTGGTCGAAAGTTCTGGACCATAAATTGGTTTATTGAAACGGTTAATGTGACAGTAAAATAAAGAAACAAATGAAAAGAAATAAAAATGGTGAATAACAACCGAAGAAGGAAAGTTAGATTAAATTTTGTATATGAAAAAATATATCCCAAATTGAACAAAAATGGCAATAAATAATACGCAAAGGTACATATTTCTTGGTGAAGCATAAGATTGTGGACAACTGCAGTAAAAATCTCGGAATGCAAAGAAATAAATCGTAACTTGCGGAGATACCCATTTCTCCTGGGTAAGACCTTGATTCGTTATAGAGGCAATAAAATGTTTTTTTTTCAATATAAATAGAACTTAAGAGATGTTATCGATATAAACATTTGTTGTTTTTTTTCGTTTTTCCCTTTTTTTTTTTTTGTCTGGTTATTAGTCCTAACTAAAGAATACTGCTATTCAATTAACATTTTTCCATTTTGTAAAACGAAAGATAAAATTAAACAAAAAACTTTTAAATGAAAGGAAAGTAACTATTTTAAAAAGACAACTAATTCGTTGATATTTGTTTATTTTGAAATTTAGATTGAATAAACGTTGTTTATGACATATTTCGTTTTAAATAGCCATTCTACATAAGCACGCATTTTAACCTACACAGACACCCACGAACGTCTGTGTGTGTGTGTGTGTGTGTGTGTGTGTGTGTGTGTGTGTGTGTGTGTGTGTGTGTGTGTGTGTGTGTGCGCGCGCGCGCGTTTATAACATATTTGCAATGGAATCTAGATAAGAAGATAAGCCTTACATTGACGGAGAACTGTGGTGGCTAACGTGTTGTAACTTAATAAGCGAGTTCGAATTCTAGTGACTCTGTTGTGTTCACTTTAGGTCTAATATCCCTTTATGAGCCCCTTTATGCACGCATTTATGTGTTAAAGGTTGCACTGATGACCCTTTTACCTAGATGCTTTTTGCATTGAATAACTCACAAAGGTTGACATGCTCTTAAATAAAGAGACCAACCGAAACCTTACATTGATTTTCCTGCTGTACATGTATTGCAGGAAAGAGTCACTCTAGATGTATATCTTGACCAACCAATAAAATTGTCGTTTTTTTTAAATCGTGCCGGAAAAAAAAATCTAAAATTATTCAATCCCCTTCAACTTTTAACGTTTCTACCAATATCAGGATATTAACTCTCTCTCTCTCTCTCTCCCTCCCCTATTTATATATTGTCATCCACAGACAGACTTTCATTGTATCACCACTCAACAGTGTGGCTAGACACGCGAGATGCTTCTAGTTGGGATCGTTACTCGGCTGACTTTATAGCAGTCGGATATCTTACCGCATTTCTATCAACAAACTCTGCGTAAGCAAAGGAAATTTAACTCATGTGTATCCTTTTTCTTTTGCTTACATCTATATGCTTAACGAGTACTCAGTTTATTAGAAGAGCTTTGCATTACACGAGTGACAACCAGTAACTTCTTTGGAAGAGGTCTGAACCTCCGGATATATATATATATATATATATGTGTGTGTGTGTGTGTGTGTGTTTGTGTGTGTGTGTGTGTGTGTGTGTGTGTGTACATTTACCCAAACTTTACGTCACGAGTAAGATGTTACACAAGGCCATTTATTAAAACGTGTAAAGCTGATATAAATTCAACATTTTCCTTTTCCATCACTGGTTACCACACCAAGGCTAAAGAACACAATTTGATCAACTATTTTTCCATTGCTGGGAGAGAACAGATCAATTCTTGTCTTTCTTAATTGGGCGAGGTAAATTCCAACCGCCCTCCATTAGTATTTGAGCTCGAGTCACCGATTAGATTTCCTACAGTGAGAACTGTTATCCAAAGAGCAGCTGTCTGTGTGTCTCCATTCTACCTCTCTCTCTCTCTATATATATATATATATATATATGCTCCTCCATGGAGGTTGAGCTCTCTGGCGAAGGAATTGCCGGCCGCCGCTAGCGTAATATAAAGCTCTTCGAAAAAATTGACGGGTTTCGATCCCGGTTTCGAGCGTCCTGCGTGTCTAGCCACACTGAAGAGTTCTGATAGGACGAAACAGTCTGTCTCGGATGACTATACATATATATATATATATAGTTTGCCATATTTATTGCCCTCTCTCTCTCTATATATATATATATATGTGTGTGCAAATATATTATATATATATATATAGAGAGAGAAGCAGACAAACACACAAACAGAGAGAAAGAGAGAGAGAATTTTCCAGCAAACTCCAGTCTGATGACTGCAAGTGTTTTTTTTTTTTTTTAGAATGGATGAAACTGCCATTCCTCTAAATAAATGAACAGTAAGTTAACCATACTTTGCACATATATATATATATATATATATATATATATATATATATATATATATATATATATATGCATGAACGAAAGTAATACATTCTTGGTAATTATCTTGTGAAAATCACATTCACTTTTCCCAGCCGTCATGTGCTTCTTATCAATATTCACCTAATGACCTACCCCAATACTCCCCTGATTTACTCGCCTCTTGCCAACAGCAAAATGAAAAGCAATGGTTTGTAATGAAATCAATAATTAATCAATTATCTTGAAAGCAATATTAATGTAGTCTATGATTTATCGGCGAACCCACGTAATTAGTTATTCTCAGTGAGTTAATCACCTGGCGGACCAAAAATGAATCTTGCCGTTGGAAAAATGGAAGTATCTATTCGAAGAATACGCTGAAAAAATAGTATAGAATTTGGTATCTATTGACAGACGAAATCGAACATGAAAGTACGTCGATTCATTCGGATTGTATTGGTACTCAGGTAATTCGGTGAGTAATAATGGTGATTTTTTTTTCGTTTAATCAATGGAAATTTTTATTTTTTGGGAGATAAATTATTATTTATAGTAAAAGTATATTGGGTGTAATGGTTATCATCATTGGAAGTGGCATCTGATACCTGAGTTCAAATCCAGGACAAGGCTGTTTGTATTTATCCATATCCCTAAAAACCTTAAGAATAGTATGAATACAATTATTCTCCCTCCTGTAATGGATACATTATAGAGTAGATAGAACTCTTTGACTTTAGTACGGCAACCAAACAAGGAGAATGAAACTCTAAAGTCAAACCAAATATAGGCTCCATCAGACATTTAGTGTCAAAGTGCAGCTGTAGGTGTTTCGCCCATCGACCAAGTTCGATAATGATATTAATCTTTGTTTTTCTTTATCTTTAGCAAGGATTAAATTGATTTTCCTATACTTAAATGTACGATGTCATCTTCAAGACATGAAATGGTACAAATACTTGATAAACAGATTAATTTTAACGGCATGGCAAAGCGTCTTATTTTATTTTATGCCAAGAGCTTACGGAATCGCATTCATCGTATTTTTATATTCATAGGTTTTGTTAAGATTTATTTTTTTTTACACTGTTCGACTGAATACGAATACTTTTTAAACAGATTTATTTGACTCATAGGTTCTACAAAGTCTACTGGGGAGTAATAATAACAAAAGTGTACTCAACACTACCTAGATCTACAAAACTGAAGCAGCAGCATCATAGGTTCTACAAAAGTCTACTGGGAGTAATAGTAACAAAAGTCTACTCAACACCCCCAGATCTACAAAACTGAGGCAGCAGCATCATAGATTCTACAAAAGTCTACTGGGAGTAATCGTAACAAAAGTCTACTCAACACCCCCAGATCTACAAAACTGAAGCAGCAGCATCATAGGTTCTACAAAAGTCTACTGGGAGTAATAGTAACAAAAGTCTACTCAACACCCCCAGATCTACAAAACTGAGGCAGCAGCATCAGATTTAATTAAGTGTCATATTCAGGATATTTCTTCAAGAGGGAGAGTGTCTAACCCCTCTTCGCGGGTTGCAGTTAGGGCATTATAAGCTTCACTGAAGTGCATCGCTAGATTGAAGTGACTTGAGATTCTTTAAATCTTAAAGACTAACCTGACTACCGCAATAATTCTGAAGTAAATGATTTATTTTAATATTTCTTCTGTAAGCTTCCAAATTACTCGGGGATGAAATTGTAAAGAAGGCGAAGAAAAAGTGTTAGAAGAAAATATTTTAGATAACGGTCAACTGAATCTCAGATGCAGACAATTTTGCAGATAATTTGTATGCTATACAGAGAGGATACCTGTGTTCACAAGGCAAAAGTCATTATTACGTATACAATATGCGAGTGGTTTAAGATAAATTCAAGATACTGGCAGGATGCCAACTGTATTATGATTTATGAATTTAAATTGAGAACATTCTTATAATTTTCAATGGAGGAGATCAAATATAACTTCAAGATATTTAGGTGTACTGCACGTACTTGTCCGATGATGTAATGTGAATAACGTTATATAGAGTAGTAACCACATGAGCATAAGTTTCGTTGAACTCTCTCTGTGTGTGTGTGTGTGTGTGTGTGTGTGTGGAGAATTTGATATAGTGGACCAATGTGGACGGATATTTGCTGTGAGAGTCGGCACCCGCGGAAGCTTTGATACACACCGGAGTTCATAAGTCAACTTTCCAGTGATGGAATCTAAGTGCATCATTTGGAGATAAAGTTTCATGGGAAATTATGGAGTAGGCATAAGTTGGCAGAAAGATGTCATGTCACTCGATTCAAATACATAATGCCATTTAACGATAAATCATATGCATTAACAATAATTTCTTGAAGTTATAATTATTGGTTATGGATTATCATTAATTACTTGAAACAATATAACTGTGTGCAAACAAATATCATCATTAAAAAGAAATAGGTATCTGAAATCGTATTATTATCGATACACACATGTGCTATATAATTAAGGAATATTTTTTTTATATTAATCAGTTTTCGTTAATTATATTTCATCATTCGATTTTGTAAGGCTTTGAACTATTCGAGTCTCTTAGTTCAGGTGCATAGTCTTGGGTGCAGTTTTACGCTCGTGCGCAAAGGATATGACAATCACCATTGTCATAATAAACCTCTAGACAGGAAATGGGGCTGGAGTGTGGATGACATCATGCCCAGAAGAGATGGTCCTGAGAAATTGAGGATTTTGAAAAGAGTCAGTTGAGTTTCTGCCATTGAGGCATAGAGTTGAGTTTTCTACCGTTGCGACAGTGGTTAAGTCTTTGGGGTCTCGACCGGCAGAGATGAATAGATATCTTAAACACCACGAAATATGCCGCATATTGGAGGGGTCAGCATAGTAAGAATTGTGCCTCTCTCAGCATGGACTAAAGTTAAGAAATTATTAAACCGTTCGTATCTGAAACAACAGAGTCCGCTTATGTTTTGTATTTGTGTATGTATTGTATCACAGTTGTTATTGATATCATTATAGCTATACAACACAAGGAAAAAATATAAAAACCATCTTCAAAAATTAAGAAAATGATATAGCTTTTTTTTTTCTAAATTATGAAAATCTGATATATGAAAGGTAAGACATAAGAGACATTTAAATTTAAAATATGAAGAAATTTCAATTCATTCGTTATAGGTATATTAGAATTCATGCTTGATTTTAAAATTTTGTTTTGACATAAATATAATACCATTAGGCAGACCGATAGAATATAAATTTTTTTTTTATTTAATACTTTGTAGATTTTTCAATATGATAATGCTACTATCCATAAGGCATCAATAACAAAGTGTTGTATATTGACCTTCGACCCGGCCAAACATGCCATTCCAAAGTGATTCACCGGAAGGAAGTGACACATTCAAATGGCCAGTAATCGAAAGAAATCGCGTAGGCAGATTTGGCTGTCGAAATAGGACAAGGTAAAAGCCCATGATACACTCAGACTGATGCACTGGAAGAGCGTGACCTCTAAACTTCATGACAGTTATTTCTGCTTGATGACGATCAAACATGTCATTCCAAAGATTGAGTGGACGATTGAGTGGGCGATTGAACTATTATATAACTTGGTGAGACAGGAAGTCAGCGAGTTTGAGATCAGACGAGTTGGAGATGAAATGTGCTAGGCAAAGCCACCAACCAGCAGAAGGGGCCCTCGGGACCCCCGATGGAGTTTGGGGACCAGACCAGTTGGTGATAAGATGCAGTAGAGAAAGTCAGCAGAGTGGGCCCCAGGGCCTCCGGTTGAGCATCAGGAGAACGAGAAAGACACAACGCTGATAGCCATAAGAGTGGTGGTCAATATATTGCAGTTCTGTTCGGTCTCCAACTCCCTCTCGCTGTAAAACCTTGAGTAACCCTTTTCGAACCCTTTACAATAAAGTGAGAGGTACATATTTTTCTAAAGAAGTCTTCGCTCGTCTTTATTTATTGCGTCAGTATGTATTATGTATATATGTATTATATGTTTGTATAGTTAATCATGGTCATGGCTATACAACAAAAAAAGTACTTGCTTGAACATCAAATAAGACATCTTGACCGCCCAGTGTGCTCATCAGACCTCAATTTTACTGAAAAATTGTGGGTATTGCAAAAGTTCATGAAGGAGGGCGACATTACTCAGTAATTTCTGAATTCAAAAATACAGTCTTAGACGCATGGGAAAAATACCTTCGTTTCAACTTTAAAAACTAGTTATAGTATGCCTTGCCAAATATTTGAGGTTATCAAAGCTAACGGCGGATCTACAAAATATTTTATAAAAAGTGTCTTCATATTCTATAGTTTTGCTCATTGGTCTTATATTTATGGCAAGACAAAATTTAAAAGTAAGTATAAAGGCTGATATACATATAAAAAAAAGTATTGAAATTTCTTCATTTTTGATTTTATTGTCTTCATGACTTAACTTTAATTTATCTGATTTCATAATTTAAAAATTGTAAACAATATCTTTTGCCTCATTTTTGAGGGGGGGGGTCATTTTTTTTCCAGGAGTATATTAAGAACTCTTAAAACTATTCAACTGAGTTTAAATCATTTCTTTTACATAGGATTACTTGATATAATATTACTGTGCAAAAACTTTAAAGAAACAACTACAAAATCGTATTTCTTAACTTATTGGCATAAAATAATTATAGAAAGGTTGTCATGCCATTAAAATCAATTGTTCTCTCTTGCCGTTTTGAGGCAGTTTGCATTACAGAAATTATTATGTGTTCTAATATCACCCTCAAATTCAATATATTTTTTTATTATCAAGCAAAAAATTTCGTATTTCACCTGTCTTTTAATTTTTTTTTTTTTCGTTTACACCCTTAAATTAATAGAGTAGCTCTAAGCAAAAGCTGACACATTGTCTTACTATTTTTCTCAAAATATAGAATTGTTTTTTTTTTCTTTTTGCATGTGAGAGTTTGTTTTGATCTCACTGTTCTAATCCTTTTTTGGGGGTTGGGTCTACTTTGCGTTCCCTACCATTTTTCTTTCTATTGAATTAAGAGCAAACTCATTGCAGAGCACATTTATTTATTTCAGGTTTTCTTAACGGGAGTAGTGGTCTCCCTGCCAGCGGATTATAAGTTGAGATAAGGAGCGTCATAAAATGCCACATACAAATAGATTTTTCTCTAAAAAAACCTTGACGATATTTGCTTTAATGTCACCAATAACAACAGAAAAGTAGGAAGCTATTTCCATTTGTTTTCGTTGTAGGTTTTTTTTATGTAGATAACATATTATTTATTTGGAGATCTTCAGGTCTACAATAGACATTCACACAAGAATCAAGTAACATATCTCTTAATTTGTTTTTTAAAGATTTCATAATCTTTAAAAGTTTTTAGGAATGAGGAAAGGAATTAATAAAGTTGTCACGAGTGTTGTATGGTTGGATTTGATTTTTTCTTCTTGTTTAAATCTAGGGCTTCATTTCAAATCATGGCGGTAGCATACATATGTTTTACATAAACAATTTATAATTAGACCTCTATGATATATTGAACACTCTAAAATACGGAAGAACAGATCTAATATATTTAGCTTGGTTTCTTTGTTTAATAGCATACCAAATTCCGTGGGTTATTTTATGCCAAAGTCAGCATTGCAGAAGAACAGCAGGGATACAATTAAACATATAGGAAAAAGGGTTCATAGTTTTCTCAAGAGTATTAATCCGAAAGTGATAGCGCAAATGGAGTTTGAAGTCATTACTTCGAAGCTATAGTCCTGCGCTGTGGCCATTGCATCACGAAAAATCTATCTATCTATCTATGATGGCGTACACACAAGATCGGCAGTGGTTGTTAACTCTGACCAAGCTTCGTTAACGCTGAGTCTACCACACACACACACACACACACACACACACACACACACACACACACACACACACACACACACACATATATATATATATATATATATATATATGGAAGTAAATACTAGAGAAAAAATCAATATAGAAGCAACATTGATATCAAGTTAATCCAAGCTGAGCCAGCGATTTATTTAGAAACAAAGTTGATATTAAAGCATTTCAGTTCTAATGAACCTTCATCAGGTTTACGAAGGATGATATCTAATAATGTTAATTCAACGATGGATGTTTAAAGATACGAAAATCAGTAACTTTAATCTGTAAGTCAGGGTTCATATTTAAAATTATATTATGTGACAATATAGGAATATTGTGTAGAACTTATTATCTTTTTGTTTATCGAGAAAGATTTCGAATCAAAAGGCGGAAGAAAACGAAAAGAAAAGAAATAGAAAAAGAAAAAAATAAAAGTTATCATCTTTCGCAGTCCTGATGATGGTTCATTAGAACCGAAACGCTAAAGTGTTAACTTCTTTTCTCAATAAATCTCTCCCTCAGCATGATTTACCGTGTTATCAATTCTCTCTCTCTCTTTCTCTTTCTTTCCCTCTCTCTCTCTCTCTCTATATATATATATATATATAAATGTGTGTGTGTGTGTGTGTGTGTGTGTGTGCGATAAGAATATCCTATTGAGGATGATTCAATTTGAGGATATGGAATTTCAACTGGAAATTGGATACAGAGATTCTACAGACTTTCTCTTTCCAAGCACTTACTCAGAAACCAAAACCTATCGACGAGGTTTTGGATTTTAAGAGATTGGGACCTAACTCCACAAATTAAGTGGGGGTTTATAAAAGATATTCTACAGTTGGAAGCTTCAATATTACAAGTTTCGTCCGGAGGAAAAAATAAGCATTATTGGATATAAATTTACAAGCCAACCATTGAATAAACGAAATGAACTAATTTTTGAATAACTCTCATATAAATAGATTTAGCCTCAATATATTTTATCAATAGAAAAACTGATATTGATAACAATAAAGTAAGTAAAGTTGGCGACCGTAGTCGAGGGCGACCTGAAGGCTCCCTTTTCAATAGCTATTACACCAAGGTGTAAGGAGCGCTATATACCCTGGATTGCTCTACCTTACCCTCGATCCATACCTGATAATGCTGAGTGTTAAGTAAGGCGACATCAAGTACCATTTTTTTAAGACTTTGGCATCACTCAACGTGGGATTGAACCCCGGTCTCCTAAACCATTGGGTAAACACTATCCATTTGGCCAATTGCCCGGTTAAAAAGATGGCGATCTTAACCAAGGTTAACCCGAAACTCTTCCTTTTAAATAACTGCGACACCAAAGTGTAGGGAAGGGTACTTTTTCAATCCCTGGATTGCTCCTGTTTATCCTTAATTCCTACCATATAATTGTGAGTGTTAAGCAAGGCAGCATCAAAGACTATGACTTGACCTGGGATTGAATTCCGGCCTCCCGAATCATTGGCGGACACTTTACTCATTAGGCCAAGGGACTGGTTATATCCGTATTTCTATTAATATTATTGATAATGTAATGATAGTAACAATAATGATGATATTATTATTTACTTAAACCTTGCTTGTTAACTGAAACAAGCAAGTAACATGAAAGTGACGGTGATACCAATTATAATTGGTGCGCTCTGTATAGATACAAAAGGATTGGTATAAGAAATGGAGTTCATGGAAATAAGACGACGTGCGGGGACGATCTAAACGATAGCATTATTAAGATCGGTCAGAATAGTGAGAAAAGTCCTGGAGACATGAGGACACTTGCTGTCCCTCAAACTCCATTAAGAAACCATTAGCTAACGCTGGTGTGAAAAACTCTCGAAAGAGTAAAATTAAAAAAAAAAAACAGAATCTCTCCCAATAGAAGCATAAAACAACGTCATAAAAACCAATCGTATCAATGCGAGAATAGATAAGACACAACAAAATAGCAAATGTTGACTATGCGGTGGCAGAGATGAAACTATCAATCATATAATAAGCGAATGCAGCAAATTAGTGCTGAAGGAATACTAAACTAGACACAACTGGGTCGAAAAGGTGATCGACGGGGAGATGCGCGAAAAATTTAAATTTGGACATACAAACAAAGGGTATTTGCACAACCCAGTACCTTTCCTAGGAAATAACACACATAAACTCCTAAGGGACTTTAACATACACAGAGACCACCTAATCTCGGCCAGAAAACCAGAACTAATAATAATCAACAAGAGAAAGAGAACTTGCAAAATTGTCGACTTTGCTGTCCCGGCTGACCACAGAATAAAACTGAAAGAAAGGGAAAAGAAGGATAAGTACCTCAACCTTGCTAGGGGATTGAAAAAACTAAGGAACATGAAGGTGACAATTATACCAATTGTAATTGGTGCGTTTGGAACAGTAACTAAAGGATTACTAAATGGACTAGAGGACTTGGAAGTTGGCGGACGAATGAAGACCATCAAAACTACTACATTATTGAGAACGGCCTGAATACTGAGAATAATCCTGGACACTTGAGAAGACTTGCTGTCACTCAAACTCCAGTGAAAGACCTTCAGCTAACGCTGATGTGAAAAACTCTAATGAGTAAATAATAATGCAATAACCTACTTGAGAAAAAAACTCTCTAGCAGAAACCTTATCAAAGGAATAAATACTTGGGCTCTACCCCTCCTTAGACACTCGGAACACTTTCCCAAGAGGACCAAAGATGAACTTAGACAAATGGACCAAAGAACGAGAAAACTCTAAAGGAGTAATAATAATAACAACAACAATAATAATAGTAATAATGTCTTCATTAATAATAATTAAACGACTAATAAACAACATCTCAAACGACAAAAACCTGGACATGGCGAAGAAAAGGAAACTTTAAGAGAGAAACGGAATCTCTCCTAGTGGCAGCACAGAATAGCACCATAAGAACCAATCATATCAAAGCGAGGATAGATAAGACAAAACAAAATAGCAAATGTAGACTATGCGGTGACAGAAATGAAACCATCAATCACATAATAAGCGAATACAGCAAATTGGCACAGAAGGAGTACAAGGCTAGACACGACTGGGTGGGCAAGGTGATCCACTGGGAAATGTGCAAGGAATTTAAATTTGACCATCCCAACAAATGGTATATGCACAACCCAGCACTTGTCCTAGAAAATGACAGGCACAAACTCATATGGGACTTTGAGATACAAACGGATCACCCAATCTCGGCCAGAAGACCAGACCTTATAGTAATCAACAAAAAGAAAAAGAAAATCTGCAAAGTTGGTTACTTTGCTGTCCCGACTGACCACAGAATAAAACTGAAAGAATGTGAATTGAGATATAAGTACCTCGACCTTGCTTGAGAATTGAAAAAATTATGGAACATGAAGGTGACAGTTATACCAATTGTGATTGGTGCTTTTGGCACGGTAACTAAAGGGTTATTAAAGGGCCTGGAAGATTTGGAAGTTGGCGGCAAAGAGGAGACCATCCAAACAACAGCATTACTGAAAATGGCCAGAATACTGAGAAGAGTCCTGGAGACGTGAGGAGACTTGCTGTCACTCAATCTCCAGCGAAAGTCCATCAGCCTACGCTGAGATGAAAAACTCTAATGAGCAATAATAATAATAACAACGGCAAGTATTATGACTGTATTTAAAATAAAAATATTAAGAAATTATATAAAAAGTAAATTATAATCTTAAATTGGAAAAATATATGTTAAAAGAATAGTCTAAACATAAGTTTTATATTAGGAATAGTGTTCATAGCTACGTTTTCCTTAATAAATGAATAAATAGATAAAAAATTGTTTTTCCTAAAATAAAGTTGGCTAATTGATTGATAGGATTTTAATTGTTGAAGTTTTTGTGATTCGTGTAAAGGTTTTGATAAATAAAGATACATAACACTAGATAATGACATACTATTGATTTTGACACAAAATTCTTGCTAAGTCTTCTTGTTTCCCTTTCCTTTTCATTTTTTCTTTTTCTTCTTCTTCTTTTCCATTTTTCTTTTTCTTTTCTCTTTTTTCTTTTTCTTTTCCCTTTTTCTTTTTCTTTTCCATTTTTCTTTTTCTTTTTCTTTTTTCTTTCCCCTTTGTCTTTTTCTTTTTCTTTTTCCTTTTTCTTTTTCGTTTCCCTTTACTTTTTCTTTTCCCTTTGTCTTTTTCTTTTTCTTTTTCCTTTGCCTTTTTTTTCTTTTCCCTTTGTCTTTTTCTTATTCTTTTCCCGTTTTCTTTTTCTTTTCCCTTATTCTTTTTCTTTTCCTTTTTCTTTTTCTTTTTCTTTTCCCTTTATCTTTTTCTTTTTCTTTTCCCTTTTCTTTTTCTTTTTCTTTTCCATTTTTTTCTTTTTCTTTTCCCTTTTTCTTTTTCTTTTCCCTTTGTCTTTTTTCTTCTTTTCCGTTTGCCTTTTTCTTTTTCTTTTCCCTTTTTCTTTTTCTTTTCCCTTTGTTTTTTCTTTTTCTTTTCCCTTTTTCTTTTTCTTTTTCCGTTGACTTTTTCTTTTTCTTTTCCCCTTTTTCTTTTTCTTTTCCCTTTTTCTTTTTCTTTTTCTTTTCCCTTTGTCTTTTTCTTTTTCTTTTCCCTTTTTCTTTTCCCTTTTTCTTTTTCTTTTTTTCTTTTCCTTTTGTCTTTTGCTTTTTCTTTTCCCTTTTTCTTTTTCTTATCCCTTTTTCTTTTTCTTTTCCCTTTTTCTTTTTCTTTCCCTTTGTCTTTTTCTTTTTCTTTTCCGTTTTTCTTTTCCGTTTTTCTTTTCCCTTTGTCTTTTTCTTTTTCTTTTTCCTTTTTCTTTTCCGTTTTTCTTTTTCTTTTCCCTTTGTCTTTTTCTTTTTCTTTTCCCTTTCTCTTGTTCTTTTCCTTTTGTCTTTTTCTTTTTCTTTTCCCCTTTTTCTTTTTCTTTTTCTTTTCCCTTTGTATTTTTCTTTTTCTTTACCCTTTTTCTTTTCCCTTTTTCTTTTTTTTTCTTTTTTCTTTTCCCTTTTTCTTTTTCTTTTTCTTTTCCCTTTGTCTTTTTTTTTTCATTTCCCTTTGTCTTTTTCTTTTCCCCTTTTTCTTTTTCTTTTTTCTTTTCCCTTTTTCTTTTTCTTTTCCCTTTTTCTTTTCCCTTTTTCTTCTTTTTTCTTTTACGTTTATCTTTTTCTTTTCCCTTTTTCTTTTTCTTTTTCGTTTCCCTTTGTCTTTTTCTTTTTCTTTTCCCTTTGTCTTTTTCTTTTTCTTTTACTTTTCCCTTTTTCTTTTTCTTTTTCTACTCCCTTTTTCTTTTTCTTTTCCCTTTTTTCTTTTCCCTTTTTCTTTTCCTCTTGTCTTTTTCTTTTTCTTTTCCCTTTGTCTTTTTTTTTCCCTTTTTCTTTTTCTTATCCCTTTTTCTTTTTCTTTTTTCTTTTTCTTTTCCCTTTTTCTTTTTCTTTTCCCTTTGTCTTTTTCTTTTCTTTTCCGTTTTTCTTTTCCGTTTTTCTTTTCCCTTTGTCTTTTTTTTTCTTTACCCTTTTTCTTTTTCTTTTTCTTTTTCCTTTTTCTTTTCCCTTTTTCTTTTTCTTTTCCCTTTGTGTTTTTCTTTTTCTTTTCCCTTTCTTTTGTTCTTTTCCCTTTGTCGTTTTCTTGTTCTTTTCCCTTTTTCTTTTTCTTTTCCCTTTGTATTTTTCTTTTTCTTTTCCGTTTTTCTTTTCCCTTTGTCTTTTTCTTTTTCTTTACCCTTTGTCTTTTTCTTTTTCCTTTTTCTTTTCCCTTTTTCTTTTCTTTTCCCTTTGTCCTTTTCTTTTTCTTTTCCCTTTCTCTTGTTCTTTTCCTTTTGTCTTTTTCTATTCCCCTTTTTCTTTTTCTTTTTCTTTTCCCTTTGTCTTTTTTTTTTCATTTCCCTTTGTCTTTTTCTTTTCCCCTTTTTCTTTTTCTTTTTTCTTTTCCCTTTTTCTTTTTCTTTTCCCTTTTTCTTTTCCCTTTTTCTTCTTTTTTCTTTTACGTTTATCTTTTTCTTTTCCCTTTTTCTTTTTCTTTTTCGTTTCCCTTTGTCTTTTTCTTTTTCTTTTCCCTTTGTCTTTTTCTTTTTCTTTTACTTTTCCCTTTTTCTTTTTCTTTTTCTACTCCCTTTTTCTCTTCTTTTCCCTTTTTCTTTTTCTTTTCCCTTTGTCTTTTTCTTTTTCTTTTCCCTTTGTCTTTTTCTTTTCCCTTTCTCTTGATCTTTTCCTTTTGTCTTTTCTTTTTCTTTTCCCTTTGTCTTTTTCTTTTCCCTTTTTCTTTTTCTTATCCTTTTTTCTTTTTCTTTTTTCTTTTTCTTTTCCCTTTTTCTTTTTCTTTTCTCTTTGTCTTTTTCTTTTTCTTTTCCGTTTTTCTTTTCCGTTTGTCTTTTTCTTTTTCTTTACCCTTTGTCTTTTTCTTTTTCTTTTTCCTTTTTCTTTTCCCTTTTTCTATTTCTTTTCCCTTTGTGTTTTTCTTTTTCTTTTCCCTTTCTCTTGTTCTTTTCCTTTTGTCGTTTTCTTTTTTTTCCCTTTTTCTTTTTCTTTTTCTTTTACTTTTCCCTTTTTTCTTTTTCTTTTTCTACTCCCTTTTTCTTTTCTTTTCCCTTTTTCTTTTTCTTTTCCCTTTGTCTTTTTCTTTTTCTTTTCCCTTTTTCTTTTCTATTTGTCTTTTTCTTTTCCCTTTTCCTTTTCTTATCCCTTTTTCTTTTTCTTTTTCTTTTCCCTTTTTCTTTTTCTTTTCCCTTTTTCTTTTTCTTTTCTTTTCCGTTTTTCTTTTCCCTTTTTCTTTTCCCTTTGTCTTTTTCTTTTTCTTTACCCTTTGTCTCTTTTCTTTTTCTTTTTCCTTTTTCGTTTCCCTTTTTCTTTTTCTTTTCCCTTTGTCTTTTTCTTTTCCCTTTCTCTTGATCTTTTCCTTTTGTCTTTTTCTTTTTCTTTTCCCTTTGTCTTTTTCTTTTCCCTTTGTCTTTTTCTTTTCCCTTTCTCTTGATCTTTTCCTTTTGTCTTTTTCTTTTTCTTTACCCTTTGTCTTTTTCTTTTTCTTTTTCCTTTTCTTTTTCCCTTTTTCTTTTTCTTTTCCCTTTGTCCTTTTCTTTTTCTTTTCCCTTTCTCTTGTTCTTTTCCTTTTGTCTTTTTCTTTTCCCCTTTTTCTTTTTCTTTTTCTTTTCCCTTTGTATTTTTCTTTTTCTTTACCCTTTTTCTTTTCCCTTTTTCTTTTTCTTTTTCTTTTTTCTTTTCCCTTTGTCTTTTTTCCATTTCCCTTTGTCTTTATCTTTTTCCTTTTTCTTTTCCCTTTTTCTTCTTTTTTCTTTTTCGTTTATCTTTTTCTTTTCCCTTTTTCTTTTTCTTTTTCGTTTCCTTTTGTGTTTTTCTTTTTCTTTTCCCTTTGTCTTTTTCTTTTTCTTTTACTTTTCCCTTTTTCTTTTTCTTTTTCTACTCCCTTTTTCTTTTCTTTTCCCTTTTTCTATTTCTTTTCCCTTTGTCTTTTTCTTTTCCATTTTTCTTTTTCTTTTCCCTTTTTCTTTTTCTTTTTCTTTTCCCTTTGTCTTTTTCTTTAGATTTTTTTAAAACAAACATTTTCTCCCCTCCATTGTGTGATGTCTATCTAACGAAGGTAGTTTCGTTCATAGAGTTGGCAGCTGAAATAAATTTATAATAGCAAAATGATGGTTTGTTGATTTTTCCTGTTTTATAAATTTGTATATATATATATGTGTGTGTGTGTGTGTGTGTGTGTGTCTTTAAGATAACTGAATAAACGTTTGGATAAAACAGCAATCTAAAAAAATAATATTTTTTTCTTTAAGTTGAGGAAAGTTTGGTTAAAAATAGAATATTTACATTACAAGAAAAGGAAAGTTCCATGCATGAAATATAGCAGTTTTGTTTAGCCTTAATCTACTTGTTTTATTTTGTGTATTTAAAAGATCTTTCTGTATGTCGCTAGTCAAAAATACATATTTATACGTTGTTATGGATGCAGCTACGGCTGAATTTTTATCAGCAGGAGGAAAATAGAATAGCTGTACGAACATTTATGTGAACAATATTTTCATTCAATTTAGAATAAAAAGCGATGTTGAAATTAAATTCCTTCAATGCAAATATTCTTAGATTTCCACTGAAAAGAAATAAAGTACAAAGGTTTTGAGGAGGTCATATAATAAATCAATAAAACCGACTGGTTTGTGAATAGGATTTTATCTTTATTTATAAGATTGAAGCAAGCTCGAAATAACATAAAAATGTTGATTTAACAATGATTCAGATTGGTTGTAAAAGTATTTCAAAGAATTTTGAAAGGAAAATATTTTATTTTAGGTTTTGATCCCTGAAATTTTTCCGGCAAGTCAAATCTTGTCTTCTGCGAATTTCAAAGAAAAAATCAACGGGCACAGTAGCTCCAGTTTGTTAATACATTCAAAAACAGGAAAATTACTCCTTCTCAAGTCGACATTCTGCACGAAACACAACATTTTTAATACTGAAATCAGTATATTTTACGCATGCACGCATATATATATATATATATATATGTGTGTGTGTGTGTGTGTGTGTGTGTGTGTGTGTGCATCTTATGTATATGTTTTTATATGTGTCATTTATATATATATGATATGTGTGTTTTTAAAATACCTATATTTGAGTAAGTCAATTTGGCGACCGTAGTCGAGATCGACACGAAGGCCCATTTTTCTAGAGGTGTAAGGGAAGGGCGCAACCCTTTTACATTGATCCGTACCATATAATACAGATATTTGAGCAAGGTGGCATCAAGTACCATTTTAAGTATTTAGTAGGACGCGACCTTGGATTGAAGCCCGGCCTTCTAGACCATTGGATACCACTCTATCCACTAGACAATCCGCCGATAATGTATATATATCCATATATAGTGTAGGGTATCATTCTATAAAACCTGTGAACTTCACGTCATATAATGTAAGTAAGATGACGGAGTGAATATTATCAAATTTTGGCTTACACTTTTTATTCATATTTTAAAGAAAGATGTCCATTTTTATCCGTGTGGTCGGTCCAGTTGTTTGGCATTTTGAAAAAAAATGTCACGTCTCTGACATGTAACTGTTGTTGACAGAAAAGTGAGTGTTTGAGCCTTTTCAAAATCAATCTTATATTACTACTGCCGAGACAGTAAGTAACCACTCAAAAATGTGTTCCACCCTTTTTCAACAGTGACAGCTATCAAGATTTTAAAAAGCTATATGTCTAGTAGAAGGTTTTATGATTGACACGGACATATATCTATCCAGTTCTCTATTTAGAAATGGATTATAATACTTCTTCCTTGATGCACGAATTGTAACTAGATATAATATCAATTAATCTTCAAAAAATTAATTGAATATTGAATTGCAAAAAAGTGACTTACTAGTGTTTATCACAATTACAGGTAAAATGAATACGTACTCTATAAATGTAGATACACGTTAAATTGTTCAATTATTTTCGATTGTTTTTTTTTTGTTTAATGGCATATCAACCTTTGTCGGTTATTTAATGCCAAAGCTATTCTCCTAAAAGAACAGTAGTGTTACTATTTAACCCATAGCTGGGAGGATATGAGGATTCATACATTTCCTAAGGTTTTTTCCCCGAAAGTGAACGTAATAGCGCGACTGAAGTTCGAACTCGCTTACTACAATTCCGCAGTCCATCGCTTTAACCATTACACCACGAGGACACCCCATCAATTGCTTTCAAAATGAACGATATATATTGCAGCCACTGAGGACTACTCGACAATTAGCTTGCAGGTTTGTGTGTTTGAACTGCAAATCTACATGACCTATCTTAAAAGTATTTTTCTGTTTGTTTAGTAAATGAAGCACATCACTCAAAACAGTTTCTACCATGTACTAAGTTGGAAAAAAATTATTAATGGGCGCAACAGTTGTACAAAACTTTGGATATTCTGTCAATGTTTTTCGTTCATCCAGTAATATTCAATTCTTTTAAATGTATGCATATAATTCATTTCAAGGTAGAAAGCCTTTTCAATAGATCCTGAAAATAGGTGTCTTAATTTATACTTTAACATCAAATGGTAAAATAATTCATTCAGAAATTTCCATATTTTGTTTGGTTTGGTTTGGTTTCTTTGTTTAATGGCACATCAACCTTTGTAGCTTATTTAATCCCAAAGCCATTCTCCTCGAAGAACAGTCATGGTACTATTTAACCCATATCTGGGAGGATAAAGGGGTTCATACCTTTCCCAAGGGTATTTGCCCAAATGTGAATGTAATAGCGCAACTGTCCATATTTTGTACATTCTTGAAAAGAAATTTAATGTTTCTGTGTAAATCGTTAAAGTGGTTTATCAAAACAATTAATTACCAAAACACTATTCTGATTGCGCTATAAATACCAAATTCGCAAAACACTGAAAGTTGCTTCAGTTCAAAGACGAGTATAAACCAAGTTAAACCTGGATGTATAAAGGCATTTCTAAATGAAAAATAGTAAATCAATACCTTCCCTCTGGGAATGCCTATGTTTTTATTCACCTTGCCAAAATGTTATTCCTCCCGGAGGTCTTATAACACTCTGAGAATCTCTTATGTAGACAACCTTGTTCATTCTTAGTAGAGAGCGATCCAGGAATAAGTACTTTTCTCTGAGAGGTCGATACTCACAAAGATTTTTGTATTTTGTATGACCATTAAAAATTAAAGAAGACAAATTAAATATCTACTTATACAAAATGATACATAGTGAAATAACTGTCAGCTTTCATTCCAATTTGGATTCTAGAAGATAAAGAACCCCCCAAAATATGTACTGTGTGCGACGGGAAACTGCTTCTAATTGTAAGAAACCAGATTTAGTGATCATCTGAGTATGAAGGACATCTTCATTGCTTTTAGGCCAAAGTCCATTATGATCCAAAGTGGCAGTGCCTGTTAGGGTCTCATCAATGGGTCCAATAGATATAAAATTTATTTGTAGTCAATAAGAATACTGGATACCATAATTACTCACGAAGCATTATTTTTTAATCTGTTTTGAGAGTTTTTTACTCAAGCGTTACGTAATGGCTTCCCACTAGAGTTATAGTGAAAGCAAGTTTCCTCAATTTCCCAGGGCTCTTCTTAGTATCTTGCCGATCTCAAAATGCTGTAGTTTATATGGTCTCCCCTCCTCTTCTTATTTCCAAGTTCTCTAATCCCTGTACTAATACTTTCGTGACTGAACCTAACGCGCCAATTACAACTAGTATCACCGTCCCTTTAATGTTCAATTGCTGTTTCAGTTCTCTAGCAAGGTCTAAGTACTTATCACTCTTTTCTCTTTCTTTCAGAGTTACCCTGTGGTAATATGGAACAGCAAAGGTCATTATTCGGCAGGTTTTATTTTGTTGACTATCACTACGTCTGGTCGTCTGGCTAAAATTAGGTGGCCCATTTTTATCCTAAAAACCATGAGAAGTTTGTGCGTCTCGTTTTCTATTACCGTTTCTGGGTTTTGCTAATACTATTCGTTCGTATCGTCAAATTCAAACTTCTTGCACAATTCCCACTAGATCACCATTCCCAACAGTCGTGTATAGTCTTATACTCTTTTGGCGCTAGGTTACTGCATTCACTAATTATCTGATTGCTTGTTTTTTCTCAATCACAACATAACCCACATTTATTTTGTTGCGTAGCGTCTATTTTTGCTTTGACATTGTTTGCCCTTATAGCGTTGTATCATTTATTATTATTAGTTATTTGAAACCATATAAATGTATGCAAACAAATGATTATTATTACAGAGGAATAGTTACTTCACCGCACATAATTAAATATAATATTAGATTAAATTACGTGAGACCGCACCACTATGTGCAAATTATTCGTATTAGATAGGAATACTTGATATCATTGAACTGTGTGGAAAAAAACTATTAAGAAACCATGCAAAACTGTAAATATAAACGTACAATATACACAATTCTCTAGCCTCTAGGCATAGAATAACCCCAGATGGGTTAGCAAGCAGTTAAAATCATAAAAATTATACCAGTGTAAAAAATGATTAATGGATTTTAAACGAAAGGGCATTTGCAGTGGGTCCTGAGTGTGTACTATCTTTAGGACTCTCAAGATTGACTCAAACCGGTGAAAATAAAAAATCACTTTAGAAAAATAATGATATAATCACTTTTAACCATACAATATACTGATCAGTATAGAAAAAAATCTTCTTTTGAAACCATTGCTTTTACCGAAGAAAGATTTACTGACATCACAGAGAAAGCTATAACTAAACGCTCCAAGCTGAATATCGACTTACATTTCTTTTAAGATAGGATTTGCTTGGAGTTATACTTGACATATTTTGGCTGTAGTTCAGGTCAAATGATCTTCATTTTTAAATACCCCAAATAAAACACAAGAAAGTGAATACTGAAATTGTTTCTTAAAAGTGTTGCTTCCAAACAGAGTTACTGAAACTGTGTACAGATGGTGTTAATGAAAACGAATGATCAATTTATATAATAATACTCATAACAATAACATTGACGTAGAGGTGCGCGTGGTGTAATGGTTATCGTCGCATAGCACTAATACTCTTTGGAAAGGTACGCATCCAATTATCCTCCCTCCAGCTATGGGTAAATAGTAGGGCAGACTAGGTTCTTCAGCCTTGGTGAGGCAACTAGTCTAGGAGAAGGAAAACTCTGAATTCAACCCTGCTAAACTCCGCTTAAAAAATTGTCCTTGTATCATATCCTGCCCGAGCGGGGGGGTTAGTAAATATGATAATAATAACATTCACCAAAGGAATGGTACAGGAACTGGAGGACGTGAAAATAAGAGGACGAGTGGAGACCATCCAAACTACAGCTTTATTAAGATCAGCCAGAATGCTGAAAAGAGTCCTGGAGACTTGATGAGATTAGCTCTCACTTAAGCTGTGGTGAAAAACATTCAGCTGATGCTGGTGTGAAAAACTCTTAAAAGCGTAAAATAATAATTGGTATAGAAGCGCGGCCTTCGTTTTAGGCTTATTCAGGAAGTAATATTTCAGAGCAGATGTGTCCCTATTCTTAGGAACATACACTTTCACATAAGCACGCTCACACATACACATATTTAGACATTATTTGTATATTATATAGATATACACAGACATTATGGAAGCATAGACACACATACATAGTATATATATATATATATATATATATATATATATATATATATATATATATATATATATATATAGACCAAAAAACATATACACGCGAACCTACACACATATGATAAATATCAACACATATTACATACACATTACGTACATACACACACACCTTTATACATCATATACTTACGTGATGAATAAAAACCCAATATGCATCCATAACTTCATACTAAAAAAAGGTCACTCACACATATATATGGTTTCTTTGTTTAATGGCATATCAAATTTCATGATTTACTTAATGTTAAATATTTTCTTCTAGCGGAACTACAATGATTCCAGCTTACTCATAGCTTGTGGTATAAGTATGTTCACACCTTTCCAGAGGGTATACCTCTGAGAGTGAATGTTATAGCGCGACTGCTGTTCGACCATGTTTACTTTAAGGTCTCAGTTTTGCCCCACATATCTCAGATACTAAGGTAAAGTAGACTACCATAGTCAAGGGCGACCTGAATTTCCCCTTTTCAATAGCTACAACACAGACGTGCAGGAGAGGTTACTAAATCTTTCCCTAGATGGCTCCACTTGACCTTGACAATACTATATAATTCTGAGTGTTAAGCAAGGCGGCATCAAATACCATGTTTTGAGTCTTTGGTATATACTAGACCTGCGATTAAACCCCGGTTTCCTGGACTACTGGAGAACACTCTACTCACTAGGCCAATGGGCGGGTACACACCAATATATAATTCCACAGGAACTCATACATACGACCTAGTGACACACACAACCCCCCATATATATATATATATATATATATATATATATATATATATTTGATTGAATCTTGGTGACATTTTTTGCCTATATATTTTTTGTAAATCCTTTCCAGTTTCCATGTCAAGAGTTTGGCAAGAATTGGTTGATAAAACTTCCATAATTAGTTATTTCCCAAGTACTTTCAACCAAATCTTCGGCCATCATCAGAAGGAGGATGTATTACAAAAATGATGTAACTTTTGTGTTTACTTGACTTTGTTGTAAGAAGGAGCGTTTATATTAGAAATATACTACCCACAGTTCATGGAAGTAATTTTGAATCCAGTGTTAATGTACTTAGATGTCTTTAGCAAGTGACGCTATTTATAGAAACCAACTTTCAAAAGTAAACGCTACACTATACACCTGTAAAAACGCGATTTCATACAAAGTAGTAATGTACATACAAATGTTACATCACTTTTGTAATTATTTCTCCCCTGATGATGGCCCAAGGTTGACCTGAAAGTACTTGGGAAAGCTAATCATGGAAGGTTTATCAACTAATTCCTGCTGAATATCAAAAGATTGATACGGCACACTCGAAAAGATTAACAAAAATATGTTGACAAAAAATGTCTCTTAAATTCAATCATATATATATATATATATATATATATATATGAAACTACTCTTTAATTGCAAGAATACACAGACCCATATAAATGTATTTATTTCTTGTTTAGCTTTTATATCTATCTTTCTCAGTCTATTCCTATCTATCTAGTTGTATCTTCTTATGCATTGATTTGTCCCTCTCTGGTTCCCCTTATATTTCTCTTCTTATCTATCCATACACCTATCAAAGTCTTTACAATCAATCCTTTCAAATTCGCTGATATCTATCTATATTTCTTCCTCTCTCTATCAGTGCATCTATTTCGGTTCATTCATATCTCTCTCTCTCTCTCTCTTACTCTTTCTTACCAGTTCTGTATCATTTTTATTCTTTATCTACCTGCTTACACCGTGTCTCCTGCTTTTATCTACCCAAACATATTATGGTTATATTTTATCTGATTCAAGAGTGTACAAACCAGAGCAGCAGGTGTGACAGCTTCAGATAGAAAATCGGAATCGTGCTACTCCTGAAAAATACGGGAACGCAGATGTCTATGCGACAAAATGCTAAATAACAATATTGGAAATTATTTTGGGAAGAATCAATTTACTTGTCAAACACAGGGAATAATAATAAAATAATCCTGCTTATTTTCAAGTCGCAAGACTTCTTTTGATCGAAAGTATTAAAGAAAGAAATCACTAGTTTTCTTTTCTTGTTTATATTTTCTTCAGGATTTTGTCTTTTACTAAAAATAAGACACATAACGACTAAAGTTTTGGAATCAAACAAACAAAAAAAAAAAGCAAAACAGAAACAAAACAAAAACACTACAATTTAGATTTTTAGCTTTTCTTTTTTTTTTTTGCCATAAAGTAGACAAATGGTGAAATTTTTCATCACGATTTATTATGCAGTATTTTATATACGTCACTGAAAAACTCAGGTTAAAGGCCAATTATAAAGAGATGATTTTCTTATTAAAATAGAAGCAATTTTAAACAACAAGAATACTTTTTTGAAAAAAACGCCGACAGCAAAAAGAAAAAGTGAAAAATATAGTATTTTTCTTTATCATTACTTCTTAAAGGTGTTCTTTGGCGGCAATTAAGTTTTCTATTGACTCGCATCTTCTTAACAGAAATTATATTATAATTGATAAAAATATATTATTAAGTAAGAAGTATTCACAAATACGAAATGCCTGAATATATATATATATATATATATATATATATATATGTATGTATGTATGTGTGTGTGTGTGTGTGTGTGTGTGTGTGTGTGTGTCTGTAATGAATGTCTTTTTAAGACAAGTTTTAACCTCAAAATCAACACATTTATTGAATTGATGAAGCTTACATTGTTTCAAGGCCTAACCTTGCCGTTACTTTGATATAAAGTGTCCAACATATAAAGAAAAGTTCTTATTTATGATTATTATCTTTTATTCAACACACACACACACACACACACACACACACATATATATATATATATATATATATATATATATATATATATATATTTATATATGACTGTTTTACTCTCAACATAATGAACTTGCCCTCCTCCATAAATACACGTCAACGTTAGACGTACTTAACTAAATCAGTGTGACACAATCACGTGTGATGCCATCTGCGTAGTGGACGGATAGTCTCTACACCACTGGGGTCTCAGCTTCCTATCAACTAACTACTGATTTGCCAGGTTCGCTTGTATCTTGTTTCTATTACTTGAATATACATGTTTTTCTATCAATCTTTTTTGTTCCCCATGTCTTTCTTTTGTCAGCATCACAACAGAAAGTTATAGTAACAATGCTAATGTGTGTCAATGATATTGTTTAAGTATTTTTGGCGCATCCAAGTAAACACAATATGTTACATTATGGTTTAAACCTTCATTAACCTTCAAATTTTATTCTATTTCAGGAAATCTATATAATTAGGAAATTAATAATTAAATAAAACTATGTAATTAAAAAAAAATTTAAAGCGAAGTTTGATAAGAATTAATCAAGCTTTGATTCTGAGCTTTCAAAAATGCAATCTAAAGTAATTAGTGCTTTGTTCAGCAAACCTTTGTAATTAACTTTATGCTATGTTATTGCTTTTAAAGTCAGGTTCAACATTTCAATTACAGCATAAAGAAAATCATTGTCTTTTTTATTATAAAATGACAATTTTTAACCATCTGTAAACCTGGTGTCCGGCCGTGTGACCAGCAACGAATGATCAGTCACGCAGGTACGAGAAACGGTTACACACATAAAGATGCAGGCAGCAAACTACTACATGAGTGATGAATAATTCCATATATTTCTGTGCAAGCGAAGCATTCTCCTTATTTTTGCAGGGCTTTGATTTATCAAACAATTCATCTTACCTTCATCGACACGAGGAAATCATTTCATGTATTTATGTTTCATTGACCAGTCGCGAGGGAAGTTGCAACATTGATGATACAGTTATCAAAGTGGCATTTTCTATGATCACGTGTCTGATTTTTATTCTTTTTCTTTTTTATTGATTATAACTTATCATCACTTCATCTCGTCTTTATCTCTACCAACTCTCGTCGAAACATCGCAAACCAACATTTTTTGAAAAAATGACAAATGTTCAAGTTATTTTAGTTATCTTTACTGTGTACGATACATCTTCTTACTTTAGGTTAAATTTATCATATTTTCTTGAAAATAAAATAACGTTTTCCTTCAATGTTCCTCAATGGCCCTGGAGATAAGGGATCAATCCCATGTCGAGTCATACCAAAGAATGTTGTACTTTATAGCTCTTGCTTAACATCTAACATTATAAAGTACGTATGAAGGGTAAAGTGGAGCAATCCGGGAAAAGGAGTAGCACCTTCCCTTACATCTCGGTGTAGTAGCTATTGAAAATGGAGCCTTCGGGTCACCCTCGAATACGGTCGCCAACTTTACTTATTACCTTCCTGAAGAACATTCTAAATTATTTAATAAAACGTACATGGCTTTTACTATTTTTCCAAGTTTCCTTACATATGCATACGGATTCGGACTGGATTGATAGTCACCTTAGCTCAGCTTTGCATTTGGAAATTATAAAACATGATGTTCCCAGAAGAAATATTTCAAAATAGAACAAACCTTTATATATGTGGCACAGTAGTTTTTACCAGATTTCATAAACGGAATCATCATATGGCTGACGAAATATCTTTCGAAGATATGAACAAATTGGATAGACGTCAGTCAGGTATTGGCCATAACGTTGTTAACCACATTTGCCAGTGAATAAGCAAGTGAATAGATATAGATGAGTCGCAGAACAAAACTGCAGGCATAAACTCAGTTCACAGAAGACTTGGGGACCCGGCAGAAGCGACTCGTCTATGCCCTCTATGGAATTGCAGCCCCCCCATGCAACCAGTAATAAGTATGCCCAGTCGGCTGGGGCTGTGGAATACACCAACTGCACATCTGCAGAGGGGTAAGACGCCCCCAATGATTGTCCTGATATGACACTAAATAATCTCATGGTGAGGTTCCAGTAATGCTGGAGCTTTGAGGAATGCAAAGTTCCTCTTCATTGACATCGCTCCCAGGTCCATTCTGGCCCAGAGTAGCAGCTCCTGATAGGGTCCTATCCATTAGTCAAATAGAACTAAACCGTGGTTTCGAGAGTTTACTTTTTGCTTTTAAACTGCGTATTTATGCTAAACTGAATTGTTTAAAATGGAACTGTTTTGGCATTTAAACTGCATACTTTTGCTAAGCTGAATTGCTTCAAAAAGAACTGCTTTGACATTTAACAACCCCTCCGTTCAGGCAGGATATGACTCAAGGTCAATTTTTATGCGTAGTTTAACAGGTCTGAATTCAGAGTTTTCCTTCTCCTAGACTAGTTGTCACACCAAGGCTGAAGAACCTAGTCTGCCCTACTATTTACCCATAGCTGGAGGGAAATTTTTTGGATTCATACTTTTCCCAAGGGTATTAGTGCTCTGTGAAATGCAATGTCTTGTCCAGGATTTGAACTCGTGTCATCGAGTCCATTTACTATGACGTTAACCATTACACCACGGGCCCCTTTTTTGACAACTGTTTTAGCATACTAAATTGATTTGAGTGAATTAGAAGTGTTGGACTAAACAGAATCGCTTGAAATAGAAATGTTTTGGATCATTAAACTGCATACATATGCTAAACTGAATTATTTGAAATAGAAGTGTTTATATGTATAAAATGGATTTGGCATTAAATAGTCTACTACGTTTGATATGCCACAAACCCAAATAAACAAACAAAACAAACAGTAATAAGTAACCATAAGATATTTAGCCGTAGTTTTTACGCACACGCACATTCCCACACACATACAAACACAAACACACGCAAACACACACACACACACACACACACACACACACACACACACACACACATATATATATATATATATGACAAAATTTGAAAAACAAAAAAAATTGATTGAATTATTGACCGGTTATATAATCTTTCTTTTTTATATATTCTTATTCCATCGTAGTTCCATCAACATTTGTTTCACAATTTCAAAGTCCGGACCGAAACTTATAATATCGACTTTGTAATAAATCCATCACTTTTTGTTCAATTTAAAAAAATTTTCTCCATATTGTCGGATTTCTTTCCATTATTTACTTCGATATATAGTCATCCACAGACAGATCTGTTTCGTTCTATCAGAACTTATCAGTGTAGCTAGACATATTAGGTTGCCGTAGCTGTGATCGAAACCCGGTTGACTTAAACGACAATCCAAGCTTTTAACGCTTCAGCCACGAGGAGCCAGTTGCTGCGAAGTAAATTTTAAACGGTTATGAATCATAATTACTATTGTTTACATACATCCGTTTAACAGCTACCAAGACCTCAATTCTTATATGAAGAGACTTGCAATAAACGCTAATGGCAACACGATTACTTCATTCGCTGGAGAACTCAACCTTACGGGGGTAGGGGAGTATATATCTCTATAGTCATCCACAGACAGATCTGTTTCGATAGTGCATATTGGTGAATCGTTCTTCTATTATTTATTTATTCAAGAAGTGTGGGTAGTATTATAGAAAACATCTCTATTATAAACAAATTATCTATATAGATAAACACTTCATATATTTAACTGAACTGTTGGGCACTCATAGGTCTAGACCGATCGAAGAATCCGTCAAGTTGTATAGACACTGTATTTCTCAACGTGTCTCTTACATAAAATTAATATATTTGGTTTGTTTAACCATAGATCGGGAGATTAGGAGATTCATAACTTACTCATAGATATTCGTCTGAAAATAAACGGAATTGCGCGAGTGGAGTTTGAAATAGCTTACTACAAATGCACTGCCCAGCACGTTAGCCACAAGACCATTAGGACTTCCCTTGCAATATTGATAGCATTTGAGTTTCTTTTCTGAAGCTGCTAAACCACATATGTCGTGAGCCGTTAGTGGACCACGGGCATACAAAACATTCACATTGTAAAGAATTAACGACGTAAAATCTAAAAGAAAAAATAATTAAAAAATATAGGGATTTAAAAAAGCCAGATAGAAAACCAAAAAACTAATAAAAGTCAAGTTGACTTCTTGGTCATGTATGCAAGGACAGATACAATTTACATCATATCAAACATTTCTGATAAATGTGAGTCTGTAAGTTTAGAAGAAATTATGTTACATTCTTTGTTTACTAGAATGTTGGGATTTAGACTTTTTGGAAGTTTTGTTATTCAATAAAGCGATTATTTTCTCGGTTGACACTACCCGCCTTTTTGTAAACTGAAAAAAGAATTCTCCCTTCACTTTGGATAATTATATGGTGTTCGCTTGCATTTGTAATTTTTTGTCTGTTATGGCAGCCATATTTCAGCTGTCACTATCAATAATATGAGAATAACTAATATATATATATATGGTATCGTTCAAAAGTCATCGGTGACATTAAATTATTATCAATTTCTACTAATTGCCGACAAAAGGGTATATATTTTTTCAAATAGAACATTGGCCCAGTTGAAATCATTTGCATACCAAATAATATTATTTTGTAATAGTCCTGAATTAGAGGAGAATAGGACCCAAAAAAATGACTGTGCGAAAATTGTTGGCCACTGCTGAAGCAACAGTATTTCAAAATAAAATGTCTTGGTTGAAAATATATTACATAATGTTCACTTCTAGAAGTTACTGTACATTGCTAATAATTTTTAAGATTTTCCTTAGCTTACATAATTGCTTATTGTGCTTGGGTAGGGATTCATCTAAATCCTTCACTATCTTTACTGGTATGAGATGCCTTTGGGGGTTGCTTTGCTTCCACAATTCTTCTAGTTTGGGGTATTCTATAGACGAACTTTTCCGTTTAGTTCTATCCATATTTTCTCAATGATATTTAAGTCAGGGTTCTGAGTTTACCAAACTTTCAATACGGTAACACCATCATCAGCCAAACTGTCTTGCACGTTAAATATGGCTGGAACTTCATCATTCGGAAAAAAAATCTCATATTCTTCCATGTCTGTTATCAAAATGTCCTTCAGAAACTGGATGTATTAGCCATTTTTTAATTTACTGTCAATTTTAATCAACTTTGTTAAACCATCACTTTTTCTATACCCCAAAAGAATCAGATACTTACTTTTAAATTTCTCTGTTTCCGTCGTGTAACGTTGGTGGTTTCACACCTGAATGCCTGCTGACAAATTTTCCCTTATTCCAATTCAGCTCCATCCAATTTTCAGCTCAGTAAGCTGGGGCTGTAGAATACAACGACTGCATCTCTGTAGAAGTATCCTGGATATGTCATTAAACTATCTGATGGCAAGGCTCCAGCCTTGGAGATATGGAGAATGTGGATTGTTCCTTCATTGGCATTGCAGGTCAACTTTGACCCGGAGTGGTTGCACCTGGTAGGGTCATATCTATACGTCAAATAGAATTGTTTGACTATTTAAACAACAAATAAATGCCTTAAGCTAAATTGAATTGTTTGAAATAGAACTGTTTCATCATTTAACTGTGTAAATAAATGACATGTTTAATTGAACTGCTCGTGATAGATAGCAATACTTAGACCCACTTAATATTTTTTTTATTCATGTTCAATTTTATTGTTAGCAATAGAACTGTTTGATCATTTAATGTGTGCAAATAAATGACTGATGTTTAATTGAATAGTTAGTTTTGCATAGCAATACTTGGAACCATTTAACCCTGTGCTAAAAAATGAGCTCAGGCTCGTTAAAAATGTTATCAAGAAAAAGTGCTTGTCAATAATATATATTATATATATATATGTATGAGTTAAACGAACCAGACATGCAGGACACTGGTGGAGAAGCAGGGACGAACTCGTAGGAGATGTACTCTTATAGACCCCCACACATGGCCGTGCAAAATCAGGACGACCAGCACGAACATACATTCAGCAGCTATGTGAGGATACGGGATGTTGTCCTGAAGACCTGCCTAGGGCGATGAACGATACGGAGGAGTGGCGAGAGAGGGTCAGGGATATCCGTGCTACCAGCGCGACATGATGATGATGATTTGTATGAACTACTTTTGACATTAAATAAACTACAATGGTTGATATGCCACAAAATCAAACCCCCAAAATCTCAGTTTCCTCGCTGAATATGACGTTTTCCCAAGCACGTGCATCTTATTGTCCATGCCTCTTTGACTAACTTTATTTTGCCTTAAAATTGTTTTTGATAAATGCAGGTTTTTTGGCCGCAAAACTCCCTTTCAGTTCATGTTTTCGGAAGATGGACTTAGTGGTATCAACTGACAACAGATTGGACAAGTCGCACTCGTCAATCACTTATCTTGCAGTGTTCTTTAGGTGAGAATTTGCTGCCCCGATGAGATTCCGTGCTATACTGTACGACAAATTTAGAGGGTGACTAGATCTTGGTCGTTCAGAAACACTTCCAGTGGCTTGAAACGTTTGGAGGAATTTTAAGATTCCACTTCCTGAAATTTCGTGTTCTTTAGCAATTACTCGTTGGCGCATATTCTTGGCCGTCTTCTCTATATTCATCCTCATTTCTTTGAAATTTGTTGCAATAATTTTAGTTGCAAGAATTTTGACTATATCTAAGAAAAAAGTCACTGGTGTTACGCGAAAAAAAATGCATATTTGATGAGGAACATTTTTCTGATTTAAAACACTTTATTGTTAAGAGTTTAAGTGAGGTGGGGGGAACGGCCTTTTTTTTGTGGATGGTCTTGGATCTTCCGCTCTCATTTAGAGCCCTTCATACAAAATATGATTACGTATGGAAAGTTGGCAATTTACAATAGTTTTAAGTTGTCGAAGACATTTGCATGGTACTACACACACACACACACATATATATATATATATATGTATGTGTGTGTGTATGTGTGTGCGTGCAAATGTTTGTGTGTGTGTGTATGAATAAGTGAAAGAGTGTGAGGCGAGTGATAAAAAAGGAGGACAATAGGCCTATGCAAAACAGCTCACACACACACACACACCTGAGCGATAAAATAAAATGCATTTTTTTCCAAGTTGAAGTCGTGTCAATATTGCTGTATGGATGCATAACATAGACGCTAAGTAAACGTATGGAGAAAAAGCATGACGGCAACTACATAAGAATGCCCCGAGCAATATTAAAGAAGTCCTGGAGGCAGCCAACAACAAAGCAGCAGCTATACGGCCACTTACTACCCATCACGAAAACTATCCAAGTTAGACGAACCAGACATGCGGGACAAAACTAGAGAAAAAGCTAGAATGATGCATATTGTTTTGAACAAATCCTGGAAGCAGCACACTACAAATTAGCATCTATAAGGTCTCCTCACTCCCATCTCACAAATCATTCGCGTTAAAAAAATCAAACATTACGGTCACTGTTGAAGAAGTAAGGACGAACACATTGGTGACATTTTCTGTGGAATCCACCTCATCAATACACCAGTGTTTGCCGACTAGCAAAGACTTACATACATTAACTCTGTGCGGACAACGAATGTCGTCTAGACAGGGGCAATGAGTGCCAAGAATGGATGAAGAGAGAGAAAAACAAAGTACTTTGGGCGATCAGTAGGAACTGATGATGATGATGATCAATACAATGTGTTACTGTTCTATTTCGAGTAATTATTGCTAAGAACAATATTTTATAGTTTTGAAATTCAAAGCCTCGCAAATATGATGACTTTTAATAGTGGATGAGTTCACTTTCATGAGGGTTTCTTAATTGAAAAAGCAGAAGTGATATTCTGTTATCATCTTGGGAAAGATTCAAAGTTTGGACTAAAAGTGGTGCTAATCATAGGAGAGTGTTTCATATGATAATATAATAAATGTTCTTTCATAGAAGTGGTTTACTGTTCAGTGCCTTTTACATTAGTGTTATCATATACATAATATATTTAGAGTATTTAATTAGTTCTGTTATAAAACATCCATCACTCCTTATGTCTTCTTAACACATTTGGCCATTTTATATGTATACTTTGCTTTCTTTTATCATTGGTTTAATTTTCATATCAGACTTAGGAAAATGAATCTACTGACTAGAAGGTCATTTCTATTTGAATTTTAACAGATTTATTATCAATTTTTCATTTCTCTACTTTTCTTTCTTTCTTTCTTTCTTTCTTTCTTTCTTTCTTTGTATATATATATATATATATATATATATATCCAAAGCAGATTGGCAATGACTCTATTTGAGAATACATAAGAGGATTCTTATAAATCCCCCAGAGTGCTCAATGTATGGTAATTAATAAATAAATTTCATACCGAGCAAATTTTCATATAATTAAAAACACTACAAAAACTGTCATTTTGTAATCATGAATTTATCTCAGTTAGAAATTTAATAAGAGTAACCAACCTCTTCAGGTAGCCATTACACATTCGAGAGTTTTTTTTAATTTTAGATACATAAAAGTACATATTAAAAAGATGACACCAAATTCTTGCGCATATTTTTCGATCCCAAACAAATTTTTTTGAAACTAGTAAGATTCTTTTTTTGAAAAAAATGTTTTAAAAAGATTTTTTCTTTCCATTGTGCGATGACTATCTGAAGAGGTTGGTTTCTCTAAATGAAATGAAGGTTAGTTCAGTTTTTTTCAAATATATATATATATATATATATATATATATATATATATATATATATATATATATATATCTGTTGTAGGTCCAAAAAAAGAATAAAAAATATATTTCAAAATAGGTAGGCCCACCAAGAGATCTCTTCGCAGACCTACTAATTTAATATAGTTCACTTTCGGGCATATACCTTGGGAAAGGCATGTACTTCATTAAATAACCTACAAATGTTGATATGCAATTTAACAAAGAAACCAAACCAAACCAAACCAAACCAAACTAAATATATATATATATATATATATATATATATATATATATATATATATATATATAAGGATAGACATATAATGTATTTGACAATATTTATAAATACAGTGTGCTTAATATCATTGATAGAGCGTATATATTTAAGATAGTATAGCGTAGATACAGAGTTAAGAGTGGTGGCCAATTGTCAGTTTCTCGTTTATGCTCTATCAATGTTATTGTGCACTCTTTATTTCAAAATAAAAATTTGCTTGAAAATCACGTGTATAGTAGACAAAAGGTTGAATAAATCTGCAGCCATACAAATATAACAGATGAAAATCCCCAAAATTAGAAGATGTGATCGTTATATGAAATTTGCAAACGTTGTGATCTATACGATCACATTCAGGCCAGTGTAATCGTTTAATGTTTCATCTAATGAACAATTAAGATAAAATAATTTTCAAAGAAAAACTGAAACATTTTCTTTTAGCTTTTCAACATTAATCGATTTAAGTTTTAGACTGTCATCAGAAAAAAGACGTCTTTGTTGTTAAAAAAATCTTAAATGTAAGCATAATTAATCCATAATTAATTAAAACGAATTTAAATTGGGATATGTTAAGTAATTTGAACTAATCTAACAAAATAGTAAAATAAGTGAAAAGAAATCTGGTCTTTGTTTAATTACAATTAAGAAACCACACCTAATTTTATTTTTACAGATTCAGGAATGTTAGTTAAAATACATACGAATCAACAGAGAAAGATTGGGGGGGTCCTAGTTGTGTAATGGTTAAAGCGATGGACCGCGGAATCGTAGTAAGCGAGTTCGTACTCCAGTCGTGCTATTAGGTTCACTTTCGGGCAAATACCCTTGGAAAAGTTATGAACCCCCCTTATCCTCCCAGCTATACTTTAAATAGTACCACTACTGTTCTTCTAGGAGAATGGCTTTGGCATTAAATAACCTACAAAGGTTGATATGCCATTAAACAAAGAAACCAAACCAAACAAACAGATTGTTGAATCTCGCATTATTTTTCATAGTAATACTATTAAAAGGAGCTTGATTTTTTTTCCTTTATCTCTTTCTTTAGTTAAATCAATTCAAACTAGTTACAATGACACATACAATTTATCAGCCCAGTTGGCCGAAGCTGTAGAATAAGTCGACTGCATCATTCCAAAGGGTAATGTATGAATGCATTAAAGTTCAGTTAAAACGAATGCTTTTCAGAATAGTGGTGAAGATTCTTGCGGGACGAGCTGATATCGATGAACTGATAGCAGAAGAACGTATGCGAATATGGCAGATTCTCTGACTAACATTTCTCAAGTCTTCAATTCAGATATTACAATTTACTCATAACTGTTGAGGGAATATAATGCATTCCTGCTTTTTCCAAGATTCAAGTAAAAGTTAGTCAACGTAGTCTAGGCTTTGAAATCAGGACATCGATTCCATTTTTTTTACCATGCTAACCACCACACCATGCATTCTTTCTTCCAATCAATGTCTTTTCATATCTATATAAGTTTATTTATAGATAAGTCAATTCATATATATCTGACTGTTAGCATATATACATGTATGGATCTATCTATCTATCTCTCTATCTATCTATCTATTCGTACATTTAACTGTTTAATTAGATAAATGTATAGACTAATTTAATCAGACTGAAAATCAAATGTTGTTATCTCGGAGTTCGATTTACACATTTCACGTAGCTCTTCTTGAAATCACATAGTTGGATTTAATTGCGTCTCTACCCCATTCAATCGAAAACATTTCATTGTTTCCTCGTCTCCTAAAATCGTGACTATTTCAATAGATGACATTTTCTCTTTTGCCGATATCGACTTAAGTTCTCCAAACACTATTTCAGTCAAAAGAAGACTGACATGAGGCATTAGCCAATAACAGACACAGACCGGGTTAAAAAAAAAGAAAGAAAAGAAAGTTTTTTTAATGATGTTTTAAACGCGAAACATGTGTTAGGTGTAATAGTCGGTCAATTCGGAAATTTTGGAGAAAAGAATTATGACAATTACAGAATGATGTAAAGTTGTGTCAATTTTTGTCAAAGAAAAAAAAATTAATGGCATATCAATATTCATGCATTATGTAATGCCCTAGAAATCGTCTCAGAAGTAAAGCTATTTGTGCTATTTAATACGCTGAATAATCATATTTACCAACCCCTCCGCTTGGGCAGGATATGCGGAGTTTAACAGGTTTCAATTCAGAGTTTTCCTTCTCCTAGACTAGTTGCCTCACCAAGGCTAAAGAACCTAGTCTGTCCTACTATTTACCCATAGCTGGAGGGAGAATAATTGGATTCATACCTTTTCCAAGGGTATTAGTGCAATGTGAAATGCAATCGGTCTCGTCCAGGATTTGAACTCGTGTCGCCGTGTCCATTTCCTGCGACGATAACCATTACACCACGGATACCTCCTTACGCTAAATAATGGAGTTCATATTATAGAGTTTCAGGTAAAGCTATGAAAGTGTTTGAATACTTATGAGAATCATAATTTATCATATGGAAATCAGACCTGACCGATAAAATGAAACGCAGTTTCTTCCAAGCAGCAGTCGTGTCGATACTGCTATATGGATGCACTACTTGCACGCTAACTAAACGGCTGGAGAAGAAGCTAGACGGCAATTACACAAGAATGTTACGAGCATATTGAACAAGTCCTGGCAGCAACACCCCACAAGGCACCAGCTATACGGCCACCTGCCTCACATCACGAAAACTATCCAAGCTAGACGAACCAGACATGCAGGACACTGCTGGAGAAGCAAGGACGAGCTCATAAGTGATGTACTCCTATGGACCCCCGCAAATGGCCGAGCAAAAGCAGGACGACCAACTCGAACATACCTACAGCAGCTATGTGAGGATACGAGATGTATCCTTGAAGACCTGCCAGAGGCGATATTCGATAGGGAGAAGTGGCGTGGGAGGGTCGGGGATATCCGTCCAAGCGGCACGACATGATGATGGTGATGATATATATATATATATATATATATATATACAATCATCATCATCATAAAGTCGTCCTGACTGCACAAATTTCCCTGACTTTCCCTCTCTCTCTCTCTCTCTCTCTCTCTCTCTCTCTCTCTCTGTCCATTTGTCCCTATCATCCATTGCTTTGCCCAATCGACTAGGGTTGTAGAATACACCAACTGCTTCTCTGCAGTCGAATGTCCTGAATATGGCAATAAAGAATCTGATGGTGATGTTTCAGTAATGCTGGAGCTTTAAAAATATGGAGTACCCCTTCATTGCCATTGCTACCAGGTCCACTCTGGTCCGGAGTGGTAGCTACTGCTTGGGCCCAATCTATGGGTCAAATTGAACTAAACTGCGTATTTATGCTAAACTGAATTGTTTTAAAGGATTTTTTTTTTACTTTGAAACTATACTTGAGCTAAACTGAATTGTTCAATTAGAACTGTTTGACTAAACTGAATAGCTTAAAATAGAAATGTTTTTGATAATTAAACAGTATACTCATGCTAAATTGAATTGTTTGACATAGAACTCATTACTTGTATAAAAATGGATTTGCCATCAAATAATCTACAAAGGTTGATATGCCATAAAACCCAAACGACCAACCAACCCATCAACCCTCTATTGCTGCCTGTGTCCATACTGAGGTAATGTAAATACGTTCTTGATGGTTGACCAACACTGACCCTTCAATATATATAGGTCCATAGGAGAACGTCACTTAAGAGTTCGTCCTTGCTTCTCCAACAGTGTCCTGCAAGTTTCATTCGTCCTACTTGGATAATTTTGTAATAGATAAGTGGTCGTACAACTCTTGTTTCAAGGGGCGTTGCTTGCAGGATTTGATCAAGATAACTCGAAGAACTTTTGTGTATTACCCATCTAACATTTAGGCATTTTGCCAACATCCATGTGGTGCATCCATACAGACATACTGATACAGTCACAGCTTAGAAGAAATCCGGTTTTATTTCATAGGATAGATCAGATTCCCATATGGGCCTATCTAAAGCAGTCTCCGATTTCGCTTGGATTATATCAACATCACTTTCCGCTGATGAGACACTTCTACCGAGGTATGTCAACTTGATCATACGCAAGAAGTATTTGTTCCATCTTCACTCTTTTGATAGAATCGCATGCCTTGGAGAAATCTGCTAACAATTGTTTCTTCGATATTTTTGTACAAACTCATCGATGATTCGACGGAATGTCGGAATCTGTTATAGTTTAGATCACTTTCCCTCGAAAACCGTTCTGATGTTTCCTAAGAAAGTTATCAATTTCACGATTGATATGGTTGAGAATAAGAACATGATATTTCTTTTACAGCTATAGAAATAAGAGTTCTGCCTCAGTTGTTCTTGGGGATACCGAGGTCATGTCTCTTAGGGAAAGAAAGGATGAAGCCTTTTGTTCATTTTTCTATAATATTTTGCTTATATACAGCGTTGCAAAATCGAAAAAGTAATTTATTAAATTTTATTGTCTTCTATGTCTCAGGACTATTTCTTCGTGGCCTGCTGCTTTTCTGCTTTTAAATTTTGTCAGTACTGTAAACTGTTCTTTTTAGATGTCTAGTTGGCTCTTAAAATTTTGTTTATAGGTTTATCAGTGATTTAAGAGGAGTTTGCAAGGAGATACTTAAGATGTTCTTTTCACGTTGTTAGAATTTTAGTCACCATTTTGATCTTTTGTTCAAAGAATCCTGCATTAATGATCAAAAAGATACTTCTTTTCTAGTAGAAACTGTAACCGGCGGTTGAGTATCTGAAGATTTGAGGATAGTTGTAACTGATTTGAAATGCTTTTAGTCCACGTCTCTAATTGAACAATTTTTACTGGAAGTGTCTGCTGCTGGCGACAAAATCATAAATATGATCCTCTGGACTGCTTATACCCCAAGAAAATTCTGTCTTAGTTCACCGTGTTGGTTCGCGTGGTGTGTCTGGGTGAGGTTTTGTCTTTGGCGGTTAAAGGGATTGAGCTCTCTTGCAAGGAATTACCGGTTGCCATTCGAGTAATTCAAAGTTCGTCTAATGAATTGGCTTCTTTGGAAGCCGTTAAGCACATATGTTTCATATCATTATATAACATACCAATGAACATTAATGGGTATGTCCCATTCCTTATAAATGTTGTGATACTGAGAAAAGAAAGACACCAAGAAAATAAAAATGGTTAATAGAAAAACATATATATTCAACTATCAGATACAAGATACAAGTGAACCTGGCTAAACAGTAGTTAGTTGATAGGAAGCTAAGACTCCAGTGGGGTAATGACTATCCATCCACTACGCAGATGGTATTACACTTGATTGTGTCACGCTGATTTGGTTAACTCCGTCTAACCTCTCGTTGACGTTTATTTATGGAGGTCTAGTCCATTATGTAGGAAGAACAGCAATAAATACACTGGACACTATTGTGAGGGGGAAAATGTGCTAAATACTTACTACTAGCAGCGGTTACCTTTTTCACGCCGCTGGCTAGTAATGTAGTTTTTTTAATATTATAAGGTTTTCCGTTTCATTTCCAACCTCCGTTTTGGTTATTGTGGTATTGTGCACTTAAATGTGCAGCATTCTTTCATAAAATGTCTTTTAAAGAATCCCAGATTACCATGCAACTTAGTCTAATTCAATGATTATTTATTTATTATTTCACGCGTTCAAACGTAGCCATAACATCATTAAAACAACCAAAAACATATTTTTGCGAAAGGTTGAAGTGCAATTGATCACAGTCCTGTAAAGAGATGGTTCTAAGTATTTATCACGGGTTGCAAGAACCTCGGCGATCAAGGAAGTACAAATAGGCCTAAAATGATGGATTCCAGTGTTACTTCCCAAGCAGACTGAGGTAAATTAACTGAGTGGTACTCAGAAAATATGTCGAACTCGGCCTCTCAATGTCCAGAGTGGAACTACCGAATAATGCTTCACGTTTCTAAAATATGGAATAAAAACTTTTGACTCATGCTTGTATATTTGGCGTAATATTTTATGAAGATATCTAGCCGTGGGACATTTCTCGAGCAGAAATGGGCTCATATCTTTCCCCTGACCACTAGTGCAAGGCCGACGTAGATATGTCGACCATAATAAAATATCGAATTTAATTCCAGCGAAGATTTCTACATTTCAGCTAATAATTACATGTTCTAACCGATATTTTTAAATTGCAGACATTATTTATATATTTCAGCGAATATTTACATGTTTCTAACGTACATAATGAAACAGTTATCATCGTATGAAATAAAATCGGTGATCCTGGATCGAATCCTTGACGTACCTCTTTGCATTTTACTTCTGACTAATGACCTTGGGAAAGGCACGAATACGTTTATTCCAGCCGTCCCGGTGTAGGTAAATAGTAGGGCAAAATGTGTTATCTAACTTTCGAGGCAATGTTTCCTTATTCTAGTCCACCATCCTGTCGGCGAGGTTTAGAATATGCTCACTGTATACCCTGCGGAATATTAAGACGCTACAAAAAGTTTTGTCCTGTGTATGACACTAAACTGCATCTGATAATGAGTTTCCAGATCTTGAAATTTGGGGAGTGTTGTGTACCCATTCATTGCCATTACTCCCAGGTCCACCCTGATTCAAAGTGGTAGTACGAGTTAGGATTCTGTCTATGGTTCAAATAATTCTGTTTAAAAATAACTTATATTCAACTGCAACGTGTGCAAAAAAAAAAAATTGTTGAAAAACAAGCACTTAAAAATGTAAAACTGTACGTATAATGAAAGCATATCCATTGCCTCTAAACATACAATAGTCCTCGGGTGGTTCACAAGCCGTTAAAAACAATCCACCAATCAATCATACTCGTATGAAGGAGATTGTTGAGTGATTGTTATCGTCAGAGGAAATGAATACGGTATTGAGAGTTCAAATCCTTGGCGAGGCTGCTTGCATTTCTCATAGCGCTTATCCTCTTGGGTAAAGTTATTCATCCTAATATGGATTAGTAGTTAGTGAGACTGAGCTTTAAGATTGGTACGGCAACCGGTCTAAGAAACTGAAAACTCTAAATTTAAACTTATTGCACGAAAGGAACTGGGGACCATCATTTAATATTAATCCCTGAGAAATTTCACACAAAAATGCACGTACGGAATCGTCTGAAACCACATCTACGGAATGCCATCGCACACACACACACACACACACACACACACACACACAAACGCTATAATGCACGCAATCATATTAGTAAAATATTATAGTATTCAAGCTTGTGTTTTGAAATTTCAGAAAATATGTTTATATATTATCAGCATGAACATTTTTCAAACGTTATATTCATCATCATCAACAGGACTTCCCTGACTCTTTCTTTCTTTCTTTCTTTCTTTCTTTTTCTCTCTCTCTCTCCGTTCCTCCCTATCATCCATCGCTCCTAAAAAATCATCCACGTTTCATTTTGTGTCCGCGAAGATCTGATTTATATATCTACCGAATCCTCCACAAGAATAGGATGCAAAACAAAATGAACTTTTAGCAGAGTTTAACAGGTTTGAATTCAGTTTTTCTTTTTCTAAGTCGGTTGTCAAACCAAGGTTAAATGTAATGTAATGGCCGAGGGATTTCATTTTATATATCTTGCTTGGGGTTTAGTTAGGCTGAGAACCTTTTGGCTCAGTGCATGGGTTAGTTAGGTGCAAACTTGAGCGCAGGTGTTGACGCGCTCGCGGAGGGGGGATGTGTCGTTCACAGATGTCAAAATAAAAATTCCAGAAAGTAAGTGTGACCAGGGGATGTGAATGACGTCATGCACCGGAAACATGCGCGAAGGATTTTGGGAGATTTGAGAAAAGTCAGAGTTGAGTTTTGCCGCCGGAAGAAGAAGGTTGACTTTCGCGAGCTCGCCGAGGCCTAGTGTCGGGTGCGCACGTGGTTTGGGGCAGATGGAAAAGTTAGGTGTATCTCTCTCGTAATAAAAAGTTTCGTACCTGAACTAAGAAGTCGTATGTGTTTTTTGTGTTTCGAGATTCCTATGTTCTATGTATATATGTATATACATTCTATTTACATTTCACATATTCATGTATGGCTATGTAACATAAAGAGCCCAATGTACTTTATTATTTCCCCATAGCTGGAGGGAAAATCACTGGATTCGTAATTTCCCAAGGATATAAGCGGTATGGGAAGAACAAACAATCTCTTTCAGGAATTGAACTCGAGTAGCTGAGTCCATTTTCTACGACGGTAACCATTAAACCACGAACGACAGAGATTATGGAAGTTAATCTTTGCAGGCACGTCCATATGCCGGAATCTATAAGGTGCCCGTGGTGTAATGGTTTTCGTCGTCGGAAATGAACACGGAACACGAGTTCAAATCCTGGACGACACTGATTGCATTTCACATAGCACTAATACCCTTGGGAAAGGTACGAATCCAGTTATCATCCCTCCAGCTATGGGTAAATAGTAGGGCAGACTAGGTTCTTTAGCCTTGGTGAGGCAACTAGTCGAGGAGAAGGAAAACTCTGAATTCAAACCCGTTAAACTCCGCTTAAAAATGACCTTGTGTCATATCCTGCCCGAGCGGAGGGGTTGGTAAATATGATAAGAGAACGTCACCTATGAGTTGAGGGATGGGATGTAAGTGGCTGTACAGCTGTTGTTTTGTAGGGTGTTGCTTCCATTTGGTTCAAGACAGTGCAGAATATTCTTGAGTAGTTACCAAATAGCTTTTTCTATACGCGTTTTCTTAGCATCTTTGCGATACATCCATACAGTAGTATTGATACAGCCACATTTTAAAAGAAATCCCATTTTATTTTATTGTATAGATCAGATTTCTAAATGATCGATAACCTCTTAATAACATTCCACGCCTTCGCTAGGTGTATGTATATATTTACCACTTTCACTAAATGAGATGTAGCAGCCGAGTTATGTGAAGTGGTTCATTATAATTCGATGCCGGCAACTTTGAGTTGAGATGGTCCTCTTTTGTTTAAATCACATGAACTCTGTTTAATTTCTATTCACACTGAGGCCAATACCTTCTGCTATTTGCTCTAGGCCCTCCAGTATGGATTCGGCTTGAGCTTATGTATTTGCAAGAAGCGCTTGGTCGTCTGTATATCAATATATGGTATTCACTGATCCTGGAAACTTATGAAGAGTATGATACATTTCTTGATTTAGAAAAATGTAATTTTTCTTTTATAACAAAACAAAAAAAATTATCTACTTTGAAAGAAATTAAAAAGTCAATATCGAAGGTCCTTACTAACCGAACTTTCAAATTGTCAAAAGAAAAGTTAAAAAGACTTTGGGGTTTGTCAGTGCGTTGACCTAACTTAAATGATGACATCTCTTCCCCACCTGTTTGATATTTGTTTTGGTTAAAGTGAAAAGAGATACTCACCCACATGTCGTGGGCAAGGATCCTTAATTAACCAAGCCCCAATATTAAATTTGTTTCTGATAGCCAATCAAAATATAATACGTGGAAGGGATACTCTTCCCACAGACATAGAACAGTATATTTGATTGATTAACCAGCCAAAAAGAAGTAAAAGTATTCAAAATGATCTGTGATTGGTTAGCATATCAGGAATGTTTATCCACAGGGGAATCCTCCATAAAAACAGATGTTTTTAGAGTTAGATGAGAGAAGAGATCCGATGTCATTATCAAAGACAAGAGAATGAGAATTGAAATCTCTCCAAGGACTAAATCTTCTCCAACAAAAGCCTCACTCTCCAAAAAGTAGAATTAGATAGAAAAACTGCAGCAGCCAAATACCTCAATTATCTCTCTCTCAGATACAACAAAAGCGATAATTTTTCTCTTTATATATTCATATATTATTATTTCACCACTGTGCTTCAATACACAATGATTAATTGTTCACGGAGAACTTTTCTTGTCTTTGAGTTGCCAACACCCGGGCAACTTGTTCCAACGAATCACCCCCACCGTAAAAATAAGTTCTGGATAGATAGTGTCATTCCCAACCTGTGTTTTTTACTAACCCGCATAGAGGGATTAATTGGGTACAGAGAGAATTGATAAACAAACTCCCTGAAAACTCATGTGTTAATCACTGATCTAAGGCAAAGAACCATATTTGGTGCCCTAAGACGCAGGATTCGACTCTGAAAACCCACGGCAAAAGCAGACGCATGACTGAAACCCCGTTCCACAGCCACACGCACAGCCACCCAAAGCAAAACTCTCTCACCCACAACAAACTCTACAACTTAGGGAAAATGACTATTTTTCTCCAGTTCATTCTTTGATCAGATTGTTGGTTTATTATTTTGTAGCTTTGAGATATTGTAGTTACATAGAGTATTGCTTAGAAAGTAGACTACATACATACAGATATCTCTGCAAAATGGCAAACACTAATTCAAGTCTCGTAAATAGAGTTATTATAAGTAGATCTAAGATCCTAATATTTACGAGAAAACCAACTAACCTAAAGCCCTGGTTAGCAGCATTAAAAAAACACCGCTCGAACCGGGGGTGTCTTCGTGGTGTAATGGTTAAAGCGATGGACTACGGAATCGTAGTAAGCGAGTTCGTACTCCATTCGTGCTATTACGTTCACTTTCGGGCAAATACCGTTGGAAAAGGTATGATCCCCCTTATCCTCCCAGCTATGGGTTAAATAGTACCACTACTGTTCTTCTAGGAGAATAGCTTTGGCATTAAATAACCTACAAGGGTTGATATGCCATTAAACAAAGAACCCAAACCAGAAACCAAACCGCTCGAACCTTAATTAAAATAAAGCAAGACAGAGATTAAGCTCCCGCTGAATAAGCAAGTAGAATAACCAAACTTGTAAAGTTGACTCATTGGGGCTAGGAGCTAAGATAAGGTTCAGCCGTAGTTGAATTCTCCACTGACGCCTAAAACAACCCTTTATTAAAGATCTAGCAAGAATTTACAAAACTATCGAAGGCTTTTTCATCGGTAAAAGAAAGTGAAACGCTCCATGAGAGACTTCGTGGTTGTTGAATCAAAGAAAGGTCAAGTTTCAAGGGTAGGATTTCAGGTAGAGTAAATTGGCGGCAGGGAAAAACTGCCCTCCATACCATGTTAAGGGCACCCAAGTTGAAAAATTATGATAGACGGTGATCTGGAGAGGGCTATGGTTGTTATAGTTTTTCCAAACCAACACAATCAGCCATAGTGAATCAGGAAACAAATGCTTCATATAGTTCAATTAATACCCCGTGAGGGCGCTGGAACAGTGATAGAGTAGAATATAATGTACTGGATTGTCCAGGGTTATATGAAGATTCCTACCTCGTCTCAGACAAAAGAGAAACCAGGACACCATCAAAATCTAACACCACGAAATTAATCAAAAGCCTGGTGCCCACAAAGAATTTAAAGATTTCGAATCGTCAAAAAAAAAAAAAAAAAAAAGACATCAGAAAAATCTAAATCTAAAAAGACATGGGCTTCAAAAAGGCAGAAGAGACTGTCCCGAAATTTCTTAACAAAGCAAAACTGGAAAACTGTTATAAGACCTCAAAGAAAAGGGGCAAAAGAATACGAACTCCTTACCAGAGACTCGGGCATATATATATATATATATATATATATATATATATATATATATATATATATAAGGTATTGATTATGGGCAGAGAGTTAGAAGTAATGATTGATTCTGGATCAGAAATCTCACTTCTAAAAGAAGAAAGTTTTCAAGGATCGAGAGATTGTTACTATAATTTTGAAAGATTCAGATTTAATAGTAAGTCAGTGGAATTGGCGACCGTAGTCGAGGGTAACCCAAATTCTCCCTTTCCAATAGCTACTACACCAAAGTGTTGGTGAGGGCACTACTCCTTTCCTTGGTTGCTCCACTTTACCCTTGATCCGTACCTTATAATGTTGAGTGTTAAGCAAGGTGGCATCAAGTAACATTTTTGGAGTCTTTGGTATGACCCGACCTGGGATGGAACCCCGGTCTCCTGGGCCATTGGCGAACACTCTAACCATTATGCCAATTCCCGGTAGATTTAATTGTAAAGCAGGCTAATGAACAAAAGATAGAATTAAGTAGCATGTTTCCCATTGAAGAAAGCGGGATAAAAAACTTGGTCGTGCATCGGACTTGGATCAGACCATGATATTGAGTGCAGATTGGTTAAAGAAAAACCGAGCCCATATATATTTTAATCCCAGCCAATTAAAGTTAAAGGGAGTAAAAAATATCACATAATATTAATATTAGTGTTGATTTAGATATTTACTCATCAGACAATATTAAATTACCACTATGTACCATTACTTCCTGCACTGCCAAATCAGTCTAAAAAAAAAATAACAGAACGGAACCATATACAGAGTAACTCCAATAGATGAAGTACTCCCAGCAAATGAAGATTTGGTTTTAGTTGAGTCTGTAGTAAGAGAGAACAGATCGGAGAAAATTCCAATAACGTTAACCAAATTGGACAATAAAACTGTGAAGGTAATAAAGGGAGATAGGTTAAGGAGTATATCACCTGTAAAGTTTAGAAAAGAAGTAAACTACATTGAGACGCATCCAAATAGAACGCGAAGAGGTAAGAATGGCCTAAATGACCTCAATGTACCACGGGAATATAAAAGGAAAATAAGAAATTTAATACACTGCAATAGAGATGTTGGCGTCAATTCAGATAAGGAACCAGGTCGTTTCAAATGCAGGTGGACACGGGAAATCACTCTCCTGTAAGATTGAAGCCTTACTGAACCTTAATCCATTCAAGGAAATTAGTAGAATAATCACTAGGGCTATTTAAAAGTAGTAGTTAAAAAAACATCAAATAAACAGGACAATATTGGAAAGGTAAACGTCCCAATAGGAAACCAACACACAGGTCTTTCCACATGGACCATTCTAAAAATAACTATTAGGTTAATGGGTCTTTCAGTACCTTAATGCTAGACATGATAATCTGACCTCGATTGAAAAAAAAGCTAAGGAATAAAAGACCAATAGGTTTGCGCTGGAGTGTTGGAGAAGTGAAGGTTATGGCTTCTAACCAACAAGAAACCACCGCAGAGCAACAAATTGTAATGGAATCCTGAACAGAAAACGATGACACAAAACTGGCGACGAAAATTCAAACTTATGACGAAGTACCAGGCTAGAATTAAATTTTAACAGAAAGAAGTGGCTACACACAAATAATAGTGGACAAAAAATTTAAAGTGAGCCTAAAAAATAATATGTTTTCAGAGGGTTTGGAAAATATTCAAAATAAAAGCTACATTTGAACTCAAAGATAACAATGTCTCTGCTTTTAAACAAAAACGCAGTGTTTCTTTTGGTGCTTTGGAAAGTATTGACATGGAATTGGACAGACTTAGAAATTTAGGAGTAATTTCACGAGTGGATTAGAGTGATTGGAGTGCACCGGTGGTCTACATGAAAAAGAAAAATAGTAACATTACTCTACGGGGCAAAATGACAGTTTAAAAACCATTAATTATCCTCTATTGTGTCCGAAAAATGCATTTGCGAATTTGAACGACGGAAAATTCTTTTCGAAAATAGATTTGTTAGATAAGTATCTTCGGATTGAGGTGGACAAAAGTTGTAAAAAATTACTTACGATAGACACTCATAAAGGGCTTTACAAATTAGATAGACTTCGTTTTGGAGTTAAAGTTGCACCTACCCAACCCCTCCGCTCGGGCAGGATATGATGCAAAGTCAATTTTTAAGCAGAGGTTAGCTGGTTTGAATTCAGAGTTTTCCTTCTCCTAGACTAGTTGCCTCACCAAAGCTGAAGAACCCAGTCTCTCCTACTATTTACCCATAGCTGGAGGGAGAATAATTGGATTCATACCTTTCCCAAGGGTATTAGTGCTATGTGAAATGCAATCAGTCTCGTCCAGGATTTGAACTCGTGTCGCCGTGTCCATTCCCCTACGACGATAAACATTACACTACGAGCACCTCCAATTTTTCCCGCCGATAATGGATGCTAAGGTGGAAGGTTTTGATTTTTCAATTGTCTATTTGGATGACATCTTAATAAAGAGTAAAAATAGAAAAAGAAAACGCAGGGGCATATAGAAAAGGTTTTCAAAAGAATCAAAGATTTTGGTTTAAAGGTGAATGATACCAAGTGTGATTTTTTTACGACTAGTATTAAATATTTTGGGCAGGTCATAGATGCGAACGGGCGAAGACCGGATAACAAGAGGTGTTTCGTATTAAAACATGCCTCCCCCAACTAACATGTCTACTTTGCAAGCATTTCTAACACTTGTAAATCATTAAGGTATTTATGTACCAAATATTCATAATTAGGGAGCCTCATTGAATAATTTGTTAAAAAAAGATAGTTATTAGACTTGGTCAAATGAATGTGAAACGGCCTTCAAATATCATTGAAATACTAACTTCAGATTTGTCACTAACACATAACGACCCGAAGTAAGACATTTTGGTAGCGTTAGACCCCTGTAATAACGGCAGTGGTGCCATTATTTTTTTTCACAAATTCAAAAATGGAAAAATGAAGGCTATAGCGCATGCATCTAGGATATTGTTATCAACTGAAAAAAGTATAATCGAATTGAGAAAGAGGCATTAACTATAGTTTTTGTCATGAAAAAATTCCATAAGATGGTGCATGGCTGACCTTTTGTTTTACAAACGGACCATCATCCGTTATTAAGTATTTACGGTTCTCAAAAAGGTATCCCTAAATATAGAGCCAATCGATTACAACGCTTGGAAAGCTTATTGTCAGATTACGATTTTATAATGGAATATATTACATCAAAAGAATTAGGACATGCAGATAGGCAGTCAAGCCTTATTCCCAAGTTCAACGAACCGTTTGAATATACTATAATTGCATCGCTAAGATCAGAAAATGAAATTTAAAAAATCTTATTTAGCACGGTCAGTGAACTACCGATTCCTTTAGATAAAATCAGTATTGACGCGAAAAAAGATAGTTTTATTGTAAAAATTTACTGGTAATATCTGCATGAAATAAACATAAAAAAAGTACCATGGATAATAATACTTTTTCTATATGTGAGGATGTTGTATTGTCATCTGCTGATTCATGCAGAAATATACATATATATGCTGAATACATACCGACGCAATGATAAACGACGCAGGAAGACATCTTTTACAAAATATTTACCTCTCATTTTATTGCAAGGGTTCGAAAAGGGTTACTCGAGGTTTGCGTGTGAGAGGGAGCGGGAGATAGAACATAACTGCAATATTTTGACCCCTCTTTCTTTTGGCCGTCAATGTTGTCTTTCTCGTTCTCCTGATGCCCATACAGGACCCACTCTGCTGGGTGATGGCTTTCCTTACTGCATCTTATCAGCAACTTCTCTGGTCCTCAAACTCCATCGGGGTTCCCAAGGGCCTCCTCGGCCGGGTGTGGCTTTCCCTATCACATTTCGCCTATCTCCGACTCCAACTCTACTGCAACTGCCTCTGGGACTCGAACTCAACTGTACTGCCTTCTGTTCAATTCGTCGGCTTTTTATTACCTTCAAACTCCCACGCGGAGATATGGACACGCCTCCACGCCTCCGCAATTTCTCCCGATATCTGGCGATCGGGGTGTGTCCCTTCCGCTATCTTTGGAATGGCCTGTGTGATCGTCATCGAGCGGAAATAACAGTCATTAGAATGTGTCACTTCCTTCCGGTGCATCACCTTGGAATGGCATTTTTGGCCGGGTCAAAGGCCAAAATATAACAATGATGCATTAAAGTACTCGGAGAGACTGATGATATCCGTTTCATTATGAAAACGAATTTTGAAAGAGTTTCATATTGGACATTTTGGAATGAGTAGAATGAAGTCACTAATGAGAAGTTTTGTATTTTGGCCTAGAATGGACCGTGATATAGAACTTTTTTTGTGAAAAACTGTAAATGTTGTGCGCTAGCGACCTGTAAATGTGGTTTGCCGCGACCTGCTGATAAACATTAACATATCAAGTTACACGCCCGCTTTAGGACAATTATATCCGAGTACGACCGGAACTGACTAAGCCCTTTTTCTTTCTAACGACCTTGACATCTCGTTATAGCTAAAAGAAAAGGATGAATTAAAATTAATAACATTTACAAACCACGTCGGCCAAAAATAACCTGATAAGACTGGAACTAATAGTCGTCGCCAGCCTATAGCAGGTTAGAAAAATACTTAATGGCTACACTCATTTTTTATCAAAGAATTTTATATTCACGCGGCTGGAGCTGTGTGTCACAGCACCTTCGTAATATCAACAGGCCCTTTTCAACGCTCGTTGGCGCGCTTTTGGCGAAGCTCTTTAAGAAGGAATACTGCATTTTGTGCGGTTGCATTCACCTTAACTTCTGGCGTTGATCCCACGTCTCGTGGTAGATCTGCTTTTCTTCCACCTACATAGGTATGCACAAAGGTCCTTTTTAGGACCATAAGAGGTCTCTGTCTGCGGGTCAGAGCATCTGTGGCGGTCAGTAATGACCAGTCGAAGTAGACGGCCAGGCGGCAAACACGAAGACGGATACTAAGACCAACCGGTCTTAACTCTCACTCGGTTCCGACTGTCCGATAAGCTGCGCAGCGCTAATGGCACGGTCCAGCCTTTAGCTACTGCTTCGCTATCTGCGCAGCGCTAAGATAACGCCCATCTTAACGGCTAGGGGGCCCAGCAAGGTCCTAGCCTTTCCTCGACCTCCACGCTCTTGCAAGGTACAACGCAGTCCACGTAACGACTCGCTGTTACAGACTGTTCTACCACTGCAACACCTGACTCACGTACGACCTGCTGTACGAGCCAGCAACCGGATCGATACATCCTTGGTTAACCACAACATACCGTCATAACCGGGGATATCGATCTACCAACCTCGACCGACCTCAGCTGCCCGCGACGACTGTCCAGCTGAACTCAGCGACTCGACCGACCTCAGCTTACCAGCATCCAACATCCAGCTGTATCTCTACGACTCGACCTACGCCAGCGACCCTCGTCGAACGCCCAGCTGCGAACATCTACAACGCGATCATACCAGCTACCAACATCACCCAATCTAGCTGAAGGCCACATACAACCCCCACGGACATTTACATATACGCTCGTAAATACGACAAAATAAATTGTCACTTGTAATTATTGTTATCTCGCCTTTGTTCCTTCCTATTGTTTTGGCTGTTCTCGTTCACATAATTCATTTGCGGGGTCGACATACTTATCGGCTCCGCAACAGGTTCATGCTATTTTATAACTGTTGACTGTTTTTTGAGATGGTCCGAATTTTTAAAGTGTAAACGTCAGAATTCGACTGTATCAATGAATTTCTTAAATGAAATATTCGCAAGATTCGGAGTCACAGACTCGATTGTCTCCGATAATGGAACCCAATTTACCTCAAGTGAATTTCCAAAATTTTATAAATTCTACTACATTAAATATATTACAACATCAGCGTTAAATAGACAAGTCGATAGATTTGTGTGTTCGTTTAAGCGAGAATTAACGAGATTTAACGTAGAGCAGAATGGGGTTGTAAGTTTACAACAATTTCTCAGGATCTATTGAATGACTCCTTAACCCAAATATACAATCAGGTATATCCCCAGCTGAATTAATGTTTGGTAGGAGAGTAAAATCAGTTTATGATCAATTGTTGCCCGGACATAAAATAGATGTTAAGAAAAACACCAAACAAACATCAAGCAGATATTTTAAACCTGGAGATAGAATATTTTTTCATGATATGTATTTCTGGTGAGAAAAGTAGAAAGATGGTGTTATTATAAGCAGATTAGGAAAAACGACTTACACGATACAGAGTCCAAACTAGGGACATAAAAGACATGTTAACTTATTGAAACACAGATTTACCAATGAAAAAAAATTATAAACACATTAACCAATGGAAATTTTGTGTGACGCGGTTAATTTAGCAACACCTCAAGTTATCAAACTTCGAACAGTTAGTAAAATAAAAAGGAATCGTAAGAAAATTTTGGACGTGGATTTTAAAGGAGACAATACCTCTTTCAAGAAAGACATTTATCTTAAAGGGTGTGTTTTATAGGATTACATACCTCCCCGATGGACTGTAGAAGAATGGTTGCATCCATCTTATTAATTAGCTGTCAGACAGACGGGGAGAAAGGATGTATATGAATTACTTATCGGATAAATGTGCTATTACTAATTTTTTGACTTTCTTCTTATTCGATATTATTACATATCTCCTATTTTCTCTTGGTGTGTTTAATTGGTCGCGTTTACTACGACACAAAAACTATAAAATTGGTTAGTCGGTGGGTTTCTTCTTTAATAGCATATCAACCATCGTGGGTTATTTGATATCAACGCCATATTTTTAGAGAAACAGGAATTTAATCCATATTTGAAGAATTAAGTGGGTTCTACCTTTTACAAATGTATTAGTCTAAAAGGGAACTTAATATTGGAACCGGAGTTCAAACTTGCTTACTATGATATCGCAGGCCACCATTTTAACCATTACACCACAAGAAATCACTCTATAAAACTATATTCATTGTTTAACAAATTTCTTATGCTTATAACATATATTATATGAAAGAGAAGCTTACAGCCAATTCGTGGGAAAAAAAGAAAATGTCAGTATTGTCAAATACTCCTGCTAAATAGAATGATATTTCAGAGCTTAATTTTTACATGCATGCAGTTATACTATTGAATATATTCTAAGGAGATATTAAATATCAGCAAATAAATGTTAAATGATCCAAAATTACACTTCTTTGAATCTGACATTGAAAAAAGGATTTTACAAGAGACTTTTCCTAACCCACCATTTCTTTTCCATATTCCTATGACTAAAAATTTTCAAAATATTCGTTTATATAATTCAATATAAACGGCTGATTAATTCATTCAAAGATTAAATTTTTAATGCAAAAAAAGAAAAAAAGAAAAGAAAAGGGAAACCCTACCAAAGAAAAGACATCGATAAGCAAATCTTTAAAATGAAGTTTGAAAATAAATCCATATAAACTTAATTTACAAAAATCTAACCAGTGAATTTGGAGAAATGGTGAAATGAATTGAATAGTGAAGAGTAAGTGTTTTTGTTTTGTTTTTTTTTGTATATTATTCTTACAAGCCATCAGTAGTGTATCTATTCTTGTTTAGATGATTAAACATGAGACTTTATGCTAAACTAAAGCCTCATGTTATATATATTTTTTCCAAAAATGTTCTCATGTGTGAGACTGATCTTCGTAAATAGAGTAGTTCTCTAAAAAAAGTACATTTTTTAAGTTCTTATGAAAACCTTGTATAGCTGTCTCAAACGAAATCGTTTCAGACAAAAAATGTATTTGTAATTTTCCACATTTTATTTGAAAGTAGAAAAGTAGCAAGAGGATGAATTTATATCTGTATTCTTGCTTTATTCTTTAAAGTACATTAACTTCAAAAATTGCAATAGAATGACCGTTATCAACTTGTTCCAGGGTGTCTTACTCTTTTGACTTTGCTCCAAACTAAATAACTGATTGATTCAAACGGCATGTCAAGCCTTCTGGGATTATTTTCTACCTTGAGGTTTGGGGATTGCTTTCATTGTACATTTATATTTTCATTTTTTGCGTAACTGTTTCTTAAGAGTTTTGTGTATAGTTGCATGATATCAATTATTCCTACCTACACTAATAATTTGTAATTTGTCAAGTGATTATTTCTATTTGATTATAATCATTTGTTTTCTATGTTATATGTTTTCAAGTCACAAGTATCAATCCTTAGCTTCAAGAAACTATTCTTGATACCAATAATTCACAGTAATATGATACCAAGTATTCCTATCTAAGACCAATAATTTTCAAACTTGTGACTGGATTAATGTATTTCTTTCTAATAGCTATAATTATTTGCTTTCATAGTGGAACATTGGCGTAATGGTTACTGTTCACCACTAGCCCGGGAAACCGGGGTTCAATCCCAGGTTGAGTCATACCAAAGACTAAAAAAATAGTACTTGATACCTCTTTGCTTAACACTCAGCATTATGAAGTAAGAGTCAAGGTTAAGTGGAGCAATCAAGGGAAAGGAGAAGCGCATTCACCTACACCTCGGTGTAGTAGCCATTAAAAAGGGAACCTTCGGTTTACCCTCGACTACGGTTTGTCAACAACCATATGTGTACCATATTCACAATTAACTGTATGTGCGAAATGGACATATAATGTTCATTACTATAGAATATATAAAGAACATAAGAATCTCGGAATTCGAAAACACGTAACGACTTCTTGTTCAGGTACGAAACCTTTTTATTAATTTTGAGTTAAAGGTTTCGACGTAAGGAGGAGAAACACAATCTTCTATGCTGTCTTATTCATTTGGCCCCCAACTCGAGCGCCCCTCCTAGGGCGCACGTTCTCCTCGCGTCAGCGAGCTCCAAAATCGATCCTTCTCGTTTGGCGTCTAGTACCCGACTCTGTCTTTCTTCAAATTCTCACACAAAACCTCTGCGCGCTTCCGGTGCGTGACGTCACCCGCACCCTGTCATCTTGGTTTGTTTCGGACTATTATGACATCTGAGTGACACCTCTATCCGCCTGCACGCACCCGCGTTAACACCTGCTTCAATGTTGCACCTAACTAACTCATGTGCTGAGCCGAAAGGTTCTCAGCCTAACTAAACTCAAAGGCATGAACCGAAATCCCTCGGCTATTTTATAACCTAACTTTTCCAATAATTTTTTTTTATTTAATAATAATTATTGCTGTATACACAAGTACATAGTTTTGAGTAACTAATGATAATCCCTAATAGAAAAGTATGGTGTCAAGAAACTATTATTAATCCGAAAAATCACGGTTAGAGTTATGGTATCAAGTATCGTATCGAATATGAATAATCTTTTAACAGATCTATTGACCCATAGATGAGTACAGGTACCACCGCTCTGGGTCAATGTATACCTTAGTGTAATGACAATCAAGGGGTACACTAAATTCCAGATTTCCATAAATAGATTCTCACCATTAGACGTAACATAGTGTCATATAGAGATCACCTTCTTGTGCGGGGGCATAACCTCTTAACCGGCAATACACTCAGCATGTACTAAGACCTGCTGAGAGGGAATCAAATATAGATTAGACTTCAGACATTTCTTTTCCTAGAGAATTTTATGCGTTTCAATTTTTAATACAGATTCTGGTTGATGCATATACTATGTTCAAACATTAGTTTATTGCACAATTCCCAGTGGATAGTCTTTCACGATAAATCTTGCTTCTTCTTGTATTGCAATTGTTCCAGTCTACTGCTTTCACGTTGTGATTAACTTTCTCATCTCTATCACCTCGTAGCTTACAGTTGCTATTCTTCATCATTTTATCTCTTTTTGCTTTGATATGATAAGTCCCGATGATTTTTTGCTATTATAAAGAGATTCAGATTGACTCTTCATGCTTCACCTTCGCGGTCATGTCCAGAAAATATAATTCCTTGCCTTCATAGGCACATTCACGTGCTTGATTGTGGCATTGAAATAAGAGAGTTCGAATCCCAGTCGCGAAAATACGTTCACTTTCAGACTAATACATTTGGGAAGGTATAATCCCCCTTATCCCCCAACCTATGGATTAAATAGGATCACTGCTGTTCTTTTTTCAATGAGGATGGCTTTAGCATTAAATAAACCACAAAGGTTGATATACTGGTAATCAAATAAGATAAACCAGTCATGTAATATTCATTTTTCATTGAGGTACTACCCCTCTCCATCCTTCACTGCACATTTTACAGTCTTTGCCGGAATAGGTTAAATCTAACAACTATCTAACCCTTTCGCAACCAGAAGATTTTTTAAATCGTCTATCATGGGTGAATTATTTTCAGAAAATTTGCTAAATAGAGGATGTATTCAAACAAGTCCATTAATCAGTTTTAAAAAACAATATGGTAATATAATCAGCATGGAATCAATAATGCATTCATTTTTATTTGATATTTTACAAAGCAAACTTCACACAAACTTATATCACAGTGAGGCCTCTGAGCGAAGTTTCATTAACACTGAATTAATTAACAGGTAGTCAAAAGAAAAATATTTACAGTGAGCTATCCCCCAAATACAATAATTTTGCTCTGCCTATCTACCATTGGCGAGAAAAATGTTGCTCTGACTTGAAAAGGGTTAAGATCACAAGTTCTAACAAATTTAATAATTCAGGCTACATCTCATCATTGCGTTCTCACCTCGTATCCATTTAATTTGGTTTTATTATTGAAAGACTAAGTTTGATTAACTTAGAACCCGTCGGAAATATTCAAACAGATTTTAAAGAAAAAAACCCTTTGATAATTAGCATGGCAATTTTCCAAAAATAATGTATTCTTCCTTTTTAATATGACTGCCTCCGGAAAAAATCAGGAATTAACCAACATAGAGGATGTCCCATTTAAAAAAAAAATCTATCTAGCTGTAAAAAGTAAACAAACAAAACCTCATGACAGATAATCATAGCCATCGTCCCCAGGTCAAATTCTCGCCCTGATTAGTAGCACCTGAAAGGGTTCTATCTATTGGTCAAATAGAACCATTTGACATTTAAACTGAGTGCAAATGAATGACGCATGAGAAATTGGTATATTTGAAATAGAACTGTTCGATCATTTAACTGTGTGTAAAAATGACTAATACTTAATTGAATTGTTAGTGATACAAAGCATTACTTGGAATAATTTAAGTTTGTTGATTTAAGTTTGCAAATAATTTATATCTAATACATATATATGCATAAATCGGATTTGGAATTAAATAACCAACATTGTTGAGTATGTTACCAAATTTGTTACCAGACCATACGAAACCATGATAACAGCAGTACTTCCTTGAGCTACCGAAACTGTGTTATCACTTCTGGTTGGCAGCTGATGAGGACATGGTATCGCACGTGCTTTCACACGTTGTATGATGAAAAAAGAAAAAAAATGATTCCGAATCTGTTACCAGACCATACGAAACCATGATAACAGATCAGGCACAAAATATTCTTATTTAAAATATGAACATTCTGTTGGGATAAAATATACAATGAATAAACCAGGGTAAATTATCTAATTTAATAATAAAATTATATCCAAGTAAAAAAGGGAACAGTTCATTGAATTATCCAATGTCAAATGTTAATTTCATAGTTTTTAACTATGTTTTTAACAAATGTTTTTAACATAGTTTTAACAAATGTTTAACATTGTTTAACAAATGTTTAACATTGTTAACAAATGTTTAACATTGCTTTAACAAATGTTTAACATTGTTTAACAAATGTTTAACATTGCTTTAACAATGTTTAACATTGTTTTTAACAAATGTTTTTAACATAGTTTTTAACAAATGTTAATTTCATAGTTTTTAACTGCTAATACAGATTAAGCGGTTAAGTTTTGAGAAAAATATTTTCCTTTAGATTTTGCTAAGATCGTTAATCTAACTGTATAATTTTAGTAGCGACATAAGATATACCCCATTACTTGGCGTAGTCATAGGTTACTCACGTAACATGTTTTATATTGGTGTAGGCTAGTGAATCCCATCTCTCTCCTAGCCTACAACTGTTCCGAATTTAAAAATATTCCTTCTACTTGAGGAGTTCTTATACCAATGTTAAACAAACAAGTCTGCTCTACGATTTATCGATAGTTTGGGAGAGAATAGCTGCATTCATACATTTCCCAAGGGTTTGTGAGCTATTTGAAACGCAGTCTCCTTCAGGATTTTAACACGGATATCTAAGTCAGTTTCGTACGACGATTAAAGTTACGTCACAAGCACCTGGAATTATAATGGAAAATCATTCTATGTTTACAGATTGAAAAACTACTCATAAAAAATAAGGCTCAATTAAATGTGGATGAGTATTTTAGTAAAGCCAATGATCTTTGAAGATTGTAAATTAAAATTACGTGCTTATTGAGGGAACAGTTTCTTTGTCGTAAATTATTCTTTACCGACATATATTCAATTTTTCCTGAAAGAAAAACAAGATTTGCAATGTTAAAATCTTTCTCCAGGGTCCCTTTTGTATGTATGTCAAAATTGATAGCATGATATTAAACCGTTTGGTTTTGAATAAAGGAATGAAAAATAAACTACAAACACCTCTATCAATTAATAGTCAAAATTCAATAACTGTTAATAAAAATGTTGGATTTTCTGAACAGGACAAAAGCACAATATTCTAATTTTTTGATATTTTATTTAAAAAAATGTTATTCTTATCTAGGGATTCTGTTGCTGTATTGAAAATAAATAAGTATTTTAATATTTGAACATAACTAATTTTTACTAAAATATTATCGTACAAACTCCGAAAGAAATGGCTCAGAACCATGACATATGTGTGAAGTAAATTCTTTGTTGATTTAATGAATACTTTTGATGTTCTCCTGAAAAGTATAAAAGGTTAATCAACTTAATTTTTTGATTAAAAATTCATACTGAAAAAATCAAAGAAAACAAAAAAGAAACACAAAAAATATAGACATATCAGATATGTATGTACAAAGATAAAATGAATGAATCTAAAATCCGATGGAATCTAAATATATTCCAAAGGTGGACGCATTTCTTGAAGAGAGAATAAAAATCAATAATTATCAGATTGATACAATTAGTTTAACCAACATGCACAAAGTAAAATAAGGATAAGATCTGTTAGTTCAGCAAGTTAAGGTTTTGGTCTAGGTTTCTTTGTTTAATGGCATATCAAATTCGGAAGGTTATTTAATGCCAAAGCCTTTATTCCAGGAGAACAGCAGTGATGCTACAGAAAAATTAGCTGATGGAAAAGGGGGTTCATGCCATTCTAAAGGGTATTTGCCCGAAAGTGAACGTTACAGCACGATAATTCCGCTGGCTTTTCCTGATTATTTCCAATCGGGTTAGAGAAACATTTAATAATATCATGGTCAACGATTTCACAAGTAATTAGAATTTGGGATCATTTCGTGCAAATACTTCGTTGACAAAAGAGGGTGTAAAATTCATTTGTTAATAGATTCTATCTACTTCAATAAAATGAGTTTATCATACATACATGACAATACTCCATGGAATACATATATATATATATATATATATATATATATATATATATATAAATATATATATATGGTAACCATGGCAAAGGGGGACCCGAAGGCTTCTTTTCAAATATATAGAAAACAGAGAGGTAAGGGAGGGTGCATCTCATTTGGCCTTGATATGTACCTTATAATTCAAGGAGGTATCAAGTTGAAATTTTGCAGACTTTAGAATGATTCGACCTGGGAACGAAGAACGCTCTCTGGGGACATTGCTGAACATTCTATCCCTTGCACAATTGGACTGGAAATATATACATATATATATATACACACAGTATATCTTATATATATAAATCCATAAATTATATATATATATATATATATATATATATATATATGTAAAAAACATATGCACAAAATTATATATATATATATATATATATATATATATATATATATATATACGTACTTATATATTCATACACCAATGTAAATATATATATATATATATATATATATATATATGCAGATACGTATATGTATATATATATATATATATACATTGGTCTATGTATATATAGGTACGTATATATATATATATATATATATATATATATGTGCAAAATTATATATATATATATATATATATATATATATATAATTTTGTACATATATCTGTACATACATGGTTATACATATATATATATATATATATATATATATATATATATATATATATATATACGGACCTATTTATTCATACACCAATGTATATATATATATATATATATATGTACGTATGCGTATCTGTATATATATATATATATATATATATATATATATATATATATATATAAAACATCCAACAACCAACCAACCAACCAACCAACCAACCAACTATATATATATATATATAGAGAGAGAGATAGATATGGATGTACAAACATATATATACACATAGATACATATAGGTACATAAAAGTATATATATATATATATATATATATATATATATATCTTAGTAAATAAACGCTAAAAGGAAGAGGAATGATTTGAACTCACACGTGCCAACAGAGGGAAAATGTTTCAATATTGGTCAGTATGTCTTTAAGTCCTATTAATTTAAAATGCTGAATTTTACAAAATGTTATGCTGTATTTTTGTTCGTAAAATATTGCTTAAACTGTGCGTTTTAAATGTAAAGACACGCTTACTATAAACCCAAATTCAATATATGACTCTGTCCAAATGTCAGCGAACACGGCAAAACGTTTTTGCATCTTTTATAAAAGTTTAAAATTCTTAGAGGCCTAACAGTAGTTTAGAAGAAAAAGTAAAAGCCTAAAACTCCCAATGCTATCACACAAAAAATAAAAATAAAAATAAAAAACAGAATAAAAATAAAAATTGTCATTTGTAAAAACTCTATAATTCCTAAAGCCCCCCCCCGGCTCCCAACGGTAGTATAGAAGAAAAACAAAAAGCAAAGGAAAATGTCCGAATACCGCAAAAAAAAAAAAAAAAATTAGTACCAATGAAAGTCAGACGAAAGTACCTTAATCTTGGACTTTAACTAAGTTAAAACTTAAGAAAACTTAAATCAAAATTAACCGCCCCCCTTTTTTTTTTAAGTTTTTTTTTTTTTTTACGTACACATGGGAAGCAGCATGATGTACGTAAAGGTATTTGAATAATGTGGAAACAGCACTTCGAAAACCTATTAGGAAACCCACCGAAAATAACACATGAACCAATCACCAGAATAATCAGTAAACAATTAGACATTAAACTAGGACCGTTCATACAAGAAGAACTCGACTCGGTTCTCAGAAAAATTAAATATAGGAAAGCTGCAGGGCTGGACGAGATTCCTCCGGAAGTATGGAAGACCAGACAATTCGACGACATACTGCTCCGACACTGCAATGCAGTATACAATCAAAATCCCATGGATAGATGGATGAAGGGATGCATACTCCCCTTCCCTAAAAAGGGGGACCTCGGATTAGCCAAAAACTACCGAGGAATAACACTTACATCCATAGCAGCCAAAATCTACACTGCCCTACTACGAAACCGCATAGAACCTAAAATCGACAACATACTTAGAAAAAACCAAAATGGCTTTCGAAGAAATAGATCCACGACCTCACAAATATTAACCATCCGTAGAATTCATGATGGTGTACGGGCAAAAAACCTACAAGAAACCGTAGCAGCAATAACGATTCTCTATAGAAACACCAAAGTAAAAGTACGATCAGCACCGTACTTCGACATTGTAGCAGGAGTACTACAAGGGAACACGCTGGCTCCGTACCTCTTTATCATTTGTCTAGACTACGAACTTAGAACATCGATTGACAAAATCAGAGAGAATGGCTTCGAGCTGACGAAGAAAAGAAGCAGAAGGTACCCCGCAAAAACAATTACCGACACCGACTACGCCGATGACAGCGATACTGGCGAATACACCCGACCAAGCATAAACACTACTGCATAGATTGGAACGAGCAGCCGAAAGCATAGGCCTCTATGTTAATGCACATAAAACGGAATATATGTGCTATAATCAAAAGGGGGACATCTCCACTCTAGACGGAACCCCTCTTAAACTAGTAGACAAATTCACTTACCTAGGAAGCAGCGTCGAATCAACCGAAAAGGACATCGACACGAGGTTCACGAAACATGGACAGCTATCAATAGGCTATCGATTATATGGAAGTCAGACCTAACCGATAAAATGAAACGCAGTTTCTTCCAGGCAGCGGTCACATCGATACTGCTATATGGGTGCACTACATGGACTCTAACTAAACGGCTGGAGAAGAAGCTAAACGGCAATTACACAAGAATGCTGCGTGCAATCTTGAACAAGACACCAACTGTACGGCCACCTGCCCCCTATCACGAAAACTATTCAAGTTAGACGAACCAGACATGCAGGACACTGCTGGAGAAGCAGGGACGAACTCATAAGAGATGTACTCTTATGGACCCCCACACATGGCCGTGCAAACGCAGGACGACCGGCACGAACATACATTCAGCAGCTATGTGAGGATACGGGATGTTGTCCAGAAGACTTGCCTGGGGCGATGAACGATAGGGAGGAGTGGCGAGAGAGGGTCAGAGATATCCGTGCTACCAGCGCGACATGATGATGTTGATGATGATGATGATATATATATATATATATAATCATCAACAGACAGACTGTTTCGTTCTATCAGAACTCTTCAGTGGGGCTAGACACGCAGGACGCTCGAAGCCGGGATCGAAACCCGCCTAACTTTACGTTAGACTAAGTTTCAGACCTGTCGGCCACCAAGCGGACCACGTTGTCTAAGGGAATTTTAAGGTATTTATTTTAGCAACAGCAGCAGCAGCTTTGTTTAAATTTTTTTATACCCTATCGGCTACCAGAGTGCTCAATTCTTTCGAAGAGCTTTGCATTACGCAAGCGGCGGCCGACAGTTCCTTCGTCAGAGAGCTCAACCCCCATGGGGGAGAAAATAACACTCTTGGTTATTGCTAAATCACTTTGTGGGTTTGCGTCGAACCAAGTATAATATAATATGGAGAGTGCTCCAACAATCACCTGCGAGATACTAAAACAAAACATTAAAAAATGCCTTCTTTGCCTCCACGAAAAATTAGCTCTCATAACCTACTCATCACAAAACACCGTACTAAATAAAAATCTGATATCCTTTCAAAATGTAGGCACTAGAACAAACACCTCTCAGACTTTGATCCATAGAATAAACCCATCTAACACCTCAAATATATTTTTAAAAAAACCCAAAAAACCTGAGGCACCGTAAGTACCTTTTTTCTCTACCAACCATCACACCCGCCACAGAATATATGTACCATCTTTCTCCATTAACCCCCATACTCTTCTCCACCCCTCCACTATCTGTTAATTTCACATTTTTATGAAAATTTCGAATAGGCCCCGACACTCTACATTCATTTTATCTATTACGTACTCTCTACCCTTTTCTACAGTAGTGTATAAATCACACAACATTAACACAAAACATAACTATTAAAAATAACCATCCCAACCGCAAAAAAACTCTTTGAAACCCATTCTAAATTCTATGAATTATATATATATATATATATATATATATATATATATATATATATATATAATCCAGGGAATGGAGTAGCGCCCTCCCTTACACCTCAGTATTGTAGCTATTGAAAAAGGAGCCTTCGGGTCACCCTCGACTAAGATTGCCACTTTTACTTCAATTTTATACATTCATACACACACACACACACACACACACACACACACAAATATATATATATATACATATATATATATACATATATATATATATATATATATATATATATTCACACACACACACACACACACACACTCACACATACACATATATTCATTCATGTATTTTTACGTACATACATAGTTCTACATTCTGGTATATACACA
>OY757910.1:97508854-97514710 GCA_963585895.1 Sepioteuthis lessoniana
GGACTATAGGGAGGCTGAAGAACAGTCTTGATGCCAATCTTGGTCAAATAGTCTGTGACAAGGATGGAGTTGCTGACTGGTGCATTACCCTGGTGGAAATGCCACTGACCCTATTTGACGAGTGCTGGCCTCTTCCGCCGGAATCTTTTCCTGAACTCCCTTAAAACCTCAACATACTAACCCTAACACTTAGCCTTTGGCCAATCAACTCTGGTGTATTGACTTCCTTACTCCTCCTACACCTCTCATCATCCCTCACAGTCTCCCTGCCTTCCTTGAATCTCTTATGCCACACAAAAACTTATGCTCGATTCATTCAAAATGGTCGAAAAGCAGTCTGAAGCATTCCATATGTTTCTCTGGCATTTTTCCAAGTTTAAAACAGAATTTTATTGCATATCGTTCTTCTAAAGTGTCCTCACGTCCAGATTGTATCTTTGAAATTCACCAGCTGTGACAATCAGGCTTTAGTAGGGTGCATACTGAATTTTCAAGAGTCTATGCCAATTTTAAATGCCGGTACAAAAATGTCTGGAAACTTATTGGAGGTACCACGTATCAATAGAGCAAACTGCATTATCTATGTACTCAAACACCTTCATAATAATTAAGTTGGCGACTTTAGTCGTGGGTGACACGAAGGCTCCTTTTACAATAATCCTCCTTATACCAAAATGTAGGCGAGGGCGCTGATCTATTCCCTACATTTCTCCACTTTATCCTTGATCCTTATCTTTTAATACTGAGTGTTAAGCAAGGTGGTATCAAGTACCATTTTTTTAGTGTTTGGTATAAATAGACCTGGGATTCAACTCCGGTCTCCCGGACCATTACTGAACACTCTACTTATTCGACCATACATGTATTAGTAAAATATCAAATTTATTGACAAGCTTACCCGCGCAATTTTATTTCCCTATGCATGCATACATCCTCATATATGTGCATATAAGTGTATTGCTTTGGTTTGGTTTGGTTTGGTCTTGTTATAAGATATATGAACCATTATAGGTTATTTAATGCCAAATTCATTTTTATACATATAAACAGTTCTATTTTAAACAAGTAAATTTAACATAAGTTCGCAGAACATTTGTATTTCAAACAATTCAATTAAGCATAAGTACACTGTTTAATTCTACTTAACTCATCAATAGGAACCTATCAAGTACTACCATTCTGTGCTAGCGTGAACCTGTGAGAGATGGCAATAAAGAGGTATTTCGCATTCCCCAAGGCTTCAGCGTTACTGGAGATTCACCATCATATTGTTTACAGTCACATCCAGGATACTCGTTAGGAGAGTGTCACCCCTCTGCAGAGATGCAGCCAGTGTATTCTACAAGGGTCATACAAGTATATTTGTGCATAATCAACCAAGATTAATAAGCTCATTTCTGTCATTTATTAACGGAAAGTAATATTTAACACAAAATACTCTAAAAGATACATTTTTCAACATCGGTAACTTCATATATTAAACTTCAAGGGCACTTGCTTTGGAACAATTCCTAGTCAACTCATCTGGTTGAGCATTAATTCCCTATTTTGAGCCCTTTTCCAAATGGTTACCCTGCCATAGTTGCCTTGCGCCAAACGCAACTAAGATAAGCATCATTAAGATATGTCTTAATTTTCGCGACACTAACACGAAAATATAAAATTCAAAGAAAATTCATTCTTTTCATTGTTTATAGTAGACACATTGAAGAATTGTAAATTAGACAAGAGAAAGAAAAAGAAAGGCTTAACTTTACTGCATTGATCGAGTTGGAGTTTGAATAATGTCATCACAGATCAGACTGTCGATTGAAAGAAGAAAACAATCAGTGGTTTGCCAAGAGTTAAGTCTTCTCAGGCGCTGGAGACATTGATGACAGCAATATAAATGTCTTGACATATTGGAAATGTGAGATCTGTACTACAGCTGATTTCCCAAATGGAATATATATATATATATATATGAATGTGTGTGTGTATGTATGCGTGTGTATGTGTGTGTGTGTGTGTGTGTGTGTGTGTATAACGTGATAAAGGTGCATTATTATCATCATCAATATTATTATTTACTTAATATTTCATTTGATGTTGCAAGAACGTCATTAAGAAACTGATATATGTTTCAGTACAAGTTTGGTCGAGAGACTAACAAGATTGATATTTATTTTTCAGGTTGACAACCTCGAGTGAAAATCAGCCGATTAATTTTGACTTTGGACATATCTGAACAACTGTAATTAATGTTTGCCTCTCTCAAAATTCACGTCTAGTTGAGTACTCTTAGATTATTACAACTGTGCTTGCTAAACGATTTCCCTAAAATAGAACAAGATGAGGTTCAGTGACAAAAAACTGGCCAATGTGACGGTAACATGTAACAATCGGTTAATGGAAATCTACTTCTATGCGATGTAGCTGTTTTTAGATGGCACACAGATATCATCGATGATCGACAAATGACACGGGGTAAAGCCAAGTAAGCAACCAATTGCACTTAAGGAATATATCGATTTAAACATATTTGTTTTTTACGGATTCTTAGCCATCATCAACTATATATATATATATATATATATATATATATATATATATATATTATCGCGTTGCCATTAGCGTTTATTGCAAGTCTCTTCATATATGAATTGAGGTCTCGGTAGCCGTTAAGCGGATGTATGTAAACAATAGTAATTGTGATTCATAACCGTTTAAAATTTACTTCGCTGCTACAAGTTCCTTGTGGCTGATGGGTAGAGTCTTGGGTTGGCGTTTGAATCAACCGGGTTTCGATCCCAGCTACGGGAAGTTAGTATATCTAGCCACACTGATGAGTTCTGATAGAACGAAACAGATCTGTCTGTGGATGACTATATATATATATATATGCATTTTAGATGTATTTTGCGTTTGATTTGTTCATTTTTGTTTTATTCAACAAAAATAACTGAAAACACATCGGTAGGTACGATCTTTTTTATAACATATCGAACTCTACATTCAGCAAAGTCGATTTAAAGTCCGGACAATTCGGTCTAACATCCGCCACAGGATTCGGTCTAACATTCGCTACATGATTCGCCACATGATTGAAAAATACGTCATTGTAAATCTAATAATTATGAACAATAGACAGAGATTCAGTTTCCAACAAAGGATTCGTACAAGGATCAATCACAAAAGCCGTTAATGATCATACTTTACACAAAGGACACTTAGCTGCATAAAGAGGTTTGTTCAAAAATTATATTATCTCCACACTTTCTGATAAACGCAAAGGTGTTGTCATTACTGACACTCCACCATACAATCACAGAATGACAGCTTTATTTGAAGACAAAAACATATGAACAAATAACACCACAAACTATAACTAAAAATATACATGTTATATATAGAGTAATAATTAGAAATTTTGATTTTAATGAATTATTTCCAAAACATAATTAATATTGTAATATTGTAAATTAAATGCAAGTAAGACAAATAATTCGTGGGGGTGTCCCCGTGGTGTAATGGTTAAAGTGATGGTCGGCGAAATCGTAGCACGCGAGTTCGAAATCCAGTCGCGCTATTACATTCACTTTCGGACAAATACCCTTGGGAATGGTATGAACCTCCTTATCCTCCCAGCTATGGGTTAAATAGCACCACCACTGTTCTTCTAGGAGAATAGCTTTGGCATTAAATAACCTATGAAGGTTGATATGCCATTAAACAAAATAAATAAACCAAACAAATAATTCGTGATTAGTTTCTTTGTAAATTTAGATTGTGAATTACTCGTTAAATCTTGATGTAATGACTATAGTTTAATATCAGTTGTCACAATTACAGACAAATTCCAATCAATATAATCCCTATGTATACCGAATTTTATATTTCTACATAATGGGGTTAGGCTGATTATAGCGGATAAAACACATGCATAGATGATAAATGCCACACCTAGATAGATGAGAGCCGTCTTTACAACAACACATCTAATTAACAAACACTTCAACTTAAGAAATCTCTACTAGATGCACAAGTTCTGCAAAAAATTTTCTTCCTCATTGAATTATAGTGACATACTTTTGTATAATTTCTGTGTGTCTACTTAAAGCCCTGTGACATGCAAAGCAAGATAAAAAGTGCAAACTGCCGTTTTTATTACATAGTAACTTCTCTTAAATGTTTTCCCTTCAAGGGATATCTTAAAGTCAACACAGGTTCTTATGCTGGAGCTTCCTTCTGCTTATTTTAGGGAACTTCCCTCAGAAGTGTTGGCGTCACCACGACTTTGTCATTAAACTGTAGACCCTTCAAACCTACACATACATATATATGCATTCACTTATCTATGTATGTAAGTCTCCCGAACCATTTGTCCACACACACACACACACACACACACACACACACACGTATATATATATATATATATATAATAATAATGATAATAAATAAATATATATTATATATATATTTAATCCATGGAAAATATTGTTCTGCAACCTAAGGTTTCTTGAAGTTTATAACAACATTCGTCAGGCAGTTAAGAAGATGGAATGAAATTGAAAATCGAAAATGCGACAAAATACAGACAAAACCGAAAATTCGACAAAATATAGACAAAAAGTTTATATATAGACAAAAAGTATATATATATATATATATATATACACACACAAAAAGTGTATATATATATATATATATATATATATATATGTATGTGTGTGTGTGTGTGTGTGTGTGTGTGTGTGTGTGTGTGTGTGTATTTGTTTATTTATGTTCGCTTTTTGCCAACAATATAATAAGAATAATATACTTATTTACCAACTCACTTAATAGCTTCCCAACTAAGAAAACTATTCAAAAATTACCAAGTGTCTAATTGCAAAAGCAAAAAAATATATATATTTATTTACTAGAGTGCACATGCTGCCAAAAATCAATATATCGGAAAGTCAGAATGGTCATTTTACTTTAGATTAACTAGCTACAAATGCAAAGTGAAAAATGATGGATTATAATAAACTTTTGCGTTTAGAACACCATTTCCGTTCAAGCAAACATGTCTTTAACCGATGCAGAAATCACATCACAGAGATAAGTGAAAAATAATGCATTGAACTCTATTATGACAATAATAGAAATTATAAAAGCGAAGATAAATGTAGTCTTTCAAATCATTCAGGGTTGAGTGTAAAGTACTTACATAAACCCTCTCTTTCTCGTCGGGCCAAAGTAAAAAAGAAATATTAGCTGTTAGATCAGGTGATCTTGTGGGTCACTTTCAAAACATCTTGTCATTTTGTTCTGCGCAGCAAGCCTATCTGTTTGTTAAGAGTGTGTTCAGAAATATGTGACCAGCGTGAATGCAGAGCGGATGAGTGTCATCTTGCTGAAATATTGAATACATGTTATCTTTCTATTTATAAAAATATTCCAATAGATTTTCATGCTATGACTTCTTAAAATCGAGAAGAGTTTTTATACCCGCCCTGTAGAATAGATGCGTTGCCACATAAACATTTGAATAGATCTACGTTTAAGTCAATTAAATAAAACAGTTGCAACTAATTTGAAGGAGACTCCAGCCGCGCCTCAGAAATTGCATAGAAACTCTTTTAATAACTTTAAAATGCCATCAAATAACTTTTTTTTCTCATAAAATATATTGCCGACGATGATATAAGGGCGAAACTATTTGAGAATAATTAAAAATTGATAAGTAAGTTATTATAAATAAAGTTAAAATGAAGAGCATTGCCTAACAATTAACGACTCAGTAAGTGGCCGCAACTAAAAATGAAAATATATACTTAGAATGCAATGCTTTTACAATAAAGATTGAGGCTGTTTTTTTTTATATTGATG
>OY757910.1:97514910-97569910 GCA_963585895.1 Sepioteuthis lessoniana
GACTGTTAAGAAAACTGATTGATGAATATTGTATTGTTTATTTGCCAAAAAAACAATTTTTCTCCTTCTGAAAATTTGTATTCGAAATCCGGGAAAATAACTGTGAGTGAGTATACCGCAGATAACATATTGGTCTAATAAAGACAGAAACTTTTCATATATATATATATTATATATTATATATATATATATATATATATATATATATATTATATTCTCAGCATTTCTTCATTGATACATATTTGATTGGACATAATATATATTTTTTGTCTACATATTTTTGGTAATCCTTTCGAATTGCCGTATTGATCATATAATATTCGGCGGAATTAGTAGATAAACCTCCCATAATTAGTTCTTTCCCAAGTACTCTCTGCCCAACTTTGGTCCATCATTAGTGGAGGATGTATTATAAAGGTAATGTAACTTTTGTATGTGCATTACTACTTTGTAAGAATTAGCATCTTTTACTTTTGTATTGTGTAGCGTTTACTTTTCAAATTGTTTCTATAAATATCGTCAGTAGCAAAAAGACATTTAAGTACATTAGCACTGCTTTGAAAATTAATTCTATTATGTTTGGGTTGTATGTTTCTAATATTCTCGAGGCACTACATATCAGCAACATACTACCCAAATACAATAAAGATTGCCAGGCGTTGACTTCTTTTGGGGAACACAATTTTTTTTATCCATCAAATTTCATATAAAGATATAACCAAAATATTCATCTATTTTAATTTTATTCAACTGCCATATGATATCGTTGAAGATTATTTATAAATACCTGCAATTCTAATCGTGAAGTTGATAAGTTAAAAGTCAAATGTTATTGACACGTGAACCCCAATCGCTTGGCATTTATAATCGTTCAGTCATGAAATATAAAAAATCATGAAAGAAAAATCATCTGATGATGGCCTAAAGTCGAAAACAGTCAGGGTTATTAAATTTATGAAAAAAAAAAACAAAAAACAAAAAACAAAAAAAAAAAACACATTTTGAAACATTCATATATGTTTATTGTTTCGTATCTATTCCATACATTGACAGAACCCCACCAACACATATATATGTACGTACATATATTTTTTCAATCTCAATTTAAACCACCTGCTATGGAAAATCTAGCTTGCGCTCAAATTAGGATGGGTTGATTTACAGTAACACCTTTTTCTTGTTTCTTAATGTCTCTAACACTTTATTGTTTTGACCCCCTTTGCCATCGCCTGAGAATACAAAATTTGTTAAAGTTTTTCTGTCCTTCTCCCTTTTTTTCTCCTCATACACGTATAGACTGTAATCAGTATTTGCTGTTTTTCAACATCAAGTTATACATGTAGGGTCATCTGATGAGGCGGAGTGTACAATGATATTCTCCGGCAAAATAAAATCATAATGACAATTTAACCAGGTTCGAATTATCTTCTAATTGCACGATATATATATATATATATATATATATATATATATATATATATATATATATGCACATTGCAAGAAGCTTTATGCAATGGACTTCTAGTGCTTTTAGTTATAATATTTTTAACTTCATACCTTCTCTGATATAACAGCGTGGACGACTTTTTGAATTTCTCTTTTCATCATTCTTATATATATATATATATATATATATATATATATATATATATATATATATATATGTGTGTGTGTGTGTGTGTGTGTGTGTGTGTGTGTGTGTGTGTGTCTGTTTATATATATATATATATATAGAAGGAGAGATAGATATGATAAGTGTGCGTGTGTGTATATGCATGCACTTATATATATATATATATATATATATATATATATATATATATATATATATATATATATATATATAAATTATCCAGTCAGTGTCCAAGGACAGTAGGTGTGGATTATTCCTTACATAGAATATATGAGGGTAATCATATAAATCTATGAGAGTGCTCAATGTATCGCTATTGTTAGTTCCCTATTTATTCTCTAGGGTATAACAAAATTCCCATTCAGAGCGTATATAATACAATTAAATGGAGACTCAAACTCGGTTAAGCCGTCATAATAAATTTATTTCGGCGGAGAATATTGTTGGTATATTCTACGTCTCGTCAGATGACTCTTTTACATGCCCTGTCTTGTCGCAGAGATGCGAATGAGGAGTTACAGTTCGTATTCAGAAGATAAAATAAGGAAATTAAAAAAATAAAATTAAAAATTCAGAAAATAAAGATAAAAAACATAAAGTGGAAATCAAATTACAAAGTTACAAATTCTTTCGTTCATAGGCGTGAACAGAGGGGGTTAGAATGTTATATGTTAGAACGATTAAGAAACAGGAGTGGAAATAATCTACTGGTCGGTCCCTTCTAATTTTTTTAATTTTGTGTTTGTTGAATAAGAGAAATGAGCTCGTGCAGACATAGAGGAAAATTTAATTTACTTTGATTTGGAATCACTGTAAATAAATAATAGCAAGGCCTATGATAAAGAAATATTAGTAACTAATAGAGATCAGCCCAAAAGCAGATATCAACAAGACAGGGAAAGATAAAGATAGATAAGGGCCAGATGAACACAGAATATTAATCCAAAAATAGGGCCTGTGATTCTCGAGTTGTTAATTCCCCATGACCATTTTTAGGGTAATTTTTCAAAAAAACACTTGACGACAAAAATAAATGTCCCCACCTTACCTGGTTTAACTATCTCGATCCTAATTGAAACAAGAGGAATATCTAAGATGGCAACAGTTGAGTTAATTGATAGACATATTAGAAATAAATGTAAATCATATATGAGATAGCCATTAGTTAAACGATCTTAGTCCGTTTAGAAAAGCACACCTGCCAAGTAGGAGAAACCACAAACAGGACACAAAATTAGAAGGGACCGACCAGTAGATTAATTCCACTCCTGTTTCTTAATCGTTCTAACATATAACATGTTAAACCCCGCTGTTCACGCCTATGAACGAAAGAATTTGTAACTTTGTAATTTGATTTCCACTCCATGTTTTTTTTATTTTTATTTTCTGATTTTTTAATTTTATTTTTTTAATTTCCTTATTTTATCTTTCTGAATACGAACTGTAACTCCTCATTCGCATCTCTGCGACAAGACAGGGCACGTAAAAGAGTCATCTGACGAGACGGAGAATATACCAACAATATTCTCCGCCGAAATAAATTTATTATGACGGCTTAACCGAGTTTGAGTCTCCATTTATATATATATATATATATATATATATATATATATATATATATATATATATAAGTGTATTCATATACACACGCGTACACTTTCCATATCTATTTATCCTTCTGTGTATTATATATATATATATATATATGCACATATGTGTGTGCGCGCGCGTGTGTGTGTGTGTGTGTATTTGATCATGGTTTATTGATTAGATGTGCATATGTGCTAATAAAGAGACAGCCCGAGAAATAGACGTAAAGCTATCTAGCATTAAGAAATTAGTACATAAATCGGTATATATTTTTTCAATTAAAAAAACAAAAAAAAAAAACAACAAAATTGAACGAAAATGAATAGCTAACCGCACCACAACAGAAATCGAAAGGATAAAGACAAATACATTGATAGACAGACCGATTCGTAAATAGACTGACAGACACATTTGTCTGCAACGATGCCTGCAGGTCGATTTTCTTCATCACATTCTCGTTCTAGTGATTAATATCTACAATGGAAATCCCGGCGAATTAATCACGGAATCGATATTCAGAACAATGCAGAAAAGAAATGTACAATCTCTGTCTCATTCAGCTCGTTTTACAAAGAAAGAGACCATGGTGTCCTTTTGCAATACAACAGGCCGCCCATGCGCACAGTGCAGAAGACGAAAACAAAGACGTGAACAATTCTGGAATCACTCGGATGTCAGAAATATAAATTTTATTAAAAATGTTGCTAAGTTAAAAAAAATCAATCGCATTTTAAAATATGTTGTGTAAAGCATTCCTAATTCAGATTTATTTTTTACTGTTGTTTCGAATCTATATACAGTCGCATGTAACTTGCAAGCCATATTTATCTCAGTCTTTCTATTTCAAATTTAACTGTTAGGCTCTTCTTTTAAGTTATAATTTCTTTTTCATACTGATATACATACAAATATGTTTCTAAGAAATCTTCGTTTTTGAACGTTACTGCTATATGGATGCACTACTTGGACGCTAACTAAACGGCTGAAGAAGAAACTTGACGGCAATTACATAAGAATGTTGAGAGCAATATTGAACAAGTCCTAGCGACAACACCCCACAAGACACCAACTATACGGCCATCAGCCTCCCATCACGAAAACTATACAAGTTAGACGAACCAGACTCGCAGGACACTGCTGGAGAAGCAAGGACGAACTCATAAGAAATGTACTCTTATGGACCCCGCATATGGCCAAGCAAAAGCAGGACGACCAGCTCGAACATACATACAGTAGCTATGTGAGGATACGGATGTAACCCTGAAGACCTGCCAAAAGCGATGAATGATAGGGAGAAGTGGCGAGAGAGGGTCAGGGATATCTGTGCTAGCGGCACGACATGATGATGATGATGATATTTATTTATCTTTCTATATTTCTTTATGAAATCTATTATTCTTTTTAAGCTATTAAATTTTCAGCCTCTAATTAGCTATCAATAGCTTCCTGTGAAATATACTCTGTACATATTTTATAATTATTATTCAGATCTTTATATATTTATTTATTTACCAAAGTTTTTCGCGTTAAATCCATTTTGGTCTCACGTAAGTCAATTTTCCAGTCTCTGTATATTTATCTATTGACTTAGTTTTTCTATTAAATGAGTCCGGTTTTCATTACGTTATTAAATTTTTCAGTATTTATATATGTATCTACCCATATTTTTCTTGGAATTTTATGCTGATCTGCTTACTTTATTGAAATTTTCAAACTTAATATATTTATCTATATATCACGATTTAAATTTTTCATCTCTATATATTTATATATTTACTTAGGTTTTTCTGTTCAATATGTTCGGTTCTTATAACGTTATTAAATTTTCAATCTTGGTATATCTATCGACCAGTATTTTTTTTTAATGAAATCTACTCGTAATTATAACATGATAAGTTGCCGATCTTCATTTATTTATCTGTTGACCAATATACAAAGGTGAGTCAACCATTTTTGCTACATATTGGCACGTTCTACTTGTTACCTAGACTTTGTGTGGCATATTAAACAACTACGACCCGATACGATGTTTATAAGGCTGACTACTCAGAAACATTAGGTACTGTAACAGACTAAGTAAAGTTTAGTAAATAATAAATCAGTATAATGGATCATGAGTGACATATTAAGTTGCTGTTTCTGCCAAGCATCACTAACCCAATCAGCCTTTCCTTTTACTTTATTACAATGTCCTAACAATGATATCAGAGACGTCTGTTGTTGTATGGCAGTGGACTTTGAACATTCTTATGATTAAATCTTAATTTCTGTTCCAATAGCATGTCAGCAGCAAACTGCTAAACTGGTCTCTCTTATGAAAACAGTGCACGTCGCGGAATACATAAATAGGAAAATTTGTGATCACTGGCTTTTTTTTTTTCAACGCTTCCAATAAGAAAACTGGTTTGAGAACAGTTAGACATTGGGTAATACGTTTCACCAAGAGCAACCACGGCCTAAGTGACAAGATATATTTAACACAGCGGAAATGAAGAAGATTTCGATGAACTCATTCACATAAATCCGGCTGGTAAAAATGGACTAAACGTATAAAGCTTACTGACACCATTGTTATATATATATATATATATATATATATATATATATATGTGTGTGTGTGTGTGTGTGTGTGTGTGTCTATTCTATATATGTATATGTGTGTATGTGTATGTGTGTGTAAGAGAGAGAGAAAGAGACTTGGAGTATATAACTTCGTCACATCAAAGCCTTAGAGAGATCCTTTCAAGCTTGGTTTCAGAGGACCCTAAACAACACATAGCAATATCCAACACCAGGCCCCATTGTTATACAGTGAGCTAATGTATTCAGTATTGAGATGCTCTTCATACGTTCTCAGATTCGTTGGGATGTTAATCTTATTAAGATTTGAGGAAGTCGGGTTACCCAAAGAGGCATTTTTTGGAAAGTTACAATATGGTGAAGGTAAGAAGCATAAACTTAAGATTTGTTTTAGGATGTCGCCACAAAAAAATCATTAAGACCCTTTGTATAGATCTTGGAGATGGGAACCAATATTGAAAAATTGGTTAATTTGGGGAAAAGAAGATCAACGATTGTTATAAAGTTTTTGAAGCTCGAATAATCTGTAGTATACTACTGCTGGAGCTTAATAACAATCCGGAACACGTATATATATATATATATATATAAATATAATCTCATATTTTTATTTGTTGACGGTTAAGCTTGTGTGGAGTAGTAGAGTAATCGGAGAGAGAATTCGTGCACGCAGAGGAACCGTCGGGAGTCGGAACTGCCAGCGGGGACTGACTTCATCCAAAATTCTCGATCTTATATAATTTCAAAAACTCCTGCCCCACCTACACGCAATACTTGTTTTCCATAGGTCACGGTTTACAGCGTCACATTGCTTGTTTTTCATTGGCCATGGTTTACACCCGCGCGATGCTTGCTTTTCATTGGCCTCGCCATATATATGTACGCAAGGCGTGTTTTTCATTGGCCATTGTTTACACCCACAGAATACTTGTTCTCCATTGGTCACAGCTTACACTCACGCATTCCTTGTTTTCAGTAATCATTTTGTTTATTTTATCTACGACTGGATAAATATGTCAATAACATCCACCGTGTTCATCGCAGATCAAGGTGATATATCACAAATCGAAAACTTGAAGCGAGCTCTTTGGATATAGGACTCAAACTCTGTCCAGGACATTCCTTCTGCCTCAGCTTGTTTGTTGTATCTACATTAGGATCTGCGTGTCTCCTGCGGCCTTGTTTGTTATATGAGATCCTAGAACAGCAAACAAAACCTCTGTAATCCATGCTCTGTTTGTGACACAGTATGCTGGTTTACAGTAGGGATGATTAGCCAAATAATAGCGTATAGGGTTTGTGTCAACTCCAAAGATATTTTTCTTGTCATATATGCGGCTGTGCAAGAAGGATAAATTTGGCCAGGAGTCACATTGCGTATCCCCGAGTGATTTTGCGGATTTGGGGAGATAGCCTTCTTCTGTAAACAAAGTGGTAGTCACTATACATAATACTATGGAGGGATATCTTATTTTATCAATTTCTCCAAATTTATGGTCATTCAAACACCATTCTTCTTGTTGCTTAAAGTAAAAGATAAAACGGCTAAAAACTTATTTGAATCGCCATCATTCTTTCTGCAACTTCGTAACAAAAGATTGAAAACATAGAAAGAAGATACGTTGTCTAAACACAGTAAATCAAGCTGAAATTTAGCAAACATTTCTTTTGCGACTATAATTTCCAGTAAAGCAATGAGCCCATCCGATTGAACCGATTTTTTTTATCTATCTGCTTTTGTCACTTTTGTTACTATCAGAGAATTTTGGCCAATTTATTTTAATGTCTTTTTCAAATTTACAATACAAACAAAAAAAAGATAAAAATTGTCTGATGTGATCAGTCGGTAAAATTGGTATTTAGTTTGTGTTTGCTGCAAATTTTGTGGGGAATGAAGGTGATTCAGCCCTCATTTCACTTCAAATAAAAAAGCTGTAAAAAACATCACTCAAACAGATGTGGAAGAAAAAAGCCGGAATAGAAAACAGTTTAATCAATTTAATGCTGTAATCATGGATAAATGAGTGAAAACAGTCATTTATATAAATTCTATATTATCTATATTTATCACTGCTTTTATACCATTCATATTTTATAATATTATATTTATATAATATCATCATCGTCGTCATCATCATCATGTCGTGCCGCTAGCACCGATATCCCTAATCCTCGTTCGCCACTTCTCTCAATCGTTCATCGCCTCTGGCAGGTCTTCAGAGCTACATCCCGTATCGTCACATAGCTGCTGTATGTATGTTCGAGCTGGTCGTCCTGCTTTTGCTAGGCCATATGTGGGGGTCCATAGGAGTACATCACTTATGATCTCGTCCCTGCTTCTCCAGCAGTGTCCTGCATGTCTGGTTTGTCTACCTTGGATAGCTTTCGTGATGGGAGGCAGGTGGCAGTAGAGTTGGTGCCTTGTGGGGTGTTGTCACCAAGATTTGTTCAATATTGCTCTCAAAATTCTTGTGTAATTGCCGTCTAGCTTCTTCTCCAACCGTTTAGTTAGCATCCAAGTAGTGCATCCATACAGCAGTATCGATACGACCGCTGCCTGGAAGAAACTGCGTTTCATTTTATCGGTCAGGTCTGATTTCCATATGATCGATAGCTTACCGATAGCTGCCCATGCCTTCGTTAGCCGTGTGTCGATGTCCTTTTCGGTTGATGAGACACTTCTTCCCAGATAGGAATAATTTATTCATTGAATTAACGGCATATAAACTTGTAGGGGTTATATTATACTAAGATTTGGGAAAAGCTTACATTGTATGTTTATATTTGTATTTTTTAATGCTTCCTTAAAAGGTTTTATACACAGTTATATGATATTAAGAATATACAAATAATTTGCAATCAGATTTATTCAAACCAAAGATGGGACATTACAAGTACAATCACTCAAGTCAGAGGTGACCTTGGCCCAGTCGATTTGGGCCGTAAAATTCTGCATCTCTGTAGAGGGGTAAGACCCCGCTAAACTAATGTCCTGGATATAACACTAAATAATCTTATGGTGAGGGTCCAGTCATTTATATATTATCATTGGACATTTGGGGAATACAGAGTACCCTTTTTATTGACATTACTTCCAGGTCCACTCTGACCCGCAGTGGTTGCACCTGATAGGGTTCTATTTATGGATCAAATAAAACTAAACTTAGTAATTATAATAAACTGAAATTTTTGAAGTAGAACCGTTTCTGATATTCAAACTGTGTACTTATACTAAACTGAATTGTTTGAAATAGAACTGTCTATATGTATAAAATTGGATTTAAGAGTAAATAACCTAAAATGGCTGATACACCATAGAACCAAACCGTACTATACCAAACTAGAGTTGATCTGGGACTAATGACTATGAAAGGTTGCTCCAAATAAATCTGAGTTCTGAAGTAGAGCTTTCTCCACGAGATGCAGTTTAAGTTCATACCCTGGACACACCTTTTTTTTTTGGGGGGGGTCTTATTCTTATGTAATGCATAATCAGCGTATTCTAAATCTCACCGATAAGACAAGATGTTTATATTTGTTATAATATTTATCAATCAATAATATCTATATCATTCTGAGAAAATATATTGATCATATCAAATTTTTCGAACCGATGACCGTTTAGATCTGATAAAAAAAAAAACAGTTCTTATACTAAGTGAGTTAGTCTTCCTTTTTTTCGACATTTAGTATCCTCCATTACTAAGTGCAATTCTTTGGTAAAAAGGTCGAGTTTTGTTTTAGTTAGGCTTTATAGCATATGAACTTCTGTTGGTTACTTATATATAAATATATATTTGAAATATGTAATTTTGTTAATGACATTTTTAAACAAGTCCGAGCTCATTTTTTGCACATAGCTAAATAGTTTCAACTATTTCTATATAACAGTCACAATCTAACATTACTCATTTGTTTACAATCATTTGTAGGTAATTTCATTTTAAATAAGTTACTACTAATTTGCTAGCTCGCGGGTATCGCTCTTATTTCTACACAGTTAATTGGTTTCAATTATTGTTATCTAACACTGATGATTCTATTCACTATTAAGTATTTGCTTGCAGAAAGTGAAATTATTACAACTGTTGCTATTTCACAATAATTATCCCATTCAACGTCGTTCATTTAACCATTATTAAATTGTTCCAAGTATTACAATGTTAGACAATCATTTCAGGTTAGGCACACAGTAAAATAGTTTAAAGTACTGCTTTGTAACATATATAATTTTATTCAAGAGTACTTATTCGTTTGCACTCAGTTTAATGATTTCAGGTATTGCTAGGTATCACTAACAATTCTTTTAAACATCAGATATTGGTTTACACACTGTTGAATGCCCAAATAGTTCTATTTAAAACAATTTGGGTAAGTTATTTGTTTACACTCAGTTTAAATGTCAAACAGTTCTATTGAATTATATCAGGTGCTATCACTCTAAGTCAGAGAGGATATGAGAGAATGGCAATTAGGGGGTACTCTACATTACCCTAAGTGTCATGTTTTGTTTTATATCCAGATACTCGTTCGGTAAGGGGTCTCCAGCCTCTTCAGAGATGTAGCTGGTGTATTCTTCAGCCTCTGCTGACTAGGTTCTAAAAAGTATGATAAAGTGCAAAGAAAACCTCAATCGGAATTCTATCATAAAAAAATTGTTAATAAATTTGGCGGTCGTAGTCGAAGGCAACCTAGAGGCTACCTTTTCAATAACTACTACACCATTCCCTGGATTGTTCCACTTTACTCTTGCTCATATAATGTGGATTGTTAAGCAATGCGGAATCAAGAACCATTTTTGGGTCATTGGTATAACTCGACATAGGATTGAACCCCGGTCTCCCGGACAACTGGCGAACACTCTAAATATTATGCCAATGATTTACAAAGCAAAAAGACCTTGATATTGAAATAAAAATTAATAAAACTACAAATGATGCGATGATTTTATTTCTTGCGATATATTTTCCCATCAGAATGGATATTATCATGCATTATTTATAATCAAACATTACATCATTAAACGCTATAATATCTAATATCAATATAGAGCTACAAAAAATTACGTTCTCTACTACAAAAAAAAGCCAATAGGGTCACTATATTTATAAATTAAACTGTTTTTGTTACGGATTGTCCATGCTGTTAAATTTGATTATAAACAGTAACTAATATTCGTATTCATTTCAAAATGTTTGACAAGAATTTGACAAGATTTATGGTATGTTAAGTTTAGATAAAAAAAGTAATTTCTTATTTTTTAAACAGGCAAGGGTGTACTAATTTATGATTGATATTATACATTGTTTTAATAATCCAATATACGCCCCCTAAATTATAATACATCTGACAGGAAGTTATCTTATGGAGATAAATAAAAATTTAAGTGGATAATTATATAAATGAATTGCCATGACTGTTCTCATCATACAACATGATTTATTAGAATTAATTTTATTGTTGGCAGCTCTTCATAAAAATTACCGTGAGAAAACACTGTTCCCTGAAATATAGATGTAAAGATAAATACACACAAACAAATGCGTACATAGATACTGCAATTTAAAAAAAAACTCACGAAAACTTTTCTCATTACTTAAAGTTTAGACGTTGTTCCGATCCTTAGGTGAGCATTAAGAATAATTGTCGCAATTTTCCATTTAAAGTCTTAAACGTGTGGGAAAAATGAAGTAATTTTTGGGGAAAATCCAGTCATATCTTAGTATATATATTGTAGATAATGTAAAAATGTGCTCTTAAAACTCGTGAAGACAATTAGAAATAAACCACAGAACACTTTTATGTAATTAGCATATATATATATATATATATATATATATATATATATATATATATATATATATATATATACATGTGTGTGTGTGTGTGTGTGTGTGTGTGTGTGTGTGTGTGTGTGTGTGTGTGTGTGTGTGTGTAAAAATAGAAATATATATATATATATAAAGATATAGATACATATATATATATATGTGTGTGTGTGTGTGTGTGTATATATATATATAAATGCTTATACATACATATACATATATATATATATATATATATATATATATATATATATATATAATGAGGGAGGGAGAGAGAGATAAATACATATATATACATAAATATTCATGTATAATATATATATATATATATATATATATATATATATATATATATATATATATATATATATATATAAAAACCCAGAGCTGTGTCAGTTTTATATTAAGAACTATATCATTCTTTCTTAAAATAAGCACGAAAATTACCCCGTGTAACTACTACAAATTTATCTCACTACAAAAATCGTTTCAGAGTAAACGTTCGGTATGTTTTAATCCAAGCTAGGATCTTCTTGGGCGTATCTAAGTAAACAAAAATAGTAATTAGCAGAATAGAGCTAACATTGTCATATGTTTGCATTCACTTGCACCACTAAGGTGGCAGTTTAAAACAGGTTAGGTATTTCTGCCGTACCTTGTATATGGATTAATGATATATTGTATATGAGAACTGTATGTATGTATGTATGTATGTACCGACCTCTGTCTATAATCGTGTGATATAAACATGTTATAAAGTTCGTATAACATTTTGGGAGCCAAAACAAAGATCAAATACACAGCTGAAAATTGGTTTGTCTTTTTTTTTTATCATTCCGTTAATATTTCTCCCGTGTTAAGTATTAAAGAAAAAGAAAAGAAATCATATCAGCAACGAAGATTCGTTTCATTTTGTTGTTTTTCAGAAGGATAGCAAAAATGATTGATGAAGTTTAAGGATATGGTTCAGTTGGGAGCATTACGTGTCATGAAAGGTTTAGGAAGTTCAATATAAGGTGAATTTGAATTGGAGAAAAGACAAGAATAGCATAGAATATCTTGGGTGATAACTCCCATTCAATCAACGTTGGAATTTGTAGAAATACTCCTTGTCGATGAATTGTATGATGTTTCCAATGGTGGTAGAAAATTTGAAAAGCAGAAAAAAATTGCTTTCCCAATGATTTAAGAAAGCGGATCAGAACCAGCATTTCTCAGCTTGCAAAATATGAAGTACACCCGATGTGGTATATTTTTGAAGATTAACGTCGGTCCAATCTAATTATTTATAAAATGGACTACGAAGAGCTGAAAGATTCTAATTAAACACAAAAATGTTCAACGACTATCATTAAGTGAAATAAGCAGAGATTATAAAAGAGGAAAAAAAGGAGTTCAAAGAAACAAACAAAATGCAACAATATGTAGAAAAGCTCAAGTGTTGCGCTTATGCTAACGGTTATAGTTATGGGAAATTGAATCGTCGATCGGAGTTCAAATCCAGGATAAAACAGTTTGCATTTCAGTTTGTGCTAATGCCAGTGAGAAAGGGTATTAATCCTGCTCTCCTCCTATGGAAATTGGATAAATAGCAGTGCATACTGAGTTCTTTAACCTTGGTGAAGCAACCCGTTTTGGATAAGGAAAAACTTTTATTAAAACAAGCTTTACTTCACTGTAATAAATGACCGTGTGTCATATCTGTATAAGAGGATTGGGGTAAATACATAGAAGCTCAAGCTTCACGATAAGTATTAAACCACATCAATTAAATGAGGTATAGTGACATTGGATGGAGGTGGCATGTAATTTGCTCTCAAAGGAATTGGATATATATATATATATATATATATGAATACTTTTTCTGTCTGATGAATGCCGTGTAAAGACAGCATGAAACGATTAGCCATGGGTAAGCTTCCCTACGATTAAATATGTTTAAAAAACTAATACATATCAAATATATATATAGTGCCATCCACAGACAGACTATTTCATAGTATCACAACTCTTCAGTGTGGCTAGACATGTAGGACGCTTGAAGTGGGATCGAAACACGTCCGAATTTACGTTAGACTTAGTATCATACCGCTCAGCCAACAAGCGAACCACGTCAACTCAGGAATTATAAGGCATTAAGTAGTAGCTTTCGTTTGTTTTCATTTTTATACCTTACCGGGTACCAGAGTGCTCAATTCGCTCGTAGAGCTTTGCATTATGCGAGTGGCAGCCGTAAATTCCTTTGCCTGAGTGATCAACCCCCTTGGGGACTAAGTGTGTGAGTGTGTGTGTTGCTGAGTGAGTGGTATTGAGTCTTCTAAATATATTTGTTTTCATTTGAAATATTACAATATCTTAAGCGGTTGTTTGAAATTTTCTCATGCAAATCGATTCTTTTTCCTTTATATTATCTAGGAATATATATATATAGGAAATAATGTTCTTATTGGTATTAATTTTTTTTATTTCCAGATGTAAAAATCCTTGTCATGGGTTGCAAGAAATAGCAAAAGAGAATCAAGATACTGTAGATTTTTGAGTTATGGGAATATATAATCGGAAATAAAGATAGTGTTGAACTTGGACATTGAACTACATATTTGAATCAGAATAACTTACTAAGTAACATCCTTATAAAAATATTTCTTAATGAAACTAATGTTCCCACAAATACATTATTACCTCAGAATTTATAAGTTACTACCAACAAGGAACCATGTTTTAATCTTAAATTCATTAGGGCAGATTTCGAATTGTCCCTGACTTGGGATCTATGTAAGATTTTGTGTACATAATGTTTTAAGATATTTTAATAGCAACCTAATAAAGACCTTATATTTCTTACAACAAATAAAGTAGAAAAGCTGACAGTGAACAGTAACCATAATAGGGCAACTAGTATAGGAGAAGGATACCACTTAATTCATACCAAAAATATCGAATCTTATGAGGACGTAAGGAAGGGCCTCTGGTCGGAAAAATCTTTACAGCATACACAAACCATGCCAACTTTGTAGAGACACACTAGCAAAAGCCCGTGGTGCTTACAATGAGGAAAAACTCTGACCCACTAGAAGAATAGAGGAAATGAACACTGACAGATTTTAACGGCAAATTAAACCGTTTGGGTTTATCGTATTCCTGGAATTCAGGGAATCGTGTTCATTACACATCCAAATTTACCTTTTTGAGTTGCCTTTTCCTTTTTTTTTTCTCACAGTCATATTGATTTACACAGATTTGTAAACTGGTTGATTTGATCTAGAGATGAGACTCTAACAGGTACAACCTCTCCGGAACAAAGTGTACCTGGGAGTAATGGCAATGAAGAAGTACTCAACATCCCAGATCTCCAGAATTGGTGCCTGACCGTCACAAGCAGTTTAGAGTCATAACGCTTGACACCCCTGTTTTTGTGGAAGATACAATAAAAATATACTATGCCCTGCTTGATCAGGGTAAGCAATCTTAGTTTTAGATGGGCTTTAAGGTAAAAAAGAGATTGAATTAATCTAATATTTAATTATTTTTAATCCCTTTCAATTCATGGAGATTAATATTAAATATTATAAGAAATCGAAAGGAAAGAATTATTCGGAATATACCTAGTGACACTGAAAGCACTTGTTGCCTCTAGGTAAGCAGCAATAAGCTTACTCAGCACTAAGATGAGAGAACACAGATCGACAGTTGATGCCATAAGCAACCTGAGATTTATGTTGTACAAACATTTACATAGGAAAAATACTCTTTAATCTTTGTTGATGGCTAACGAGGAGAAGAACACTGTAATGTAATTCCTACCGTACTGTTACCGTTCCAGCTTGCTAGACCAAGAAAACTGATCAATTACTTTAAAGCACGGGGCTGATTTTGCGTACAACTTACTGTACCTAAATCTTCACCTTTCAGGTCTGAGGGCACCCGCACATTTCCTTTCTTTATGAGGCCCTGCAGCGAGACGAAAGTTACTGATGAAAGATAACATTGCCTGTTGCTATCTCAATACCGCATGTAGATGGCGTAAATCAAGGTCGGAAGTATTGAAGACAATGAATAGTCTATAAGACAAGTTTGCAAATCATTGAAACACGCAAGAGCCCAGTTTTTAATTTATTCTAAAAGAAAAGTAAGAAGAAATTAGAGGGAAAAACGGGGGAGGGGAAATAACAGAAAACAAGTCTTTTCACTTGAAACTAACAAGACGAGTAAAAATGATCAAAGCCCAATTGATAACTAGAATTTATTTTCGGTTGGGGCCAGAATACATTGACTTTATCCTCTGCATTGTACCGTGTACAAAAAGTTGGGGCTTAGAATACACTGACTCTATCCTCTGCATAGTACCGAGTGCAATAAGTTGGGGCTTAGAATAAACTGAATCTATCACCTGCATAGTACCGTGTGCAAAAAGTTGGGGCTTGGAATACACTGACTCTATCCTCTGTATTGTACCGTGTGCAATAGGTTGGAGCTTAGAATAAACTGACTCTGTCCCCTGCATAGTACCGTGTGCAATAAGTTGGGGCTTAGAATACACTGACTCTATCCCCTGCATAGTATCGTGTGCAATAGGTTGGGGCTTAAAATACACTGACTGTATCCCCTGCAAAGACTACTCTTTTAGAAAAAAAGTTGTGTCATGTTCATAATACTAAACTACATTTGATGGGAAGTTTTCAATTCTGGAGAGTATGAAAAACTCATTCTATGCTATTACTTGCATACCCATCCTAATCATAAGTAGAATTACTCATAAAGATCTCATGTATTGGTCAAATGGATCTGTTTTCAAACTATTTGTAAAAGATGTGGATACTTTATACCAGTAATTCCCAAAGTGGGTTGCATGACCCACCGGTAGGGCATTTTAATATTTTTGTGGGGCATGCAATATTTTGGTGGGGCTTGTTTAGAGACAAACTTAATGTCTTTTAAGCTTCTTTCTTGTGAATTATAGAAAAATTTGGAATATGTCAGGATTAGATAATACGGTGGGGTATCAGAATTTTATAAATACCAAAGTACGGCGTAGCCCGTAATTGGATGGGACCCACTGCTTTATACCATATAACTGTGTGTAAATAATTTCTATTAAAAGTAGTTATTCGAAGTTAATTATTTGCTTAGGATTATTATTAGTTAGTTGTCTCCATATAATCGTATGCAACAAATGATGATCGTTGAATAACAATAATTACTTGAAACCATATGGTTGTATATAAATGATTATCATTAGATAAGAATATCTGAAACCATATAACTGCATTCAATTTATTTGTTTTTACTATGGACACTTTATATGATATAACTGTACAAAACCTCTTAAATAATTGCATATGTAAATATAAACGTACAATGAATATGGACGTGCCCCTGGTGTAATGGTTATCGTCGTAGGAAATGGACACGGCGACACGAGTTCAAATCCTGGACGATACTGATTGCATTTCACATAGCACTAATACCCTTGGGAAAAGTATGAATCCTATTATTCTCCTATGGGTAAATAGGAGGACAGACTGGGTTCTTCAGTCTTGGTAAGGCAACTAGTCTAGGAGAAGGAAAACCCTGAATTCAAACCAGCTAAACTCCGCTTAAAAATTGACCTTGTGTCATATCCTGCCCGAGTGGAGGGGTTGGTAAATATGATAAACGTACAATGAACAGGAATCTCTAAACTCTAGGCATAAAAAGAAATTATACGGGTTGCCATGCCGTTAAAATCAATCAAAACGTTTAATACCTTCTTTATTCATAAATAATGGATACTTACTTTTTGACAATGTATCAATTATCATTATTTACGTACTTCTTTCTCTTAAGTAGATTTACCGGACGTTGTCATAATGGTTAGAGTGTGCGCCAATGGCTCGGGAGACCGGGGTTCAATATCAGGTGTGAGTCATACCACAAACTCAAAATATGGTTCTTGATGCAACCTTGCTTAAAACTCAGTATTATAAGGTATTGATCAAGGGTAAAGTGGAGAAATCCAAGGAAAAGAGTGGCGCCCTCTCGGTGTTGTAGCTACTGAAAAGGGAGCCTTTGGTCACCCTCCACTACATACGCCAACTTTACTTTTTCACTTTTTCTTGAATATTAGATGTATTCATTTAGTTTAAATTATTTTTCTTAATAAAATTAATTATCAAATTGATTAATTTCAGATATATTACAAGAACTTTTATAAAACTAAGAAGATACAATTTTAAAGCAAAATGTATTCGATATTTTAAATTACTTGTATTACGGACAAAGAAAATTGATTGAAAAAACTTGAATAACAACATCAAAACTATGTTATTTAAGTTAGAATATTAATTCTAACTTAAATGATGAATATAGTTGTAAACAACATCTTATTTTTGTTGAAAACAAAATTGAATCAATGTAGAAATAAATACAGACACAATGGATGTCCTATTATTGAATTTTTTTTATTTGCAGTAAATGAAACAATACATGACCAACATTCACTGTCGTCTGCTATAGGATTGGCCATTGTTCTTTTCGAACTGCAACAACATTTCTTTAACAGACGATTTTTAATACTAAATTAAATCTAAATAACATAAACTAATAGAAACAAAAATCTCGAAACAATCTAAATTAGATTATTTGTAAAATAACTTTTAGGCTTTTATTTCAGAAAACGACGTTAAAAATTACTGCGTTATTCTAGCTACGAATGTTGACGAAATATAAAAAGAAATGAACTATATATACATTATTTATGAATTGAATTTATTCATTTTAAAGAAGCCGACCTTCGGATTGAGTAGTATAAAAATTATATGTTCATTTAGGTTCTGTAGTACAGAGTTAAAGAAAAAAATTTTCCGAACAGAGCTAAGCACAAAAAAATATATCGATTCATAATTCAAAAGAAAAATTTGAAACAGGTCTTCGGATTTAGGCTACTGGTGTTGATTAAATCGAATATTTCTAAGAAGGGATCTGCATATTTGATTTTGCTATAAAAATGTTTACTAAATGACAGCCGATCAAAAATGAATATAAATGTTATAGCATTAAATTAGTTAATGAAACAACGTGATAGCAATATGCGGCTTACTTTGACTGCAGAGAAAAAATAGCTTACCTCTGGAGAAACCTTAAGTGAAGAAAAAGATAGTATTTAAAAGACTTCCCACAAAATCAGTAAATAAAACAAGATCGTTTTATAGTTCGGAGCCATGTACAAATTAAGACTCATAAGAAGCTAGAGCAAAAAATTCTTGGGCCCGTCGGCATTCCGGTATTAGGTTGTCTCAGGCGTCGATCAATAAATCAACTCTGCAAATCAAGTATAGCCCGGTGGAAGGCCTCCTGGAACCAAGCCATTATTAACCATTCACATACTTGGCATAGTGCCAAGTAAGGAATTTTGAATGAAGTGACGAAAAAGGGGTCTGCGAGATGAGGCAAGTCCGTTTATATAATCTGTCTATCGTGTTGATTGGTTGGTCAGTTAATGCGTATCAGAGACGAGCTATAATCGAGGCGTCGCTTGAGACAAGTGTTACAGCCAGACGAAGCAAGACCGGAACTAGTACCGGTGGTGTAAAGAAACAAGAAACAACAGTCAATAATACAAATCCATAGCTATGAATAAAAAATGAAATTAAATGTTATTGTATTGAATTAGTAAATTTATATTTTCAGAAAAGAAAAACCAATGGGAAAATATATACACGGAATATCCTAAAATGAACCTTTTCTTTTTGTTTCGATAAATGTAAAAGCAGAGATTTTTTCTCGTTGCAACGTTTATAACTGAGTAAACCAATGAGAAGAGAGATTTCAGAAATTACGATTAATTTTACCATTACACAACAATCTATTTACTATAGATGTTACACACAGAAAATAGCTTATATATTAGGATGACAAAATCAAATTACCTATTAACAATGAGTTACATTCATTTATTAAGACATGCTATTAAAAATCATTATGAGAAATCCCAGAGAAATATCCCAACTTCTATTTGATCACGTAAAAAGTGCTCTAGTCAAATGTGTATTTTTTAACCCCTACACCCAAGCGAAAAGGTCTTGTTTCTACTAGGCAATGACTTGAAACCGACCTTGTACCACATTTATTAAGACATGCTATGAAAAATCATTATGTGAATTGCGTATCATCATGACATCAATAACGAATGTTTGTTAATCGTTACGATGCAGTGAATCCTAGAGAAATATCCCTACTTCTATTTGATCACGTAAAAAGTGCTGTTGAAAATGGTGTATTTTTTAACACCTAAACCCAAGCCAAAAGTTCTTGTTTCTACTAGCCAATGACTTTAAACCGACCTTGTACCAGTTTATATCCTCGAGAAGTGCAAAATAATTCCCAGTTCCACGTAAATTATTTTCTTACATTCGAGACATCTGCTGGTTGGTGTACAAATTACCTGCTCCATTCAAGGGGGCCTCCCTCTAAGCGGCACTTTCCACCCTTGCCTAAAAGTGAAAAAGTGTTAATTCATTGCTCGGCACCTGAGATATTCTTAAAAGAGAATGCCGATAAACCTATTGAATTTTTCCCCCCACCTCTTGAAACCTATTTCCTCCGGGACACCCCATACTAGATTGGATTTGTAAAATATGTGACCTCATGAGAAGTTTTATAAAACCTATAAAATAATCTTTGCTTCCGTTAAAGCAGCTGGCATTCCTTCTTGATGGTACAAATGTTGCTAAGCTCACTTCCAGGCAGGGGGTTTCCCTTCGGGGCAACGCAGTCCCCACTCTCTTAGTAGTAGTAAGGGCTGAATTTATTGTTCAATGCCTGAAGGAAAATGCCAAAGAAACTGAGCAAGTTTTAAATCTGCCTTCCTACCGTCGAAAAGTAAGCTTCATGTGGAGTACTGCTCTTAAAACGACCTTGTGTCAAATTCTTGCCTCGTGGTGTGTTTGATTAATATCAATCCATAAGAAGAATCCTTATTTTCGTTGAACAATCGGATATTCGTTCTGATTTGCCAAATGTTTAGTTTGGTTTTATGGTAGATTAACAATTGTTGGTTATGTAATGCCAAATCCACTTTTTACATATTAGATATATAGGATAAATATAAGCCAACAAAGTTAAATCGTTCCAAGTATTGTTATATATCACAAACATTCAAGTAAGCATGAGTCATTTGTGTACACACTGTTAAATGATCAAACATTTCTATTTCTACCAATTTAATTTAGCAAAAGTCATTTATTTGCACTCTGTTAAGAAGCCAAACAGTTTGATTTGGCCCATGGATAGAATCCTTTTAGGTGTTACAACTCCTGGTTAGAGTGGATATGGGAGTGATGGCAATGAAGGGGTAATTTTCCTTCCTCAAAATTCCAGCATTACATGATCCTTGCCATCATATTGGTTAATGTCGTATCTAGGGCACTCGTTTGGAGGTCTTACGCCTCTGTAGAGACGCAGTCGGTTGCTTTTACCGCCCCACCTTACTGGGCTCGATGCCAAAACGTTAGGGAATCGTGTTCATTTTACGTATGCATTTACATTTTTCAAGTAGTTGTTTCTTTATCTACATGATCCAAATGTCCGAGCCTGGATCCTCACCATCGGATAGTTTAATGCTATTTCCAAGACATTCGTTGGAAGTGTTCTCAGAGTTTAACAGTTAAAGCGCTGGATTGCGGAATCATATTGAGTTTCAACTCCAGTCGCGCTATTACGTTCACTTTCGGATAAATATCATTGGGAAAGGAATGAACCCTTTATCCTTCCACTTATGGGTTATATTATACCACTACTGTCTTTCTAGAAGGATGGATTTGGCAGTAAAATAACCCAAAAAGGTTGATATGCCATTAGACAAAAAAAAAAAAAAAATAGAAAGAAAGAGAAGACACTCACTGCGTGGGGAAGATCTTACTTCTTTGCAGAGATTCAGTCGGTGTATTCTACAACCCCAGCTGACTTGTTCAATTCGTACTGAGTTAAGATAAAACTACTAGTTTACTTCCAGAATTCTCCCCTCGCCCCAAGCATGATATACGTGTTTGCCAAAAAGGGAGTAAGGTCGATCTGAAATCATTCAACTTCACTTGCAATAGAAATGAAAATTGCCAACTATGCAATGTAAATAATACGACATTAGAACCATAAATTGACCGTAGGAATTCAAATAACTAAACAACGAAATGTCTAGTTACTGAACTTGAAAAGCACTTAGAACATTTTTTTTTAAATTATAATAAACAGTATCAAAATAAAAGAAAATATAAGAAAATACATTTTGGCAGATTTAAAAAACTAAGCTCAACGACAGACATTTCGTGCCTTTTTTCAAGTAAACAAGAGAATAATTCAGATAATTTGACTAAAAGGAAATTAACGACTGTTCTAACAGTCCAAAGATGACGTCGATAAACCTTATATAAAAAGCGTTGAAAACTCAGTTGTCTCGATTGTCAAGGGAAACGACTATGTACTAAAGACGAGTAGACGAATACAAAAAAAGTTAAAAGTGTATGATGATGGAAACCCATATCTGCAACAAAACAGATAAAAGAATAAAGGATTTGAGAGAAAAAAAAATCAGGAGTTGTAAAGTAAACAACTTCATAGAGAAAAACCACCGAAAGGAACTGCAGACGAAATGTTATGGGGAAGGGGTTGGAGCAACGGAAAATGTATAAACGAAAAGAATCACTAATAATACCTACTTTGATCGAACGTAATAGAACTAATTTCACAAAAGTTGAAATATACAAAAACGCAACAAATACCAAATCGCACGACTATGAAGACAAAGATAAGACAGCAAATGAGATCCGAAATGAAAGAAATAGATGAGATCGGAAGCTTTAAAAAGTAAGACTTGTTTGGGTAGGAATGGTTATTTACTGGTAATTGACAGACTCGGATTAAAGAATATATTCGAGCTCAGTTAAGGAGACATGCAAGTGTCTTTAGATTTACTGCTTTTAGGTTGATTTACAGGATAAAGATCAAGGGGAATAAGATATAATGGGAGGTCATTAAGAATGAATTATATGATACAAGATGTAGTTTAAGATGGAACAGTGATATGTGAACAATTTTTTGTTACATAGATTTTAAGAATGCAATGCAAAAAGCCGAGTCAACACACACACGGACATACATACACACACAGTATGTCATTTTTCCCAAAAGGGGGATTTTTTATCTTATTCTCATGGAAAAGACACTTGACGGGGACTGAAGAAAGAATCGTCGAATTTCTGATATGTTAATGAACCTTACGAGAGTCACCGATTTAGAAAGTAATTTGACTCATCCTCTTTTTTTTTTCAGTTTGGCAAAGTTGATTAAAAATCAGTTGATCACTGTTGACTTTGAACACATCTGAGAACATTGACTTCATTTTCGTCTCTCAGAACTAACGTTGAACTGCGTAATCTTGGATTAATGAAAAATAAGATCAAACATTTATGAAGTCAACGGAGGCTTAGGGGAATCAAGTTTGATCTTGGTCACGTTCTTTCATGTGACATAAGGCTGATGATTAAGGGACCGTGGATAATGAAACCTGTTCGAGTCGATCAGAAAATGCAACTAAAGTGAAGACACTCATCAGATCTGATCGATGTTTGCGGGATAGAATTGCTGAGAGAGAGAGAGAGAGAGAGAGAGAGAGAGAGCGAGAGAGAGAATGAGCCTTTTTGAGAGAGGGAGAGAAAGTGTGTGTTTGTGTGAAAGAGAGGGAGAGAAAGAGAGAGAGAGAGAGAGAGTGAAAGAAAGAGAGTGTATGAGTATGTGCGAGTAAGAGAAAGATAGAGATAGATAGATAGATGGAGAGAGAGAGAGAGAGAGAGAGAGAGTGTGTGTGTGTGTGTGTGTGTATGCGTGTGAGAGAGAATGTGTGCGAGTATTTGTGTGAAAGAGAGAAAGTATATGAGAGAGAGAGAGAGAGAAAGAGAAAGAGAAAGAGAGAGTGAGTTAGTGTGCTTGTGTGTGTGTCAGAGAGAGAGAGAGAGGGAGAGTAGGTGAGAGAGAGAGAGTAGGTGAGAAAGAGAGAGAGTATGTGCGAGTATATGTGAGTCTGTGTGTATGAGAGAGTGTGAGAGCAAGTGTTAGTATGTGTGTGTGTAAGAAAGAGAGAGAGAGAGAGTAAGAGTGAAAGAGAGAGAGAGGGAGAGAAGTTTTGTCATAAATAAAACAAGCTATTCTATCCAGGCAGGTCAGAACACAAGGCATTTAAAATTGTAAACCAAAGAATTCAGAAAAAGTGGGGATTATCATGCAGAAAGGATGCTCTGATTCTGTTACAGGACATAAATAAATAAATAAATAAATAAATAACGAACATTTTACTTTTACTTTTATTTCATTCTTCTTCTACTTCGAGCTTTGTTTTTGGTTTCAATATTATAAAACTTTGTTTATTTTCAGTTTATTAAATCTAAATTTTTGATATGTCCTAAATTTTTATATATATATATATATATATATATATATATATATACATATATATATATATATATATATACATATATATATATATATATATATATATATATATATATATATATATATTTATAAAGAGCATGGGTATGCATAGGAATCGATATCCAAAACAAAGAAATAAAAGAGGAAGAAATACGCATTGAACTAAAATGGAACTTAAAGAAGGAAAATAATTTTTGATCAGAAAAAAAAAATATGAAAAACGTGAAGGAAATTGTAATTTAAAGAAGCAGAAGAAGAACAAATTAAAATTTACTCGGAAAATGATAGTCGAAGATATTACTATTATAGTCTCGTAATAGTATTAAAAAATGAATGATATTACTATTTCATTAAGATTGTGAAAACTATTACTAATCTTATATTGTATCATTATTAAGTTGTCTAGGATATTACTATTCTTTTATCAATATCATAAAAAATAGTATTCTATTATTACACATTTTTGATTACTCTACAATATTTCTATTCTTCTATCAAGATAAAGGTATTACTGTTCTTGTATTATTACTAAATAACCAATGAGTTTACTGTTCATCTATTAAGATAGTCAAATGTATTACTATTATTCTAGAGTATTATTATTTTTAGATACGGCAATAGATTTATGAACTCTTATTCGATCATATATCTATATTCCAAATTTGACAAAAGTTCATATATATATATATATATATATATATATATATATATATATATATATATATACGTGCAGTTGAATCTGTCTGCTTCATCCGCTATTTTTATGGAAAGATAGACACATGCCTCAGGAGAACATTTTTATTTGACATAAAGATATTGTGCATTCGTCGAAATTGATGGCGCTTAAAAACATTCACGACTGAATGCTATAAATCGTGACATGATGATTTAGAATAGTACACGGATCATGTTTTAGCGCTATTGTTGATCAGATCTGTATAGCTGTCATCCAGCGCGCCATTCATGCCCAAACTTTGATCCATAAAACGCAATAGATCATGAAATTTACTAAGCGCAATCTCGGCCGCCATTTTTATTTCTACAATTCCCATTCGAAAAGAAAACTTGGATTTATCGTTCCGCTATTCCGTGGTGTCAATCTTATTGATGACCTATTTTACTCTACTATTTCTTTTTACTATTTATATATTGTGAGACAGAGTCCCTTAAATCTTCTTTATTATTTATTTTATTCATGGTTGAAACTCGTGGTGAAACATTAGGAGTCGGTATCTAAGATTGAATAAGCAAGACGAAGAGAAAAGGAAAATAGAATTGAAAAAAAAAAACATTAAGGAAGAAAGAAAAGAAATAGAAAGGATTAAAAAAAAGAAAAATCATCATGGAAATAAACAAAATGAACAAAAATAATAGTGTTGAAAATTGAAAATTAAAAAAAAGGGAAAAGTAAAAGAAAAAATGATGATCAGATCGAAGATATATATTTTTTATAAAACTTGGCAGATAATCTGTGTACTTATCCAAACCATCCCTAAGAAGGAGGATGCCATAGAAGATTAACTTTTAAGCGGATTACAGTTGATTTGACCGGTCCGTTGGCACTGTTGTTGAGTGTTTGCCACTGGTCTGAGTGACCGGAGTTCAATCCTGTTTCTTTATCTAATGGCATATCAACCTCCGTTGAGTTATTCAGTACCAAACCCGTCATCACTGAAGAAGTTCAGTACTTCTATTTAGCTCATACATGGTGTATAAGGGGATTCATACCTTTCCCAAGAGTATTAATCTGAAAGAGAACAGAATCACGTGACTGGATATCGAACTTGTCTACTACGATGTCACAGTGCAACAATAAGTTCTTGCTGGTCAGCCAGCATTGCCACATCCATGTTTTAAGGTCCATAGAAAAACGTCACCTATGAGTTAACCCTTGCTTCTCCAGCTATGTTCCAAGTCTTGTTCATCTTACTAGGATGGTTTTTGAGATAGGAGTTAAGTGGCCGTACAGATAATATTTCGGAGGGTGTTGTAAATTCTTTTACCAAAAAATACAACTCCCTGTTGTTGGGGCTTAGCACACGCTGACCCACCAAAATGTTGTGCCGTGGGTATGACACTAAATTGCATCTGATTGTGTAGCTCCAGTTCAGGAGATCTGGAGAGAGTCAAGTGCCTCTTCTTTGTCACTATTATCAAGCCCATTCTGACCAAGAGAGGTAATTCCTGTCAGGAGACTACATTTGGCTCAAATAAATCACTTTCAAAATAATTCATATTTAATGTGAATTCGTGATTCCATATAGCTTTAAATTGTTGGTTTGGTTTGGTTTTATGGGATATAAACTATTGTAGATTATTTAATACCAAACCAATTTTGTACATAAAAACAGTAATATTTCTGACAATTCAGTTTAGCATGAGTAATGTTTTGTTCGCACACAGCAAAATGAAAAACTGTTCTATTTAAAACATTTCGGTTTAGTATAAGTTCCGGCTCACTCGCCTAGTGGGTAGAGTGTTCGCCAATGGTCCGGGAGACCTGGATTCAATCCCAGGTCGCGTCATACCAAAGACTTTAAAAATGGTACTTGATACCTTCTTGCTTAACACTCTGCAATATAAGGTACATATCAAGGGTAAAGTGGAGCAATTCAGGGAAAGGAGTAGTACCTTCCCTTACGCCTTGGTGTGGTAGCTATTGAAAAGGGAGCCTTCTGGTCGCCCTCGACTAAGGTCGCCAACTTTACTTTTTTTATAAGTACACAGTTTAGTTCAGTTTAACCCAGAGATAGGGCTCTATCATGTGCACCCACTCCGAGCCAGAGTTGACCTGGGAGAGATGGCAATAAAGGGGCACTCCACATTCCCAAAGCTCCAGCAGTACTGGAACCTCACCATCAAACTGTTTAGTGTCAGGAAATTCATTGGTGGAGTCTTACCCTTTTGCAAAGAAGCAGTCGGTGTATTTTGCAGCCCCAGCGAACTTGGCAAGAAATTGTTTGGATTAGGAATAGTCACTCTAAACTATAATTCTTTACTCAGGATTATCATTAATGACTTTAAAACCGTATAACTGAGTACAAACAAATGACAATTATTGAATAAAATTAATTACCAAATAATTATTAATGTTAGATAGAAATACATGCGTGTAAATTATTTGTATTAGTGTTGTATACATACCGACGCAGTAATAAACGACGAGTGAAGATTTCTTTAACAAAATACGTACCTCTCACTTTATTTGTAACGTTTGAAAGGGGTTACTCAATGTTTGCGTGTGAGAGGGAGTTGGAGACCGAACATAACTGCAACATTTTGACTCCTACTCTTATGGCTGTCAGCGTTGTGTCTTTCTTGTTCTCCTGATGCTCAACCGGAGGCCCAGCGGCCCAGCTCTCTGCTGGATGATGGCTTTCTTTACTGCATCTTATCACCAACTTCTCTGCACCCCAACTCATCAGGGTTCCCGAGGGCCCCTTCGGCCTGATGTGTCTTTACCTCCCACATCTCGTCTATGAACAATCAATGAATGGAATTCCCTAACTTATCAGTATAAAATAACCATAGTGGGGTTGACACACCACACAAATCAATAAATCAACTAAACAGTCAAACTATGTAGAATGACAATTTCTTTCGAGTTCGAATTAGATGTCTGGAACGTTATGAGATCATGAATATGAATTGATGTTAAATATTTTCAAAAGTAAAAAGCTGACCTAGTCGTCTCAAATAGGAAAGTTTTGTTATCTGACTATAGCATTTCATATCAGCAGTCATCGAAATGCGAGAGTGAAAGATAAACATTTGTTGCATTCATTTGTGGTTGACGAAACAAAATCACGACTTCGCTTTTTTCTCCTGACCGGGGTCTCACCCTCGATATGGTTTCTCGAAAATGTACCTCTAACAAAACGATTAAGGGAGGGAGTTATGGTTTCGGATTTGAAAGAAGAAAAAGAACCGAAGGTTTATAAGATTTTATGGTATGATCGTAAATATTGCCTGGTTTATTTAACTGATTTTAACAGCATGAGACACTGTGATGGATTATTTTATCCCTCGAGGTTAGAGAATAACGTGTATTGTACGTTCATATTTGATTTTGAAGACTTATGAAGTATTGGTCTTCCACTAAAGACTTACTAATAGAAATCTGAAACTAGAATAAGTCTGGATTTATTAATTTGTTATAAGAGCCTGTGAATCAGTAAATCTAAAGAATACGAATGATTTTTAAACAGTTTACTTTATTTCATAGATGAAACCCTATCACTCCGGGTCAGTGATGACTTCGTAATTAAGGAAATGAAGGGGTGCTTCACACTCTCCAGATCTCCAGAATTGGAGCCTCAACATCAGATGCAGTTTATTGCCATACCCTTGACAGCCTTTTTAGTGAGATGGCTGGGTGATTGAACCCATTTGCAGATAACGCATTGTAAGGCCCACTAATACGTAGAGAGTGTTTTGAGATTTATGCATGGCAGTGATTCAAAATATCCATCTAAATTAATCAAGTATTATCTTTAGGAAAAGAAAATAATTGTTTTACCTTAAATCGCGTGACCTCTACTGGCTAACAAGGTACCAGCATTGATCGTTGAGTAGAGGCTAGGGAACAGAAGACAGAATTTCGGTAAAAAGATTATCTACTTATCCAAGAGAGATGAAGAAGGTTGATATGCTATAACATAATGAAAGCAAACAAATTAGAAAGACGTATCATTTCATGATAGCGAGTTTATCAGGAAATGCTTATATTTGGTGGATCCATTCTCGCAAAATTAAGAAAAAATATTTGTAAAAAAAAATTTGGCTTGAGTAGAAAGTTAACTTGATTTTTTGCTGTCTTTCCCAATCATTGGCTCTTAAGTAAGTAAAGTTAGCGACCGTAGTCGATGACGAACAGAAGGATCCCTTTTCAATAGCCATTCCTCCTAGGTGTAGGGGTGGGCGCTACTCCTTTCCCTGGATTGCTACACTTTACTCTTGATATGTACCTTATATTGCTGAGTGTTAAGCAAGGAGGTATCAAGTACCATTTTTAAAGTCTTTGGTATGACTCGACCTGGGATTGAACCCAGCTCTCCCGGACCATTGGCGAACACTCTACCCACTAGACCAGTGAGCCGTTTTTGCACTCAAAATAGCCTTTAATTACTTCATTTATTTTCCTACACCGTATTTAGTGATGTCTTCTGTTTTCTCCTTACACACGTTCTTCTCACTGTCAAAATGACATCCTGATCACACCTACTCATCCAGGGTCACGGGTTTGGCCCCAAGCATTCGGTTAAATATCGGCAACACACTGCCTTGTACGGCACCTCAACCATTCAATATGTTAGGTGAGAAGAGCTGGAATTTCGAGTCACTTGAGATGAAGGTATCAAGTAATATTTTGCATTAGCGTTAGGGACTTCATTATCTCTTGGCCTTTCGATTCTTATGCTCACACCTGCAAATCAAAATATCGTTGGTGATCTTCTTTTGCATAAGAAGACATGTAAATCTGTTAAAATTGTACCTAACTTTGATTTCTCTGACGTGGCCGAGAAGAGATGTATAACATCGGTGATAGAGTGTTTATCCAATAATAGATATATTTACTGTGCAAGTTCCTTCCAGATACCTTGGAACGTCACCTTTGACCCGATTTTGAGTTGATGCAGAAGAAGCTGTTTGCTCGCTGTCTATTCGATAAATGTCTGTCAAGAAAGTCTAAAGTCTCTTCGCTCGTTGTTATGAGTTGTTTTCAGTAGCGTTACCAAATTCGTCCCCCGACGGTTTTTTTTGGGGGGGGCGGTCAAAAAGATATATAGATCACACCTGTATATCCACCGTCATAATTTTTCACCAGGCAATCGGTTTCGTCCAGGATTTGAAGTTGTGTCGCCGTGTCCATTTCCTAAGACGATAACCATTACACCACGGGCATCTCCACAATAAAATGGTTTCAAGTTTTCATATTTAGCACTAATAATTTTATTGAATATTAATCATTTGTTTGCACACGGTTTAGTGATTTCAAGTATCCGATTTTATACATATAAGCAGTCCTACTTCAAACAATTCAGTTTAGCAAAAGTACACAGTTAAATTGTCAAAAACTTATATTTCAAGCTATTCAGTTAAATCAACAAAGTGGACCTGAAAGCGATTGCAGTAAATAGGTACTTGCCATTACCCAAAACTCCAGCATTACTGGAGTTTCAACAAGGGATTGTTTACAGTCATTTAAGGATACTCGTTGGGTGAGTGTTACCCCTCTGACGAGATGAAGTCGGTGTAGTCTATAGCCCCAACCGACTGGGTCATTGAAAAGACGTGTAATTGCAAGAAAATCAATCAATAAATAAACCAAACTTTAAGATTATGTACACGATAAGTTGCATATGAAAGCAGATGTTTGTTTTAGTTAACTAAATGATTATCGAAAAATATAAGAAAAAAGAATGACTGTAAATTTTCTCGAGGCATTACTTTTGGACAAATAATTAATTCTATTTTGTAATAAATAAGATTGCTAAATTTTCCATAAATAAATAAAAGTTTACATATTTACCATCAACATGCCTATACCTACCTATATTTTACCTCTCAACGATCTTGGAGATTATTTGCGATTGAGAAAATAGGCCCCATCAATACGTCCGGATATAACTCTGCACACATACACACACACACACACACACACATATATATATATATATATATATATATATATGCACTCACACACACATACACACACATACACACACACACGTATATATATATATATATATATATATATATGGAATGCGTGCGTGTATATTTATGTCTGTGTATTAACAGATAAATTGATCGGTTTGGTGATGTACCTAACACACCTCATCTCCTTCATCCAAGATAGAATACATAACCTACACATACGGATAATTCTCTAATGTAAAACTACTTGTGTTTTTTTTTACTGTGATATGAATATTCATTGCTAAAATGTAAGAATGTATTTTTCCAGCGGCCTCCTACGTGCCATCCAAGACGGAAATGAGCTAAGGATTAAAAGTTTATTTCCTTCAAAACAGTCTTCATTGTGTTCAACTGCTATTCCTTGCATATTCTTTTATTAATCCAAGCTCTTCTGAAACTTCTCTTATAATATATTGTGAATAATAATAATAGATACCATCAAATTGTTATCCAAAAACGAAAAAAGAATTGGAAACCCTAAGAAAGCCAGAGAAAATATACGGTCAGTACGTAGAGATGGGTTTTGGCAAAGAAAAATGCTCCGAGCTATTAATAAAAAATCAGAAATGACACATGACGGAAGGAATGGCACTACCAAATAAACAAAAAAGCAGAACGCTCGAAGAAAAGGAAACCTACATATTCTTGGAAATATTGGAACCGTACACCATCAAATAAGGAGAAATGCAAGAAACAATTTAAAAAGATTACCCCAAGCTACTTGAAACAAAATATATAGTAGGAATTTAATCATCATCATCATCATATCGTGCTGGCAGCACGGATATCCCTGACCCTCTCTCGCCACTCCTCCCTATCGTTCATCGCCCTAGGTAGGTCTTCAGGACAACAACCTGTATCCTCACATAGCTGCTGAATGTACGTTCGTGCTGGTCGTCCTGCTTTTGCGCGGCCATGTGTGGGGATCCATAAGAGTACATCTCTTATGAGTTCATCTCTGCTTCTCCAGCAATGTCCTGCATGTCTGGTTTGTCTAATTTGAATAGTTTTCGTGATAGGGGGCAGGTGGCCGTACAGTTGGTGTCTTGTGGGGTGTTGCTGCCAGGACTTGTTCAGGATGGCACGCAGCATTCTTGTGTAATTGCCATCTAGTTTCTTCTCGAGCCGTTTTGTTAGCGTCCATGTAGTGCATCCATATAGCAGTATCGATGTGACCGCTGCCTGGAAGAAACTGCGTTTCATTTTATCGGTTAGGTCTGATTTCCATATAGTCGATAGCCTATTGATAGCTGTCCATGCTTTCGTTAACCTCGTTTCGATGTCCTTTTCAGTTGATTCGATGCTGCTTCCTAGGTACGTGAATTTGTCTACTAGTTTAAGTGGGGTTCCTTCTAGAGTGGAGATGTCCCCCGTTTGGTTATAGCACATAGATTCCGTTTTGTGTGCATTAACATGGAAGCCTATGCTTGCTGCTGCTCGTTCCAAACTATGCAGAAGTGTTTCGGCATGGTCAGGTGTATTTGCCAGTATCGCTATGTCATCGGCGTAGTCGGCGTCGGTAATTGTTGTTGCGGGGTATCTTCTGCTTCATTTCTTCGTCAGTTCGAAGCCATTCTCTTTGATTTTGTCAATCGATGTTCTAAGTACGTAGTCTAGACAAATGATAAAGAGGTACGGAGCCAGCGTGTCCCCTTGTAGTACTCCTGCTACAATGTCCAAGTATTCTGTGTCTCCATCTGGTGATCGTACTTTTACTTTAGTGTTTCTATAGAGAATCGTTATTGCCGCTACGGTTTCTTTAGGTATGCCGTACGCTAGTAGTATTTGTTCCATTTTTCCTCTGTGAATGGAGTCGAAAGCCTTGGTAAAGTCGACAAATATTAATGTCGCTTGTAGGTTCTTTGCCCGTACACCTTCAAGGATTCTGCGGATTGTTAATATTTGTGAGATCGTGGATCTATTTCTTCGGAAGTCATTTTGGTTTTTTCTAAGTATGTTGTCGATTTTGGGTTCTATTCGGTTTCGTAGTAGGGCATTGTAGATTTTGGCAGCTATGGATGTAAGTGTTATGCCTCGGTAGTTTTTGGCTAATCCTAGGTCCCCCTTTTTAGGGAAGGGGAGTATGCATCCCTTCATCCATCTGTCTATCGGATTTTGATTGTATACTGCGTTGCAGTGGCGGAGCAGTATGTCGTCGAACTTTTCCACGCGTAAGATATTCGGGATCATTCTTGATGTGGAGCAGAGAAGAACTTCAGCGAATAGACAAGAGAACAAGAAAATCAATGACCCTGCATGAGGCCTTACATTACAGAGATGACGTCATCAGATTATGTGTCAAAAAGAGAAGAAGGAAGAGGACTTTCAAGCCCTGAAGATAGTGTTGAAGCAGCTATACGACTCGAACACTACATAGAAAGGCACGGAGGAAGACTGATTACAAACACCGGAAACAATACGGACAGCAAGAGGAACAAAAAATATAGAAAACAAAGCTTTAAGAGACTAACACGTGACATCTCACACAAGAAAACGTGGACATAACTAAGAAAGAGAAACCTCAAAAGAGAAAATTAAGCTCTTCAAATAGCAGTCCCAAAATACCATAAGCCCTAAACATATCAAAGCAAGAATAGATAAGACACAACCACACTTCAGACGAAGATTATGTGGTGATAGAGAAAAAAGAATCTACCACATAGTAAGCGAATGCAGCAAGGTTGCACAAAAAGAGTATAAGACTAGAAACGACTGGATTGGCAAATTATCCCCTTGGAATTGTGAAAGAAATTTAGATTTGACCCTGCCAACGAATAGTATATGCACAACCCCGAATCTATCCTAAAGAAAGAGACACACAAAATCGTCTGGGATTTTCAGATACAAACGGGTCACCTAATCTCGGCTAGACGACCTGACGTACCGTCTAGCGTGGAAATGCCGGCTGTTTGATTAAAGCACATGTATTCCGTTTTGTGGGCATTGACATAAAGACCAATGCCTGCGGCGCCTCGTTCCAGACTATGCAGTAGCGTTTCGGATTGGGCGGGTGTACTTGCCAGAATCGCTATGTCATCAGCGTAGTCGGCGTCGGTAATTGTTTTTGCGGGGTATCTTCTGCTTCTTTTCTTTGTCAGCTCGAAGCCGTTTCCTTTGATTTTATCAATCAGACGAAACAAAACAGCAGATGTAGGTTATGTAGCGAAAGATACGAAACGATCAATCACATAATAAGCAAATATTGCAAATTAACTTAGAAGAATATAATATTAGGCACGACTGGGTGGGCAAAGTGTTCCATTGGAAATTGTGCAAGAAGTTGAAGTTTGACCATACAAAATTGGTACAAACACAACCCAGAATCTGTCCTTGAGAATGAGACGCACAAACTCCTCTTTGATTTCAACATACAAACAGATCATAAAATCTCGGCCAGACGACCAGATCTTTTAATAATCAATAAAAAAAAAGGTCTTGCAGAATTGTGGATTTGCTGTCCCGGCGGACCACAGAGTGAAATTAAAAGAATGTAAAAAGAGGGATAAGTATCTCGACATTGCAAGGGAATTGAAAAAGCTGTGGAACATGAAAGTGACGATAACACCAATTGTGATTGGTGCTCTTGGTACAGTCACCAAACGATTAGTGCAAGTACTGGAGGACTTGGAAATAACAAGTCGAGCGGGGACTATCCCAGCTACTGCATTACTGAGACCAGCCAGAATACTGAGAAGAGTTCTGGAAATTTGAAGAGACTTGTTTTCACTCAAAATCCAGTGAGAAACCATCAGCTAACGCTGGCGTGAAAAACTCTCAAAAGAGAACCAATGTTTATAATAATAATAATAATAATAATTGATATTTTAATATAAATATTATAATGTTGAAATTATTAATATAATTAATGATATTATTCTTAATTAAGAATATAATCATATTCGAAATTATTGATACTATCAAAAAAAAAAAATAGTAATACTAATGCATTCCTCCTCACGAGTTAGCTGAACACCCGTTTACTTTTATTAATTCTGAGTTCTGGTCACGTGACTAAATTTCTTATTTTTCTCCTACCCTTCATGTTCTATGCTTTTTTTTTTTTTTTTACTTCACTGAAAAACGTATTTAATTTTGAAAGTTGCATTTCGTCGTGTTGTCTAAATTTTGTTGTTGAAAAAATGAAAATGCTTTTAAGTTAGTATACGAAGCAGAAAATAAGTGGGTGAAGTTGAGGTTAGTAAGTTATATATCAAATATGAAAAAAATATTTAAAAAAAAAAGCAATTGAAGGAAATTTAGCCATGTAATAAAAACTCAGAATAAACAATAAAGTGTCTAGCGTTCAAAACAGAAGTTCGTTTAAACAGCAGTAGATAAGAGATAAAAAAAAAAAAAATAATCCCGGTCTACTATATCCCGAAAAACTAGACAAAATTGTAAATATAGCCTTTCAATGGTCATTACTTAAACTCTTTGGAACAAATTTCGCGTTTTATTTTGCGTGGTGCCTTCAATAAGTTTTCAGACTTTTTTTGGGGGGGGGGCATTTAAAATAGTCCTAGACCCTTGGAAATTCGGTATCTTATTGCTATACACCTTATGAGATGACTGAATAATCTTTATGATTTCAGCTTCAAATGAACAGCTACAGCAGCAATTGGAATACACCCTACTAAAGCCTGATTGTCAAAACTGGTGAATTTCAAAAATGCAATGTGGACGTGAGGACATTTTAGAAGAAGGATATGCAATAAAATTCTGTTTTAAACTTGGAAAAAATGCCACAGAAACGTATGGAATGCTTCAGACTGCTTTTCGACAATCTTCCATGAACCGATCATCAGTTTTTGAGTGGCATAAGAGATCCAATGAAGGCAGGGAGTCTGTGAGGAATGATGAGAGGTGTAGGAGGAGTAAGAAAGTCAATACAACAGAGTTAATTGGTCAAAGGGTTAGGGTCAAGGTTACTATGTTGAGGTTTTAAGGGAGTTCAGGAAGACATTCCGTCGGAAGAGGCCAGCACTCTTCAAATCGGGTCAATGGCATAATGTACATAGACGACATCAAACTGTTTGCCAATAATGAAAAAGAATGGGGAGAAAACGGCAAATAACGTAAGGAATAAAAATACGAGAATCATTAAATAAGTTTCCAGACTTTTTCGTATAGGCACTTTTATTGAGAGTACACACATGAAACTCAAGTCCCCTTCGACATAATCTCCTCCGGTAACAATGCGCTCATTGTACCGTTCCAACAGCTTCTGGAAGGCCCCATGGAAGCCCTCTTGTGTCAGCGTATCAATGACCTTCGTCACAGCCTCTTTCATCTTCTCAATTGTCTGATAACGACAGCTCCAGAGCTTAGGGAATAACCAAAAGTCACAGGGAGCAAGGTCTGGACTATAGGGAGGCTGAAGAACTGTCTTGATGCCCATCTTGGTCATATAGTCAGTGACAAGAATGGAGTTATGGACTGGTGCATTGTCCTGGTGGAAATGACACTGACCAGATTTAAAGAGTGCTGGCCTCTTCCGACGGAATTTCTTTCCTGAACTACCTTAAAACCTCAACATAGTATTCCTTGTTGACTGTCTGTCCAGTGGCAACCCAGTGCATGCAGAAGACGCCAGTGCTGTAAAAAAAAAGTTATCATCAAAAGTTTGTGGGTGGATTTGCTCTGTCTGGCCTTCTTGGGTCTGGGAGAGCCAGCATGCTTTCACTGGGAACTCTATCTTTTGGTCTCTGGGTCATAGCATTAGATCCAGCTTTCATTGTATAGCATTTTTTTCCAATTTTAAAACAGAATTTTAGTGCATATCGTTCTTCTAAAGTCCAGATTGCATTTTTTAAATTTACCAGCTGTGACAATCAGGCTTTAGTTGGGAGTATTCTAATTCCTGCTGTAGCTGTTCATTTGAACCATAAAAATTTTGTCAGTCTTCTCATTAGATGTATAGCAATAACCTACTGAATTTTCAAAAGTGTACGACAATTTTAAATGCCTGTACAAAGAAAGTCTGGAAACTTATTGAAGGCACCACGTTCCAAATCAAGAAAAAATCAGAACGCTCAGAGAAAAGGAAAATTTCAAGAATTTGTGAATATTTGAAGGAGACACCATCAAAAAAGCGGTGATGAAAAAAAATTACAAGCGGAATATCACACCAGAAGACTTGGACATGATTAAGAAAGTGTAATCTTAAGAGAGAGACCGAAAATCTGAGCACAAAATGCCGTTATTAGGGAAAAACTGTGTAAAAGCAAGAATAAATTAGACGTAACAAAATAGCAAGTGTAGGTTTGGTGACGGTCGACGAAACGATCCACTTATACAAAGCAAATGCAGCAAATTAGCGTAAAAAGAGTATAAGACGAGATACAACTGAATGGGGAAGGTGATCCACCAGGAATTGAGCAAGAAATTTAAATTTGACCATACGAAGAAGTGGCTCCAGTCAATGAGGTATTTTGAGATACAAACGGATCACCTAATCTCGACCAGACGACATCACCTAGTGATCGTCAACAAAAAAGAGAACCTACAGAACAGTGAATTTTGCTGTACATTTAAACCACTGGATAATATTAAAAGAACATGAAAAGAGGGATAGCTATTAGAACTGAGGGAGCTATGGAACAAGATGGTAGCGATGATATCAATTGTAGTTTCTGTACTTGTAACGATTCCGAAAGGATTAGTAAAAAACTGGAAGACTTAGAAGTCTGAGGACGAGTAGAGACCATCCAAACAACAGCATTACTAAGATCTGTGAGAATTATGACACTTGAGGAGACTTGCTGCCAATCAAAATCCATTGAGAAACTATCCGCCTAAGTTGGTGGGAAAAACTCTCAAATGAGTTAATGATAAATTATAACAATGTTCTCTAACGAAAGCAACAAGCTGGAAACATACACGTATGTAAGAACAAAATAAATAAATAAATAAATGCTGAAAAATAGAAATCTCTTCGTGGACCTACTTATTTTAGAATATTTTAATTCTCTCTTTGAACCAACAACAACATTTATATGATTAATTGGAACCACCATGACCAAAGAAAACCGGCAAGCACTTACGTGCGACATACGGAACACTGAACAGCTGTTTCGACCTTATTGGGTCTCATCAGCAGTGCATACTGTGATCTCCGCCACTGGAGATCAAACTAACAACCACAGAATGCAGAGGCCAAAACTCTACACCTGGGCCATCGGTCAAAGCCACACATAAGCGATGCCAAATTAACTAGTCATGGGGAAAATTTTTAAAAAAAGAAAGAAAAAAATTATAATATAATTATAAATAAATGTCATAATTTTCGTGAGACTTAGAGTGCATATGGTTGGAGGCGCTCCGATTGGCCATTTTTGGTAGTTGTAAGAAATTTCGAAGCGTATCAATAAATTTGCTCCTCCTGAAGTTTTCTTAAAATATATCTTTGCAGAAAGAGATGTTTTCATTTAGTTTTTCAAAGCTACAATAAAGTTGAAATACTTTAAATGCAAGTTATCAAAAAGGCAATTGCATCTTTTTTAAGATTCTTGTATGTGCGCGTGTAAGTTGGCAGTTATGTGTATATGTGCATGTGGCTATTGCTTCACCATCTTTGTCACGGGCATTGTGTGACACAAGGCTTTTTTTGAGCGGAGTAAAGCTAATTTAAATTCAGATGGTTCTTCACCTATACTGGCTGCTAAAACAGGACAAAAATAGACTTTTCCCAACTATTTATGGAATGATTGATTCATGTCTTTCCTACGTTCATTTACGCGAAGTGAATTGCAAATAGCTTTATATGATTCTCACTCCAATATTATTTAAATGGCCGGCAAGGACCACATGGAACAAAAAAATTCTAGAAAAATAGCATCAATAACTCATTTTGTATCCCGAAATAAAAGTAATGGAGCGTTGGTAAATTAAACAGATTCGGGAACCGGACTGGTCAGTGTAGTCACATGCCGTGTGCTTTCAACTACGTCCGTGCAATATGATTTTATCCCCCCGCAAAAATCAATCTTGCGATTGGAGCCGGTTACGTGACATGGTTACGTATGTAATACTCGCCTTCGAAAGCTTTCTCTTACATTCTGACTCCCTGTTAGACAGCCATCACTCTCACATGCTCGTACAGCCTCAGACATTACGACATGTAGAATTCCTAAAACGCAGCCTAAAATGGGAGCTAGCAAAAATACATTCATTATCATAATGAAATTAATATATTTGCCATGCTAAACTTTTCATGGATATCAAATCACCTAACTATACAGATACACACGTTTAGCTAGCGGGCAGATGAATACTTCGCTGCTATATACTTTTTAGTTCTCACCGCAATTACACACAGCCATTTTCGAATAACACGCACTTACATTCACATAATATATGTATCAGTCACGCCCACATACACACTAATATCAAACAAACAATAATCGAACATTCTTCTTGCTTAGTATTGTTTTTTTTGTTTTGTTTTTTTTTTGTTTTTTTAGTTGTTAGTGTATAGAATTGTCTGATGTATTTTATCGTGTGGTGTATTTTCTTTTGTCTGCGTTGTTCATTTCTTTGTGTCGTAAATCGTGGAACGGCACTCGACGTTTTGTTTCTAACAAAACCAGGAGAGAAGTAAACGACCAATTCATCCTCCACAGCTACGTCCAGGATTTGAACTCGGGTTACTGATCCTATTTCCTATGACGATATATGTTACAATAAGCGTCTCTCTTCCCCACTGTGTATGTGTATATCAGGATTCATATCTCTGTGACAAAACAGACAAAGCCTTGTAGACAGAATGAAACCAGCTGAAAAAAACATTGAATATACTCGTCAATGATGCTCAATATTAATAGTTAAGTTTTCTGACATGTTTTGTGTAAATAAGTATTCATCTATAACTGACAGCTTTCAATATTGACTGAGTAAAGGGAACATGCTTTTTCTTGAGAAAGAGGTCGATTTTTGCGCATGCCGTAATCGACATTCCTCTCACAGAGACGCGCATGTGTTTCTAAGCATAACTTTTTCACTTCTCTTTAATCTTCTAAGAGAGAGGTCTTAAACTCAAGGATTTCAAAGGGCTATAATGTTCTGGCTGTGAGACACAGAGGGCCATAAGTAGGATAAGGACAAGGAGGAGGAGGAAGGAGAATGGTTATAATACTAATCTGCTATACAACTGATTGACTGTTGTATTTTTCCATCCAAATGAATTCGCTTAGTATGAGGAATATGTGAATTTGTACAATATTTAAAGAGGCAAATACTTATTTTAACATTTTTCAGTATACCATTTTTACTTTTTTTTCTTTTTCCGTTATCACTTTTGATAAATTCCCCTTTTTTTCATTTTACAGCATTTCACGGGTAAATTTCAATAAATCATATAAAAATATGATTAAAGTAGGAAAACCAAAAAACTAAATTCAAAGTTTTTATCAATATCTATAATATAGCAGGTATAATCTCTGTTTTTTAACAATCCACCCTCAAACAGGTTCTATAATTTGCTCATGCGCGTTTTAGTTGTCTGCCTCGGGATGTTCACCTTCCATGCTAATATGTATTGTCAAATAAACCCTTCTCTCGTTTTGAAACACAACCCATTACATCACCATCTGTTGTATATTTTAATTATTTATCATCTGAAGTAAAACCTCCGGATCAATATGCATTCTTAAATGAACCCCTTCCCTCTTTACGGAATAAAACACAGTACTGTATCTTTTCTTGTACTTGTTAGTTGTCTGTCATGTAAAGTACAACTTCCATGCCAATATGAGTTGGGAAATGAGTCCCCTCTCTCTTTACCTCATGTTCTCTTCTGCGTGTTAGTTGTGTGTCATCAGAAGCACAACTTCCCTGCCAATATGAGTTGTCAGATGAGTCCCTTTTATTGTCATTAAACAAATCTAATTACATCCTGTTCTCTTGTATGTGTTAGTAGTTTTAAATCTGAAGAACAATTTCCATGCAAAGAGGAGTTGTCAAATGAACCATTCTCTCGTTATGAAACAAAAATTCTTTAAGATCTGTTGTGTCTGCAACTTTTCATTTACTATTTACCCCTACATAGAAATAGATCTTAAAAATAAGAAGATATAGATTTGAATAATGTTCTTCTTATTTATTTTTATCTTGAAGAGAAAGCGACTGAAGTATTAAAGTAAATTTTCTGTGAAGAAATATTGCCTTGGGCGAGAGACAAATTACAAAGTTTCAGGAAAATATTAGTCATGAATTTTTTTCGGTCAGTGCCATCGAAAAGAAGTTTGAGATCCTTGTTTTAATTTTCGAACGTACGTATTTCTTTGGTGACGATATTAACTCTGTTCCATTAGATTTAGCTGCTTATAGATATTTATATTCATTTATATTTATTTTTATGCACTTATTGTTTATAACATAAAAAAATGCACAATTTTATATATGTGCATTAAAAATTACACAAAGTAATTTTCAAAAATCACTTTTAAGTATAAACATACTCATAACAAAAAAGTTTCTTTGTACAATGCACACATTTATAAAACTTCAATTTCTAAAATAGACAACCTTCCAAAAGAGACATTCTAAATAGCAAAAAATATAAATGGTAAATATAACTATTTATGTAAAATCACCTTAAGAATAAACAAAATTATTTAAAAAAAAAAAGAAAAGAATAAGAGACTACAATTTTTTCTTTACCACAGGTACTGGAATTCATTGTCTTTTCAAAAATCTCTTTATCTTCTCTAGAATGTCATCCAAAAAGTTAAATTTAGATTATTTCAAACATTTCCCTTAAGAGTTCCCAATACGGACTATTTAATCTACCCTTTGTCTCACCCTCACGAAATCTGACTATACTTTTTTCAAAGCAGATTACACTACTTTAATTCTTCTCATATTCGCATATTTTTTCGATCATGCAAAACACTCCCCCAAAAAATATCACTTGATTTTTTTTTTGGGGGAGCGGGGTTATTCTGCAGCACTCAATGGCTATCTTTCATCTAAAGTTCTGTTTACTGTGAGTTAATATTTAGAGCTATCACGTGAGAAATACATGATCTATTTCTGTGTATGAATTCAATCAATTGAATCTTTGTGACGTAATGGCTAAAGTGCCTGTCTGCAGCTTCAAAGTCAGCGAGTTCAACCTTTAGTTGCCCAATTACGTTCACTTTCGGACTAATACCCCCGGAAAATTCATGAATCCTCTTATCCCAACAGCTTCGGGTTGAATAGTACTACTGCTCTTCTTCTACAAGGGCTGCTTTGGCATTAAATAAACCTCGGCGCTTGATATGTCATTAAAGAAAGTAATCGAGGCCTCAGGTTTCTCACAGTACCTGTTTTTGTTAAGGGATTATCCGTGTATGTACATGCCCATCACTAATCATCTTAAATTATTTTGACTTTTCTAATCAGCGATGTATCTTGAGATTTGAGGGCCAAATGAGATACCTCCTATATTTTATGAGATTTATTATTGTATAATAAAACTAGAAATACACTACGTAATCTTATATTGATAAAACTACGTCGAAAAACTCCAGTGGGTACATGGAGGCGTTTTGAAATAGCTCCCTCCTTTCTATCCATTTCTAAAATTTCTTTAGAAATGTCTAATCATTTTTATTATTTTTGTTTGTTTGTTTCTCGGCCTGTGTATAATTTTCTAATTTGACTTTAGCAACGCGACAAAAAAAAGCCCAAATATAGCAGATCCTTAGCAGTAAAGACAAGCAGTTATTTGGTATTGTAATAGATTGGGGTTAGTTTTGATAGTTGTCAAACACGTTGATTTATTGATTGATTCTAAAGACCTTTCAAACTATCCGGGTTTATTTTATACCTAGAGGTTTAGGAATTGCGATCATTGTATATTCATGTTTGCGCTTTTTTTTATTTTAGTTTCTTGCAAACGATTGTATAAAATCAATTATTCCAAACTAATATAAATAATTTGAACCCGGTTCTACATTTTCAAATATTGCTATTTGATCTTATAATTTTTATACAGTTTCATGGATTGAACAATCTAATTTTTTTTTTATGTAGCTAATAATAATAACAATAGTAAACAATTAGAGCTTCAATTACGAATTCTCAATACTAATAATTTACAGACAGTTATATGGCAGTAAGTATATATGTATATATATATATAATCTGAAACATACCTATTCAATCAATGAAAGAGACCCTTAAAGTTACGGTCATTCCGGCTTAGTGAGGACCTAGGAGTAATAGCAATGTTAGGATATCCACACTCAGCTAAACTCCAGAAATAGACTCTCTGCATCTGATGAAGTATAGTTGCATTTTTGTAGTGGAGGGTGTCTTACCTCTCTGTTAGGGAAATAGTATATTCTAAGCCCAGATAACATATCTACTGGCATACATTTATAATGTTGCATAGAAAATGTACATATTTATGCACTCCATTTTTCCAGTTGATGATTGCTTGACAAAGATAAACCCAAAATCCAAATTGTTTACCAGTGACAGGAAACTAATTTCTAATCCAAGAAGAAATCCCTTCTCACCTGACATATTGTTGCATATTGACCCTTGACCAAACCGTCAATCATAGATCTTTCTGCGTATTATGCACTTGTGTAATTAAGCGGAAGCAGTCACGCGGTTGAACTGAAATGTGTGGGCGTTGAGAAATTATATATAATCACCCACGTTAGATACGGTGATTCTTGAGTATATCTAAGATTGTGGCTAGAAGAGATTCAGTCAGTCATTGAGAGCATCAGTAAGTGATTGGGCGCGCTGCTGGGGCAGTATCCCAAAGAGAGAAGAAAAAGAAGTTATGGATCTATATGGCAGTCTGTCATCGCCTCCCTGTATCTGTCTCTCACACATATACAGTCAACATCATACCCTTACGAGAATAATAAAGAGAGATGTATTTTTATAAGCAAATGTAGTTTCTTCCATTCATCACGAATATATAATAATAATGGCTCAAAACAATCAGCTCATCTATTTAGACTTTTGCCTAACTAAAATAATCCCGTTTGTTATATTTACTAAAATTAAAAATCAATTAATAAACCGATTTTGCTATAGATTATTGTTTTTTAAACGTAAATCCAGGATTTGAAGCCACTCATAGTTATCGTCGGATACGTGGCTATTTGCTTTTTACAGAGAGTTAATACGATTCGGAATATACGGTTATCTTAAAAACTATTAATACTGTCCCTCTGATCTCTATTTATTCAACCTCCTGCATTGGGTAAAATAGTAGGGTAGTCTGGGCTCTTCAACATTGGCATGAAAACCAATCAAGAAGAAAAACTCTAAATTCAAACCTTTTAAACTCCGTTTAAAACAGACATTGTGTCGCATCCTGTTTATGTAGAGCCGTTGGGCAATGCATATAATCCTGCCTTTGGTTTGATGTAAAGTCAGATATTTAGCAAAAAATTAACTGACTGAATTGCAGTTATAAAATTTTGCAAAGTGTGCCAATATAGATTTTCCAAAGTCACATTTCTTTTTAAGATAGGAAGATATCGTTTGATCAGAGAGAGAGAGAGAGAGAGAGAGTGAGAGAAGAAAAGATCTTCTTCAGATGAAACAGATTTAATATCCATATATTATCTGACCTTACGGTCCACAAACCTTGTATCTTTTTTCCTGTCAGATGTTAGCGATTTTGTAACATTTCAGTTAATCATCTTTCCCTCCTTTTCTATCTACTCTGAGTACCCATTACTTTAAAATCTTTTCTCAGATTTTCTCTGTTATTCCTCCAGTAACTGTCTTTTATTCAGAAACATTTGTTTTCTCTTGCATATATTTTCTCAGAAATCTCTCGCTTGCTTAATTTATAAAACATTCTGAAGGCTATTATTCTATTTTGATATTGTTCTTTCCTCATTCATTTTGTCATCTATCTATCTATCTATCTATCTATCTATCTATCTATATATATATATATATATATATATATATATATATATATATATATATATATATATATATATATATACCTCAATTATTTTGTCCTTTTGTATCTATCTACCTATGTTGTATACAGGGAAGAACAGTAACAACGCTGATGTATAAAAATGTAGTCAGATTATTTTCTTATTTTTCTTTATTACCCGAAATGAACATATGTGCAGAGTAAAAGCAAATTAAAGATGGCTGAAATGCACACAGACACGTTTTGATTTTTCTGTGAAACCTCTCTGTCTGTCTGCTTTGTGCTGCCTATGTCGAAACTGCTTCAAGGTTTATATAGTTTCCCGGTATCCACGGAATCTTCGTGGTCTCACTTAATACCTACGCACCGTGAATGGACACACCCTCTGTCTAGCATAGCACATATGTACCCTACGCAACACAGCCACTGAAGAAACACTTGGGTCCTGTTTAACTTATGAAAAAAGTGGACATCTTGTTATGCAACCAACCTACGAGGCATTTCCGTTGGAGCATTGTCCTGTTTATCCTAGGAAACAGGTGCATATCCTGTTATACTACCCACGCAGCTTATGCAGCATGTCTAAGTAATCTCTCTCCCTCACCCCTCTCTCTCTCACTATCTATCTATATATATATATATATTTATGCTTTTATTATAATTATTTTTCCTTATTTATCTATCGATCTATGTTAGTCTTTTCTTATCTATCTATCTATTGTTTCTCTGTGTAAATCCTCATTATACAACTTACATTTTAATTGCTTTCATTCTTTTTTTTTCATTTTTTTCTTCCATTTCCCCATTTCTTCTTCTTCTTCTTCTTCTTCTTCTTCTTCTTCTTCTTCTTCTTCTTCTTCTTCTTCTTCTTCTTTCTTTCTTTCTTTCTTTCTTTAAACAATCCTTTTTTTCTTTATTTACCTTATACACTTTCTTCTTTTCATTATCCTTTCTTTTCTATGTATCTTTGAGCTTCTTTCTTCCGTTCCTCTGAGCACCCCTGTTTGTGTAAAAAAATCTGTTTTTCACTCAACTACATGCAGAGAAAGTCCCTGGTGTGTAATGCTAAAGTGCTGGACTGCAACCTCGAAGCAAAGGAGTTGTGACTCTTATCTTCATTTACGGACTAATACCTTTCGGAAAGATGAATCCCCTTTAATCCCCCAGCTATCGGTTAAATAGTATGACTACTGTTCTTTAGCAAAGTTGACTTGGCAATAAATATCCCATGAAGTTTGATATGCCATTTAATAAAGAAACGAATCAAGATCATCTGCTTTTGTTACAATGTTTCTTTACTTCTTCGAATTTTTATTGAGAAGCATTTTGTATTTTTATCTTTTTTGAGTTCAATTTGTCACACCACCTTTCCATTCCTCCATTTTCACAATTTTCTTTGTTTTCATTTAACTTTCTTTTTTAAAAATCCTCATATAACTAAGTTCTGTTCCTTCAATCATTCTTCTCGATTTACTTCGACACCCTCGCCCTATTTTACTCTGATCTACATTAGTTTTCAGAGAAGAGACATTCTCTTGGTTCGCAGCCAAGTGTGTAGATTACCATTTGCTCAGATTGCGACAGTCACGCAATAAGTCGTTCTTCATTTAAGAGACATACGAATCGTTTTCCTCTCACATAAACTCATATATATTCCTCACGAAAACATATTCTCTTCACACATATTATTTCTTTAGTGTATATAGATCTCTTATTTCGTCTGAATAGGAATAGACACATAAATAGGAATAAAGTAACTCAGAAAAACATGTCATCAAGACACAGATATTTTGAATAAAAGCCTATATATATATATATATAGATGTGTGTGTGTGTGTGTGTGTGTGTGTATGTGTGTGTGTGTGTGCGTGCTCGCGTGTGTGTGTCGATATATATATATATATATATATATACTTGGTGCACTCAATAAGTTTCCAGATTTTTTATACAGGCATTTAAAATTGTTGTAGACTTTTGAAAAGATGTTATTGCTATAGATATTATGAGATGACTGACCATTTTTTTTAAATTCCAGGTTCAAAGTACAGTTACAGCAGGAATTGGAATGTACTTTGCAAAAGCCTTATTGTCACAGCGGGTAAATTTAAAAAATGCAATCTAGAATTTAGAAGAACGATATGCAATAAAATTATGTTTTAAACTTGGAAAAAATGCCATGCGATGAAAGCTGGATCTAATGCAATGACCCAGAGACCAAGAGACAGAGTTCACAGTGAAAGCATGCTGGCTTTCCCAGACCCTAGAAGGCCAGACAGAGCAAATCCACCCATAAACATTTGATGATCCCTTTTTTTGACAGCACTGGCATGATCTACATGCATTGGGTTGCCACTGGACAGACAGTCAACAAGGAATACTATGTTGTGGGTTTTAAAGGAGTTCAGGAAGAGAATTTGTCGCAAGCTGTCAGCACTCTTCAAATCGGGTCAGTGGCATTTCCACTAGGACAATACACCAGTCTATAACTCCATCCTTGTCACAGACTATTTGACCAAGATGGGCATCAAGGCAGTTCTTCAGCCTCCCTATAGTCGAGACCTTGCTCCCTGTGACTTTTGGTTATTCACTAAGCTCAGAGGCTGTCGTTATGAGACAACTGAGGAGATGTAAGAGGCTGTGACGAAGGTCATTGACACGCTCATACAAGAGGACTTCCATGGGACCTTCTAGAAGTGGTTGGAACGGTACAACAAGTGCATTGCAGCCGGTGGAGATTACTTCGATGGGGACTAGTGTTTCATGTGAGTACTATCAATAAAAGTGTCCATACGAAAAAAGTCTGGAAACTTATTTAATGATCCTTGTATATAGATATATATATATATACACATAGATAGATAGATAGATAGATCGGCAGATAAATAGATATGATTAAATTTTAGGCTAAAACGTTTTAAATCAGTTAAACATATGGCTCATTGCCAAAAACATGAGACGATATCATTATATTTCAAATACAAATTAACATAAAGCAGGGTACAAACTCATGATTTAGAGTTTCACACACACAGTATTCGTGTAATCTTGTGTATTCAAGTCTAAATATTGGCTCAGCGAAACTCAGTCATTTGTTTTTACACTGCCTTTTTTCATTTTACATTTGAAATATTATACACTTATATATATATATATATATATATATATATATATATATATATATATATATATGTATATATATATATATATATATATAAAGTAAATAACTGTTAATGTCCAAAGAATGAGTGCTCAATGAACCTGCTGAGCAAAACATATATATATATTCTTAAAAGCAAAATATTTTGAAATAGTATTCCATTTCTATTTCTAAATTTCTTCTTATTTCTTTTTTTAAACAACAGATATATATATATATATATATATATATATATATATATATATATATATATATATATATATATAAACTTTTTTTTTCGCGTAAGTTTTTTTCTTGACACATGAGTTGCACTTTTTAAAACAAACTCTTAAACTACTTATTTTGTGATTCATCAAAGTGTACTCACGGAAATGTTCGTAAAGATGAATACGCATATTATTTGTTTTTGTTTTTTTCTGAATATATATATATATATATATATATATATATATATATATATATATATATATATATATATATTGATTGAGGAAATCATTGATATAGTAAAAGCAAAATAAAATCCAAACGTTCTTGAAATTCGACCCTATAAAAATTATATTTACTTTAGTCCCAGTAAATGCTCTCCTATCTCCAACTAACGATCTTCTGAATCACTTTCATTTGAATTAATGTTTCTTTTTCTGGGATGAACCTTAGGAAACCTTTGCTTAGATTTTATCATCAAAAAAGTTTATTCTGAGTTCCTGTTTATTTCTGTATAACACCTGCGTTTCAGGTCCCTTATTAAGCTCAACCCGGACTTAAGCAATTCTAATCTGAATGGCGCTCGTAACATAATCATTATCGTCGTGGAAAATGGATTCGGTGACGTCAGGTCAAATTCTGGACGAACTTGTTTGCATTTCGATTAGAGAAAATTCTCTTGGGAAGGTTATGAATACAACTCTTCTGCCCAACATCTGTGAGTAAATTGTAAACCAGACTGAGTGTTTTAATTTTAATATGACAAATGGTCTAGAGTTTGGGAAATGTTGTATACAAACCAAATGTAAAAGTAAGTAAAGTTGGCTACCTTAGTCAAGGGTGACCGGAAGGCTCCCTTTTCAATACTACCACACCGTAGTGAAGGGGAGGGCGCTACTCCATTCCCTTGATTATTCCACTTTACGCTTGATCCTTACCTTTTAATGTTGAGTGTTAAGCAAGGCGGCATCATGTACCATTTTTTGAGTCTTTGGTATGATTCGACCAGGGATAGAAGCCCCGTCTCACGGACAATTGGCGACCACTCGACTCATTAAGCCGATGGCCTTGTTTATTCTGCTTAAAATGTTGATATCGTGCGGAATACTGTATGTGGCTTAAAGGTTTGGTAAATGCAAACATTGGTAAGTAAAGTAAAGTTGTCTCACTTAGTCGAGGGCAACCAGAAGGCTCCCTTTTCAATAGCTACTACACTGAGGTGTAGGGGAGGGTGCAACTCCTTTCCTTGTATTGCTCCACTTTACCCTTGATACGTAGCTTATATTGCTAAGTGTTAAGCAAGGAGGTATCAATACCATTTTTGAAGTCTTTGGTATGACTCGACCTGGGATTGAACGCAGGTCTCCCGGACTATTGGTGAACACTCTACCCACTTGCAATGTGCATTATCTACGACATTTTTGAGATTACATGTCTGTATTAAATGTCATTGAGGATATACAAATAATTACATTATCAGAGTATATATATATATATATATATATATATATATATGTGTGTGTGTGTGTGTGTGTGTATGTGTGTGTGTGTGTGTGTGTGTGTGTGTGTGTGTGTGTGTGTGTGTGTGTGTGTGTGAAATACTCAAAAATGCAAATGGATTTATTTATTTATTCATTTTTACCTCAAATTTGATTGGAACAATTTATTTGCTGATAATAGCATTTTTAAGTATTTCATAACATCTTCAAATATCTAAGGCTCTGGAAGGCGGATGAATTTACAGCTGCCACTTGCATAATGCAAAGCTCTTCGAACGATTTGAGCACTCTGGGTTCTGGTCAGGTATAAAATGTAATCAAACGAACGCTACTGCTGCTGCTACTTAATACCCTAAAATTCCCTAGCTGACGTGGTACGCTTGTTGGCCGAGTGGTCTGATACTAAATCTAACGTAAAGTTGGGCGGGTTTTAATCCCAGCTTCAAGCTTCTTAAGTGTCTAGCTACACAGAAGATTTGTGATACAACGAAACAGGATGTCTGTGGATGACACTATATATATATATATATATATATATATATATATATATATATATATATATATATATATTTATATTGCAAAACAAAAAGTTGTTAATATCCTTTTCTGTAAAAGTGCTCCACATTCTGGACAGGCTTTTTATATTAAATATCACAATGCAAACAAATTAAATGCAACCGGTAGTTTTCCTTTTTTATGATCATTAGGCGATAATAAAAAGTATTTAATTTGTGAAATCCCTTTATATGTTCATTTTTCGCCACTGCTTGGAGTTTGAAATAGGAAAACTTTTCTGATTCTGGTCACGGGAATTTGACATTTACCGTTAAAGTGCATTTTATCATGCATATATATATATGTGTGTGTGTGTGTGTGTGTGTGTGTGTGTGTGTGTGTGTAACATAAGTGGAAAAGTGGATCAATAAAAAAAGAATACAACGAATTAAAAAATGATATTTCGTTTACATTTCAAAAAGACTTCATGAATTCGTTGTTTGTGTTTCGGTTTATCGACTTTTCCACTTATTTTTCATATCTTTGTCGGATTTACCAAATTTACCATTCGTCCTTCACTTCCCCCTCTCTCTCTATGTCTCTGTCTGTCTGTCTGTCTATCTGTCTGTCTCTCTCTCTCTCTCTCTCTATATATATATATATATATTCTTGTAGTACTTCAGTATAAAATGAAAACACTCACCACTTCATGTTTCGCATCAACAAACTTCAGGTGAGTTTACAGAACAACGTAAATTTGTTAGATTCTTTAAATTTAACTAATGGTACAGTGCTCGCATAGACAGAATTATTGTATATATGTTTTCATAGTCACTTGGTTGATCATATCAGCTGCATTATTTATTTTTTACAGTGGCCTTGTAAAACATTTTTGGTATTCTACAATACTTGATTTAGCATGGATTATAAATAAAGATTTATTTATTAATCATGCATTCCTTTTACAGTTTGGTTCAGTTTAATGACATATCAATTTTGTGGGTTATTTAATCCCCAAATAAATCTTGTAGAAAAACAGCAGTAAAACTATCTACGCAACGCTGAAAGGGGTTTCATATATTTCCTAGGACAATTAATTCGAATGTGAAAGTACTAAGGTGATTAGAGATCGAACTCACTTCGAGGCCACTGTCAAGCGTTTTAGTTACACCACATTTTACAATTAACCATGTTGGTAATTTCTTTTTCTTTTTTTTTTTTGTACTTCTATGAATTTCTGGCTATGCTTTTGCATTATCATCATCATCATCATGTCGTGCCGCCAGCACGGATATCCTTGACCATCTCTCGCCACTTCTCCCTATCATTCATCGCCTCCGGCAGGTCTTCTGGGTTACATCCTGTGTCCTCACATAGCTGCTGTATGTAAGTTCGAGCTAGTCGCCCTGCTTTTGCTTGGCCATATGTGGGGGTCCATTGGAGTACGTCACTTACGAGCTCGTCCTTGCTTCTCCAGCAGTGTCCGGCGTGTCTGGCTCGTCTAACCTGTATAGTTTTCGTGATGGGAGGCAAGTGGCCGTACAGTTGGCATCTCGTGGGGTGTTGTCGCCAGGACTTGTTCAATATTGCTCTCAACATTCTTGTGTAGTTGCCGTCAAGTTTCTTCTCCAGCTGTTTGGTTAGCGTCCATGTAGTGCATCCATATAGCAGTATCGATACAACCGCTGCCTGGAAAAAACTGCGCTTCATTTCATCGGTCAGGTCTGATTTCCATATGATTGAGAGCCTATCTATAGCCGTCCATGCTTTCGTCAGTCGTGTGTCGATGTTGTTTTCTGTTGATGAGACGCTACTTCCTAGGTAGGTGAATTTGTCCACTAGCCTCAGAGAGGCTCCGTCTAGTGTGGTAATGTTGCCCGTTTGGTTGTAACACATATATTCAGTTTTGTGCGCATTGACATGGAGGCCAATGCCTGCTGAAGCTCGTTCCAAACTATGCAGTAGTGTCTCTGCTTGATTAGGCGTATTCGCCAGTCACGCTAAGTCATCAGCGTAGTCGGTGTCTGTGATTGTTTTTGCGGGGTACCTTTTGCTTCTTTTCTTAGTCAGCTCGAAGCCATTTTCTCTGATTTTGTCGATCGAAGTTCTAAGCACGTAGTCTAGACAGATGATAAAGAGGTACGGGGCTAGCGTGTCTCCTTGTAGTACTCCTGCAACAATGTCGAAGTATTTCGTGTCTCCATCTGGTGAACATACTTTCACTTTTGTGTTTCTGTAGAGGATCATTATTGCTGCTACGGTTTCTTTTGGTAGGCCGTATGCTAGTAGGATAAGTTCCATTTTCCCTCTGTGGATGGAATCGAAGGCCTTGGTAAAGTCGACAAATAGTAATGTCATCTGAAGGTTTTTTGCCCGAACGCCTTCTAGGATTCTACGGATAGTCAATATTTGTGAGGTCGTGGATCTATTTCTCCGGAAGCCATTTTGGTTTTTCCTAAGGATGTTGTCTATTTTGGGTTCTATGCGGTTTCGTAGTAGGGCATTGTAGATTTTGGCTGCTATGGATGTAAGTGTTATCCCTCGGTAGTTCTTGGCTAATCCGAGGTCGCCTTTTTAGGGAAAGGAAGGATGCATCCCTTCAACCATCTTTCTATCCTATTTTGAATATAGACAGCGTTGCATTGCCGGAGCAGTATATCGTCGAATTGTCTAGTCTTCCACACTTCTGGGGAAATCTCGTCCAGCCCTGCAGCTTTCCTATTTTCAATTTTTTTAAGAACCGAGTCGAGTTCTTCTTTGGTGAAAGGCCCTAGTTTAATGTCTAATTGCTTACTGATAATTCTGGTGATCGGTTCATCCGTTATTTTCGGCGGGTTTCCTAGTAGATTTTTGAAATGCTGTTCCCAGAGTTTTACTCTTTCTTGTTGGCTTGCAGCTTTCAGTTTTGCTTTTGCTGTGCTCTTCCTTCTACTTACTTCGTTTATTGTTTGCCAGGCTATCCTGGATTGTCTATCTTCCACCGAGTCTCTAATCTTATCTATCTGATTTTGTATGTATTCTGCCTGTTCTTTTAGATATATTCCTGCTAAATGATATTGTGCCTATTCTAGTTTTCGGGCATTTGTATTTGTTAGGTTCTTCCGATAGCTTTTGGAGGCAGTTTTCACGAGTGCACCTTTTTCTCTAACCTCTGACGTTTCCCAAGGGACTCTATATTTAGTTCTAGGTTTTGTTGTGATACACTTTGATGCCGCCTCTAGGTGTGCTTCAACAAAATTTTCATATTCGTCATTTGGGGTAACTTTTTCTGTCTTCTCTTGTAGTGTTTCAAATCTGTTTCTTAATTCTAATGCATATTTGTCTCTAATGTCTCTGTTGTTAAGTAGGGCCCAGTCATAGTGCCTAGTTGTCGCTGTTCGTAGGCTTAGACGTTTTTGGCCGTGACTATTCGATGATGGGGACACACCCTCAAAAGTGGAGTATGCCTCGCAATTCATCGCACTATTTTTCCATTTTCTGTTTATAAAGAGGTAGTCTATCTGTGCTTTACTCTTGTTCACATATGTGTGGGTCCTATATATATATATATATATAGATATATTTTGGTTTATAGGCTTCTCTCCTTTTTTTTTGAATTTAGTAAGGCATATTTTACTCAATCGAAAAAAAACTAATATATATATATATATATATATATATATATATATATTATGTTATTTGGTTTTCGATTGAGTAAAACATGCCTTACTAAATTCCCCAAAAGCGAGAGAAGCCTATAATCCAAAATCTACCCAAATAATGCTAAAGCAAAGAGAGATTACATTCCCATGAACAAGAAATGGATTAATAGCGCTTTTAAATATAAAGCGTATTCATCTTTTGAAAGATTATCCTTCCGATCACAGAATTTTCATACCAAAGTTACGCCTGTGCCTACACAGAAATTCGCCACAAACAGCGGAAACCCTGCGTTACACTTAACAATAGAGGTATTAGCTATAAATATACGGTAAATGTTAGAAACAAATTTGATACGCTTGGGAAGATATCAGAAATACTCCGAATGACGAATATGAAAAATTCGTCAACGCTTTCATCGAAGCAGCAATAGAATGCATACCAACCAAAGCAAGAGCCCAGTGCAGAGTTCTATGGAAGACATTAGCACGAATGAAAGAAGGAGATGACATATGAAATCACCATCCTTATGTAGTCAAAGAAGTAGTAACTTAAGAAAACGAACGTACAAGAAAGATATAAATGAAAGCATTTAAGGTCACACGTGACAAAAAGAATACATTCAAGGTCAGATTTATAAAAGAAGAAACTTAGAAGAAAATATGTAATCACGAATAGCATGGCAGACACAAAATGAAATGAGTAAAAAGAAGAGCTCGACGAGAATAAAACTTAATGTTGCCGGCCAAAATGGACGAATACAGAAGTAGAAAGATCATTTCAAGAATCTGCTTCGAAATTACGGAAATGTTACAGACAAACTCATCAGAAAAATTATGAAGAGCCAACTAGATATCAAGCTAGGACAGTTTAATCAAAAAGAACCCAATGTATTAGTGACAAAAATTAAAAACTGAAAAGCTAACGACCGCGACAAAATACCCCCAGAAATATGGAAGTTAAGGAAATTTGATGACTTACAACTTCCGTATACAAACTGAATACAATAGAGAGATAGACAAAAGGCTTTGTCATCGTCTTCTCTAAGAAAGGTTACTGAGGATTTACCCAGAACTAAATAGGCATAACTCTTACTTCTATTGCGGTTGATGTTTATAACGCTCTGCTTCTCAATCGCATGAAACAGAAAATTCTTCGGAAAATCTGAAAATTTTTCGGTAAAATGGTTCTATAACATTCCTGACTTAAACAATCCAATGAATTATTAAAGGAGCTTGTGCAAAATAAATCTAGAAAAATACTTGTTTTTAGATTTCTCCAAGGCATTTGATTCAATACTCAAAGAGAAAA
>OY757910.1:97574910-97582410 GCA_963585895.1 Sepioteuthis lessoniana
ATCTCTGTGCCGATGTAGCCTTGAAAACCCCCCTAGAGCGATGGACAATAGAGACAGGTAGCGAGAGAGGGTCAGGCAGATCCCTGCTGGCGGCGCAACATGATGATGATGATGTTTCTCTCGACGCAATAGACCTTCACTCTCATCCTCAGGGCATCCTTAAGAGAAAAAGAGTTGGGCAATGGACGAGCAAAGGCAGGGAGTCCAGATTGGATCTACATACAACAGATCAGTGCTAATACAGAATGTAGCCTTGAAGACCAACCGGAAGCAATAGATGATAGAAAGATTGGCGGGAGAACGTCAGGGTGATCCCTGCTGATGGGGCGACGTGATGATGATGATGATGATGATTTATTCAATATAAAAATAATTTGAAGAATATAATCGGGACTTAAGTGTTGCATAGCCGTGATACGTATGCAACTATACACATATACATGTAGAAATATAGTCAACACAATAATATCGAACGAACACGGTTCTTTAGAAAAATATACTTCTCACTTTATTCGAAAGGGTTGCAAAAGGGTTTTGTGTGAGAGGTGATTTGGAGACTGAACAAAGACTGCAACATATTTACCCCCAGTTCCTTCGTCTTTAGCAGCACTCCTTTCTCGTTCTGCTGGGCTGCTAGACCGGGGGCCCTGAGGGCCAGGCTCTCCGCTAGGTCTGGTTCTCACTACCTCAAACTGCAAAAACTGCCTCCAAACTGACTGAAGTTCCTGTCGCACTGGGTTATATAATTGTTTGATATTCACCTGCTTTCTGTGAGCGTCGCATCTCATCCAATTCAACCCATTCACAGTCAAGGTTATACCCTGATATCTTCGACCGGATGCACCTGTTCCTTGATCGACGGCTGGATCGGAGGTCAATATGTTACATAACCGCAAAGCTTGTTTGGCTTGGTATGACCACTCAGTCGGCCTAAATAAGAACGAAAATGGAGTGTTAAGGGTCGCGTGATCACATAGTTCTACAGTCAATCACCACTCAGCTAACATATTCCCTATCTCAGGCATTACGGTTCGCCATTTGGGGCCATAGGAGGCTACATTGATATATTCTAAAGCCTCAGCTGAAAAGGTAGCATCACAATTGTTTGGAATGAATGTCGAACATGTATATGAATTAGTGCTTTTAGTTTTTAATACCGATATTAAATGTTCATTTTGAATTTTTAGATCTCTGTGATTAATATTCGAAACTGAATTAAAATCATTGATAAGGAAAGAGTAAGCGCAAAATCAATAAATACTTTTTATCATTAGTTGGTAACTTATAGTGTAAATCAATATATATATATATATATATATGTGTGTGTGAGTGTGTGTGTGTGTGTGTTGTTTACATGACATGTGTATATACGCACACCACGATATGACCATCTCTTAATATATTTGCTTATCTCTCCATTAACCCTTATATGACGTTGTAAACGACGTATATCAATGTTTTGCCCAACATTGGCGTTCCTCTATCTATTTCTGCGTGCGTAAAACTAACCAGTTGATCTATTTGAAACGATTAGATTAACCTATTTTGTTGTGGGTTTGTCGTTCATTCAAAATGTCTGCTTCACTTAAGCGAATTTGATTTATGGCTGGCCAGCCACAAACTTCGCCAATTTTTCAACATTTTCTTATTGGTTTCTTCATTTTTTTTCTTTTTCTTAATTTCCACGGAGATTTTGACAACTTCCCGAACAGGCACCGTGTCTTCTCCCTCTTTATCCGTCTTTCTCACTGTCTGCTTCCCTCTCTCTTTATCTCTCTCTCTCTCTCTCTCTCTCTCTCTCTCTCTCTCTCTCTCAATCTCTCTGTCTGTTGGTCTGTCTGAGTCTCACATATTCTCTCTCTGTCTTGCGCGTGCACACACACACACACACACACACACACACACACACATATATATATATATATATATATATAATCGATTGCAAATGTATACTGTTTGATTTATTTTCATGTAGATTTACCGGAAATTTCCAGTGTTTTGTCGCGCGAAAATGGTCGTAGAAAACACGAAAAGAAACCTAGTGACAGTGATGGAATCTTATCAAAAAGCATTGAACGGGATTTGAACTTGACTCTTTTTGAAACTTTAAATGAATACTGAAATGAGAAAGAACGTAACGAGATAAAATGACATATTGTCATCACAAATAATCTACTTTAGAATTAAAGAGAAGAAATATATATTTCTCCGTCTTGTTTGAATTTGTATCTCCAATCCCAGATTCGTCATGTAATAGCAATGATTTTTAACAAATTGTTACCTTTAAAAATATCTTAATAATGATTAAGTATTTGTTTCTTTAAAAACATGAGTTTTTCTTTCACTATTGGTTTTAACTACTTATTTTTTCATTTTATATTATTGATTTAGATTATATTATAATTTTTAGTAATATACACCATTGAGAGTTTTTCACACTAGCGTTAGCTGATGCTTTCTCACTGGAGTTTGAGTGACAGCAAGTCACCTAAAGTTTCCAGAAATCTTCTCAGTGTTGTGGCTGATCTTAATAATGCAGTAGTCTAGATAATCTCCACTTATCCTCTGATTACTAACTCTTACAGTCTCTTAACCTATATTTTAGGGATTGTTCGAAGTACACAGATGCCCACTTGTTTATGAATATTTTTTGTTAGTTTCATCAGTGACTTCAGGAGGATTATTGTGATTTTTCTTGAAATGTTCTTTCCTCTTCTAAAGCCTTTCCTCTGGGATGGCAACTTATACTTTTGTTCATCTGCCCATTTCAATTACTATCTCTCATGCTATTCATGATTGTTTCTGATTTTATTGATTTGGACTTGGATGAAGTCCATTTGTTTTTGCCATGTGTGTTTTCTTGCAGCTCTCTTATATTTCTCTTTGTTTGGTTTGATTTGGTTTGGTTTCGTTTTACGGCACATCAACCATAAATTTTATTAATGCCATTTTTTATACATATAAACAGTTATATTTCATTATATTCAGAATAGTATAAGTATAGGTTTTTTCTTTACTCACAGTTAAATGTCAAAACAGTTATATTTCAAAACAATTCAGCTTAGCTTAAGGACACACTTTCAATGTTAAAAACACTTCTATTCCAAAAAATTCAGTTTAGCAGAAGTACTCCCTTTCAATGTCAAAAACACTTCTATTTCAAACAATTCAGTTTAGTCTAAGTACACAGTTTCAATGTCAAAACAGCTCTATTTCAAACAACTCAACTTAGCATAAGTACACAGTTTACTTCCAATTCAGGTAAGAATAAATACTCACTATCAATGTCAAAAACAGTTCTATTTGGTCCATAGATTGGATACTATTTGATGCTTCCACGCCGGGATAGAGTGAACCTGGGAGCGATGACAATGAAATAGTACTCTGCATTCCCCAAAGCTCCAGCAGTACTGGAACCTCACCATCAGATTGTTTAGTGCCATATCCAGTACGCATATTTGGCGGGAGGGGTCTTACCCCTCTGCAGAGAAGCAGTCGGAGTATTCTACAGTTCCAATCGGCTGCGCAAGTTTCTATTGGATTTCTTTTATTATTACTATTATTTGGTTGGGTTACTTTTGATAAGTTAGGATGTTCTTTTCAGGTCATTTTGTTTTTCTCTAATTGCTATCAATTCCTATAGTATTCTATATCTGACTTTTGGTTTGGTTGAAACGTACTCGGGTGCTGTTTTTGTTATCAAAGTTTTAACAATGTTTTGATATTCGTCATTTGGAGTAGGTATTTTAGAAGTATCCAGAAGAATATCAGACTTTTTCTTACAGTTACTGCATATTGATTTCTGATATCACAATTAGTGAGCGAGGGCGATTCATATTGCAATGGTTTAACTGCTCGCGCTATATTTTTTTATAGACCCTGGCTAGTCTTTTTTGAGACGATTCTGTGATAAGAAGATACTAATTCAAAAAAGAGGAGTATGCCTCACAGTACAAAGGGCTGTTTATACACTTCTTTTTTATTAACAAATAATCTAGCTGTGCTTTAGAATTATTTGGGTAGGTGTAGGTCTATAGTTTTCCCTCCCTTCTTTGGAATTTAGTATATAGGCATGCTAGTCTGTTCTCGAGTGAGAAATCTGCAAGATATTTAACATTTCTGTTTAACGAATGGCGTAAGCAGATTTTGTTATTTCCGTTTTTGCCTATATATGCTTTCATGTCTCTACTGATGATTAGAACGTTGTTGTTAGGAATGGGAACAGAGCTCGTTGTAGAAGATGATGATGTCCATTTTATCGTTGGCATTGATAGGACTTTTGCAAGAAGCGAATGTTATGCAGGGGTTGCCATAAAATAAAGCAGACATAATTCTCGATTGGATTCTCTCAATTCTATTTTCTGATTTCACGGCACGATGACTGAGAAGCATTCTTTGCCATCCTATTACAACATTGACGCAGTTTTTCCATGCGTACGCATAGGAATATATCCACCCGTTACCAATATCATGGTATTTTATTTCTAGTTCGCTAGGGTAGTATCTATATTCTTGTATGTATATGATATCTATATTTATTCTCGGTTGCTGACACTGTTATCTCTGATAACTGGTTTACTAAATTTAAAATCCTTATATACATATACATATTCATATGTGTGTGTGTGTGTGTGTGTGTGTACATGAGAGTCACTAGTTGTGCAATGGTTAATACAGTGACTTGTGTTCAAATGCTGGGTGAAGGTATTTGTATTTCACATTGTGATGTATGAATCCACCCACTCTCTCTCCAACTATGGGTAACTTATATATATATATATATATATATATATATATATATATATATATATATATATATATATATAGTCCTGTCTCTTATTCCTATTTGTGAGTTCTTTAGAAAACCCTTTTCTATGTATTTTAATCATTACTTATCAGTGTTTTCGGAACGCAGGAAGTGAAGAAGCAAGATAACGTTTCTTTATAGCTTTCTGACTTTAAGTCTTCTTCCGTAGAGATTGTAGCGCGGTGTTTTATGTTGGAACAATAAGACGCATTAAAAATACATTTTAGTTCTAGTTGGTTTGTTGGTTGGTTGGTTTTAAGGCATATCAACCAATACAGGTTATCTAATGACACATTTTCTTTATATATATATATATATATATATATATATATATACTGATTCATAAGAAAATGGTTTGTCGGTGAAACCATTTTTAAATGAGTTAGAGCTCATTTGTTTGCTCACAGTTAAATGATTTCAAGTATGCTATGTTACATTAGTAATTGTATTTATTAAATGTTCTCATAAAATTGTATACTAATCATTTGTTAGCACAGAGTTTGTTTCAATATTACTACTTAACAATAATACTTCGATTCAAAAGTATTCATTTGCACACAGTTGAACGTTCCCTGGTTTTACTATTTACTACTCATAATTCCGTTAACGATCAGTCGTTTTTTGCTCAGAGTTTCAAGTATATTAAATGATTAAAAACTTCTGATAGGCCCAAAAGAGTTACTACCCCTGTAAGTCAGAGAGTACCAGGAAGAAACCCTTATTACGAGGTACTCTTAAATTCATAAATTTTAAAACAGGAGCCTCACCATTAGATACTTTAGTCTTATACCCCGGACACTTATTACAGTGAGTCCTGTCCCTCTGAAGAATTCTATTGAACCAGCCGACGTGGCTAAGATTTGAATTTTTATCAAGAACGTTAAGTGTTTGTTTTTTTTGTTTGCTTGTTTTTTTAGATTAATTAACATTTATCTCCCAGATTATTACGTTTTCCAACTGGACAATATCTTCAGATGTGATCAGGATTCCGGGATAATGTCAGCGTGTAAAGGATGAAAAAATAATGTAAATAAAAAAGAAGGGAAAAAGACAGTTCATTTAAAGTAAACATTTTAGACTGTACCGTTACCTTCATCTGATTATTGGGTGATTTATGTACCGATATACACTTACTTATTGGTATAATGGTTACCAACCTTGAAAATAGGTATGTCAACTCAAGTTCAAGTCCCTGAAGAAGCTGTTTTGTATGGATCCAATTAATCTCTCTCCAGCTATGGGAAAATAATTGGGTAGACTGAGCTCTTTTCACTTGCTATATCAACCGATCTTGGAGACGGAAAACTCTGAACTCAAACCTGTTAAATTCCTCTTAAAAACTAACCATGTGTCGCATCCTGCTCGTGACTAGAGGTTGGGTAGGTACATACACTCACTGTTTTCGACATTCAGTGACGCTGTTTATGTGTGGCCTACAACACACCGACTGTAATGCCTGCTGAAAGATAAGATTTTCCAACAAACAAAGGATGAAGTGAGAATGAGACTAAACTCAGTGAGGTTCTCGATCTGCAACTTTAGCAAGTGTGGAGTCAAACTTTCGTCATCAGAACTACGATGTACTCTCTGATACAATATGTGTAATAGAAGTAATCTTAAGATGTGAAAAGAATTCAGCCCCCATATGGCCCAGTGGGATAGGGTTGGAGAAAAATCCGATTGCAACTCTGTACAGGGGTAAGACTCCTCGATGATAATATGACACTAAACAATCCGATGGTCAGGCTCAAGTAATGCTGGAGCTTTGGAGAATGCAGCGTACCACTTCATTACCATCACTCCTAGGTTCACTGTGTGTCGGAGTGGTAGGATCTGATAGGGTCCTACCTAAGAGTCAAATAGAACTAAACTGTGTACTTAATTGTTTGAAATAGAAGCGTTTTGACATTTAACTGTGTGTAAGCAAAAATCTATTCTTATTCTAAACTGAATTGTTTGAAATAGAACTGTGTTTTTTAAATTTAAACCGATAACTTATGTTAGATTGAATTGTTTGAAATAGAACTGTTTTGACATCTTACGTATGTGTAAGCAAAAAAACTGTACTTACGCTTAATTGAATGGTTTAAAATAGAACTTTTTGACATTTAAACTCTGTGCAAATGTTAAACTGAACTATTTGAAATATAACTGTTTTGACATTTAACTGTGTGTAAGCATTATTATATTTATGCTAAACTGAATTGTTTGAAATAAAACTGTATATGTGTATAAAAAGGACTTAGCATTAAATAACCTACAATGGTTGATATGCCTTGAACCCAACCAAACTAAACATATCAGCTCCAATAAAAGCTTAGTGTCATACACACAACTCTAAAATTGATTAAAGAGATGCTTTGACAACAGTTGTTCGTAAAGACGAATGTAAAAACCTTATTCTAGCTTTGATCTATTTATTTTCCTTTGTATAAATGACCAGTGCTCTTGTAGATTTCGCTAAAACCAACAGCCATCTTTTCTTTTAATAGAATTCCCACGCTTTGAGAAAGATTATGTTACTTAGTGAAATCAATGAAATATGGAATAATGTATGACAAGGAGGAATTGCTACTGCTCAATCGGGAGACATTTCCTTAGAAAGTCTCCATGTTAAAGCGACTTTATGTGCATAACTTAAGATAGGAAAAAGCTGCAATGGAAAGAAACTGAACAAGTTGTAGCAACTTGCT
>OY757910.1:97587410-97617410 GCA_963585895.1 Sepioteuthis lessoniana
GGAAAGTTTCGCAAAGAATAAGAAAATTAAACCACCGATTTTGAGAAACACAAGGTTTAGATAAAAAGAAAACATTCACACATACAAAGGCAAAATGAGTAAACAAATCCTCTGCAGTTGTGTATGTTTTATAACAGAACACATTAAATACACCGAATATGCCCGATAGGATTACCGTATCGCCTCATGTAAAATAGTTCTGCCAATGGCAAAGTAGCGCACAAAATAATATGGAGGTTTTTAAAATATATGTTAATTCATCTATAGGATTGCCTTTATAATAAACCGCTTTTATGGGAGTACATTTATTACAAACCACTTCAGTGGTATTAGTTTTATAATAAACCACTTCTATCTGAGTACCATTATAATAACCTGCTTTTATGGTAGTACCTTTCTCATAAACCACTTCAGTGGTATTATTTTTATAATAAACCACTTCTATCTGAGTACCATTATCATCATCATCATATCGCGCTGGTAGCACGGATATCCCTGACCCTCTCTCGCCACTCCTCCCTATCGTTCATCGCCCTAGGTAGGTCTTCAGGACAACAGCCTGTATCCTCACATAGCTGCTGAATGTACGTTCGAGCTGGTCGTCCTGCTTTTGCGCGGCCATGTGTGGGGATCCATAAGAGTACATCTCTTATGAGTTCATCTCTGCTTCTCCAGCAGTGTCCTGCATGTCTGGTTCGTCTAACTTGAATAGTTTTCGTGATAGGGGGCAGGTGGCCGTACAGTTGGTGTCTTGTGAGGTGCTGCTGCCAGGACTTGTTCAGGATTGCACGCAGCATTCTTGTGTAATTGCCATCCAGTTTCTTCTCCAGCCATTTTGTTAGCGTCCATGTAGTGCATCCATATAGCAGTATCGATGTGACCGCTGCCTGGAAGAAGCTGCGTTTCATTTTATCGGTTAGGTCTGATTTCCATATAATCGATAGCCTATTGATAGCAGTCCATGCTTTCGTTAGCCTCGTTTCGATGTCCTTTTTGGTTGATTCGACGCTGCTTCCTAGGTACGTGAATTTGTCTACTAGTTTAAGTGGGGTTCCTTCTAGAGTGGAGATGTCCCCCGTTTGGTTATAGCACATATATTCCGTTTTGTGTGCATTAACATAGAGGCCTATGCTTGCTGCTGCTCGTTCCAAACTATGCAGAAGAGTTTCGGCTTGGTCAGGTGTATTTGCCAGTATCGCTATGTCATCGGCGTAGTCGGCGTCGGTAATTGTTGTTGCGGGGTATCTTCTGCTTCTTTTCTTCGTAAGTTCGAAGCCATTCTCTTTGATTTTGTCAATCGATGTTCTAAGTACGTAGTCTAGACAAATGATAAAGAGGTACGGGGCCAGCGTGTCCCCTTGTAGTACTCCTGCTACAATGTCAAGTACCATTATAATAAACCGCTTTTATGGGAGTACCTTTCTCATAAACCACTTCAGTGGTATTATTTTTATAATAAACCACTTCTATCTGAGTACCATTATAATAAGCCGCTTTTATGGGTGAACCTTTATTATAAACCATTTCAGTGGTATTAGTTTTATTATAAACCACTTCTATCTGAGTACCATTGTACTAAAGCGCTTTTATGGGAATCCCTTTAAAACAAACCCCTTCAATTGGATTAGCTTTATAAGAAGACCCATCTACATGAGTACCTTTATAAAATTCCTATATCGGTCTCCTATCTCTTTTAACTCAATCTTAGAATATTTCCCTAATGATTAACATGATATCAATTCTGCTTTTCTATAAAAGGTGCTCCAAGAGAAGTGATAACATAAGAAGCCATAAACAAGAAGAAAATATAAACGTACAATGAACACATTTATCAAATAACAAGGCATAAAATATCCCCAGACGAGTTGACTTGTTTCATTCAATCAATCAATCAAGCAATCAATCACTGAAAAGAGGAGTTGTGTGAAAAATATTGTAAGCCCTTCTATTTGGTATATGAGCAGAGGTAAAAAAAAGTTCGAATAAATTTTCAATTGATAATGTTCAGAAATGATCTATCTACTTGTCTTTGAAATCCATATTACTACTATCATTCTGATCTCATACCATAATAACCAAAGCCGTTTAAATATCTACAATAATAATTTGCATAGATCTACAAGTGAACCGGTTAGAGAAATAAATTGAAAACAACGACTAAAATGTAACTCTTAGCCGGATATCAAACCAAACATTTTCGTTTGTTTTCTCACGAAGGGCAATTTGAACTCTCAAATAGATAGCGATTTCGTATGGAAGTGATGGAAATAGCTTAAATTCAGTAATCACGTAAACGCCGTTAAACTTTACGCATATATGTCTGTCTGTCTGTTTGGCGTGTTGCTTAGTCCACAATTATTTCGCTGGAACTTTGCCAAGTATCGATTGGGAAGATTTGAAAACTTTAAAATACCATTTGCAAGGCTGTTAAACGTGCGATGCAAGCGTAATATCCGTAATAACAAAACTTTAAACAATTTAAGCAAAGAATCAAATTGTCAAAACGGGTAAAGAGAAAAAAGTCACCTGAAAAAGAAAACAAAAACGATTAATTTTTCTTGCAGTTGATTTCTTTACTTCGTTATGGTTTCTTTTGTAAATCTCAAAAAAAAAAAAAATGGATTTTGACATCATAATCCCCTTCTCCGATATTAGCTTTTTTTGTATCGTTTGGAGTCGTTTCTATTTTGGCTTTTGATGGCAAGATATTTTTGCTCAGTTTTTATTTTATCAACCCAGTCTCTTTATCGGAAGTAACGGTTAACGTGCTTAGCTGTAACATGGTAGTAAACGAGTTCGAACTTCAGTCGCGCTATTAGTTTCACTTTCAGGCTAATATCTGTGGGAAAGGTATGAACTGCTTTATTTCCATGGCTCTAGGTAAAATATTACATCTATTGTTCTTTTTCTGGGTGACTTAGGCGTTGAATAACACTCGAAGATTGAAGATGGCATTAGGAATAATTAAACCATTTACCTTCATTGTCTTTTGATGTTTTTTCTTATTTTCTCTTGTTTTTTGTATCTTCGTCCGTTTTTTGTATCTTCGTCCGTTCTTGTTTTTTGTATCTTCGTCCGTTGTTTTCTCTCTTTTATTATCTTTAGATTTTTCACTTTATACTTACTCGTTAAACTTTCACTTTCTTTCAATTTTTTAATGCTGATTTCATTCTTTATTTCTCCTTCGATTTATTATATTTTCTTCGATACCTTTTATAATTAAAAAAAAAAAAATTTGCAAGAATTTATCAAGAATAATATAATCGTAAAAACAAAAACACGAAAGTAAGAGTCCGCCCACCGGATGGAGACACAGACTTCTTCGACATTATAACATCTGAGCTACAAGGAGACACATTAAGCCCTTACCTGTTATTTATCTGCCTAGACAATGTGCTTAGAACGTTTATTGTTTTAATGAAAGAAAACGGATTCAAGCTGACAAAAGAAAGAAGCGGGTGATACCCCGCACAAACTATTACAAACGCGGACTACGCCGATGACGTAACGCTTTTGGCAAGTATTCGCACCCAAGCCGAATCCCAGCTACAAAGTCTGGAACGAGCTGCAGGTAGCATAGGCTTCTATGTCAACGCACAAAATACAGAATGCATGTGCTTTAATCAAAGAGGTGACATCTCCACAAAAAATAGGTGGTCCTTTGAAACTAGTTGACAAGTTCCCCTACCTCGGAAGTAGCGTTTCATCAATCGAGAATGGCATTCAACACGTGACAAGAAAAGGCATGGACAGCTATCAATAGTTATACGGAAGTCAAACTTGACCGATTAGATAAAACGCAATTTTTTCCAAGCATCGGTCGTGTCGATACTACTATATGGATGCACTACATGTACACTAACTAAACGTATAGAGAAAAAGCTTGACGGCAATTACACAAGAATGCTGCGAGCTGTATTGAACGAGTCCTGGAGGCAACACTCTACAAAACAGCAGTTGTACGCCCATCTACCACTTATAAAGAAACTATCCAACTTAGACGAACCAGACATGCGGGACACTGCTGGCGAAATAAGGACAAACTCAAACGTTATATAATCTTGTAAACCCCTTCACACGGATGATCAAAGGCAGGACGACGTGCTAGAACCTATATTGAACAGCTCTGTGTCGATACAGGATATAGCCTGGAAGACCTGCTGGGAGCGATGGACGATAAAGGCGGGTGGCTAGAGAAGGTCAGGGAGATCCGTGCTATCAGCGCAACATAATGATGGTAATTCTTTATCAACTTCAACTTTGCCGCTCAACGCTTTCGCTTCAGGATTATTTTCTAGATTTCATTCTTGGTTTCTTTTGTTAAGACATTCTTTCTTTCTTTCTTTCTTTCTTTCTTTCTTTCTTCTAAAGCTTTCATTCTAAGTTTTTTTTTCTTTCAAAGCTTTATCAATTTTTTGCAAAGCTTTTTTTAAAACAATTTTTCATATATTGCTTTCCTATTTTTTCTTTAAAGCTTACATTCTTTTCTTTCTTTTCTTTCTTTTCTTTCTTACATATTTTCTTTTTTTTCAATCGTTGTTTTTTCTTTAGTTCTCTATTTTTTCCATAGGTCTCTTTTCTTTTCATACTTATCTTCTTTCATTCAAAATTAACTTTCTTTTATACTTTACTTTCAAAATGTTTTCGTTTGTGCTTTTGTTTGTTTGCTTGTTTGTTTCTTAGAATTCGTTCTAAACTTTTTTCATTCAAAGTTTACTTTCTTTTAAATATTTCTTTGTTTCTTTCAAAGCTTTCTTTTATTTTTTTTCAAAAAATCCTTTTTTTCAAAATTATCATTTTTTTTTTTTGTTCTTTGTTTTGAAAATTTCGTTCAAAGAATTCTGTTTGTCTTTCAAATCATTCTTTGTTTCAACGATTTTTGTAAATCTTTTTTGTTCTCATCAATCCTACTTCATTTTCTTTCCTATGAGGCTTTTTTTTTTCTTTCTTTATTTGGATATTAAATTTTAAAAAGGTATTTCTTTCTTTCTTTCTTTCTTTAAAGCTCCAGTTCAAATCATTTTTTCTTTCCATGACTTCTTGTAAATCTTTCTTTTTCATCAATCTTTCTTCCAGTTTATTCTTTATTATTTTATCTTCCAATCTTTTTTATTTCCATTTTTCAAAGCTTTCCTTCTTTCTTTCTTTCTTTCTTTCTTGGAATATTCAATTTTTAAAAGTTCTTTCTTTCTTTATCTATTTCTTTCTTAGAGAATATTGCTTTAATCATTTTTCTTAATCTCATTGTTCGTGATTTTTGCTTCTCTCTTCATTATTTTCGACGATTGTTTGTCTTTTTATAGTAATCTTTTCCCACTCTTTTTTCTCTCCAATTTAACGTTTTTATTTAATGCGTTTCTCTTCTCATCTTCAAATATTCACAGAGCCTATTTGCTTTCATCAGACTATTTTTCTTTTAATACTTCTTGCAAAAAGATATAAATGCTAAAAAAATTACCTTGCTTCAGTTTAGGATTACAAGTTTTTTTAGCACAAACAAAAGAAAAGGTTTTCATCGTGTTCTACCAATACCTTTTAAAAATTACTGTTCTTGATATTCCTGTCAGAAAAATTAGTTGACGTTGAATAATTCTTTTTTGCAAAGGAATGACACTCTTGAGAAAATAAAACTTTAATCTAACTAACCTCAGTAGTTAAAAAATGACTTTTTTGAATTAACAAATTGTGTATCTGTTTTATATTTTTATACATTGACCATGTAAAACAGACGAAATGTGGTGCATTCTTTAAAAATATTATAAATATCTTGCAAGACTATTGCTCAGCTAAAAGAATACATAGATAATTATTTTCCTATAAATAATTTAGTTGTAATACTTGCTTTTGGAAATCAATTATTAAATATTGTAGAGAAAATTTTTTTGTGTCGAGATTTGTGAAATGATTTATTCACAGATTGACCAATAACTAATCTTGTCATAAAAGACCCCCACCAAACAGTTTCGAGAATCTTGTTCAATGACACATTACCTTTCAAGGATTATTTAACGACGAATCCACTCCTTTAAAAGAATAGTTGTGATATGACTTAACACACGGCTGGTAGGATAAGAGAGATCATACCTTTTCCAAGGCTATGAAAATGAACGTAATATCGCTACTCGATTTAGATCTTGCGTACACTTTCTGGTCCGACATTCTGTAAGAAGACGTTTTTTTAACTGAATGAGTGATGATTGTGTAGTTATAGAGTAAGAGGCGTTTGGTAACAGTTAGTTTCGAGACAATGCGTTCATCGGGCCAAGGGTCTGACAAACGCATAGGGAGAAAACCTAGTCCTAAATCGTTGTTGACAATAATTTTACGCAATCCGAAGTTAAATATTTCATGACTGCTACTGAGTAACCTTTGTAATAAATATGCTAAACTGTATAATATATATATATATATATATATATATATATATATATATATATATATATGTGTGTGTTTGTGTGTGTGTGTGTGTGTGTGTGTGATAAGAATGAGGGGAAAAATTGATAAGCCTACACTGACAACGGATTCAGCAATGACATTACATTCTTTGTTTAAAAGGAATTTCATCAGAAATTTTTTAATATAAAAGTATGCTGACAAAAGATGGGTATAAAATATATATATATATATATATATATATATATATATATATATATATATATATACACGCAAACAAACACACACACACACACGCGCGCGCATGTATATATATATATATATATATAATGTGTGTGTGTGTGTGTGTGTGTGTGTGTAGTTTATTGTGCTTTTATACAAGTTTAAACCCGAAAAGTTAAGTTATATTTTTTGTCTTGATGGCATATCAACACTAGCGTCCAATCTTTATATATATATATATATATATATATATATATATATATATATATATATATATATATATATATGCTTGATTTGTAAATGAATAGTTTGTAAGTAACTTTACCTTTTTATCGAATTAGAGCTAATTTATTTGCTCCCAGTTACATGCTTTTAAATGTTGCTATTTAACGCAAGCATTTTTCTGTACTAAATATATTCCCAAGAAGAAGATTGAATCTTTGTATTTGAGCCATATATGGGACCCTTACACGTAGTACTACTCCGATTAAGAGTGCACGTTTGAGCAATGTCAATGAAGGTGTACTCTACATTTCTCAAATTTCAAGAATGTTGCCTCACAATCAGATAGATTTTAATATCATACCCAGGACACTAAATGCTTTCAAGGATTGCTATCTAATCCTTATGGTTCAGATTAACATTAATCATTCATTTGCACAAAGTTAGATAGTTTAAAGTATGGTAAATGATTAGACATTTTGATTTGATTAATGTATTGGATCCTAAAAGGTACTAGTACTCTGAGTTTGAGAAGACCTGAGAGTTTTTTGTTTGTTTGTTTGTTTGTTTGTTTGTTTCTTTATTTATTTGTGCTTTATGGCATATCCAACTTTGTAGGTTACTTAAGGCGAAATCCATTTTTATAAAAATATACAGTTCTACTTAAAATAATTCAGTTTAGTGTAAGTACACGGTTCAATTCTCAAAAACATCTCTATTTCAAGATATTCAGTTTAGCCAAATAGTTTTATTCGAACGAATAAAGTTTAGTTTAAGTATAGTTTTTTTTTGTTAGTTCTATTTTAAACAATTTAGTTTAGCATGCAAAAACAGTTCCATTTAACACAATTCACTTTAGCATAAGTACCAAGTTTAAATGTCAAAACAATTCTATTTCAAGTTATTCAGTTTAGCATAAATACACAGATTATTTCGCTACTGTTCTTCAAAGAGAATGATTTGGGCATTAAATAACTAACAAATGTTGATATGCCATGAAACAAAGAAACCAACGAAACTAAAACAGATTAGTTCTATTTGTCCCATAGATAGGATCCTATCAGGTGCGACCACTCCGGGCCTATGTAGAGCTGGGAGCGATGTCAATGAAGGCGTAACCCTCATTCTCCAAAGCTCCAGCATAACTAGAATCTCATCATCAGAGGAAACTCGTTGGGAGGTCTTACCCTGCGGCAGAAAAACAGTTGGTGTATTCTCCGGCCCCTGCCGATTGAGCAATACACATGTAAAATGTGTATTGTTAAATGTAAAAAACAGTTTTATTTCTGATAATTCAGTTTAGCATAAGTACGCGGTTTAAAGGTCAAAACAGTTCTATTTCAAGCAATTCCGTTTTGCGAAAGTAGTGTAAATGTCAAAACAGTTCTATTCTAAACTATTCAGTTTAGCATAAATGCACAGTTTAAATGCAAAAAAACCCCAACTCAACCAACATAGTTTAGTTCTATTAGACCCATAGATAGGACCCTATCAGGTGCTACCACCCCGGGCTGGAGTGGACCTGGGGACGAAAGTAATGAAGGAGTTATCTACATTCCCCAAAGCTTCAGCATTACTTCAGCATTTACCATCAGATTGTTTAGAATCATATCCAGGAAAATCGTTGGGTGTTTGTGGGGGTTTCTTACGCCTCTGCAGAGAAATAGTCGATGTATTCCTAAGCCTCAGCTGACTAGGCAAAGGCCTGGGAAAATTGCAATAAAGTGGTACCGCACTTTCCCACCGTTCCAAGAGTAAAGCCTGATAATGTGATCGTTTTTTTGTCATCTACTGGACATTCTTTGGGGAGTAGTACTTACTCCTATCCAGATGTATATTTATTACATTCTACAGTCCCGCCCGTTGGGCTTGACCCCAAATTAAATGTCATCATTATAACATGTAGAAAGAATTTCAAATTTCAAGACTCTGAGACATTATTTGACACATTATTCTAATCCATTCTAAATAATTCAATATATTTAGCTCAAAGGGCCTTTCACTTTTTGATTAACCAAATGAATTTTCAACATCTAATTTATAAACAGATTTCTAGAATTAACCGAAAAACCATTTCGTCATCATGATACGGAGTATCCAATTTTGTCTTGGTAAATACCACGAGGTATTTAAATTATAGATATGGATCGAAAAAGGTTGTGAAAGCATTTTTTCATTCGTTTCTTTGATGGACCTATCGAAGCAAATAACATCGTCAAACAATCAATTAATATCAATTCATGAATTTTGAATGTTTTTAAAAATCTGTCAAAATTATCATTTTCAAGACTCTTGTTGGGGGGAATCTTTAAGAATTACCAAGTGGGTTTATTAATCAGTAAATTGAACAGGTATAAATCCTATCAGTGAGACTTCTTTAATATTTTTTATTGGAGTTTTATGGCATATGAACTTTCCTAGGTTATTCAATTCCAGATTTCGTATATATATATATATATATATGGCCAGGTGACTTTACACACACACACACACACATATATATATATATATATATATATATAAGTCAGCTGGCCATAGTCTGAGGCTCCCTTTTCAATAGCTTCTACACTAATGTGTAAGGGAGGGCACTCCTTCTTTCCCTGAATTGTTCCACTTGCCTTTGTTCTGTACCTTATTGTGGTGAGTGTAAAGGAAGGAGGCATGACGTACCGATTTGGTTCATCATGCCCTTGGTATATAATTGTAAACGAGTAGTTTGTACGAAAACATTTAGACGAGCCCGTGATCATTTTTTTTCGCACAGAAAAATGGTTTCAAGTATTGCTATTGAACACTAATAATTCTATTTGTACGCAAATTAATATTTTTCAGTATTGCTATTTAATACTAACACTTCGAATCCACATTATTCATTCATTTTCACATTGTTAAATGGATCCAATCATATTTTTTAAATAATAATTCAATTTAACATTAGTAATTTGTTTGCACATCATCAAATAGTTTCATAAATGGTGAATAATAAAATGTTGCTAATTGCCGAACAGATAGTACCCTTACAGGTACTTCAACTCTGGGTCAGTGGACCAGAGAGTAATTTCGATGAAGGAGTATGCTACATTTCCTAGAGCTCTAGGAGCCTCATCTTTAGATGTATTTGAGTCTCATATCAAGAACTTTGCTTTGGTGATGGGGTCGGCGTATCTTCTGCTCTAGCTGAATTGGTTGATAACCTTTGTCTTTAAAAAAAGGAAAAAAAAATTGAAAAGAAAGAACTCCAATGTTAATGCAGTGTTAATTTTAACAGTCAGAAATATATCGATGCAAGTACATTGTATCCATTTGTCGACACTTTTCCCTTTATCTTTATACGAGATAACCGAAAATAAAGTAAAAATTTCAATTTATGGAAAAATAGCAGGACAGTCAGTTCTTCAGCTTTGTGAGACAACCGTTCTAGGAGAAAGAAAAACAATGAATTGAAACCAGCTTTACTGGGGGTATGTATCCCCGTGCTGGAATTGTTAAAGTGCTAGATTGTGGAATCGTAGAAAGTGAGTTCGAACTCCAGTCACGCTATGACGTTCACTTTCGAACAAATAGCCTTTGGAAAGTTATGAACACACTTATCCTCCTAGAAATGGGTTAAAAAGTACCACTGAAGTTCTCTGGCATTAAATAACCCATAAAATTGATATGCCATTTAATAAAGAAACCAAACCAAAACCAGCTTTACTAATACGTTTTTTTATCTAATTCTATAACTACTTATTCATTGATGTCACTCCTTATTTTTTAAATTTCTCTCATCACAAAGAATTTATGAAGGGTCAATGGTTCTGTTAATTTTGTACAACCGCTAGATTACCTATATGGTTGAGTTGTGAAGCTTCATGTTGAATCATACACACTTTTGGTACTGTTGTTAATAAAAGAGTTGTATATAGATACTTCAAGGGTTGTCCGAAAAACACTCCTTAGGTCTTGTATTTAGTGTCCGTCTTTGTCCTAGACGGTTACTCTACCTATACGGCTCTTATAAGGATAACTAAAAGATAAGTTCATAGACTCGAACGATGATCTCGGGACAGGTGAAAATGGAAAGTATACATATATATTTACCCACCCCTTCCGCTCGGGCATGATAGGACACAAGGTCATTTTTAAGCGGGGTTTGTCAGGTTTGAATTCAGAGTTTTCCTTCTCCTAGACTAGTTGCCTCACCAAGGCTGAAGAACGTAGTCTGCCCTACTATTTACCCATAGCTGGAGGGAGAATGATTGGTTTCATACCTTTCCCAAGGGTATTATGCTATGTGAAATGCAATCAGTCTCGTCCAGGATATGAACTCGTGTCGCCGTGTCCATTTCCTACGACGATAACCATTACACCACGGGCACCTCCACAAATCTGAAAGTATACATAGGAAATATGTATATGCCAAATTGACAATATTCATTTTGAATGTGCTCATCATAAACGAATATCGGATGTCTGTCAGTGCAAAAATAAAGTTGAGTCAAAACTATTGCTATCAAGACGGAGAATAAATAGCCAAGAGTACGATTTAAAACTTAAGTACAATGCTAAACTCGATTTTTACTTTTATCCATGAAGTAAACAAAACCGAATATTTATCGTTTGGTTAGTCGTATAAAGCAGACATCTAATTAACATAATCCATAAGAATCCCACAATAATTCTCATTAAATTGTGCCAACAATGTAATGTCAAAAACAACATATACTACAAATACCTAAGATCAACGAACTCATTCTTTCGCTTCACAATTAATAAAAGGTCTTCTTCGTAACTAATATATTCTTTATCCTCACCAGTTTCACGTAAAGAGGATCATCTCATTCTCCTTAAATGTCGGGAAAAGAAAAGAAAGCCGAGGGAAAATAGATTAACGACACGTATATCAGAATGTAGGATATGTTTCTCTTCACCCAACCCTCAAGGCAAAAGAAAACTGACACTAAGTAATAACACAACAGCTAGATAGACTTATTAAAATACACAGCAAATCAAGTAGAGGACACAAAAATGTAATTTATTTACTTGATAGCACCTTCTGTCAAGAACAATACATTGGAAAGACAAAATAGCCTTTTTGCTTTAGGCTAAATAACAACCAACACGGTATCAAATAAATGGATTACAACAAAGTAATGCACACTGATCAAGATTTCTGTTTAAACGGTTACAATTTCAAAAGATATACAAAATTCACCATCACAGAAATAATTTAAAAAAAACTCACAGGACAATATTATAGGGATAATAAAATTACACGAACTTAAGTGGATAAAACATCTTCAAATATTGATCTTAAATGGCTTTAACATAAAGGTAAACTATCGTTTAAAATTCGCTTTGAAATAAGATAGACAGATTTAAGTTGACAAATAAACACCTAAATAAACAAATGCTTGTCAAAATCAGTGACGGCTAATTTGAAATACGACCTTTTTCCTGTCGAGGGAAAACAAAAAAAGGGTTACGTTATATTGGTATTTGTCGAACGAGCAATTGCTTCTAGGGATCATAAAACTTCTTCTCTCAAGTTTTATTAACACATATCTTCTTAAAAACATACTTCAGTCCTACTAGTTTGAATTCATGTCTGTAGGGTGCATTTTCAGCAAGTAATAATGTTTTGAATTGTAAATACTGATATCATGATTGAAATCTTAATAGAATAAAGTGAATCCAATCAACCATGTAGATGTTGGAAATTTATAAATGCCGCTGCTCCTCTTTATTTTACAAGTGTTTTTCTTATCCCATTTTTTTGTTTAGTTGCGAGAAGGCATATATATATATTATTCTACCCACTAAAATGTTATCAAATAGGGTCGAAGTCAGTCAGATAAATCTCATTAACCCGAGGAAAAGAGACGTTTGTGGATTTTGGAAGAATAGAAGAGTACATTAAAAATGTTTAATGACGGAATGGGTTTTTGAATTGATGATAAATATTGTGTTATTTTCGATGAGAAGGAATTTGAGAAAAGATATATTATTTGATAAGAACAGAATATCAAATATATTGTTATTGTTTAAACTAAAGTATTAAGGAGATAGGAGAATTGTTTAGACAGATCGATGTGTTACGGGACGGTCTGAAATAAGAAAGGAATCCAAGTCAAAGCCAGGACCGCTCAATCATCAAAAGCGACTGAGTATGAACTCTAAAATTGGAATGCTTTATTCCCTAATTTTGAATATTGAATTTCTTAATATAATATGCGTCAGCAGAAAATTATTGAAATCCATATAAGGAGAAAATTGAGAGGGTTTTGGTTTTGCCCATCGCTAACCTTCAGATTAAGATATATATATAAAATGACAAGGTTTGTCCCTCGCAGATGCAGAACAGTCGTAAATGAACGGAAAGAAACCACACGATTTATCGACGCTCTGGGCTCTGATCTTGTGTCTGGCAACCCAGAGTGGAGACGCTGAGAAGGCCATATTACATGTTCTTTGGACGGGATGTTGTCTTACCAAGAGACAACCTTATAAAAATGTGAAGAGAGACTAAAATAATATGACGCTTAGAGGTAGCCTTGTGAAAGACCCGCGGATATAAACAAGGCGAAATCGAGATGATATGATGTTTTAGTGACAGAGACACAGAGACACAGAGAGACAGAAAGACAGAGAGAAAGAAAGAAAGAGAGAGATTCAGAGACAGAGAGAAAGAGAGAGGCAGAAACAGAGAGAAAGGGAGAGAGAGACAGAGAAGAAGAAGAAGAAGAAGAAGAAGAAGGGGAGCAGTTTTCCCGAAGCTCTGAGTCTTTGATCTTGTATCAGTCTGCCCGGAGTATAGAAGCGAAAAAAGCCAATCATAATACAACGCAGCGAAAAAGCAAAATAAAACGAACCAAAACAAAACAAAAAAATACAACACCCGAAAAAAACAAGGCAAAATAAAACAAAAGAAGGTTAAGGTAATAAGGACTTGTGAAGTAGTACCAAGAATCGAGGAAAGCAAACGTAACCGCAATATAACATTGACTTACGTCACACAAAAGACAGCGAGAATAAAAGGGCCTAAACATTTTACGAGGAATTGATGAGCTGTTAATACGGGAACTGGTCTTTGACTAAAATTTACCATTACCGGGAATGGTAAATATATGTACCATTTCAAAAAGACATTTTTCTCACTAAATATTTATTTCTTAAAGCCGTGTTTTGTTCTCTGTTTCTTGGTGTCATCATTTTTTTACTTTCTTAATTGTGCGCTCTCGATTGTTTACTCGCCGAGCGGTGACTCCAAAAAACGATTGATCTGTTGTGTGGATCGAAAAAACTCAACGTGGGCAGATAACGAATTGATCGTGTCATCTAAAGGTATATCTGACCAAAAGATGATCAGCGGATTGGAAGTGGAATCACCCCCGTGTTTGGATAGGACGGCTGTACTTTTACAAAAGTAGTTACGTTTTGAGTTAACGTCAAAGTTTTTAATGCTGGTTTTCAAGGAAATAGCCCCTCACCCCTAACCGAGACTTTATAAACGTATAACTGAATGTGTCATGCCAAATCCATTTGTGCTCAAAGGTAACTGGTTCAGATCTGATTAAAAGTTTCCCTCACCACTGCTTAATTATATTAGGTAAATGTAAGTTTTTCAAAATTTCACCATTCTGATAGGATATCATCATATCATAATGCTAGCACGGACTTCCCTAACTCTCTCTCTCTCCCTCCTCTCTCTTTCACCATTTTTCTCTATCATCCATCGCTTCAACGAGGTCTTCTAGACTATATCCTGTGTCCGTACGGAGCTGTTGTAGATAAGTTCTAGTTAGGTTACCAACGCTTGTACGTCTGTGTGATTGGCTTATGTGTTTGACCTTACTTTTCCAGCAGTGTCCCGCATGTATAGTTCATCTTATTTGGATGGTTTTAGAGATGGAAGAGAGGTGGTCGTTCAGCTGCAGTTTTTTGAGATGTTGCTTCCAGGATTTATTCAATATATATATATATCGTTGTTTTCTCGTACAATGTAATGCATGACATTATAAAATCATGGTATCTTTGGTTTAGAAGAAAACGAACTTTTTTTTTAAAGTTAGAAGTCTGCTTATTCATGCGGGGATGCTGAAATACCTGATAATGTCTGTTTGATTATATAAGGATCTACTAGGAATAAAAGTCTTTGGAGTAAAAGTAATTAACTTTATTTTAAAGCGAAATAAGCGTGTACTTTTTATGGGTGATATGCTTTTCGTGAAACTAAGCAAAACTTTACAATTTTGATCCGAAAAGACTCACGAAAGCTTAATATTTGTAGGCAGAGCACCTGTGAAGCTGCAGTGTTCAAATAGAAACTGGTGTCCATCGTTATATTAATGCTTTTATTTAGGAAGGTGTGAAGTGTTGTGATTAGTTATTCATATAAATATATCTTGTTTGGATGATGAGAAATTTGCACTTAGAGGGAATGCTGACCCACCCCACAAAAATTAAGAAGTTATGAATTGGTCTGGAAATTGCTTTTTTTCTTTAAATTATAGCATTTTAAATATATTATTCTAATAAAAATATCACTATAATATTATATCTTTTGAATTACCGCTAATTATATATATATATATATATATACAAGCATTATGAATATATATTTTTTCCGGTCAGCCATTGTTGCTTCACTGTCAGGAAGCAAGTCTTGCAGATCTTAGCTAATGAGTTTGCTTGTTCATACTAGTGGTTTTATTATTTGCTTTATATTTCCACCATTCCCAAGATGCGCCACCGTTCATTAATCAACTGCATCTAAATCTATGGTTGAGCTAGTTTTCGAAGGTTACTAAAATAACCCCATATATATATATATATATATAGAGAGAGAGAGAGAGAGAGAGAGAGAGCATGAGAGAGAGAGAGAGAGAGAGAGAGAGAGAGAGAGAAACAAAAGTGATATGATGAATAAGAATATTATTTTCCTGTTGTTAGTATTTTGATTGTTCTCAAATATTTTTTTTTTATTTTAGGTCTTCGTCAGAAGGAAAAGATTTGTGAAGAAAAAGAAAAGACTATTTTTATCAAGTTTTGAAAGAATTCTCAAAAGCGTTTTTAAAAGTTCACATGTTATATAAAAATGATGTAAAACACAAATATACACATACACGGTCTATCTCTGTCCCTTTCTCTCTCCGCTCTCTGTCTCTCTGTCTCTGTCTCTCTCTCTCTCTCTCTCTCACACACACACACACACACACACACACACACACACACACACACACACACACATATATATATATATATTGTGAGAATATTTGGAATATAGATTCATGAAATTGTATATCTAACCTTTAGCACTCCCAAAATAAGTTTAACCCATATATATTTACACAAATTGATTTTTATTACAGAGGCGTTTTAATTCTATTTTTACAAATGTAGTTTCTATGTTGTAGGATTTAGTAATAAATAATACCTAATACTGTCCGCTTTGATGTATAATGTTCAACTAGAAATAATAAAATCCTGGTACATTTGGTTAAGGGGAAAATGAACTTTTTATTAAAAAATCATTGGCATGAACATATTTATGGGTGATTGTATACATATGTATTTGATTGTGTTGAATACTGTTTACTTCTAATGGACAGGCGAACACCTGTGTTAAATCGTTAATTCCGAGCGCAGACATTTTACCGCTGCGCCAATCATTCCTCAATTAAAACTAGTTATGAATTTGCTGTGAGCTGTTGTCTGTTATTTGAAATCTTAATTTTTAATGAAACAAACTTGTATGAAACGTGTGGCTGGCGTTCCAACATCGTTTTAAGAAAACATGAATGTTACATATATCCTTTAAACTATCGCACTCGCAATCCAACGACATTAATTTTGAATTTGTTAAGCGCTTTGTTTTTCAGCAACTGAACTTGCTTAAATCTGTTTTTTTAATGTGTTTTTTTTTTCTAATTTTCTTTTCGTTGGGTTGTTTCGTTTGTTTTTTTTTTTTTTCCTTATGATTTGTAATTTTGTTTTTGTTTACGTCCGTCCAAGTTTGCTTTTGTGTTGCTGATTGGTGTATTCTATGCTCTTCGCTTCAGATTATTCCACTTGTTGCCTTACTCTTTATAACATGTTGAATCCATACTTCTACGTGAGGCAGCTTTTAATTCAGTTTATGAAACATTCGACAAACCACCCCCCTAAAAAAAAGAAACAAAGCAAAAATCAAAACTAAAAATCAATTAAAAACCTAACAGCTGCAAAAAGAATCCCCACAATCATAACAAAAAAGCAACACCCTCCAAAAAATACCCCCCGCCAAAAGAAAACAGACCAAAAGCAAAATAAAGCAACAACAACAAAATAAAACAACAGCATCAATAACAACCACCACAACCATAACAAAAAAGGAAAAATTAAAAAAAAACAGCAAAAACAAACGAACAAAAAAAAAAAAAACCCTCGATAAACAAAAGATAAATAAAACAAACAAAAAATGAACAACAATAAAAACGACCACAACCATAACAAAAGAGCAAAGACAAAAAAAAGCAAAAACAAACAAACAAAAAAGAAAAAAAGCCGAAAAACTAACAAAAAACAACAGCAGCAATAACAACCATCACAACCATAAGAAAACAGCCAAAAATATATAAGCGTAGAACAAAGTTTCCTTACCAGTAATTTCCCAGAAATCCCATTTATTTCAGTAGCAGTCTGTCTGTCTGTCTGTCTCTATCTCTCTTTCTTTACCTTAGGTTTGAGTTCATTTCTTAGTGAAATCTCTGTAATTAGCTAGGCATCAAAACGCATTTAAGCTTATAAAAAACAACCCAGCTAGGGATGTCATCCACAGAAGAAAATTGATGTTAAGGGAAAAATGTTGGACTTGTACTTATTTATGGGTGATTAGTGTTCGCCACTGGTCCAGGAGACTTAAGTTCAATCCCAGGTCGCATTATACCAAGGATTATAAAAATGGTACTTGGTACCTCCTTGCTTAACACTCAGCAATATAAGGGACGTATCAAGGGTAAAGTGGAGCAATCCAGGTAAAAGAGTAGCGGCCTCTCCTACACCTCGGTGTAGTTGCTATTGAAAAGGGAGCTATCTCGTCTCTCTCGACTACGGTCGCCAACTTGATGTGCTTTCTAATAATATCCGTTCTAATATGAGTAATAAAATCTTTGCAACGTTGCTTTTGAAGAAAGAAAAGATTCTTATCAAAAAATGGTTTACATATTTATAGGTGATACTGTAAGATTTAATAATATCTGTTTGAATTGTTTAACGTTCAACTAGAGTGAAGAGAATCCTAGTAACTTTGGTTTAGAAGAAATATGCCAGATCGTTTGAGAAAACACGATCGTTGCATATATCATTCAGACTGTCACACTCACGACCCAACAACATCAATTTGAATTTGTTAAGCTCTCTTCCTTTTTTTCCAGTAGTTTAATTTGCTTTTTTTTTCTTCTAGAATTTGGATTTTTATTGTTGGGTATGACTGTTTAAATTTGCTTTTGTGTTGCTGATTTGTATATTCAATCTTGTTGGCTCCAGATCATTTGTCTTGTTACATAGTATTATTTTACTATTTATGTCATATTACATCTAGATTTTGACCTAAGGTTACTTTTCGTTCTGTTTTCCAAATCTTTCGATAAACAACAAAAACAATAGCAATAATAAAAGAAAAAAATCAAACAAGAAAAAAACAAAACAATGAAATTATAACGAAAACCAAAATCATAAAACTCAATCGTTTTTACAACCCCACTGAAGCATCGTCCACTTTTTCTGTCTAAGCCTCACCTCTGCCAAAATCAAGATATGACACAAGGTCAATTTTTAAGTGGAGTACAACTGGTTCGAATTTAGAATCTTCATTCTCTAAGATCGGTTTCCATACCAAGCTCAAAGAGCCCAGTATACCCTACACATTACGAGATGGTTAATAATCTGATACGAAATCAAACAGCATTGCACTGAATTTCAAACTCGTGTCACAAAGTCCGTTTCCTTCGGTAATCATCATTTTACAACGAACGCCCCCTACACCTTGGTGTAGTAGCTATCGAAAAGGGAGCCTTCGGGTTACCCTCGACTATGGTCGCCAACTTTACTTATGTACTGTATAGTATTTGATAGGAATAGTACCAAAGAAAGTTATTTATTATATTATTATTATGACAATATTGCGAAGCAGCGGAAAAAATAACGGTTAGAAGCACCAATAACGGAACCAATAAGCCAAGTTCAAACCTCGAACGGGTTATATGTTAACTTCCCACAAATGCCTTCACAGGGTGAGGCAGCTGAGGTTTCGGAAAAAGATGGAAACCATCCAGACAACATTATTTCTGAGGTCGGCTAGAATACTGGGGAAGAGTCCTGGAGAATTTCACACTCATTCTGTTGGGAGTTTTTTAGGCTTATTTCTCACATTACTTAAGGGTAAATTGGAAGGCATCGAAGCTTGTAAAAAGAAATCCAGCTGGTACACTGGACTCGGTTAATTAGAGTATCTGATGTTGCTTAAGTGTTTACCCATGTAAATGCTAAACAGGCTCATGGTTGCTTAACTTCTGTAATCTCGCGGGAACCTGGGCTGTCAGCGTGAATTGGGCGTAAGTTTGGCCTCTATCAGGTTTGTCTATGAGGATAACGGCTTTTGTCAATGCAGTAGCTGTGCAGGTGATGTTAGAAGAAAGTGACTTGACTAATTTTTTACACGTTCATTCTTTTCTTCTGTTAAAAAAAAATCGTGACATACTCGGGAATGAATATTTTAAGATGTATTGCAGTGGGTGAGAGTTAAAATAGAATTGTATTAATACGACTCTCCTGGTGATAAGTGAGAAGCAAATAGAACAACTTTAGGAGAAAATCGAAATCCATTTTAAACTGTCTTTTCTTTTCTTTTTTTTAGGTAGTTATATTGATTGTTACTAAGTGATTTTACTACACCTATTGAACTAAGATAAACATATTTTAAAATTTTATCTTTTGAACTACTACTACTACTACTACCAGTACTACTACTTCTACAACCAGATCTTATAATAATCAACATAAAAAGAGAACTTGCAGAATTGTGGACTTTGCTGTCCCGGCGAACCACTGAGTGAAATTAAAAGAATGTGGATAAAAAGAGGGATAAATACCTCGACCTTCCTAGAGAATTGAAAAAGCTGGGGAACATGAAAGGGACGATAATACCAGTTGTGATTAACGTTTTTGGTACAGTCACCAAAACATTAGTACAAGGACTGGGGGACTTGGAAATAACAGGACCAGTGGAGATCATCCAAATATCGGCAAGAATACTGAGAAGTGTCCTGGAGACTTGAGAAGGCTTATTATCACTCAACATCCAGTGAAAAACCATCAGCTTACCCTGGGGGGAAAACTCTAAAAAAAAGAACAAATTACAACAATAATAACAAGATGAAAAGAAAAAAGCCACACAGAAATTCAAAGCAAAATTAATATTATTCCACACGTGCACCTGTTCAAGTTTACCGGGAAAAATTTTCATAATATGTTTTTTTTTGTGATTCAAATAAAAGCCTCAATTCTTTATTTTTCGGAAAAAACAAGCAAACAAAAAAATAAACAAAAGCTACTATTTTACATTTTGTAAGTGGTTCACTAACACTTTTTAATCTAATTCAATTTAATCTAATTTAATTCAATAAATTTAATTCAGTATTTCCGAAATAGCTAGCATAGGAAAAGAAAAAGTAACCAGACTAGTCAGATTATTTTTTTCTTCTGGGGACGTGTTTTTTGTTTCTATTTTAGTACTTGTTCCGGAAATACTTAATCATTCTATGGAGAATTAAAATGTGAATGTGAACCTTTTTATAAATAGTAAACTAATATTTTTTTCCGAAAAAATTACGCTGAGTTTAAAGATCAAATTTAATCGAATCCCTGAAAAATGGAATCCTAGTAAACTTGAAATGGTACACATTTAAAATAATACCGTTATTTTATTATAAGTTGACGTATGGATTTTTTTGTTCATCTATCCATGAATCTTTTCTGTACTGCACCCAACTCGGGGAAGACATGTTTTCTGTGGAGCTAAATCTCTATATTCAGCCCACCTTGTATCCTAGCAGCGTGAGGCAGAGGGGGTTTAATATCGTATCTGCCTTGTTCAGAATCAAACGGTCGACTTTAAACATTTCTACCAAGCATCTTTGTTTGGTTTCTTTGTTTTATAGCATATTAACTATTGTGTGTTATTCAATTCAAAGCCATTCATATTAAAGAAGTGTAGTGATACTATGTAACGCATAGTGACAGGGTAAGATGGTTTATACCGTTCCCAAGGGCATTAGTCTGAAAATGAACATAATCATATTTTCCCAACCCCTCCGCTCGGGCGGGATATGACGCAAGGTCAATTTTAAGCGGAGTTTAACAGGTTTGAATTCAGAGTTATCCTTCTCCTAGACTAGTTGCCTCACCAAGGCTGAAAAAAAAACAGCCTGCCCTCCTATTTACCCATAGCTGGAGGGAGAATAATTGGTTTCATACCTTTCCCAAGGGTATTAGTGCTATGGGAAATGTTATCAGTCACGTCCAGGATTTGAACTCGTGTCGCTGTGTCCATTTCCTCCGACGATAACCTTTACATCACGGGCACCTCAAAGTGAACGTAATTGAGAGACTAGAGTTCGTACTCGCTTACTTCGAAGCCGTAGTTCAACATTTAAGCCACTACGCCACTGGGTCACCTTATTCGAACGATCATCTGACGATCGCCTCAAACATTCTGCTTTGCTCGCTCGACGTTGACCTCCTTCCTGGACGTTGAAGGTTTCCCGCTCCTCGAAAAATCTTTCACTTCCTCCACCCTTCTTTGAACCTCTAGAGCTACTCAAAAACAGATGTACGCAACATAGAGTTATCTCGATACCCTTATTGAAGCATTTCAAATGCTCTGTGACGGAGTTTTTCCCAGCCGAACTGAAAATTTCAGGTTCATTCGTGACTCGGTGTTCATCATTTCGTTTTTCTATACTCAAATCTGAATGACCAAAAAAAAAGTGTAATCAAAAGCACTTAAAAAATACAATGGTTGCAGAAAGTTAAGATTACAGATATAAACTCCAAAGTGATCATATTAGACGATTGTGCTGCTTTCCTCATTCGAGTATAGCTCACACAGTAGACCCAGTCCAGTTAATTTTAAATAGACTTTATGTATGCAGGATATCTGAAAAATGAATATTTATTAAATGTAGCATTTGAATTAATCTCTAAGCCCTTAAACGAGTGGGAAAAAACGGCATTGGGTAAGCAGTATGATTGAAAGCTATTGAACCCGAAGTCAGTTTGAGACCATGGCTCTGATTGGATGATTTCAAGCAAGTGATCAATCAGTCATAGAAGTTTAAAAGTTATTTCTAGTTGGTTCCGAGACGTCGACAAGCACATATGTTGGATAATGGATATGCATAATTTTCCATCATTTGAACCACTCCCCGATAAACCTAGATTATATATAGGTGTTTATGCACGTCCTATAAAAAACCTTAGTAGTCTGGGGTGAGGGTAGATTTATTCCATTGGCAACTTTAGTTTCTAAGGCAATATAATGATGCTTCAATGTCATTCTACCGATGAAAAGAGCACACACATTTTTGCAAAATGTACTTGTTCAACAGTCACGTTCAAGCATAAAAATGCGTCCTCGGTTTGGCATACTTTGACTGTTTCCCCTACAGGCTTTTAAGACCCCCATAGGAAGTGATGTCCTTTTTATCAAAGTGTACCTGACAATAAGTCTCCATTGCTGAAAATCTGAGGAATGTTAAGAATCCTTCGTTTCTATTACTCCCAGATACACCCTAACACCAAGTGGTATTACCATATATTGTATTACCACTTCATTTGCTGTAGAAACGTTTTCTATCGCTAATTGCTACACAGATATCTTTTCTTGCGCAATTTATATTGCATCGGAATGGTGCTGTACCGGTAAGAAAGTCTACACGGCTATCGGTTGAAAATGTCAAAACCAAAATATATGTCTTAAAATTACTTGTATTTAATAGGAATACTTGAAACCATACAACTGCGTGCAATTCATTTTTTATGTTATAACGACATTTTACATCATATAACTGTACAAAACTTTTTAAGTAACTACTAAACAAAAATATAAATATAAATGTTTAAGGCAGTTCATAACCTCTTGAATAAGATATCAACAGGCGAGTTGACATGCCATTAAAATCGATCAATCAATCAATCAACAAAGTGAAATCTTTACAATTATAATTTATGCCACGATGACTAATAACGGAATCCCTGGTATTGTCAAATATCTTAAACTTTAAGTTTGTTTTTTTTCAGAACTGTGTATCTTCAACATGAAGATTTAAAATACGTTTAAACAATGTTGAGAACGTCTGCGTATTTACAGTCGGCTCTTAAAATTTGATACTGTATACGACAGAAATAGCTAACTCAATTTAAACCATTCCCTATGAGGTTCAAGTGATCTTAGTAATGTTAGCTCTATGGAGCCAATGTTCTATTTCTTTTCTCAGAGAATCCCTGTGATGTAATGGTTAAAGTATTGCACTGAGGGTTGGAAGGGAATTCGAAATCCAGTTGTGCTATTAAGTTCACTTTTGTTCAAATACATGGTGGAACGAATAGAAAAAGAAAAAAAACGCTTTTTGTTTGTTTCATGAGAAGAAAAACTCCGATACTAAAAACCTAACAAGTGTAACAACGGATATGATTAATACTGTGACACTAAAACTATGATCAGACCGGTGAGATCACACACCTACAAATATGAAATATTGCTTTCGTGACAAAGGCGATTATTATACAAGCGCATAGCATTGAAAAACATGGAATGCGGTATTGTGGATGTGAAACATGTCAGATGAATCCAAAAGTGGGTCAATGTCACGCTTCACCTGATGCTGGGCAAGGATCAATTAGTTCAGCCAGGAAACTAATTCTAATCATCTATAAGAGTGGTCTATTGATGAGGAAAAGAACAGCCACTAAAAGATGACCATGAGGCTACTCCAAACTATGCGTCCAAACCGCCTCGTCCTACACGTTGATAAACAAGGGACACCTTCTGCTGAGGCTGGAGCTCTGGTTACAGTACTTAAAAATTAGCAACAGAGCCAAAACCAAACTTTCTTAGATCTTCTTGGACTCCTACATAAAGACCCGCCGGTGTTGGCCGTCCAACAAGACTTTGATACGGATGCTGTCTAAAGGACTTGCAAGAAACGAGGGACCACTGTGACATATGATAAGAGAGAGAGAGAGAGAGAGAGAGAGAGAGAGAGAGAGAGAGAGAGAGAGAGAGTCAAGAATTGCGTGCTATCAGGACGATGGTCATTCAAAAAATGCTAAGCTTCTTTTGAAAAGAAGTGCTATAGATGTACATTTTTGTTGTGGTAACACACAACCTCTTTTTATAAAACTAGAAAAAATGATTCAGATTTCTCTCTAAATGTCTATGCTGGTGAAAATGTCTAACAAATGTAAAAATGGACAAAGAAGCTGTTGTAATGTATCTACAAAATAAAGGTATGGTACCTTAGGAAATACATAAGGATATGCTACTGTTACTTGGTGCGGCTCACCTTCCTATGCGACTGTAAAGACTTCAAGCTGTATAGACAGAGCACAGAAGGTGCTCCTTGGAAAGGTTGACCAAAAACCTTAAGCACTAATGAAAAAGTTGATATCACTTTCCGTAAGGTTTTGGGTCTAATACGTCTTACTGTCCAGCAGATAGCTAAGTCCACAGTTCTGAATTCAGAGCACAAGATGAAAATAGTTGAACTTTCTTGGACAGTTGTAACTCGCATCCTGAGATACCCTTAGAATTTCCTCCACAGTAGACTAACTCAAGATAAAACGTGACTTCACCATTTCGAAGTTAAATCAAAGATTTTTATCATTAAGGGTTTTCGGACTATTGTCTTCATCATTATTGTTTTTTTCCACAACGTTTCGGCCGATATGTTCTCCGGCCTTCTTCAGGTGTTTATCGAACTCGGGAACCTTCACGGAACTTCGAACTTTATTGAAACCACGGAGTCACCTGTTCTGATTCCGTTAGCCATAAAGATAACCGGGTACAAATGTTACTCGCCTGTAATGATGATTGAACCTGCAACCTCCAGATAATTGTCTCCTTTGAAGCTTTGGAAACTAACGGCTATAACCGTTACGCCATGTGTCCTGCTGGACAATTCAGAGTGAATTTTTGGGACTTATAAACTTAATGTTCTTATTTGACTAGAATTACAACTATTATGTACTATTATTCAGATTTTTTCTCTCATCTAACCTTCTTAATTATCGGTTCCCATATTGTATTCAACTCTATACTTGGTCTACTCAGCAGGTCATTGTAGCCCAACATATGTGCTGATTCCTCAAGGCGAGTAATCCTCTAATGCTCAGCCCTATCAATTATTTCAACTTTATCCCATAAGGGCTGACGATTTCCCTTTTCCTTCTATATATGGTCTGCCATACCCGGCTTTTCAATCTCGCCTCGTACTACCGCCTTACGATATTCTCGTAGCCTTACTTTTAGTGGGCGACCTGTCACACCTTTGTATATTTTACCACAACAGCAAGGGATGGAGTAAACACAGTTCTTGTTCATGTTGAATTCCCTTGGTGGCTTGACCCGGAAGAGATACCACCGGAGTGTTGAACCACTTGTGAATACTGTCCTGATGTCATATGGACTACATATCTTTTGGGTCCTTTCGGCTAGTCCTTTGACATAGGGCAGACTTAACGTGGTGAGTTTTCGGGTATGATCCTCCATCCTCCGATCTAGGTTTCTTGGAGCCGATGTTATGCGCTCTGGGTAGTTGTTGCGATGTCGGTTGTGTCTCAGACTAATCATTTCTTCTTGATAAGAATCAACAAGCTTCGTCAATGAAATTTAGACAACTTAAATCAAAGATTTTTGGAAAACAGTGAAAGCACTCTCGTTCTTCATCATCACAGATGTTCAAGATGGCTTCTGTTTTTTTTTTTCGGATTCTGAAGGCATAATTATGATATATTATATGAGAAAAAGAAATAACTAATAAGGAACAGTAATACGCATCAGAATTTGAACCACCGAAGGAAGCAATCAAGTCGAAACGCTGTGGGAGGCTGACGGCAAATGTCTTCTTACTTCAGGATAATGCACCCAATCACACTACTCAGGTCGCAGTTGCTGAAGCAACTAACTGTGATTTTGAATTACAATGCCATCACCCTTATTCTCCAGACTCAGCCGCATCTGACATCTTTCTTAAACTAAAAATACATCTGCGTAGTCACCATTTTGTAAACAATGATGAGGTTCTATGTGCACTCAAGGAATTTTTTAAGGACCTAGTTGCCACTTTTTCCCGTGATGAGATCACAACGCTTCAGCAGCGTTTGAAAGGGAGCATTGTTGTCTAGTGAGACTATTTTGAGAAATTATGAAGATATTTCTTTTTCTTTTTTTTTTTTTTGACTCCTGACTTTTTTGAGTAACCTTCGTATATATATATATATATATATATATATATATATATCATCATCATCATCATCATCATATCGTGCTGGCAGCACGGATATCCCTGACCCTCTCTCGCCACTCCTCCCTATCGTTCATCGCCCTAGGTAGGTCTTCAGGACAACAACCTGTATCCTCACATAGCTGCTGAATGTACGTTCGTGCTGGTCGTCCTGCTTTTGCGCGGCCGTGTGTGGGGATCCATAAGAGTACATCTCTTATGAGTTCATCTCTGCTTCTCCAGCAATGTCCTGCATGTCTGGTTCGCCTAACTTGAATAGTTTTCGTGATAGGGGGCAGGTGGCCGTACAGTTGGTGTCTTGTGGGGTGTTGCTGGGACAAAAGTGTTTGGAAAAAGTAGGATGTTTCTTAATTTCTAGTTATTCTCAGGTAATTTAACTTTAGGTTTTCATCTGGAGAGAAATATTTTTGAAACGAATTTTTTAATGCCTTTTTAATTTTTTAATGTATATATCACAGAAGAAGAAATGAAAAGTGAACCAGTCACGTAGCATATACGTTTGTTAAATACCAATTATATTTTGCTTTCCCTGTGTTTCAAATTCACAATTTTGTGATCTCTGTCTATCCTGAACTCCTGATACTGCAATCCACATGTGAGAGCAATTTTTAGATAGAATCGAACATGCTTCAGATTAGTTATAATTTCAGCGTTAAACTTTAATATTTGTTTATTTGGTAATTCATGCAGAAATCTCTGTGTTCATTTTTTTTACGAAGTAGTGCTTTGAGGATAGTTTTATCTGATATTTAAGCCAAATGGGGGTCAGAGTTTTTAGATTTTTTTATCTATCTATCGTTGTATATTTCATTTAATGACAGGATATTGTTCACTTTCTTATTTCAATATTTTGATGAATTTTGCATCAATGTTAAAGACATAGTCGTTTGTGCCGAAATGATCTATGGGAAACTGTTTCTAATAATCCATAAATTTAGATCATATGTCTGTAGTTGTTCACTCTAAAATAAAATGGCCGTTTTGACTTTCCAATGGATTACTTTTGGCAGTGTGGGCAATCTAGTAAATAAATTATATTTTGGCTTGTGTCAAATTATATATATATATATATATATATATATATATATATATATATATATATATATGTGTGTGTGTGTGTGTGTGTGTGTGTATTAGAGAAAAATTGAAATAGCAAAATATTCAGAGATTTTATTTCTAAATATGATATGTACCAACGTTCGGTTTAATAAAATCGTCAAGGCAATGTAATCATATTTACCCAACCCCTCCGCTCGGGCAGGATATGACACACGGTCAATTTTTAAGCGGAGTTTAACAGGTTTGAATTCAGAGTTTTCCTTCTCCTAGACTAGTTGCCACACCAAGGCTGAAGAACCTAGTCTTTCCTACTATTTACCCATAGCTGGAGGGAGAATAATTGGATTCATACCTTTCCCAAGTGTATTAATGCGATGTGAAATGCAATCGGTCTCATCCAGGATTTGAACTCGTATCACCGTGTCCATTTCCTATGACGATAATCATTACACCACGGGCACCTCCAATGTAAGGCAATGTAATAGATGTTAGATATCTACTTAGAAAAATATTTTCAAATAAAAATAGAACCCCCCCCAAAAAAAATGAAAAGTTCTTAACGTTCTTCAACGTTATCAACGTTAATGGCTGCTCATTTTCAACGAGACAGGTGCCAATTTTGTCTTTAATTTAAAAAAAAAAAATAAAAAGTCTTTGTTTGTAGATCTTAAAAAACAATTAGTATAATTAAGAACTTTAAATGATGTAGTTTCTCAAAAAGAGGGTTTATCTTTTCTATTTGATTCTTTTTTTTCAAATTTGATAAAATAACATCTTTGTAATTTACAGTTTATAATTCAGTTAAAATGTAATAACAAAATATTTTGCTTAGAAATTTGTTTGGTTTGGTTGTGTGGCATATTAATCAATGTATGTCATTTAATACCAAATCCCTTTTCTACATATAATAAATATATGATTTCTAAACACATTTTGTAGATAACTTTTCTAAGGGAGCATGGGTTCATTTCTTTGCACAAAAATGGTGTCACTTACTTCTACCAAATACAACCCCACAGTTAAACCACGGTTAAACGTAAAAACAGTTCTATTCAAACAATTGAATTTAGCATAAGTACAGTTTCGTGTTTACACATAGTCTTTTGCTTAAATACAGTTTTTTTGTTACACATAGTTTAACGTAAAAAATATTTCAACTAAAAACAATTCAATTTAGTAAAAGAACGGCTTAAATATCAGTTCTTTTTCAAATAATTCACTTTAGCATAAGTATGCTTTTTTTTTGTTTTTTTTTTTTTTGGCTACACACAGAAAAATGATCTAACACTCTTATTTCTAACAATTCAGTTTAGCATGTCATCATGGTTAAATGGCTCCAAGTATTGCTATGTATAACTTACAATTCAATTAAACACCAATCATCTATTTACACTTTGTTAAATGTTAAAGTAGTTCAACCTCAAACACAGTTTAGCATGATTTAACAGTTTAAATGTCATTCAGTTCTCTTTGACCCACAGATTGGACCCTATCAAGTGCCACCACTCCAAAGCAAAGAGGACATCGTTACGATGGCATTGAAGGGGTATTCCGCATCCCTCAAAACACTAGAATTACTGGAGCGTAAGTATCATATCTAGGACACTCATTACGGTAGTCTTATCTCACTTCAGAGATGCAGTCGGTGTATTGTGCAGCCCCCGTTGAGTCGGCTAATAGAAATTGGGGCAAAAATATTGAATGTAATTATAGTTTGTTATTAATTGATCAAAATTAAAAAAGAGACATTGTATCTTTTTAGAACTAATATAATTTCATAAGTGTTGTTTATTAAGTATATACCGGGCCATTGGCCTAATGAGTTGAGTGTTCGCCAGTGGTCCTAGAGACCGAGATTCAATCCCAGGTAGAGTCACACCAAAGACTAAAAAATGGTACTTGATGCTGCCTTGCTTAACACACAGGTAGGGCTTAAGTGTAAATTGGAGCAATTCAGGGAATGGAGTTGCGCCCTATCCTACACCTCGGTGTAGTAGCTATCAAAAAGGGAGCCTTCGGATAACCCTTGACTAAGATAGCCAACTTTACTTTTTATTAAGTATATAAAAAATTTTTCGTATCTTTAAAATTAAAACTACCTTTGGATTCTAATTTTTGTTACACTAAAGACTTGGAAACATCACTAAACTCGAAATCTAAAATGTGTTTATATATAAGTTTTTTTGATAGAGCTAGAAAATTCTCCCATGAAAATTTTGTCACACATATGACAATAGATGGCCTATACACTAGCTTCAGATTTAATGTGATTATTGTTCTTCGAAATAATTACGTCCGTAATTTTCTTAGAAATGTTTGTGTCAGTAGGCATATCGAAGTTGTATAGATTTTTTGATTGTGCAGGTCGGTGGAAATAGTTCCTAAAATGAGTACATAGACTTTATTTCGAGAACGACAATAATTTCGTGAACTTCTTTTTAAGAATCATGTCTAAATTTACACTTTTCATTGTTATAAAGGATTTATAAATGCAAACTAGTAAATTCCCACCAAGTCCACAATATATTTATTTACCAGACAAAATTTTAAACAACACCAG
>OY757910.1:97619910-97737410 GCA_963585895.1 Sepioteuthis lessoniana
GAGATTTTACAGCATTTAAAATGTGCCATTTATAACTGGTTTTAACATTGCATTGTACTTAGGCGAAAAATAAATTACTTAGAAAACAAAAGAACCAAAAGGAAAACTGTGATGACAACAACGTTTATGATTTTGTAAAATCAGCTGCTTATTTTTGATGAAGGTTACTTTACGAACTTTAAATAAATTGGGAAGCAAAAGGTTGGTTGGTTTGGTTTCTGTGATTAATAGTATATCATCCATCGTGAGTTATTTAATGTCAAACCAGCCCTTGTAGAAATTCAATAGTGATACTATTTAATCTATAGCCCTGGGTGGTGAATATGAGGGTTCTTACCTTCCCAAGAGTATAAGTCCAAAATTGAACGTAATAGGTCGAGTGGAGTTCAAACTCACTAACATGTAATATATATATATATATATATATATAACCATCCTCAGACAGATCTGTTTCGTTCAATCAGAACACTTCAGTGTGGCTAGACCGGCTAGATTACCGAAGCTAGGATCGAAACCCGCTTGACTCAAACGGCAATCCAAGATTCTAATACTCAGCCACGAGGAAACCAGCGCAAGCGAGGGAAATTTAAACGGTTATGGATCACAATTGTTATTGTTTGCATATAGCCGCTTAACGGCTACCGTGAGCTCGATTCATATGAAGAGCCTCGCATTACGCTAATGCGTAATATATATATATATATATATATATATATATATATATATATATATATATATATATATATATAAAGTTGGTGAGCGTTGTCGCCGGTAACCCAAAGGCTCACTTTTCAATAGCTAGAACACCGAGATGTAAGGAAGGGCACTACCTCTTTTCCCTGGATTGCTCCATTTTACCCTTAATCCGTACCTTATAATGCACAGTGTTAAGAAAGGCGGCATCAAGTACCATTTTTTTTTTTGTTTTTTTGAATCCTGGTTTCTCGGATCATATGCGGACTCTCTACTCATTAGGCTAATAGCCCGGTAGATGCATAATAGCTGCAATGTTTGCCAATGGTCTGGAAAAACGAGGTTCAATCATAGCTTGAGTCATACCAAAGAATTAATAAATGCCACTTGATCCCTCCTTGCATAACCCTCAGTATTACAAGGTACGGATTAAGGGTAATGGAAGCAGTTCAGAGAAATGCGTAGCGTCCTCTCCTGCACCTCTGTGTAGTATCTATTAAAAAGGAACCCTTTGGTTTACCCTCGACTACTGTCGGCTAGCTTAATCTCTTTCTCTCTCTCTCTCTCTCTCTCTCGTTCTCTCTCTCTCTATATATATATCTATGATGAGAGGTTGGCAGAATATATTTATTTGTCGAATGAAAAATACTTTCTGATCCAAATGTCAACTGATCTTTTGTATCTCTCTCTCTCTCTCTCTCTCTCTCTCTCTCTCTCTCTCTCTCTTTCTCTCTTCTGAATGAACTTGGCAAATGAGTTTTTTTTTATTAGTTTTGGGAGGAGAGCTTTTCAAATTAACTGTGACTGACCGTCTAGTTTTTTTCATTTGAATGTTTTTAACTGTCAAGTTTTATTTCAATACATAGGAGAAAAATTTCATGGACCGAGCGCCTTACAAATTAGTAATGATTTACATGCTGTTTTTTTTTTTTTTTTTTTTTTTTTTTTTTTTTTTTTTTTTTTTGTTTAGTTAGACTTTGTTGACTGACATTTTTATTTTATTTTTTTTATTTCAAGCCGAAGTGATTAAGTTTTTATATCAAACCCAATTCGCACATATGTTCGCAAAATTGGATCCATCTGTCTCTTGTTTTATTTCAATTATGAACCAAAAACATTTTGTCAAAATCCTTTATATTTTCACAATTCTATTTTCTTTTTAACGATGAAGTAAGGTCCAAATTCGTTCTGAACAATAAAAGATTAAACAATATAACAATTAATCTGTTTTTCCTTATCAATTTTGCTCATCTTTATATATATATATATATATAAGCTTTTTTTTTTCTGGATGGTTATCAAGCAGAAAATTCTTTGCAAGTTCGACCCTTTATTATTTGTCAAGTTATCCAACTCGGAGAAGGAAAAATCTAATATAACACCAGCGGTTGGCGTGATTACTAGTGATCTTGCGTTAGCTTGTCATTGGATTATAATCATGCAGACTTTGTGTTATAAGCGTTAATATAATAACATGATGTACAATTACTCAAATAAGATGATCTAATCTTCCAAGCTCTTTCTCGAAAAATCCCCTTGGTGATATAGGTGTGGCGATTTATGGAGACTTGACCAGTTGGAAGTGAGCTGTTACACATCAACGGTAGATGGAGCCAGAGTCTTATCCAAAAATCTTTTTTTTCTGTCTTCCCATAACTGACCACTCTAGAGATCTTGTGTCCGAACATCCCTATTTAAGAGAGCTCTATTCAACTAGACAGAGCAATGCTGATGATTGGGCGTATAAGCTGATGTTGTACGTAATCTAAGAAAGATTATTTCGTTCTCACCCTCTCTCTCTCATATATATATATATATATATATATACGTAGGTCATTTCCAAAAGTTTTAAGCCTCAACAAGTAAGAAGACCAAAAGTGAACATTTTTTATTTGACAGCACATCAGCATTTCTTAAAAAACTGGAATAAATTTTTCTAGTTTTATAAAAAGTGAGAGCTTCTTGAAAACACTAAAGTGTGCCTCTATATTACTATTCCTCTATCTATGCCTGTCTGTCTGTCTGTCTATATATATATATATATATATATATATATATGTGTGTGTGTGTGAGAGAGTTTGTATGAGTACATAGAGTGACTCGAGACATCCAGACAGAGTGATAGATAGATAGATAGATAGATAGATAGATAGATAGATGTAATGAGGAAAAAATAGCTCAGCAGGTTTGAAAATTCACTAAACTGAGTTCGAGCGCTTGAATCCTCGTTCGATCAATAGGTCGATAGATTTTAAAGTAATTTAACTACAAAGAAAGAAAAGAGTCTCAAAGGTAGCTAATTCAAAATTTAGTAAATTTTATCGAGAAGTTATTTCAAAACATTGTAATTTCTCTCTCTGACGCTTTCTCTTTTTCTTTCTCTCTCTTCTTTTTCATATATATATATATATATATATATGAAAGTAAATGTAGATAAAATCCGACATTATGAAGGTAGCAGAAAAAAACAAAACAAAATCCAAATAGGTGACGATATTGTGATGTGAAGTTGACGTTAACGTTTCGGTTTCAGTAACCATCATCAGGACTTGGATATCAAAATAGTTCACATAGCGATGGATGTTTGCTGAGATGACAGGAGCAAATGAGAAATATACAACGAAAAGATACATAAACGTGCACATAGCGTTCATAATTCAAGAGTTATTAGAACGTGTCTGGCATGTGGAAAAATATTTTAAAATGTTGGATTTCCCAAAGAAACAGGACAAAACCTCCTGGTTATTGAGAAATATGCAACGAAAAGTAAGTTTTTATATGTATACATCGTTTTGAATCATCCATGTTAATTGTTATGTAATATTGTATTTGTTATTTGTTTTTCTGAAAAGACAGTATGAAAGTAAATATGGATAAAATCCGACAGTATGAAGGTAGCAGAAAAAAAAGTAATCCAAATACGTGAATATATTATGATGTAAAGACGGCGTTAACGTTTCGGCTTCAGTAACTATCATCAGTAATAGGACATCAAAATAGTTCACATAGCGATGTATCTTTTCGTTGTATATTTCTCATTTGCTCCTGTCATCTCAACAAGCATCCATCTCTATGCGAACAATTTTGATTTCCAAGTCCTGTTGTTGGTTACTGAAACCGAAACGTTAACGTCGACTTTATATAATAATATATTCACCTATTTGGATTATGATTTTTTGCTTTTTTTTCTGCAACTGTCATATATATATATATATATATATATATATATATATATATATATATATATATATTATTCAGTCGACTTAAACCGGAGTCGGGAATAATCCTGTTAGCCAAAAAATCATTCAACTATGAACATTTAAATTTTCCTGGTAAAAAGCTCAATGTAACTGACATCACAGAGCAATAATTCCTTTCAGAAAAACAAAAACCAGTCACATGAGGATTATAAATTTATTTCCATCCTGTTATGGGTATTGATATGAATCAATAACACCAAAAATAACAGAACTTCTTAAGATCTAATAGAAAAAAAATAATTACAGTCAGAATTGACACAGGTATGAAGGGTGGGAAGTTGTAGAAGAGGGGTGAAGAGTTTCCTCCCCATTTACCCACTTTCGGTTTTTCTTTTTACTACCGGTGGGAATCACAATAATATAACTGGACTTCAAGATAAGTATTACTGTAAACTTTACGTAAGGTTATTAAGAAATGTTGTAATTCCCTAAATTTTTATTAAATCTGGAGTTTTACATTGAAATGTATTTAGAATTCAAAAATTAAAAAACTTAATTTACTGTAGAAAGTGAGTTTTGAATATATGTCCAGTTACATGATTATCATTCCAAACAGTAATAAAAAGAAAAAACATAAGTGGGTAAATGGGGGGGAAACTCTTCACCCCTCTTCTACCCCCTCCCACCCTTCCTTCCTGTGTCTATTCTGACTGTAATTATTTTATGCATTTGATCTGAAGAAGTCCTGTTATTTTTGGTGTTATTGATTTATATCAATACCCATAACAGGATGGAAATAAATTTATAATCCTAATGTGACCGGTTTTTCTTTTCCTTAAAGTATATATATATATATATATATATATATGTATGTATATATATATATTGGCATAGCTCGATCTCTTTTACATTCTACAAGTTATTTCATGAATTAAAGAAAATGCTAAAAATATGTGAGCTTTCATCAAAATTAATCGACATTTGACTATGACGATGACGAGGGATTAATTGATATTGATATCTGATTTTCAATCAATGTTACAAATCAAAAATTAAAAAAACAAAAGTATTTTCAAGACAAAAAAAGATCTTTACTTTCTGAAGAAATTTTATCTGAATAATTAATTCATAAAAAGTTATTTTCCGTTGTCTTTTCTCCTCCTTACTTATTTACCTGGATCTCTGTGACTATTTATGTTCCCTGTAATCTAAATCTACACCTGCGATTGCTATATAAGAACTCTTGAGAATATGCAACATCACATGATAAATCAACTAAATGGATGATGAACTGAAAATGCACACACAAAACGGAATTTCTTCCGTGCAGCAGTTGTGCCAGTACTACTGTATGAATGCACGACACGGACACCGATATAACGTATAGAGAAAAAACTATACGGGAACTGCACGAGGATGCTACGACCTATATTGGTTGGTTGGTTGGCTTTTATGACGTATCACCCTTTGTAGTTTATTTAATGCCAAATCAATTTTTACGCAAATAATCCGTTCTATTTCAAGCAATTAGTCTAGCATGAATACAGTTTAATTGTCAAAAACATTTCTATTTCAAGCTAATAAGTTTTTCAAACAGTTCTAATTGAAACCATTCAGTTTAATATAAGAATAGTTTTGGTCTACTCAGTTAAATGTCAAAACTGTTCTATTTCAACCAATTCAGTTTAGCATTAGTACGAAATTTAGTCCTATTTGACCAATCAGGTACTTCCACTCCGGGCCAGGGTAGACCTTGGAACGATGGCAGTGAAGAAGTACTCTTCATTCCCCAAAGCTCCTGCATTAGTTGAACCTCACCATCAGGTTGTTTAGTGTCATATCTAGGGCACTCGTTGGGGAGTTTTTCCCCTCTGCAGAGATGCAGTCGGTGTATTCTACAACCCCAGCCAACTGGGCAAGACCTACATTGAATAAATCTTGAAAGCAACACCCCAATAAATAGCAGCAGTACGGCCACTAACCTCCCATGTCTAAAACCATCGAAATAAGACGAACAAGACTTGCAGGAAACTCCCGGAGAAGTAAAGACAAACTCATAAGCGTAAGAAAATTACGTTACGCAACTCGACTGGGACATATTATGGTCGGCCGTGCTGGCAAATCACGGTCCGACCGAGTGTGTTTTTGCTCGGGTGGTAGTCGGTAATAACCGGCAACCTCGAGCCTCAGGGCGGGGGCCGTCCCTCTTCGGAGTTAGGTTTACCGCCTTGCACCTGAGGCACCCCTCGGCCTACTGCCACACTTGTACGCTTGGTGGGGCGTATGATAAATACTAGAGGACCTGCTGGGAGTGATTGATGATTGGGATGAATGGAAAGAGATAGAGAGTGAGAGTCAGGGAAATTCCTCCTCGCTACGTGACTTGATGATGACAGTATTTTAAATGGCTTATCAGCCTTCGTAGTTGGCGACCTGTAGGCTCCCTCTTCGATAGCTTACTACACCAAGGTGTAGGGGGCGCTACTCCTTCCCCTGGATTGCTCCACTTTACCCTTGATCCATACCTTATAATGCAGAGAGTTAAGCAAGGAGGCATCAAGTACCATTTTTTGAATCTTTGATATAACTCGACCAGGGATTGAACCCAGGTCTCCCGGGATCATTGGCGAACACTCTAACCGCTAGGCCAAAGCCATCCTTGTTGAAAAACACCTGGGGTGTTATTCAGCGCATAGCAGTGGGGAATAAAGGAGTTAATTGTAATTTACAAAGCGTTTTTCTTAGATGTTACACAAGGTCATATAAATGGAGCACCCAATGAAACTCAAATTCAGTCGTCTAGGTTTGTAAGTCTAGCTCGTTAACGATAACATAATTTAAGAAAGGAGTTTATATCTTTCCTAAGGGTATTAGTTAGAATGTGAACGTAATAGTCTGATGGGAGTTCAAACTCGCAAACAACTATATCACAGTCCAACACGTTAAACACTACGTCATTGTAACACCCCTTTGTTTAATTCAAGCACATTAAAGTCCTTTTCAACGTGTATAATTTTGGACACCAGGAATGATGAGCTTGCTTTATCTATTAGGTAAAAAAACTATAGCTAAAGACCACACGCTCTCGGGTCCTTAAATTTTTTTAATCATAAGTTTTATATTTTAATACTCATTCTTCAAAAACCATGTATATATATATATATATATATATATATGTGTGTGTGTGTGTCTCTATAGTCATCCACAGACAGATCTGTTTCGTTCTATCAGAACTCATCAGTGTGGCTAGACAGTAGCTTCCCGTAGCTGGGATCGAAACCCTGGTTGACTCAAACGTAAAGCCAAAGCTTCTAACCATTTAGCCACGAGGAGCCATTAGCTGCGAAGTAAATTTTAAACGGTTATGAATCACAATTACTATTGTTTACATACACCCGTTTAACGGCTGCCGAGACCTCAATTCATATACGAAGAGGCTTGCATGAACGCTAATGGCAACACGATTACTTCTTCGCCGAAGAACTCAACCCTACGGGGGTAGGGAAGTATATATATATATATATATATATATATATATATATATATATATATCTTTTTCAGTTGGTCAAATGAGAGAAAAAAGTAAATAATTTAAAATAAATATGTCCACAAGTGAATGGATTTTAAAGTTATTTTTTCTTCAACCCGGATTTCTAGAATTTTACGCTGTCTTCAGGAAATGATAATGTTTTGTTATTGTGTTCGGTTTGATTTATATGGTGGTGACTGTTTTGATACTTTGGTAAAGAATGGCACAATTCAGAAGTACCTGATGCTTTTGCTGTGGCCGTGGAGGTGACATTATAAAGTGAGAGGCCGAACTTTAACCAACCATGGCTGAAACTACTTCAGCCGTAAAATAACACACAAAAAAATATTGCAAAACATTTCCTTCGTCTCGGGATTCTAGCTCGTAGCACCCGATAGAAATGAAGAAAATCATTTTTTCACGAAGTTGATATTGGTTTCCCATCAAACATATAACAAGAATTTTGGATGATTAGCACGAATATATGGAGTCCCCTAGAGATATACCCAGGGCACCTCTGGTGGTGTAGGGCACCTCTGGTGGTGTAATGGTTAGCAAGGTAGACTAGCAAGCCTACATGTGTGAGTTCGATTCTCATTGGGTGCCAAAATCATGCGACCTTGTGCTACATCTAAGCAAAAAGCTTAGCAAATTACCACCTAGAGAGATACCCCTATGAAGCAAATTCGAAAGTGAGTGGTAAAAAGAAATTTGAACATTTTTGGCGACTGTCTATACAAGAGAAATGGCGGGAAGATTTACAGCCGAACGGGATATGGCTTTAGCCATTTCGTCTGCACAACACTGGCATTGAATGCATATAACTTGCGTTGGTTCTCTCAGCAAAAGAAAGGTCCCCATTGGAACGTAAAGGAAAGACGTAACATCATTTCCCACTATCAATGCACTCAAGTTAACAAAATTCATTTATCAAAATCATGCAGACATGTTCCTTGTAGTACGTTCGAGTAGAAAATTATATCTGAAATAGGCAAAACCTGTGCAAAAAGGGAATGTCGTATCGACTAGACATTCAGTAAGATCGAATTCATGATAGAGCAAACAGGAAATGAAAATTAAGTGATTCTTTCTTACTCTTACTCAAAAATAAAGACTTGATATGCATGGGCTCTTCTGAAAAAAAAGGAAGTTTTCCATTTCCTGTTTTGAGACGTTGTATCTTTTGACATAGGAATCATAATCCACTCTGTGGAATTATAGTTAGTGTCAGAATTATTTGCCTCCGCAACTCATAATTAAAAATAAAAATAATGTTGCAACCCTTACTCCTACAAAAAAAAAAAAAGAGAAAAACATGAAAAAAAACTTTAAAATTTGGACAAAATTATTGGCCTTGTCATTTAAATGATCAACTGTGTATATTTTATTTTCAATTAAAATTACCTTTAATCGTTTTCCGCAGTTCAGTACAAGATCACCAAACTCACTGACAGGGATTTTGTTCCATTTTTATATAAACGACGTTAGTTCATAAAGTTCTTAGCAGTTTGCCGAAAGAAGAGTCATAATAGAACTTTTTAACAAAACTAGTATATATATATATATATATATATATATATATATATATATATATATATATATATGTGTGTGTGTGTGTGTGTGTGTGTGTGTGTGTGTGTGTGTTTGTGTGTGTGTTACAGAAGTAAATAAACACTAATAAACTTAGATGTTTATATAAAATTTTAATTTTTTTAATGAAAATATTACAATAAAGTACAATTAATTATTTACTAATACTTAGCTGACAACCTGTTTGCGTTTTTAAATATAAGGACGGTTTAAGGCATAGTTCATATTTGTTGGACGAAGTGGTTTCTTCCTTGTAACTCTACCATAGTAGCCTAGTTTGAAAAGATACCTGACAGCTGTTTTGGGACTGACATCAACATTTTTAGCTATATTAGAGGCCTTGCAACGAGGATTATTCTCAACATTTCTCTTTACAAGACGTAGGGTTCTATCAGTTGGCCTTGGATTGCCTGAGCGAGATGCTTTGCACTCCTTATCCACTCTATTACATTTTACAATCACCCTATTAACTGTAGAAAGTGGGATTGAAACGTTTGTTTTTTTTAATATATTTTTTGCGTTGACTAAATCGGCCTTTATATTGATCCATCATACGACCTTGATGAAATCGGAGACTTCTAACGCTCCTTTTGTCCTTAGCATGATGAAGTAATTGTTTATAGAAGCTGAAATAGAAAGAGTAAGTATAAACCAGAGCTGAAACAAGTTATATTAATTTTAGCCATAAAATAAGAATTAAAATGCCCTTTGTGGTCGCTTCTATTTATTTCTGTCATGTTTGTGTGTGTATTCATAGTCATCCACAGACAAACTGTTTCGTTGCATCACAAACCTTCAGTGTGGCTAGACAAGAAGGACGCTTGAAGCTAGCATGTAAACCGACCCAACTTTACGTTAGACTTAGTATCATACCAATCAGCCGACAAGCGAACCACGTCAGGTTGGGATTTATAAGGCATTATGTAGTTGTTTTCGTTTATTTACATTTTGCCTTACCTGATACCAGCTGATTTGTTACTTCATTACGTTATTATTCATTTCCATATAAGAATATAGATATTGAGTTTCGAAATCCATTTAAAATGCAAACGTCACTATATTTTCAGCTGTTTTTCTGCGGACCTTTGAGTAGCTTTCACAATTACACAAAAAGCAAATGGCCACATTAACTTATGGCATTATCATCTACATTCATTCATAACAGATTTTCTGGCGGCCAAATCGACGAATATAAGGAAGCAGTTTTTAATTGCCAGAAAACGTTTTTGCCATCCACTTTATACTTGTCATGAACACCAATCAAATATGCAACCAATAATTTTTTATTGCTTCAGTTCGGAAGATTTAGAAAAATTTCTATGATAAATCATTAGATTAGAAATCGATTCAGATTTCTAGCATTTGAAAATAAATTTATTAATCGTGTGTTATTCTGAGTCTGATAATGGTAATATATTCATTTAAATAACATTTAACGGCGCCACTATTGTGTGCAGTCTATCGCAGTATACCTAGAGTACGGGGCAGTAAAATATTGTCTAGCAAGACCTCAACTGACCCGATTACTGGACCATACCCAACCCTGACCTGATTTGACCTAAAGTTCAAACTGAGAATATCAGTGTAACACATTTAGCGTCTACAGTTCTGTTAAAAGCTTTCTATAGATGTGTCATCCCAACAGAAGGAACTGTATTGATTTAGCAATATAAATATTCCTCTAAGAATGCTATAAATTAATATCCTATGCATTAATAATATAATAAAGGATGTGATACGAACTTCATATCATCATAATTATATATATATATACACACACACACACACACATATATATATATATATATATATATATAGATTGATTGATCGATAGATATTATAATGAGTAGATCAACGGGGAGATTTTATTTTTTTAGGATAAAAAAAATAAATAAAAAAAAGCAAAATACAAATCTCTTCATGGACCTACTCATTTTGAAATATTTTTATCCTCTCTTTGGACATTCAACCAAAATATTTACTCACACACATATATATATATATAACACGTATATTACGCATATATATAACCAGCCATCGCCATAATGGGTAGAGTGTTCACTAATGGCCCGGGAGATTCGGGGTTCAATTCTATGTCGAGTCATACCAAAGACTCAGACAACTGTACTTGATGTCTCCTTGCTTAACACTCAGCATTATAAAGTACGGATCAAGGGTAAAGTGGAGAAATCCAGGGAATAGTTTAGTGTCCTACCCTACACCTCAGTGTAGCAGCTATAGAAAAGGGAGACTTCCGGTCGCCTTCGACTACGATCGCCAACTGTATTGTGTATATATCATAATGTCGTTCTGCACGCACAGATTTCCCTAATTTTCCCTAATTTTTTCTCGCTATCCATCCCTATTATCCATTGCTTCCGGCTGGTATTCTAGGCAACATCCTGTGTCTGTACAGAACTGATGTAGATAAGTTCTAGCTGGTCGTCCTACATTTGCGTGTCCGTATGAAGGGGTCCCAAGGAGAGCGTCGATTATGAGTTTGTCCTTGCTCCTCCAGCAGTTGCCCGCATATCAAATTTGGATAGTCTTTTTGATGGGGGGTATGTAGCTGTACAGCTGCTGTTTTGTGAGATGTTGCTTCCAGGATTTGTTTGTTATAGCTTGTAGCATTCTTGTGCAATTGTCGTCAAGCTTTTTCTCCATGCGGTTAGTCAGCTTCTAAGTGGTGCGTCCATACAATAGTATTGAAATGACCGCTGCATGGAAAAAAAATTGTTTTGTTTTATCGGATTGGCCTGACTTCCATTACTGTCCATGGCTTTGCTAGTCATATTTTGATGTCATATTCGGTTGATGCGCTGCTTTCTTTGAGGTAGTTGAATTTGTCCATTAGTTTCAGAGAGCCGCCATTTAGTATGGATATATATATATATATATATATATATATATATAATTTTTTATTTCTTTTTAGCTTGCTTATTATTTAATCATAATTAAATTAGTTTGCAATATTGTTTTTATAATCACAGTGTATATATAATTGGAGCGTAGCTTTTACGTTATGTCAATGATTGCTGGGTTATCTATTGCCGACGTAATTTTTCTTCCTTTAAAAACAATTATCTTGTGTCCAGTAAGTAAACAGGGGTGTAATGGTTTAAACGCTGGACTGCGGAATCGAAGTTTGCAAGTTCAAACTCCAGTCACACAATTACGTTCACTTTCGGACATATATCCTTGAGAAAGGTATGGATCTACTTATCTTCCCCCTTATATAGTACCATTCCTGTTCTTCTCGGAGGATGGCCTTGGCATTAAATAACCTATGAAGTTTGGTGTGCCATTAGAAACAAAGAAACCATAAATAAAGAAAACAACCATTAATTTTAAAGAGTCATAGCTTAAACTAACGTAATTCAAATTATTTGCACATAGATGGTCACAAGTATTTCTTTATAAGATTAATAGTTTACGAAAAGATAATCTGTTTTCTTAAAAGACAAAGATTGGATCTAATAGCCAAGGACTATAAAAGGAAAAAAATCTTAGCTTCTAATTGATATGTGCATGCCAGTTGATAAGAACATATCAGTCAAAGGTAATATTAAAATAAATTCTTACAAGGACCTGGAAATAGAAAGTGAGAAAATGTTGCGCCTTAAAACTATCACCCTGCCAACGATAGTGGGATCAAGGGTATTATCAAGAAGGGGGCACATCAACACGTTAACAAATTTCCTAGCAGTCTCAACAAATATAAAATACAAAGAATTACTCTTGGTGGAATAGCTCATCTCTTTAGGGGAGTACTATTAATGTGATTTCATCCAAAAGAAGCAACAAAAAAGAAGAATATATATATATATATATATATATATATAGTAACAACATTCCGTCACACAAGGTTTTACGTAATGATCTGGAAAAGGTGTGTGAGTAAGCGTAAAATAAAAATAAAAATCAAATAATAATCTCGCACGAGAAAAACCTGGATTTAGCCAAGAAAGAGAAACTGAATTTCTTATAGCGGCACAAAACAACGCTATAAGGACCAATCATATAAAAGCAAGAATATATAAGACGCATGAAAACAGTAGATGATGGTTATGTCGTAATAGAGACGAAACGATCAATTAATTAATAAGCGAATCCAGCAAATTAACACAGAAAGAGTATAAGACTAGACACGACTGGGTGGGCAGGGTGATTTACAGGGAATTGTGCAAGAAATTTAAATTGACCGTACTGTGACGGCAAATTGACTAAAATCCCAAAACGGGATTTTATTTTTGCACGTGTGAAGACGGCGCAGGTTGGCACTTGATTCCCTATAGAATAAGTCCTCGTTCAGAGTTTTTCTCTCAGGCATATAAGACCTGGCATATTACGTGAGGGATTAATTTAGGGCCAGACTGACCGCCGCTGGCAAGAGGTTCCAAATTTCACACTATCCACACACCCACCAAGGCCACTAAACTTCCTCCCCAAGACAACAGAAGATATGGACCTATAGGTTTTAGTCGTAATGATATTATATAATTATATATAATTAATATTTAATATTATATATATTAAATAATATTATATTGTAGTAGTCGGCAACTCCGGCTTCCCGTGTGATATTTTAAAGGAATTAATAGGACAATTCTAAGCAAGATAACATAAGGCGAATAGAAGTTGAAAAGGAAATGTGACACAACAAAATCGTAGCAGAACTGCAAAGAACAACTTAGACCACGTGGTAACATAAAAATACACGAATCCTTTACTATACAAAGAGATACACTTTCAAAGTTTCAAATATGTATAATGAATTGAACAGTCCATGGACATGAATGTCTTTCTTCTTTTCTGTTCTTTCGTTTTCCTTCAAATTGAGAGAGAGAGAGAGTGGTATATAAAATTTGGGTATAAAGGAGAAATAGTCCCAAAGTTACTTCTCTTATTTTTCGACAGGGTTCCACTGGAGAATCTTTCTTCTTTCACGGGCTAATAGGCTTTATGCTATTTTAAATACTAGCTCGAAGAACTCGGGTCCCTCGTGTCTCAGATATTCTTTTGTCTTCTACTTTGGTTCGTCTGCCCGCTACGAACCCTGCCAAACGACTGATTTTTCTTCTCGTTTTTTTCGCCGACAGGGAGAAGGTGCCACTTCCGTTTTAGGGTCCCAGCCAATCATTTGGCTTCTCTCTCCTTCTCCCTTCCGGTGTCCGGCGACGTGAGGTTACTAAGTACCAACATCTGTTGATATCCCCACTGTGACCAACATTCTTTCTTAACGGTATCTTTGACGGTTTGCCACTGTTCATTCCGACGGGAGGATAGTATTAATCTTATTTCTATCGTCTCCGTGGGATATCACGTGACAATACGAACAACACAGAATCTGCCCTGGATAATAAGACGTACAAATTCCTCTATGATTTAGACATACAAACGGATCACTTAATTTTGGCCAGACTGGCAGACCTTATTATAATCAACAACAAAAAAAGAGAACCTTCAGAATTATGGACTTTGAAGGAAAGCGAAAAGAAGGATTTTTACTTTGACTCTGCTAGGGAATTAGAAAAATTATGGCAAATGAAAATGACGCTTATACCAATTGTAATTGGTGCTCTTTGTACAGTCACCAGATGATTAATGAAGTGACTACAGAACATGAAAGTAAGTGAATAAGTGAAGACAGTCCAAAATACAGCAATGCTGAGTTCAGTCAGAATACTGAGAAGAGTCCGCGAGACTTGAGGAGACTTGTTCTGACTCAGACTTTAGTAAAAGACCATCAGCTAACGCTGATGTTAAAAACTCACAACGAATAATAATAATATTGGAGGCTGACACCATCAAACAAGTCGAAATAAAAAAGAAAATTCAAAAAGAATATCTCAGGAGAACTAGAAAACTATTCGAAACAAAGCTCTCCAGCAGAAACCTTATCAAAGGAATAAATACTTAGGCTGTACCCCTCGTTAGATACTCGGGACCCTTTCTCAAGTGGACTAGAGAGGAACTTATACAAATGGACCAAAGAAAACTAATGACCATGCACAAGGCGTTACATCCCAAAGACGACGTTGACAGGCTATATGAACAAAAAAAAGAGGAAGGAAGACGACTTGCTAGCATCGAAGACAGCGTTGACACATCCATACAACGACTCGAAGACTACATAGAAAAACACGAAAGAGGTCTGATTACGGCCATCAGAAACAATGCTGACAACACGATAGATAACAGAATGACAAAAACTTGGAAACAAAAATGGAAAGAAAAATAACTCCATGGGCGTTTTAAACGATTTATAACAACATCTCTCACGACAAAACCTAGACATGGTTAATAAAAAGAAACTTTAAGAGAGAAAAAGAATCTCTCCTAGTGGCTGCACAAAACAGTGCCATAAGAACCATTCATATCAAGGCGAGGATAGATAAGACGCAACAAAATAGCAAATGTAGATTCTGTGGTGACGGAGATGAAACCATCAATCACATAATATGCGAATGCAACAAACTGGCACAGAAGGAGTACAAGGCTAGACATGGATGGGTGGGCAAGGTGATCAACTGGGAAATGCGCCAGAAATTTAAATTTGACCATGCCAACAAATGGTATATGCAAAACCCAGCACCTGTCCTTGAAAAGACACACTCCTATAGTGTTATGTTTTCACCTTTTGACCCGGCCAAAAATGACATTCAACGTGGTGCACCGGAAGGAAGTGACACATCCCGGTCGCTGGAAATCGGAAGATGTTGCGCAGGCGTTGAGGCGTGTCTATAATACTGTGTAGGAGTTTGAAGGTAATATAAAGCCGACGAATTGAGGACAGTTGGAGATAGGCGAGAAGGAGGGCAAGCAGCACAGTGGAAGACGGAGGTAGACGCGATGTTGTAGGGAAAGCCAGCACACAGAAGAGTTTACTCCAGGGTCCGGTTGAGCAGCCATGAAGAACGAGAAAGACACAACGCTGACGGCCATAACTTTGGGGTCAAAATATTTCAGTAATGTTCGGTCTCCAGCTCTCTCTCACACGCAAACTTGGAACAACCCTTTCGAAACTTACAAATAAAGATGTGAGGTAAAATATTTTATAAAGAAGTCTTCCTGCGTCTTCTTTCCTGCGTGCGTCGTTTGTTACTGTGTCGTTATCATCGGGCGTCTTAATTATTATTGCATTGGTATGTATCCAGCTTATATATGTATATTTCTGCATGAATCAGCAGATGACTATATAACAATGGGACTTTAATATACAAACGTATCACCTAATCTCGGCCAGAAGACCAGACCTAATAATAATCAACAAAAAAAAAAAAAAAAAAGAAAGAAAATCTGCAAAATTTGCTGTCCGGGCTGACCAGAGAATAAAGCTGAAAGAATGTTAAGAGAGATAAGTACCCCGACCTTGCTAGAAAATTGAAAAAACTATGGAACATGAAGGTGTCAATAATACCAATTGTGATAATGGCTTTTGGCACGGTAACTAAAGGCTTATTATAGGGCCTGGAGGATTTGGAAGTTGGCAATCGAGTGGAGTCCATCCAAACAACAGCGTTATTGAAAACGGCCAGAATACTGAGAAGAGTTCTGGAGACTTGAGGAGACTTGCTATCAATCAATCTCCAGTGAAAGACCATCAGCTTACATTGATGGGAAAAAACTCTAATGAGTAGTAATAATAATAATAAATTGAAAGTGACAGTGATACCAATTGTACTTGATTCGCTCGGTATAGTCACTAAAGTTTTGGTACAGGGACCGAAGGACTAAGAAATCTGTGGACTAGTGGAGACCATCCAAACTAAAGCATTGTTGAGATCGTCCAGAATACTGACAAGAGTCCTAGAGACTTTAGGAGACTTGCTGTCACTCAGATTCAAGAAAAAAAAATCTGCTGGCACTGGTAGCTGGCCAGACCTAGTTCTGTTAGACGAGAAAAGCAAAACTTGTTATTCAGTGGATTTTGTCTTTTCAGCGAACCATATAGTAAAAATAAAAGAAAGCAAAAAGACAGACAAATATTTGATCTTATCAGGGATCTGAAATTGATTTGGTAAATGAGCATGACGGTGACACTAATCTTTGATAGAACCTTAGGAATGGTCCCATAAAACCTGGAAAAGAGATAGGCAAAACTGGGTGTCAGAGGAAGAATTGAGACCATCCTGTCCCCATGATTACTACGATTAAGTAAAATTCTTAGAAGCATCCTGAACATAAGAGCAGAATGACTGTCATTAAGACTCCAGTGAAAAACTACCAGTTGAAAAGCTCACAAGGAGAAAAATAATAATAAAACAACTTGTTATTTATAATTTTTCTGGCATCCTGCAGACCAGAGAGAAAAAAGATAAAGAAAAGGAAATGCTTGAAAAGTACCTGGACCTTGCTAGATAACTGAAAAAAATTATGGTGCAAGAAGACAATAGTGTTAGCTAATGTAATTGGAATTCTCGGAACATTTACTAAGAACCTCAAAAAGAATTGAGGCAATCAAGGTCAGAGCATTACTTCAATAATTTAGAATAATTTCAAGTGTATAGAGGAATTAGAAACATATGTTAGGATGAAAGAGTGGATTTATTTATTAAATTAAAAAGAAAATTTCTGTAATCATGCTCCCATTTATAGATCTTTCAATCTTTTATAAAAAAACAACTAAAAACTTAAAATCAAAGTATAAATGTCGACTTTTCTGAAAAAGTGATAGCACGGAGTATTTCTTGAAAGGAGTATCGTGATCTTGCAGTTCATTTCAAGGACGCAAATTATCTAATTCCCTGGGTCAGAAGCGGGATTTGACTTAGGATTAATTCCTAATTTTGAAAATAATATTTTAATTGATAAAATAGACATAATATGTAACCCTAGACAAAAGGAAAATTTACCATCTTAATGATCGGAACTATTATCTCTATACGTTCGTTATACAGCGGAAATGTATTTTGCTTTTAAAACTAAAGATTGCGAAAAACAACGCGCTTTAGTTAAAACGTTGGTGCAGTGCGGACCTTTCGCCTTTATAGCTAAACTCTTATCGTTTCATACGGTGAACGATTTAAACTTTCCAAGCCGGAGATGAATAATGTTGACTGTTCTGCTTCAGTGAGCTTTTCGGTGATATATTTGATGTTAGATATCGTGTATTAGTAGGAAGGGTTACTCTGCCGGAGTTGTTCAAAATATATAATAGATTACAATGGCCCTCGAAAAGATAAATATTGTTTTTGGCGCCTTTTCAATAACAGTGAAGTTGAAAGCATCTTTGCACAATAAACAATAGATGTAGCTACGCTGCGTTTGCCAAAGCCAATCCACATCTGTAAACGGCACGGTGAGATTTAATCGAGCAGAATCTTGGAGGAATCCTTGAAAGTTTTGGTTTTCAAAATCAAAAACAATGACGTCAGAAGAAATGAACAGAAAAAAGATAGCAGATATTAAACAAATATATTCAGTGATGATGTATGGAATTATACTTTAGATTTGTAAGCAGGATATATTCAATTTTATGAAAGAATGTGTATCATAGGAAAGCGTTCTGCTGAATCGAAAACAGAAATCACATAGGTATCATAAAGAATGACGTGACTTCACACAAAATGTACAGGAGTAGTCTCTGTAACGTTGAGGTGCTGGACTTCAACATTGTTGTAAAAGCATGAACTCCTTTATCCCTCTCAACGATGAGTTAAATAGTTCCTCTAATATCCTTAACCTACAAAGGTTGATATGCCACTAATTCAAATAAACCGAAGCCAAAATGTTAGTTTGTCGTTGTCTAATGTGCTATTACATGACATTCTGAAAGTCAAAACCATTTTTAACGCGAGTAAAATATGAAACCACTGTCACAAATTATTTTCTGTTTTTCTTGAAATATGAAAATATTACTGTTGGTTTTTGGAGAAACATGACAGTAGACATTGACGCAGCATATTGGACACTTATCATTGTGAGGGGCTGATTATAATGGAAACAGCTAGTCGGATGATATTTTTCTTTAATACTATCTTAGTGATATAGCCTGCTGGTCAAAGAGAAGCAAATTATTAACAAAACAATTATTTTTTGAACAGGAACACTTTGTTTTTAGCGGTTGTTGCGAAGATGTAGCTGTCTGAAACCGTAAGTCTTTTTGCTTGAGGAGATAATGTATTAAAAGTTAATGGTCTTTCGTTTTTTATTGCTATTTATTTCTTTTAACATTAACGGATTTAATTGTTTACAATCTCTGCACACGTTCTGAACCAGTCAGACCGCCAACCACTTTTTGGGTTTCTATATGTATAAATCTCTACCTGAATATGTGATCCAGTCACTTGGCAACCTATTACACGTCAATGGAAGTTACAAACAAATGTCACATCTTAATTAATAAGCCGCAAGTTATTGGATGATACCAGCAGTAATAAATGCTCCCCGAAGGACATTTTTAGAGCTTAAAATGCTCACAGTAGAAAACTGGATCTTTTTTATTCACAAACAAATAATAATCTTTGGGAAACTTTTGCATACGTTTAATTGGTTAAATTAAAACCATTAAAAAAACAACAAAGTCAAGTGTAAAGGAGGAGGAGTCCTTGCGCTATAGTGGTTAAAATGTAGGACTGTAAATTCTTTGTAAGCAAATTTAAACTCTGGTTGTGCTATTACTTGGGAAAGGTATGGATTCCCTTATCTGTGATGGGTAAGATAGTATCACTGATATTGTTCGGTAGGGGTCAATTTGGCATTGAATAACCATCCAAGTATGGTATGCCATTAATCACACCAATCTAAGTGTAACAAAACTAGAGCATTCAAAGACACACAATATTTTGTAATGATTCTTTTTTTCTATTTTCAAGTCAGTGTACTACAGAATTTAATGAAAATACTTAATTTTCACACCAACATACCAATTCTACAAACGACTGCAGCTTCACAAAACAATGTCACCTGATAATTATTTTCCTATTATTGATAAACCACGCTCAGAGATTGACAATAGTTATCTCTAATAAGTAAGTATTCTATTGTGATATTGTTTTCTGCAAGATTGCTTAGCAAATAACTTGATGCCAGAAAACCATTTCACAAGACAGTTATTTAAGTATTTCAAATGTATTGAGAAATAGATTGTATCGGTGGATAATAGACCAGTAAGATCTAGATATAAAGTCTTTCTAAAAAAACACTGTTTATTGATGATTGAAAATATCTGATCCAAATTCTGTATGTGTAAGGAAATTAGAACACGTTACATAGTAACAAAATTTCTTCAATTGAAATACAATTAAAATGTTCTCTCTCAACAATGGCCTGAAAAATATGCAATTTGCTAAGAATAATGCACTGTATGGATTCTCCCATATTCCAATGAGGATTATTTTCCGTATCTTTAAATGTTTTAACCCAGGAAAGAATTTCAGATGTGGATTTTTTTTTTCAATTTGCTATTGTTACCAACTTGACGAACGCAATTTTTCCCTTTTTCTCTTTTCTCTCATTGGCGAGAACCGTTACGCTGAGCGAACTTGTGGGCTGTGTGAGTGACACCGGTCTTCTAAGAGAGAGAGTTTACGGTTCACTGGGGTATGACAATACCCTCTCGGCCTCCCGAATTCATCAACTTCTTCGAAACCTTTTCCATCTTGGCCGGTGATCATCTAGTGGTTCCGATAGGGGTATCGCACATTTCTTTACGGCACAAGAAATACAATCAAGGGAGTGGGAGGAAAAAGAACAAACGAACAATATGCTTGGGTTAATTCAAGTGTTAGAAGGGTGATTCTGTGACACTGTGCATTCCTTTGTGCATATGTAGACTAACGCTAGCGTGGATTTTTAGCGAAATTTCTACAAAGCTACTAGTAATGCCATCCCATCTTGACCGGTCTTCCCTCACTGCTGCTGGACTCTCTCTCTCTCTCTCTATCTCTCTCTCACGCCAACTGGTCTCTCTGCTGTCCGGTGTCGACTAGCCACTCGCGTCACCCTTAGCCAACTCACTTCTCTGAGTCCCTTTGTCCCACTCCTGACTCACGTTCTCTTACCCACTTCCAGTCACGTCGAAGATCACGGGCTAAGGCCTTTGTTTGGTTTCGCGCCAAAATAGACAAAGGGATCGTCTGCTTGGCGGACCACCTACATAGTGTCACAGGGGAACGTTGGAAAGAGGGGACGTTTTAGGATAAGTACGCAGGAGTAATTCGGTGGTATTAAACAAAAGACGGCTCTGCATTAACAGGGATATTTCCTTAGCCATAAGCTCTCTCATTTTTAGAGCATTCACTTCTATGTCTCTTTTAGGTCGCTTCTCAATGAGTCGCTCCTTCATATTGTCCTCGCTATTTTAGAAGGTCAGCCATAATTCAAACGGTCCTCTCTCTCCTCTCCATCAGCATAGTAATTCACGCCAATGTGAGAAAAAGAGAAAGGAAGAAATTGCATCGGTCACTTTCATGAAATATTTTTATTTCCGCGGCTGATAATTCTGAAAATGTTAGACGAAATATGTCTGTGAAGCATATAAACTAATATATTAGATACTTAAATACATACAAAACACACCATCATGACAGTAAAGCATGGGCAGATTTTAATTATCATGTAAAATTTCTTTAATGCAAAAGGATTTGTTTAACTTGTGTGGATCGAAGGAAATGTGAAAAAATAAGTCTAATTAGGTATTCTTTAGGATTTTCTTAAATAATTCAGCTTGAAAGATACGCAAGATTGGATATTCGGCATAGAAAATGATCTCGTAGATCATTCAAAGTCACTGAATGAATAAAAACAGAAAATGTGCAATGTCATTGCAACCAAATGATTTTCTGTTTGTTTTTAAGGCATATCAAAATCCATAATTTTTTTTAAGGCATATCAAAACCCACAAGTTTTAAGGCATATCAAAATCTACAAATTTTGTGGAATATTTAATGTCAAAGCCATCCTTGTAAAAGAAGAGTAATGATATTATTCAACTCAAAGCTGGGAAGATGATGGAGTTCATAACTTTCCAAAGGGTATTAATTCGAAAATGAACGTGATAGGGTTACCGTAGATCAAACTCACTCACTTGCAAGATACACTCCAGCCATTACGCCGTTTGGCTTTCCTCCTAAACTCATTTAAAAAATTACCAATTTGTAGTGTGGATTAACGTTGAGTGTCAGGAAAAGAAATAAAGAAACATATTGGAATTAGAGATCTTCAATAAAAGAACAAAAGGATAGAATTTCCGTTGATAGTTGCCAAAAGAATATGAGTAACTACCTACTTACTATCGTCAAACGTGCTTTACAAAAACTATTCAAAATAGATTATAAATCATATATTTTTAGTCGTGTGTTTTTACGATACAGCTTATTCTTTTAATGTGTTAGTGGGTAGCGTATTCACCAATGGTCTGGGTGACCTGTGTTCAATTCCGGGTCACGTCGTACCAAAGATTTTTAAAATGGTCCTTGATACCTCCTTGCTTAACACTCGGCAATGTAAGGTACGTATCAAGGTTAAAGTGGGGTAATCCAGGGAAAGGAGTAGAAGCTATTGAAAAGGGAGCCTTCTGGTCGCCCTCGACTACAGTCGCCAACTTACTTACTTATGTGTACATGAAGGCACTTGTGGCCAAACTTAGCTACGAGAATTCAAATACTGGACTAGGCTGTTAGCATTTCACGTTGCAGCAATTCCCTTGGCAAAGATATGAGCATATCTATTCTCCCTCCAGCTATTGGTTGGTTGGTTTGGGTTTTATGGCATATCAACATTTGTAGGTGATTTAATACCAAATTAATTTTTATACAAATAAACAGTTCTATTTTAAACAATTCAGTTTAGCATAAGTACGGAGTTTAAATGTCAAAACAGTCGTATTTTAGTCGACCAGTTTTAATTCAAACAATTCAGTTTAGTATAAGTATTGTTTTTTTACACACACGGTTAACTATCAAACAGTTCTATTTAAAACAAATCAGTTTAGCGTAAGTACAGTTTCAATGTCAAAAATACTTCTTTTTTAAACAATTAATTTTAGCATAAGTACACTGTTTAGTTCTATTTGATTGTTTGCTGGTTTGTTTGTGTTTTATGGCATATCAACCTTTTTAGGCTATTTAATACTAAATCCATTTTATACAAATAAACAGTTCTATTTCAAACAATTCAATTTAGCATAGGTACACAGTATAATCGTCCAAAACATTTCTATTTCAAGGTAATCAGTTTAGTCAAATAGTTCTAATTCAAACAATTCATTTTAGCATCAGTACAGTTTCAATGTCAAAAACAGTTCCATTTCAAACAAATCAGATTAGAACAAAACTGTTCTTTTTCAAACAATTCAGTTTAGCATTAGAACACAGTTTAAATGTCAAAACATTTCTATTTCTAGTAATTCAGTTTAGCATAACTTTGCATTTTAATTCTATTTTACTCATAGATAGGACCCTATCAGGTGCTTCGACTTCGGTCCAGTGTGGACCTGGGAGCGATGGCAATGAAGGGGTACACAGCATTCCCCAAAGCTCCAGCTTTACTGGAACCTCATCATCAGATTGTTTAGTGTCATATAATGGACACTCGTTGAGGGGTCTAACTCCTTTGCCTAGATACAGTCGGTGTATTCTACAGTCTCAGCCAATTGGGCAACCCTCCAGCTGTGGATTAAAAAAGTAGGACTAACTTGACTCTTTAACCTTGGTATGACAACAGTCCAAGAAGAAGGAAATCTCTGAATTCAAACCAGTCTAGGAAAGGGATGCGCTCTGTCTGGCTATCCCCATTTACGGAACAAATAGAACTGCACATTTTTTGAGCCAGGTAGGAATTCTTGATATATACCTGTCCGCAAAAAACATAAAAAACTGCGCAAAAAATATAAATATTATCATGAGATGTACACAATTCCCTTACCTCGAGACATTAAATAATCTTTGACAATCAATCAATCAATTTGATTATTCCCGTCGTAGATAATCATTCGATTTCCACATTGGATTCAAAAGACTAATTATTAAGGCTCAACAACCCATTATCCAGTTCAATAGTTGAATACAGATTAACAAGGTTCACAAAAATAACAGCAAAATAATGCTCTTCTATAACTAACAAGATAAACGAGTACGATCATGAAAAATTCTCCAATAAACACGGATAATATATCTGTATAAAAACATTCAATATTCTTCTTTAGATATAAATGAAGCAGGTAAAACTTTGAACATAGTAGTTGTCTTAACAAAACCTTTTGTAAGTCTACACAATAGACAGAGAAAAATATACAAAATGGAAAAGGAAAACCCGACTTTAACGCAAATAAAACTGGAATAATTCATGACGCAGAAAAAAAAAAGAAAGACAAAAGACAAACGATAGTATAAAGAGCTTCTGCGCATGCCTGGAACCCATCTTTAAAAAATGTATCGAGACGTTATTTTTTTATTATTTATTATCCACATTGTTTACGTCGTGGTGACTCGTTTTGAACAATAACCGTGGAAAGGTTCGATCACAAAAGTAAATTATGTAATTTGTTAAGGTAGACGTCAGACTAAGAGAGCGAGGAATGCATGATCTGTGTATCTACTGTGCACTTGAATGTTATGTCAGTTGGCTTTTGAGACTCGAAAGACTGGCGAGCTGGTAAACACTCTTTTAAATATGTAAAGAGAGACTTTTGTCATTCGCTTCTCTTGCCTTACTCTTCTAGACTTGTGTTTGTAATTTAGCTTTCTAAGGTGTTTCCGAAGATAGCAAAAAAGGAAAAAAAAAAAAAAAAGAAAAGAAAAAAGAAACACTAAAATGGAAGAATACAGAAAAGTAAGCATATGCTATAATAAAATCGTTGGGCCTCATTTTGGAACTATCGGTTAATAAGCTATCTTTCCTTACTATTGAATAATATATTCTATTCTTACTTAGCAAGCTACAATTGTCACTTTACGCATACTGACGTTAAGAATACTATCACATTAAGTGTAGACATTTACTAAGCTTGAGTTAGTTTTGTATAAGTCCAGAAACCAGTGCTAAGAGTGAGAATCGAACTCACTGACCAAATTTGCTAAAGTAATTTGCTAATTGCACAACAATATCCAGAGTTGTAGCCTAATGGTAACAACTTCTATAATGTGTTTACGTAACCTCTCCATCTCGTAAAGGATGTCACACGAGATCAGTATCTTAAGTGCAGTATACTAAGTTTGAATTTCGATTTTCCTTCTCCTAAACCGTACCAAGGCTAAAGTTCTCAATCAAAGCTTACATATATTTACCCAATCTATCCGCTACAAAGAGAAAGTATCAAAAGCTCATTTTTTTAGGGGTACAGATGGTTTGTGGGGTGTTGCCGCCTAGGGTCACCTGCCTCCCATCACGAAAACTATCCAAGTTAGACGAACCAGACAGGCAGGACACTGCTGGAGAAGCAGGGACGAGCCCATAAGTAATGTACTCCTATGGAACCCCTCATATGGCCGGGCAAAAGCAGGACGACCAGTTCGCACATACATTCAGCAGCTATGTGAGGATACGGGATGTAACCCTGAAGACCTGCTAGAGGCGATGAACGATAGGGAGAAGTGGCGTGAGAGGGTCAGGGATATACGTGCTAACGGCACGACATGATGATGATGATGATGGCAGATGGTTTGAATTCGTATTCTTTATTGTCCTCTGACGGTTGCCTTACCAAGGTTAAACATACGCAATCGGCACTACTATTTAACCCCAAATGGAATGGTGATTCGGTTTCATATCTTTTCCAAGGGATATCATGTGAAGTGAAACGCAAACAGCCTTGTCCAGAATTTGAACTCGGGTCTTTGTTGTTTGACTCACGTATCGACGTCTCATCTTCATTCGGAAAAACCTCAACCCCAAATATACGATAAGAGGTTTTAAAACGTCACTAAAGGTGAAACAAAATTTGGGTACAAAATAAAAGCCATACAAGTTAGTTCATGGCTCAATGATCCTCATAAAATTGCTATGAAAAATATCCAACACTCTTTATGATTTAATGAAATGTAAAACGCCTAATTTTTAAGGCGGTATTTTAGAATTTACATTATTTTTGTCTATTATAATGTTATTGTACCGATGTTTTTAATTTAGAGTTTTCCTTCTTTACCAGTTGCTGCTCTAAGGCTAAAAGCCAAGTATGTCTAATTCTTTAACTATAGCTGTGGTCGGTAGATAAAAACATGTTTTTATGAAGGTCAATTGCGTGATGTGAATCCAAGATAGCCTCATCTATGATTTGAAATCGGAACACCGAGTATATTTCCATCGATAATAAACATTACGATATGTTAAACTATAATCTCTGCACAGAGTGAGATTCACAAAGCTTTTTTTTTTCTGCGAGAGGATTTGCTCTGAATTAACACTTTTAAGCCTTAATCCTATGATCTTCACTATGTATCTGAGTTCAAAATAAAAGATAGAGAAGAAAAAAAACTCAAACTGCATTTCAGAACGCTGGCATCGTTGTTTAAAACTATCTGTATGTTAAAAGAACGAATCTAGATGGTTGCTACCTAAATCATTTTAATTAGGATAAGAATTAATCTGCCTGAGCACAAAATACAAGTGTCACGTTGTATAATAGAATAAAGTTTAGCCCAAAGTTTACTTGACCTAAGGACGGGGGCCTTGAATACATCGACTGTATGCCCAAGCAGATAAATAAGACCCTGTCCCCCAAAGAAATGCATTAAAATGCATCTTCTGGAACTCTGAGGGGTGCAGTGTAACCCTTTATTGTCATTACTCCTAGGTCCACTCTGACAAGGAGTGGAAATACATGTTCCTATTTCATATAGATAGGTTTAAAAACTTTTCTTATTAGAAAAATGATACTTGAAGCCATATAAATTTTTACAAGTTATTCAAATTAGGAAGAATTGATCGCAATATATTATAAAACAGTAAGCACAAATTTATATGGAAACAACTACGCAAAAAGAGATCATAAAAACGACAATGGACACCTTTTTCAAATATCTTTATATGAAATAACCCTAGACAGATTATCATGCCGTCAAATACATTTAATCAATCATTGCCGTACGGATAAACATGGGGTAGGTGTATTTGACTTCCAAGGTCATTAGATGTCACCAGAGATTAGTTTTCGTTCACTTAGATTATGGAATGAAAAATCTTTCTTGAACACTAGAATGCTGACGGCAGTTTCTTTTATTTCTTATTCCTAAAGTTACTAGAAGTGGCGTGAATGTGGAAGTTTAATGACTCTTTTTATGGATCGAAACTTCACTGAAAAGAGAAAAACTTTCTACTTGGAATGTCTCCTCTCTTATTCCTTCAGAAATATAATGAAAGTTTCTTGGGCATCTTTCTTGAAAAATCCCATCAAAAATAGAATGGAGTATTCTTGGAGGCGCCAAAACTTCAGACAGTTTCTCCGGTACACGCGTTTCTCGATGAATAGATTCTACAACAATCAAGGCTATGAGTATGAGATTTTTCACAATAGCCACGAACATCCGGCATTCCACCCAAAGATCTCTACCTTATCATGAAAAATGATTTTTAAATATTGAATATCTTTCTCGGTTGCTACACCAGAAATTCTAGCTTCTCAAATGTATGTATGTGTCTTTGTGCCTAAACGATCTTAAATGTAATACATTTCGTGAAGTTTTACTTTCGAAGATTGGATTTGTGAGTCATAAAAACACACGTATCATGACACAATCAGGCTAAAAGAGTTCCATTTCCATCGATTCTACAGCGTGTTTTATCGTATTACCTATGTCAACATCATTCTGGATGAAATACCCGTCTCAAAAATCATTTACAGACTTAAAATAAAGCAGAAAATCAAACCTAAATGGTAAGCACTTTTTGAAATTGGTCAGACATGAAAGCGAAACGACTGCCAAACACACACACGCACACACACACACTTGCACACACCAACATGCGCGTGCGCGCACACACACACACACAAACCTATATATATATATATATATATATATATATATATATATATATAGGATTTCTTCTTCGTTGAAGGAATACATTCTGATTACAGAATCACCTCAGCAATGATTCACTAAAAAGTAAGCAGAAGAATGAAACAGACAAGTAATTTTTCACCATATGACTTGTCTTCCAATTGTGATATAAGCAATAAAGATAGAATAATTGTTAGAAACAAGTGTAACACTCTTCTGCAGACACGTGACAAACACTCCAAATGGTGAATACGAAAACTTTGTTACAGCTCTCATAGAAACACCTGCTAAGTGCGTACCAATCAAAATATGAATTAAATATAGAGTTCTCTGAGAGTCAGTAATAGTAACGAAAAAACGTGATAGCAAAAAAAAAAAAAAGATTCCCTAGTGTTATGGCCCTTGAAGGGGTCACAAAGAGAACAGAACACCACGGTTATAGAGTATACGTATATATTTACAAGAACAGAGGATGGTTACAAGACCATAGGACGGTAAGCTAGTTCGCATAACTGCGTGGAGCGAGGTTAGCTTCCGGATCTAAATTGACTTCGTATTGCTGTGTCTTCTGGTATTATGGAGAGTGGTTGAGTCTATTAGTAGTTGATTCCACCACAACACCTAGTGAAAAAGTTAAATCCAACAAATGCCATTTCACAAAAACTTAAGAAAGTCCAGAGAGAACTAAGAAAATAACAAGTAGAATACATAAAAAAGCCAAATCAATAAAATGAATAATTTGGTAGAAGATAGACCATCCCGAACAGCATGGCAGGTCATAAATGAATTGAGTTGAATGAAAGACACCTAGAGAACAAAACAAAATTCTGAAATGCCAGAACAAGACTCTTAAAGTAGAAAATATATTTCAATAATTTGCTCTAAAACCGTCCATATATCATATGTACTAAAGAAATTACTAAGGGACAACTAGATAGGAAATCTTAACAGTTTATGGCTGAAGAACTCCACACAGTACTGAAAACAATTAAAAGTAAAAAAAGCTGCCGGCCTCAACGAAGTATCTACTGAAGTAGAGAAGACAAGCAAATGGGACGACATTGTTCTTCGATTATACATATGTATAAACAAAACACCCAAGATGAATGAAAAAAAGACTGTATCTTCCCTTCTTGAAGAAAGGTGACCTCGGAATTTCTAAGAACTACAGAGGCATAACTCTTACTCTCTAACTTCTCGCTCGTATAAGACCTGAGGTCGAGAAAATTAACAGCTTTCAGAGAAATCGATATACAATATATCCTAGTCTGTCTACAGTTTAAATTATTGAAGTAACATGAGAAAAATATGACAAGGCAACAAAATTTTTCGTAGATTTCTCTGCAACATTTGATTTCATAAATAGAGGAAATATAGAGCAAATAATCATAGCATATGGTCCCAACAAAGAAACTATTTCTGTCATAATGATGCTTTAAAAATCAACATAGCAACGGTTCATTCAAAATATAGAGACATCAACGTCTTCGACATTGCAACTATTTACTTTGGAGGTGCCCGTTGTGTAATAGTTATCGTCAGACAAAATGGACACGGCAACACGAGTTCAAATCCTGGACGAGACTGATTACATTTCACATAGCACTAATACCCTTTGGGAAAGGTATACATCCAATTATTCCCCCTCCAGCTATGGATAAATAGAAGGACAGTTTAGGTTCTTCAGCCTTGGTGAGGCAACTGGTCTTGGAGAAGGAAATCTCTGAATTCAAACCTGTTAAACTCCGCTTAAAAATTTACCTTGTTTCATATCCTGCCTGAGCGGAGGGGTTGGTCAATAAGATTGCCACTATTTACTTACAAGGAGGTATGTTAACATTATATATATTAATAATATTGCTAAATTACGTACTACAGACTTAAAAAGATCTATTAAAAGAAAATGCTTTTCCATTTAAAATGCATAAGCAGACGATATCCTGCAGAAAAGACGACATATGCAGACTATACAAATGATCTAGTTCTTCTCACAAATATATAAGCCTAAGTCGAATATCTGCTGCATAGCATGTTGCAAGCAGCTAGAGAGTTTGCTTTCTACATATACGCAGATAAAATAGAGTGCATATTTTTTAGCTATCCGTTTTAAGAGGCAAGCGTTTGGAATTAGTTGACCAGTTCCAGTACTTCGGCAGTAATATCTCATCCACAGTAAGCAATCTCAACATACGCATGAGTAACGCATCGTCAGCTATTTACAGATTGTCGGCTATTGGGAAATCTAATCAATCCGATAAGATAAAACGCGATTTCTTACAAGCTAAAACTATTTCATTAGTACTCTATAGACAAAAAGCTTGACGGCAACTACACGTAAATGATACGTACTTTTTGTGACGAAACCTGAAATCAACTTAAACGTCCAGATTTAATAATAATTTTGGAAACTGGAGTTTTAAGTTGAAATGTATTTAGAATAAAAAAATTAAAAAAAATTAATTTACTATTATTCCAACCGGCAATAAAAACTAAAAACCGGAAGTGGGTGAAATGGGGAGGAAACTCTTTACTCCTCTTCTACCCCCTCCAACCTTCCTTCCTTTGTATATTCTGAATTATTTTATCCATTAGATCTGAAGAAGTCCTGTTATTTTTAGTGTTATTGATTCATATCAGTACCCATAACAGGATGGAAATAAATTTATAATCCTACTGTGATCAGTTTTTTGTTTTTCCTTAAGAAATTATTGCTCTGTGATGTCTGTTACACTGAGCTCTTTACCAGGAAAATATAAATATTCATAGTTGAGTGATTTTTTGTCCTGACGAAATTATTCCCGACTCCGGTTTAACTGGACTGAATTATATATATATATATATATATAGTATGTTGTCCGACCGTAGTTTCTATAGCTATTACTCCAATTCATAAAACAATGCACTATTCCGTTCTCTGAATTGCTCCACTTACCCTTGATCCGTATATTATAATGCTAAGGAGGGAAATATTCCATATATATATATATATATATATATATAGCTGGCCCATTCGCGTGGGGAATGCGTGTACTGATATATATATATATATATATATATATATATATGATAAAAGAATTCCAAAGAAGATTATTGCATAATCCTCCTGAGAAAGTAGGTTCAATAAATATACTCTGCTGGAGTTTTTAGCCAACTTCATTATCTTATTTTAATATATATATATATATATATATATATATATATACATATATATATATATATATATATATATATATATATATACTATCATTGTTGCCTGTATGTATTGTTGCATGTGTGCGCACTTAGCCATCTGGAAGGGTAGACAATGTCAGATCTCTAGGCAGGAGAAATCCGGTATTTCAAATGAGTATCGAGAAAGAATTGAAGGGTGAAAATGAAATCGACTTGATGTTGCGAAACATGCTGGGTAGGATTGAACAAGAAAAAAAAACCTAAGTAGGATCCAATGGAGTTCGGTATGGCAGGAATTCACCACTACAAGGCCTCAGTCGGATCCGTTTTAGACCTTGTATCGATTTTTATCAGGAGATGTCCCGGAGACATTATTGGTAGCTGAAATAGGAAAACAATCTGAGATAAAGAAGCGACGAAAAATGCCCATTTGACGTAGCACATCCATTCGCCGAATAAAATCATTTTTCTGTAGTCGTGTTTCTTCAAATGTTCTTCATATATTTAATGTTAGGACACTTGGCCCATGAACTCTTCATCTGGGAGTTATATATTAAGCATCGAAGATATTTCAAATCAGCCGTGGCTTTGTTTTTGTTTATTTTTTTGTTAAGGTGTTTATATGTCCCACCAAATTTGTCCATTCCATTTCAAAGAAACACCATTCATTTGGGAGCTGTGTGCGGTGACGATTTATTCATTTATCTTCGTGCATTCCTATCTATCTATCTATCTAGAGAGAGAGTGTGTGTGTGTGAGAGAAAGAGAGAGAGAGAGAGAGAGAGAGTGATAAAATAAGAAATAGTGATAGGGAAAAACTAAAAAATGCGAGCATTTTGTATTTTTTCGAAGAAATATATCTTAGGTGTCATAGATTATAAGTGCTAAAAGAAAATAAATCTTTAAAAATTTAAAAGCAATATTTTTCTTCGTATAGCCTTTTCTGTTTGCTTTTTAAATTCGAACTCCCAATGGAGATTCTAAATAGTTAACCTTGTTTTTGTTGGTATTTCTTTTTTAAAGAAAAACAACTTCATTGGTATTGGTCCCGTATTCTTACTGGTTTTCCCGCAAGACATCATTTCCAATTACTCTTCTCACCAATCTGCAAGTTAGCACTTTGGAAGACGGAGAAACAGACACAGACAATAGAGAAAGTAAAATCAGTTGTCGTCATGTGTCGTTGATTAGACAGCTTTGAGGTGCTTTGAAATATATAACAGCAGATTTAGTGTGACGTGGTAATTCTCTTTCAGGTGTCTTTCATCATGTTTAGAAGATCCTCTTTAGGCTATTATAACTCGAAAGTCACGAGTGATAAATGTATGGGAAACGACAAAATAATATAAAATAGCAAAGGAAATGTGACTTAGTTGAAAAAGAAAAGGCAAACGAGGTTTTAGGAAAAAAAAAGAGGAGAAAATCAAAAAGTAAACAAAATTATCATGTGTACTTGATGATCGACTTGTACTGTGAAACTGATAGTAGCACTGAATACTTGTTTTACAAGATTTTAACGGTTTTTATTTGTTTTATAATAGTTTTTAAATGCAGACCAATACTTAACACACACACACACACACACACACACGTGAACTTGATGATCAACTTGTGCTGTGAAACTGATAGTAGCACCGAATACTTGTTTTGCAAGATTTTAAAGCTTTTTATTTGTTTTATAATAGTTTTTAAATGCAGACCAATACTTAACACACACACACACACACACACATATATATATATATATATGTGTGTGTGTGTGTGTATGTGTGTGTGTGTGTGCTATTTTTTACGAGTAATCCTATGATTTCCATTCAAATTTGCTTACTCTCTGGATTATAGTTAATATAAAGTCAACAAAGGAAGTGAAGGAAGAAAAGCCACATTAAAATAATGTAACCTGGTGTTCGCCCTAGTATTTCGATTTGTTTTCATCTAATTATTCATTATTCATTAGTCGTAGAAAGGACATGAAGTGGAAGATTGAAATGTTTCATATTAGAATCATTTAAAATTGGCAGACATTTTCTTTAATGATTCAAAACTGTTTTCAAAAAAGGTGTTATTACGTCCCACATTACTGTCCAATCATTTTTGAAGTTTAATGGTGAATTAATACTGATCCGACCGTAGCGTGCTTAATAGGAATGGTGTACTTCAGCATATGAATGTAAATTCAAATGGCATATGAATAAAGATAATTGATATTTTACTAGGATAAATACATTGAAAAAATATTTCATTTTAAAGCTGAAAGAATTGTCTTCAAATTTCATGGACACGAAATTGGACCCAATTAATCATATTTGCCCAACTCCTCCGCTCGGGCAGGATATGACACAAGGTCTATTTTTTAAGCGGAGTTTAACTGGTTTGAATTCAGAGTTTTTCCTTCTCCTAGACTAGTTGCCTCACCAAGGCTGAAGAACCTAGTCTGCCCTACTATTTACCCATAGCTGGAGGGAGAATATTTGGATTCATACCTTTCCCAAGGGTATTAGTGCTATGTGAAATGCAATCAGTCCAGGATTTGAACTTGTGTCACCGTGTCCAATTCCTGGACCCAATTAATCAGACATTTAAGAAACTCCAAAGATTCTACTTTATATATATATATATATATATATATATATATATATATAGTCATCCACAGACAGATCTGTTTCGTTCTATCAGAACTCATCAGTGTAGCTAGACATTAGCTTCTCGTAGCTGGGACCGAAACCCGGTTGACTCAAACATCAAGCCAAACTTCTAACCATTCAGCCACGAGAAGCCATTAGCTGCGAAGTAAATTTTAAACGGTTATGAATTACAATTACTATTGTTTACATACATCCGTTCAATGGCTGCGGAGACCTCAAATCATATATGAAGAGGCTTGCAATATACGCTAATGGCAACACGATTACTTCTTCGCCAGAGAACTCAACCCTACGGGGGTAGGGGAGTATATATCTCTATAGTAATCCACAGACAGATCTGTTTCGTTCTATAAGAACTTATCAATGTGATTTGACATTAGCTTCCCGTAGCTTATATATATAAGATCACGCTGTTTGTAAGTCTCGTGTCTATATGCACATACACACCCAAAAGTATAAATATATATATATATATATATATTCAGAGAGAGAGATAGAGATAAAGATATATATATATATATATATATATATAGAGAGAGAGAGGGAGCAATGGTCACCCGAAAAGTCTTAAGCCTCACCCAGGAATGATATTGATGAATACTTTCAAGGTCACACCACACTCTCAATTTTATAAAACTAGTGAAACTAATTCCCTTTTTTTAAAAAAAAGAAATGCTAATTTTCTATCATACGAAAAATGTTTCTCTATACTCTTCTAACTTGCAGAGGTTTAAAACTTTCGGAAATGATCCCCGTATATATATATATATATATATATATATATATATATATATATGATAGAAATAATTTCCTGTATCCGTGCATGCTTATTCTATACGATTCCTGTACACTTGGAGAATATTCACAATTTTTTTATTGTGTTTAATTGTAAATAAACATATAAGACGCAAAACATTTTCTTGAATAGTTGATTAATGGCATGTGAAACTTTTGAGTTATTTAATGCCGTGGCCATCCTTCTAGAAGAAGACGAGCAGTAATATACGACCCATAGCTGGGAGGATAAGAGAGTTCATACGTTTCCCAAGGGTATTTGTCCGAAAGTGAACGTAATAGTGCAATTAGAGTTCGAATTCGCTTACTACCATCGTGCAGTTTCGCAATTTAACCATTCCACCACGTGTGTTGTATAACCGTAATACATATGCATAAACACAAGCGGACTCTGTTGTTCAGATACGAAGCGTTTATTAGTTTCCTGGCTTCCGTTCTTCGACACGAAGAGAGAGACACAATTCTTAAATGTCTTTCGTATGATACTATACTAACAACACATCTCTTGGTGTTTTAGATCTCAATTCATTTTTGCTGGTCGGAACCCGAAAAACTTAACCGCCGCTGCAACGGTAGAAAACTCAATTCAATGGCAGAGAACTCAATTCTCTGCCTGCATGGTCCAATCTCAAATCCTCAACTTCATGGTCAGACTTCAACTTCTCAACACAATGGTCGGAACTCAACTCGGTCGTTTTTAAAAAATAATCCAAATTCTCAGCCCATCTTTTCTTGGCATGACTTCATCCACACTCTAGCAGAATTTCCCGTCTGGGGTTTATTATGACAATGGAGATTGTCATATCCTTTGCGCACGAGCGGAAACTGTACCCATTGCTAAGTACCTGAACTTTTTACTCCAATAGGTCAAAGCCCAACCAAACTGAATGATAAAATATAATTAATGAAAAATGATTAAAATTTTAAGAAATCGTTCCTTAGTTATATAACACGAGGGCACCCTTCTAATTGGTGAAAATTCGGGTATCATAAAACGATCATGAAACAAATTAGAATAACTTATTTATACTAGAGGTAAATTTTTTTCCAAGACATACTGAGAAAAAAATCATGGAATATTACACCTTTAATTCAAATAAGGTTATCTCATTTGTTCAAGATACTTTTTTTTAAGTCAGAATGTTCAGCTATGAAAATAAAACTGTTTGGTATCTCATCTGTTATATGTTTATTTATGGCTGAACAAAAAAAAAAATGAAAAAAAAAATTAAGATAAGTATCTTCTACATGTGCTATTTGCATAATTTTAGATAGGAGTATTGGAAGCGAAAAAAAAATCCTGATTTTTACCAAATTTGCTATATTATACGGCTTACTTCTGGATGTGATCTGGGAGAAACTGACACCTATCCTCCCCCAAAAATATATTCCGTGGATGAAGATTCTTAAGTTGACTTTTACATAGAAAACCAAGGGGTATTACAGTGACAGTCTAACTAAAATGTTAGTTGTCCCATCTAAATTAAAATTCTGATATGAAAAGGAAAAGAAATCTCCAAAATTATAGGATTTTAAACTTATTGTCTCGAACATTCATTTTGATAGAAGATAGGAGAAAATTCACCCATATATTTTCTTTAAAAAAAATGAAAAAGAAAATTGTACTACTATAACAATCAAAAGTAAAAATTAACAGATGCAAGAATTAACAGATGCAAGTGAATTAACAGATGCAAGAATTAGTCATGCAAGAACTAACAGATGCAAAAACTAACAGATACAAGTTAATTAACAGATGCAAGAATTAGGCATACAAGAACTAACAGATGCAAGAATTAGGCACACAAGAACTAATAGATGCAAGTTAATTAACAGATGCAAGAATTAGGCATATAAGAACTAACAGATGCTATAATTAACAGATGCAAGAATTAAGAGATGCAAATGAATTAACAGCCGCAAAAATTAGTCATGCAAGAACTAACTGATTCAAGAACTAACAGATGCAAGTAAATTTACAGATGTAAGAATTAACAGATGCAAGTGAATTAACAGCTGCTAAAGTTAGTCATGCAAGAGCTAACAGATGCAAGAATTAACAGATACAAGTGAATTTATTGATGCAAGAATTAGTCATGAAAGAACTAACGAATGCTAGAAATAAAAGATGCACATGAATTAACATATGCAATAAATAACGGATGCAATAATTTACAGATGCAAATGAAAAACAGATGCACCTGAAATAATCATCTACAGCAAAGAGCATAAGGATCCTGCAAACATAACACAGCATATATATCATTATTATCATCATCATCATCATCATCAAGCCTTGCTGCTAGCGCGGATATCCCTAACTCTTTCTTTATTTGTCCGTTCCTATCATTCAGCGCTCACAGCAGAGCTGTTGCACGTAAGTTTTTGCAGGCCGACCAACATGTCAAGGGGTCCTTATGAGAACGTTAATTATGTGTTTGTCCTTGCTTCTCCAGCAATGTTCCGCATGTATTTTTCGTCTTACTAGGATGGTTTTAGAGATGGGAAGTATGTGACTATACAGCTGTTGTTTCGTGAGGGGATGCTTCCAGGTTTTTATCAATTTAGCTCGTAGCATTCTTGCTATCTATCATATGGAAGACTGATCTATTCGATTAAATATAACAGGATTACTTCCAAGCAGCGGTTGTGTCAATACTACTTTACAGAGGCTGAGAAAACGTAATGAGAAAAAGCTATACGGAAACACCACAAGAATGCTATGAGTATATATATATATATGTGTGTGTGTGTGTGTGTGTGTGTGTGTGCACGAGTTGGAGAACATCCAATCTTTTAAAGGTGAATTAAACATTTCCCTGAAATTTGCAGCGCCCTCTGAATATGCTATTGCATCGATACATAAATAGTGTACCTCCTTTATACTAGGACAGACAGGCCTCTTTCATCGTGGTATGGGAACTGATGTAGGAGAAGGAAAATTCTCAATTAAAACCTCTTAAACTCCGCATAAATATTTGGCATTATGTCATATTCTGTACGTGTGGAGGGGTTGGTCCATAAATATATAATAGACATTTGAATAACCCAGAACTCGCAAACCTTTATATACTTCTTTTTCCGTGCATCATGCTGCAAACGTAATCCTTTTACAACCGTTTTAATTTTTCTATTAATTTATTGTTGACCCTTTTCACAACTATATTTTTCTATAAGAATACTTTTTGGGACACGTATTTTCTTTCATCTCAGTTTATATGAATTCAAATCTCCTCGTAGAATAAGAAATGATTCCATGTAAAACCAATATTTAAAACCTGTGGGAATGACTCATAAAAAGTGAAATAATATATAGAACTGGAAACCATCATTAGAAAGTCCAAAAGATAATTTTCTATTGAATTTAAATCGTGCAATATTCATTTCAATCATACATTCTAGAGTCATCAGGGAGGTCTTCAGTGATGCGCTGTCTTCATTGCCGATTTCGGGTTATTTCTGCATCATATCGGCTCCGACAGTAACCCCGGCTTGACTCTGAAAGAGCCAAGCCGCCTCCGCGATCGTGACGTGCTACGCTCGTGCCTCTACCAAAGCAAAGAAAAAAATATAATAAGGCCGGACTTCGGCCGTTTTTATAGGCATCTGTCTTTTAGTAAACAGCCAATGAAAACAGGGATTTCCACACTCCTCTGCAATATAATACCATCTTTACCTCATCCGGTTTCACCCGGCTACTTCCGGAATCGGTACCAAGGTAAGATGTTATTTTAATACTCGTCCGTGTTCATGATTTACACTTCACTAGACTTACACGAATCTCCCGCCAAATCTGTCCTATATTAATACTTCTAAACTAACATGAATTAATTCCCCGCTCAAAATTATTTAGTCAGTCTTTAACTCTTACCTTATGCCCTTATTCGAAGAAAAAAAATACTCCCGTTTATTTGGCTCACGAGATCATTTGCTACAGATTATGTATCGTATTCTAAATCTTGTGAAGCATGCTATCATCCATGGGTTATGAATAAAAAAGAGAGTGGCACTTGATGAACTTGGGTTCAGGTGCAACATATCGACTGACAGGTATTTTTTGGTCACCTGTGTGCACCTGGGTGCGTGGGTCGGCAGATTCTGATAATGTTCCGTCAGATAAAGAAACAGTGGAGGTGGATCGAGGGTATATTGAAAGATGAATTGCAAAAAGTGAAAAGCGGAACGTGATTAGAAATAACGCGCTCTCGTTTTTCTCACGTACCTTGCGTAAAATAAATATGTTTTGGAGTTGGTGCTATAACGAAATTGGGGAACAAAGCGAGAGCGAAGGATATTTATTTGATATTATTCAACTGTATTCATAAAAAAAAAAATTGGTCAAAGATTAATCCTCAATAAAAAATATTTTTTGTCAACGAGATTTTATACGTTACATTGTATCACATGGACAGTTGGCTTTGAGATGAAATAAAACAGCTTATAAAAAAACCCACATAAAATAGTTTGGGTTTGTCTCCTTGTTATTTCATTGGGTTTTATAACATATCAGCAGTTGTACGTTATCTAATGCCAAGTTCTGTTTATATATACATATACATACATACATATATATATATATATATATATATATATATATATATATACCTCTTTAGCTCCTGAATGATTTTCTTGTCACATTGAGCTCTTCACCAGGAAAATTTAAATGTTCAGCTCCTGAATGATTTTTTTGTCCTGAAGGAATTACTCCCAATTCTGGTTTAACTGGACCGAATAATACCTATATATATATATATATATATATATATATATATATATATATATATATATGTGTGTGTGTGTGTGTGTGTGTGTGTGTGTAGTTTGGCAGCAGTCTCTCATTTAAGTGGGTTTGATTAAATAATAAAGACACACTTTGTCTATATAACCTTATTATGATCCTTTCAAGTTTCTTGTTATGTGCCTTGGTTTTATTTTTACGTAATTTTGTGATATAAAAACAAAAAAAAACACTTTAAAAGACATATTTTATACATGCAAGCAATCCCAGATGATAGCCTATGAAAGGCCCGAAAACGCTCGAGACAATTTCTTTAAATTTATCCACCAATTCCAAACTGAAACGAAGACATTTATCTGGAAACCTGAAAGAATCCTAATAAAATGATATAGACAAATGTGCCTTTATTTTTTAATCAAACATATATAGTCACCCAAAGACAGTTCTGTTTCGTTCTATCAGAACTCTTCAGTGTGGCTAGACAGGCTAGATTCCCGAAGCTGGGATCGAACCCCGGTTGACTCAAACGCTAATACAAGATTCTACCACTCAGCTACGAGGAAACCAACGTCAACGAAGGAAATTTAAACGGTTATGTATCACAATTGTTTTTGTTTACATATATCCGCTTAACGGCTACCGAGAGCTCGATTCATATGAAGAGCCTTGCATTACGCAAATGGCAACATATATACATTGTCAGGTAACAGTTCAAACAAGCCAGGGCTCATTTGTTTGCACATGGATAAATAGTTAAACAGTTCTATTTGCCCCATAGATGAGACCCTGACAGATACTACTAATCCGAGTCCAAGTGGACCAGGGAGTAATAGCAATGAAGGGGTGCTTGACATTCCTCAAAGCTCCAGGACTGAAGCTGCACTATTTTAGTGTCATATGCAAGATATTCGTTGTTGAGAAGGCCTTACCTCTCTGCAGAGATGCAGTTGGCCTATTCTACACCATCAGCCAACAGGGTTTTCTGTCCATTTTCTATTTATGAAAAAGTCAAGAATACTAATTAGCATTTCGTTGATACCTTTGTTATAACAAGAATTGTGATGAGAAAGTTATTATGCAATTACAAATTGAACAAGTAATTACTTTAATAGTATTATTTGTGTAAAGACTTGTTTTTTCAGTATTGTCCCCATAAAATATCGCTATAAGGACTATATATATATATATATATATATATATATATATATATATATGTGTGTGTGTGTGTGTGGAGAAATGTTGGATTTTCTAAAATCCAGCAAGCTGAAGAAAAATAAATGGAGAAGTGGATAAACTAAACACTGACAACAGATTGCTGTTGTCCTTTGTTTTCTCTGTCTCTCTTTTTATTTCTCCCTTTCTTCCTTTTCTGTCTCTCCTTCTATGACTCCTTCCTTCGTTTTTTTAAATATTTTAATTATCTATTTACTCTTATGCTGAACTTTAGAAAAACTAGTCATTCTTAAAAAGTCTTTCTAAAATAAAGACGAAATATCAATTGGAATCCGTTGTCAGTATTTAGTTTATCCATTTTTCCATTAATTTTTCTTTCTATCTATCTCTCTATCTATCTATATATCTATATATATATATATATACATATATATATATATATATAAAATTAAAAAATTAAAATGAAAAATATCATTGGATTGCGAAGTCACGTGATATTCTTGAAATGTAAACGTTGATTTAATAATTGAATGTTGTATGATCTGACTTTTTTACACATTTCCTCCATTAATTCCTGTATTTTATCGTCATTCCTTCAAAAACTTGATGTCACCTTTTAAAATCCTGATGATGGTATAGTAATACCGAAACGTCATAGTGTCGACTTTCTGCTAAATAAATTCATCACTTTTGGACTACTCTGTTTGTATATATATATATATATATATATAATATATATATATATATATATATATATATATATATATATATATATATATATATATATATATAAAACAAGAAGAGCTTATAAAACAATTTCTTTTAGCTTTTATCCTCCTCTGCTGGCTGGTATCTAAATACTTTCCTGATTTAAGAGATCATTTTCTTAAACGTGATGTTTATGCTGCAATGGTTACCGTCACAGGCAATGGCGACATTGAGCCGGGTTCAAATCAAAACCGATGTTGTTTTCATTTCATGTAGAAATGAAAAGATACGAATCCTATTATTCTCCATCCAGCTATGAGAAATCAATAGGGTAGCCTGGTATTTTTATTCAGTTTTGTATTGCAACCGGTCTAGGAGAATGAAATCCCCGAATTAAACTGTAAAATTGGCCTTTTGTCACTTCTTGCTAGTGTAAATAGTTTGGTATATGTATATCTACATTATTTGCTGTTGTTTTCGGACGGTGCTGAAAAATCATCGAAATAGAAACAGTCTGCGAAGTGCGAATTCCTGGGCATGGTAGCGTGTGTTTACATCACATTATGTACATTAGAAAACAAGGTGCTCGTGGTGTAATGTTATCATCATAGAAATAGACACGGCAACACGAGTTCCAATCCTGGACGAGACTGATTGCTTTTCACATAGCACTCATACCCTTGGGAAATGTATGAATCCAATTATTGTTGCTCCAGCTATGGGTAAATAATAGGGTAGACAGATATCTTCTGCATTGGTTAGGCAACTAATCTACGAGAAGGAAAACTCTGAATTCAAATCTCTTAAACTCCGCATGAAAATTGACCTTGTGTCACGTCCTACTCGAGCGTAGATGTTGGTAAATATATATGGCCATTAGAAAAGGTATGATTCCACTCCCTCATTATGATAGAGCGTGCCTATATCATGTAGGACTTACAGTGGGATAACAATCATATATTAATTTATTATACATAGTGCTTTGAGGGGTATAATTGTTAGCAAGTTAAACTTAGCTAAGATAGCAAACTTCATTTAATGAATTTGATTCTCATTGAGTATTCTATATTTCTGAACTCTACCGGTGGAGCTTGAAATACGCTGATTGTATATCCTGCAGAGGGATAAGATTCTCCAAAAAGAGTTTTCCGGGGTATAATATTGAGCTTCCTCTGCTGGTAATGCTTCTGGAGACCTAGAGAGTAAAGAGTACACTTTCATTGCAATTACTCCCAGGTTTACTCTGACATCGATTTGTAGTAACTGTCTCAATTACGGGTCAAATACATCTATCGAAGAAAATACTCTAAAAAAATAACTATACAAAAATATAAATATGAACTTACACTGACCAAACTTCCCTAACATCAAGCATGAAATATCCCTAGACGATTCCACATGTTATAACTTGTTATTTATATTTTTGGCCATGAACAAAATTAAACTACACTATACATTGGATAACTTTGTTTAATTTGATTATAAAAATCCACGCAAAGTCTTTTGGCCTGTAAAATATATATTAAACCAACTGATGAATTATCTTTAAAGACAAATCCTGAATGACTAAACTAAAATATTCAGCTTTCGTATTCAGAACACATTTGTGTGTCAGTTTTAGCCTCTGAAGTTCATGATGCAGGTAAATTCAACACCCCACTGACGAAACAGTAAAATTTGCAATAGTATTCAACAAACTAATTTTTTTATATCAAATTCAGTCTGTGGGAAAGCAAAAGTGCGTTCGCAACGTTTGGTAATATCCACATGAATGACATTTGTCAATTCATTTGCTTTTCACCTTTAGATATATGGGTCTTTTGAATATTTCAGTGACCAATGAAGAATATCATGGCATAATTTTCTTTTTTAAATGTCTATTGATTTTTTTAAATTCAAGTAAAATCTAAAAATTATACTTCTTTTTAGGAAAAAGTGAAATAAGTTGGGGAGGAGGGAATATGTGGAATAGAACATTTCATAGCATTAATTATTTATTAAGCTTTGCTGGTTGTGGCACATTGAACCACGAAGAATTATCTACCAGCCTAACTCACTAAACATTAGCGCACACAAGGCGCCGACATTTCATAGCTTTAGATCATTCCTTTTTAGGCTGGGAGAGAATTTTTTCATACCCGTCGTTAAATAAACCAGAACTCTATTCCAAATATATATATATATATATATATATATATATATATATATATATATATATATATATATATATATATATATATGCATTATTCAGTCCAGTTAAACTGGAGTCGGGAATAAATCCGCCAGGACAAAAAATCATTTAACTATGAATATCTAATTTTCCCTGGTAAAGAGCTCAATGTAACTGACATCACAGAGTAATGATTATATATATATATATATATATATAAGTCTGTGCATTTATATCTAAGTCTATCAAAATATATCTTCATTTTAGTCTATTCACACACACACACATATACAAACAAACATATATGCATATAAAACTGGTCATATATTCTTAGTCTGTCCATATCTATCTATATAGGTCGGTTAGAATATGTCATCAGTTTATATTTTCCATATGGAGTATCTTCAATTCTTCCTCTCTAGATGTTCATTGTTTGTAATTAGTTCATAGCAAAAGTATTTCAATCACATTATTTGCTTTTATTTGTCTAAATTTCTGAGATAAAGCTTGATAATTTTCATTACTTAGAATATTTGAAATATTGTCTTCGTTGCGGCCGATGCGTTCTTGGGCCTTCTTGAGGTTCTTTATGTCGAACTCGGGGAGACTATCAATAACATCGTAGTGAACACTTTCATTAATCCTCGGCGGTAGATTCTTGTAATTCCGGTAACCAAGTACAATTGTAAACATATAGAAAGTATTATCTACCTCTAGTCGGGATTGAACCTGCAGATGATTTAACTTAGAAGAACTGTTCAACCAAACGCCTCTATCCATTGCGCCATATAGGATTCTATCCGGTGCTACCACTCTGGGCCAGAGTGGACCTGGGAGAAATGGCAATGAAGAGGTACTCTTCAATCACCAAAGCTCCAGTATTACTGGAACCTCACCATCTGATTGTTTAGTGTCATATCAAGGACACTCGTTGTGGGGGGGGTCTAACCTCTCTGCAGAGGTACAGTCGGTGTATTCTACAGCCTCAGCCGAATTGGCAAGAGCTTATTTCATATATGGTTCCCGAATCTTATTCATCTCTATATATGATCTGCTTAAAAGTTCACTATAGAGCCGGATATATGCTGCTCCTTTAAGACGTTTTTTCTCCAAAGTACTTCTTTGTCAATTATTTTATCTTAATTCCATAAGAGTTGAAAGTTTTCTTTCCATATATGGTCAGCCATACTAAATTTTTTGACATTTCTGAAACGTTGTGAATATGAAGATGATGGCAATAATCCGAAAATTCTAAATGATAACAGTTATTTGCTTTTAGGTTATTCAAATTGGCGGCAAATCAAACTGTCTGCATTAGACTTGAACAGAAGTTTGTTATCAAATTCCTGATATCTGAGACGTGTTGACAATATGAAATTTACAGAATGTGTGATATTGTGAATAGCGATGTCTTATTCCCCAAAATTTACAAATGAGCTAAAGATGGTTTTTCCACCACAAGCCTGATTCCATGCGTTAAATTTTCACCTTTGATAATCGGTCATTGTAGATTTCATAAATATGATATTGCATCTGTGTCTTAGGGTAAATAAAGGACAGCAGATATAAATTACGTGAATTTAGTAAGAAGGAAAAATGTGTGCGCGTCCAGAAATTATATGAAGCGGGAGTTTGTTTTGTTTCGATCATAGAGAGTTAGGTTGTCATTCAGTCGGAAAGCAGCCAGAGAGTAGACACGTCAGTCGGAACGGGGTGGCTGGGAACTGGCACTGTATCAAACCTTGCTTAAAAGAAGCTTCGAATAAAGAAGTTTATATTTTTATAAAAATGTGTTGCTGTCCTTGTGGTCTGCCCCCCACCAGATGTGCAACACATAAAGTAGAAATACACTGACTCTCCGGTAAAAAAAATGGTATCGGAGAAACAGTCTGGAAAAAGTTGATTCTGGCAGTCTTTCGTGACATGAAAGGAAACATCATTATTGATTTACTGGAAAAAGGTTCAGTCGTAAACTGTGCTTCTCTCTGTCAACTCATTTGGCAAGAAGCACCTTACTTATTAAATAGCCCCTCGTATATCTATCTATCTATTTATCAATCAGCTGGGGCTCTAGAATACGCCGTCTGCATCTTTTTAGATATAGCACTAAACTATATGATGGGAAAGGTTCAGTACTGGAACTATGGAGAATGTAGAGTAACTTTTTATTGACATTACTCCAAGTTCCACTTAGATCCAGATTGGTAATTTATGTTAGTATCCCGAATAGAACTATTTAATCATTTATTATATCTGAAACCATTTAACTGTGTGCAAACAAATGATTAATGTCAAGTTGAAAAATTAGTAATAGATAGCAAGGCTTACATAGCTGTATGCAAATCATTAAATAATAATTCTTGAAATCATTTAACTGCATGCAAATAATAACTACAAAAACTTGACACCATTTAACGCAGTGCAAGCAAATGATTCATATTAAATAGATGCACAAGTGTTAAATAGAAATACTCGAAACCATTCAACTAAGAGCGAACAAATGAGTATTGACTCGTTTTGAAATATTACCTACCAAATATTTTTTACCAATCATATAAAAAGGATTTCACAATAAAAAAAAACTACTTAGGTTGATATAGAATAAAAAAAAAACCCAACCAACAAACAAACAAACAAACCGTTTATCTATCTATCTATCTGCATCCATATGTATTTATGAATTTCAATAATTCTATCACTTGGCTAGACATGTTGGCTACCAATATAAAATCTAACTTACAACATTAGAAACGGACTACGAGACGGGCACAAAAACCTTTATTTTGAATCAAGCCACCACACAGACACACATAGAAACACACATGCGGAAAATATAATTTACTTCTCGCATTTAGACGGTAGTGGGTTGAGAAGAAAGAGTTTAAATTTGCATTCGTATTTGATTTTATGGCAAATTCACGTAAACATTTCTGGAGACATTTATAATCTCTAGAAAAGACTAAGCGATAAAAGAGGTCGAACGCAAATGATCATCCACAATTATCGACAAGTGATGATATTACCTTTACAGCCATTGAGCGAAAGACACGTACAAAGCAGATTTATACTCATACAATAGACAAATGAACATTGATATCAGATATATAAAAAATTAGATGTAATCGCCTGAGAGAATTGAAATAAAAAAATGAGAGACAGAGACAGGGAGACAGACCGGGGACTGATTCTGATAAATATAATTTTATTAGGTTCTTTTGAGAAGGAAGATAAAGGAAAGAAAGGAGAAGGAAAAAAAGGAGGGAAAACAGAGGAAAAGGTCAAGTTAAAAAATGGAAGTAAAGATAGAGGGCTAGAGACAGAGTGTGTGTGTGTGTGTGTGTGTGTGTGTGTGTGTGTGTGTGTGAGAGAGAGAGAGAGAGAAAGAGATAGAGAGAGAGAGAGAGAGAGATACAAACAAAAAGACAGACAGATATAGAGAGGCATACAGACAGAGAAAGAGAAAACATATGCTCCCATTAATTGAAAGAACACGTATATTTTTCATCTATGTACTCATCTAAGAAAAATTAAAAGAGGAGAGAGAGAGAGAGAGCAAAAAGGAAATGAGTTGAGATGGATAAAACTAAATTTGATTGATTGAGAGAGAGAGAGAGAGATAGAGAAAGAGAGAGAGGGGGGAGAAAGAGAGAGAAAGAGAGAGAGAGAGACTGAGAAGGAGGGATATTATACTCTTATTTATTTAAATAACAAGTTTGTTTCCCATCTTCATTGAAAGACGCCTTGTGCGTTTGTATGTGTGTGCATCTCTTGTCGCTTTCGGACCTGTTGTTGTAAAAGCGAGAGCAATAAATACAAAGAGAGAGAGAGAGAGAGAGAGAGGAGAGAGAGAGAAGAAGAAGAAGAAGAAGAAGAAGAAGAAGAAGAAGAAGAAGAAGAAGAGAGAGTTTTAGTGATTTACCATTCAACATCACAAGGTAATACCAATACATTCTCGAATCTAACAGTGTTGACATCGTGAAGAATAGAAACATTGTGTTACATCAGTCTTCCAAACTGGCAGGACATAATCATGTATGTGAGTGCCTGTGTGTCTGTGCCTCTATATGTGTGTGTGTGTGTGTGTGTGTGTGTGTATGTGAAAAAGTGAGACAGACAGGCTGATAGACAGAGAGAGAAAGAGACAGAAAGGGAGACAGAGACAGAAACATAGAGAGAGAGAGAAAGAGAGAGAGAGAAAGAGAGAGAGAGAGAGAGAGAGAGGTGTGCTTTTTGAAACCAGCGTTGTAACTCCTGGCCTTTTGAAAAAAAAAAGGTGTCGCACATCATCTTCTTTCTCTCAGTTATGAATTTTAGAAGATTTAATTTTATAAAAGCTGGACGAACACGCACATAAAAATGCGTGCGTGTTCATGAGTGATTATGAATAAAATCTAGCAGGAAATATCAGCAGAATAGTGAAAAAAATAACTAGAAAATAATGGAATAAAGAAAATGTTTTATTTTCGTGACATTGATATTGGGGATTTTTTTCCGCCACTCATCCAGATACGCAAAGCAAACACGAACAAAGGCGTTTTTTTCGCCTCTCGGGGCAGTCTCCTTCCAATTGTAGAAGCAGTCCAAAAAGTAAAAAAAATAAAAGAACAAAAACAAAATTAAAAAAAAACAACCTCTTATTTAAGACAATGATCTGATATAGCAGAAACTGTTATTCAGGTGTGTGTAATTTTTGTTAAATGTTTCAAATTTTTTGGATCAAGACATTAACATCTGAAAATGACAAAAACGTTTCCGTAAAGTCGACATCGATAGAACGCTGCCTCGATTTAAATTGATTCTGAATAACATTGTGGTCTGTCACTGTCACAGGTCTTGAAACTTGTTTTGTTCCTGGGGCGCTACTCGTATAGCGTGTTGTGGGCATGAATTGTCAAGCGAAGCCCATGCTTCTCCAGTTACAGAACTTGTTTAAATTCAGAATTTTACTTCTCCTAAGCCAGTCACTTTAACAAAATTAAAGAGCCCAGTGAGGTCTTGTTATAATTCGCGTTTTCTTCTCTTGCGAAAACTTTTTAAATTAGGAGGTAACTCTTTTAGAACCATGACAATAAAAAGTCCGTCCTTTATAACTTTCCCAGCTTCTTTCAAAAATTAGACATATTCCCTGCCATTATTATATCGTCTGTTATAGATTCTGATTCCAAACTCTAAACCGTTTTCTTCGTATTCACGGGGAGGCCAATACCTACTGCTATCTTCTCCCAGCAGGGATTCACCTTGGGTAGGTGTATTTGCACGAAGCGCTATATCATCAGCATAGTCTGCGTCTGTAAATATTTCTGCGTGATATCCTCTACTTCTTGCCTCTTTTAGTGTAACGCCATTTTCTTTTATTAGATATATTAACGTTCTTAGTACGTAGTCTTGGCTGATTATAAACAGACACGGTTCTAATGTATCCCATTGCAGAACTCCAGCAACAATGTTGAAGAAGTCTGTGTCTCCATTAAATGAACGAATCTTGAGACTCGTGTTATTATAGAACATTATTAATTCTATAACAGTTTCTTTGGCGGGATATTAACAAGATGTATTAGCTCTATCTTCTCTGTGTATCGAATCAAAAGCCTTGGAGAAATCTGCCCGCATGAGTGTCACCTCGATGTCTTTTGCACGAACTCTTTTTATGAGTCGATGGATTTGTAATGTTGTGACTGATTTCTCTGAAAACCGTTTTGATTTTTTCCAAAGAATTTTCTCAATAACTGGTTAAATATTATTGAGAAACTGAGCATTATAGACACTATAAAAGTATAAATTATACCTCTGCAGTTCTTGGTGATTCCAATGTCACCTTTCGCAAAGAAAGAGAAGTTGCAGCCTTTTATCCATCCATCCATCCATCCATCATATTCTGGTTGCATAGTAAAATCGAAGTAGCGAGTCATCATATTTCCACATTTATAAGGGCAATTCGCCGAGACCTGCAGCTTTTCTGTTTTTAATTTTTTTAAGTACTTGGTTGAGTTCTTCTCGAGTAAGCTGTCCTAATGTGATGTCTAGTTGGCTTTTGATAATTTTTATGATAGGTCTTTTTGTGACTTTAGGGGGTTTCTAAGCAGATTCTTGAAATGTTCTTTCCACATATCTATTCCTTCCTCTTGGCTGGCAGCTTTTATTTTAGTTCTCAAGCTGTTTTTTTTCTTTTAATCACTCCATTTACCGTCTGCCAAGTTAATCGTGATTATCTAAGTAAACCTATAAATTAGTAGACCAGTTCACATATCTCAACAGCAATATCTCATCTGGTTGATATCATCGTACGCCTAGCGAAGTCGACAACTGCTATCGACAGATCATCGATCACACAGAAATCGAATCTATACGATGGAAGAAAAACATGATTTCTTCCAAACTATAGTAGGGACCATAGTACTATAGAAGTGCACCACATTGACGCACACAAAACTTTTAAAGAAAAATTTAAATGTGAAAAATACAAGAATGCTGAGTCCTGAAGCAATATCCAACAAAAGAACAACAATATGGCAACCTGTCTTCCATTGCACAAACCATTCAAGCAAGACGAACAAGACATGTAAGTCGTTGCTGGAGAAATAGGGACTAACTCATCAGGGAAGTTCTCTTATGAACTCTTAATCATGGATGTGTCAGTGATGGTCATGCTGAAAAGAGTAGTATCATCTCTGAGCAGACACAAGATGTAACCTTGAAGACCTGCTGAGAGCGATGGATAGGGACGGATATTATGAGAGACTTAAGGGACTCCATGCTGTTAGAGAGATTTGAGCATGATGAGGATGATATATTTATGTTTGTTGTTTCAGATTCTTAATTCGGTGGGATTAGTTAGAAAAAATTACCAAATAATATATGTTTGAAATCGTACCATTTTTAACCAGAAATAATCAGTTCATAGTATCTCTGATTTAGAATGACATTTACTAATTAAAAAAATGTGAGCAGTGTAGTGATTTATTTGCAAGAGTCTATGAATTAATTTGTCTGGCATATGCTGGATACCTTTTTTTATAATCGAAGTAGTAAAGCTCACACACACACACACACACACACACACACACACACACACACACACACACACACACACACACACACACACACACACTTATCTGTCTGTCTCTCTCTCTCTATAAATATATATATATATAATAGGTGCATGTTGAAAGATATTCAGAATCTTTATTTATATTTATGATTCTTGCTACCGAATGTAAAATTGAATTAATAAAAATTACGGTAAGAATCAGTAAAAATATAATTTTGGGTATTCTAGGTGGCATTATGACTAACGTGTTTGACTGCGGCCTCAAGGCAAGCGACTTCAAGATTCATTCACGCTATTACGTTCACTTTTATACTAATCCTCTCCGGAACCTATAATATTTTATGGACTGAATATTATCACAGCTGTTTTTCTACGAAGATGTCTTTGACATTAAAAAAAAAAACCCTCGAAGTTTGATGTCATTAAACAAAGAAACCTAATCAATATATCTACAGGACAGACATAAATGAGGGTCGTTCTTAGCCTCACCTAGAATTTAAATTTGTTGCACACCTTTCAACTTTGTATGGGCCTTACCTCCACAAAATCAACATAAAAATATGAATATATTTTACTTAGTTTTTTTGTTAGAGAGGACAGTTTGATACCTTAATAAAAACGTTCAGCTATGCTCCTCCTTTTTTGGTGCGGTGAAGACATTTTTTAAACGGCTCTCGTATGTACACACTTCTATTTCACAGACCTACCAATTTCCACAATACTGAAAATAAAACAACTGAAAGTATATCGCAAAAAGACCAATTAAGTTATGATTATATCGTCGAGAAAAAAATGCAGGATTATCTAAAAATAACACAGATCAGTGGCAAAACGGTATATGACATGATCCTGCAATTGTAGTTAATAGAGTGTCTGAAAAGATTCAAGATAACAACGCAAATCGTAAAATAAATGAAAAGAGCCTTGGAAATATCAAGAGTGAAACTAGCAGTGGCAGGACAAATCCTAGCAGAAATAAATATCCAAAATATATCTTCCAGGTAGATCCATTGTCAACACTAGTATTCGTCATAATAATAATTGGTTGGTTGATTGTTTGGGTTTTATGGTATATCAACCTTTGGAGGTTATTTAACTCCAAATCCATTTTCATGCAAATAAGTAAAGTAAAGTTAGCGACCATAGTCGAGGGTGACCCGAAGGCTCCCTTTTCGATAGCTACTACACTAAAGTGTAGGGGAGGGCGCTACTCCATTCCCAGGATTGCTCCACTTTACCCTTGAACCGTACCTTATAATGCTGAGTGTTAAGCAAGGTGGTATCAAGTACCATTTTTAAAGTCTTTGGTATGACTCAACCTGGGATTGAACCCAGGTCTCCCGGGCCATTGGCGAACACTCTAACCGCTGGGCCAATGTCCTGAATCAATTCTATTTCAAACTATTCAGTTTATTCAAACAGTTCTAATTCAGCCAATTCAGTTTAGTATGAGTATAGACTTTTTTACACACAGTTAAATGTCAAAACATTTCTATATTAAATAAGTTACTTTAGTGGAAGTACAGTTTCATTGTCAAAAACAGTTTCATATCAAACAATTCAGTTTAGCATATGTACGCAGTTTAATTGTAAAAATATATTTAAAGTTATTTAGTTTAGTCAAGTACTTCTTTTTCAAACAATTCAGTTTAGCATGAGTATGCCGTTTAGTTCTATTTAACTCATAGATAGGGCCCAATGAGTTGCTACCATTACGAGCTAGAGTGGACCTGGGAGCAAGGATAATGAAGGGGTGCTCCGCATTCCCCCAAACCCCATCATCACGGGAACCACACTATCAGATTGTTTAGTTTCTTAACCAGGACACTTGATGGGGGTGGTCTTACCTCTCTGTAGAGGTGCAGTCGGTGTATTCTACAGACCCAGCCTACTGGGCAAGTTAAAATAATGATACCACAAAATCAAATACTAAAAAAGGCAAGGAAAGCAAGAATTTTACAAAGTCGTGGGAAAAATACTAAAATATTTTTCAACAATAAAAATGAATGATAAACTGATAAAAACTATTGAAATTTACTGCTAAGATGTCGGAATGGAATTCAAGATAGGAAAATCTACTATGTCTGTTATTATAAAAGTTAACACGAAACAACAGATGGAGTAAAACTATCAAAAAACATCTAAAAATTTGGAGTAAACGAAAAAATACAATTACGTGGAAATATTAAAAGCGGATAGCATTTAAAAAAAACGGAGATGAAAGAAAAAGTAATAAAAGAGTAACTCAGGAGAATAAGAAAAACTTCTCAAAACAAAAAGTTTCTGCAGATTTCTTTTCAGAGAAATGATTCATTGTTCCGTCCTCTTTGTTGGATACTCTCGAACAAACTGAAAGGGGAGAAGGAGAGAACTCATACAGATAAAGGCTGTCCAAATACACAGGGGACCCAGGTGATTGCTAATAACTTATTACAAGGAAGGTAAAATAAGTTACCTCCTGTTATATTAAAAGGAAAGAATAAATGAGTCTAAGAAGATATTGATAGTTTTCAATTTGGAAGTTTTAATAACAGCTTGAGACAAAAGGAAACCCTCGTGATGTAAGTTGCAGAATGAATAGTTTTAAATAGCTGAACGGGAATTTAGTTTCAGCAAGAAACTAAATTCCCGTTCAGCCATATACAACTCCATTAGTACATTTCATATAACACTAATACCCTTGCGAAAGGTATGAATCCAAGTGTTCTCCCTCCAGCTATGGTTAAATAGTAGGGCCAACTGGGTTCTTCAGCCTTGGTGAGGCAATTAGTCTACGAGAAGGAAAACTCTGAATTCAAACCTGTTAGACTCCGCTTAAAATTGACCTTGTGTCATATCCTGCCCGAGCGGAGGGGTTGGTAAATATGAGCTTCAGCAAGAAACCTATGGTTCTGTTGTTCTCGGAGACTGAAGTAAGAGTGAGAGAATAGTCTAATAAGAACAGTGGACATTAATTTGATAATGATTTATTGTTGAGACGAGAAACTCCAAAAGATACTTGCATGTTCTAGAAACTAATGTAACAAAAATTTAAAAAAAACAACATTAATTTGATAATTCTAATGTAACAGAATCATTTTTACAGATGCGTTCCAAATTACCGCCATTGTGGCTGTCTACATAATAAATTATTATCATATTAGTGGGTTGCATTTATTTTGAGACACCCTGTACTTTAAAGAACAATGGAATTGAAGACGGTACACTAAGTTTAACACTCAAAGGAAGAAAACTGGTACAAAAGGAATACAAGAATAAGTAAGACCTGATCGGAAGGTGATCCAGTAAGACTCGTGCAAGAGACTAAAATTTGGTTATGATGACAAATGCCATGTGCATAAAGAAGAATCTATCAATGACCCAACGCAGGTCTGAAATCCCAATATAGTTTTGATTATCAAATAGAAAAGAACTTATCATCTCGTAAATTTTGCAGTGTCAGCGGACCATAGAAGGATAATAAAAGAAAGCGAAACGATTGATAAATACCTGGAACTGGGCAGAGAGCAAAGAAAACCTGGGAAACATAAAGATAACGATGATAGGAATTGTAGTTGGTGCAGTTGGAACCGTTTCAAAAAAACTAAGAGAAAAAAATCATCTAGACTACTGGACTCTTAAAATCAGTTAAGATACTTAGAACAGTCCGAGGGATTTTCGAAAAGTTTTTATCCCTCAGATTTCAGTATAAAACTAACAGTTAAAGTTATTGTAAAAAAAACTCCCCTAAAATAAAAAAACTAATCAGAAAAATGAAATAACTTACGAACAAATTTACTTCAAAGTCCCAACAGAACATAAAGCAATAGGAAAAGAAAGCGATAACGTGGATAAATACCCGCGCTTTGCCTTTGGAATGCAAAATATTATTGAATATGAGTGCATCAATCACATATATCATAGTCACTGAAACAAATCAAGGAACCTTAAAAAGGAGAGTAAAAGGATTAGAGATAGTTTTTGATAGGAATATTTGATAGCATATAGCTGTACGTAAAGTATAAGAATAAGATTGAGGTGTCTGATATCATATAAGTATGTATTATTTTTATTAAAAATTGTTACTTGAATCTATAAGTGATTTGAAAAGGATAACCATTATTACATTTAACCATATAATAGAATAAGAATAAATGATTATTATTAAGTAGAAATAATGCATTAAATCTATATAATTAGTAGAATAGGATACGGATACTTAAAGACATACAAATGTGAGCAACTTATTTGTATTAGAAAATAATACTTGATATATTATTGTGAGCAAAAAATCATTAGAAAAAAAACGAAACCAAAACGTAAACTTGCCCAGTAGGCTGGGGCTGTAGAATACACCGACTGCTTCTCTGCAGAGGGGTAAGACCCCCCCACAACGAGTGTCCTGCGGATATGACACTAAACAATTTGATGTTGAGGTTCCAGCAATGCTGGAGCTTTGGGGAATGCGGAGTACCCCTTCATTGCCTTCGCTCCCAGGTCCACTCTGGCCCGGAGTGGTAGCACATGATAGGGCCCTATCTATGGCTTAAATAGAACTAACAGCCTTCTTATGCTCAACTGAATTTTTTGTGTAAACTGAATTGCTTGAAATAGAAATGTTTTTGACAATTAAACCGTACTTCTGCTAAACTGAATTGTTTTAAATTGAACAGTTTTGCATAAAAATGGATTTGGCGTTAAATAACCTACAAAGGTTGATATGCCTTAAAACCCAATAAACCAAACCAAACCAAACCAAAAACGTAAACATAAACGCACAATGCATACGATCCCTTAAAATCAATCAATCAATCGATCAAAGGAAAGACATAGATTCGTTCTCTTTCTTTTGATTTAGATTCATGTCATCATCTCATCATCATCTTGTCGCGCCATCAGCACGGATATCCCTGGCCCCCTCTCGCCACCCCTCCCCATCGTTCATCGCTTCCAGTAGGTCCCCAGAGCTACACATGGTATCCTCTCAGAGATGCTGTATGGAGGTTCGAGTTGGCCACCCTGCTTTTGTGCGGCCATGTGAAGGGGTCCATAGGAGTACATCACTTATGAGTTCGTCCTTACTTCTCTAGCAGGGTTCTGCATGTCTGGTTCGTCTAACTTGGGTAGGTTTGGTGATGGGTGGTTGGTGGCCGTACAGCTGCTGGTTTGTGGGGTGTTGCCCACAGGACTTGTTCAATATTGCTCGCAGCATTCATGTGTAATTGCCGTCAAGCTTTTTTGACATCAGTTTATTTAGCGTCCATGTAGTGCATCGATATATCAGTATCGTCACGATCGCTGCTTGGAAGAAACTACGTTTCATTTCATCGGTCAGGTCTGACTTCCGTATGACCGATAGCCTATCGATAGCTGTCCATGCCTTTGTTAGTCGCATGTTTATGCACAATATGCAACTCTCTCAACCACCAAACACCAAAACAGCTAAGCCGGCATTAATCTCTTTTAGAAGAGTGAATGGCAATCTCCTCTCCTTAAAACAATCCCCAGTTTTTCAGTTCCTTGATTATTTATCGTACCACTGCAAGACATGTAACGCATACCTGGCGATACCGAATGCTTCATAAGACAAAAGAAAAACGAGACCACTGCATATCCATTATGTCATTCGGACGCCACGAGAGAATTGCACAAGTGTTAACGTTAGTTTTTCACGCAAATATGGAAATTATATTAGTAGATATATTTACGTAGGGACGGTAGACTAGTACTAAGAATTATAAAAGCGTTCGTGAAGCCAAGGAATCGTACAGCTCACGATGGGTAATGGGTATAATTTATTATTGAGCCGTCATATCATTTTCTAGCTGGGGTACATAAATCAAACTAATCTTGCCTTAGAGTCGGGTCCAAACCATCTACATTCTGAGCTTTTAAAAGCAAGTTGATGAATCAAATCATTGCTGCGTCATACAAACATGAATGACGTACGGGATATTATTTGCAATGAATTCCAAGGCGGACTGCTTACAATGCAGCTTTGACAATCATTGATTTAGTCAAGATGAAGTACGTTTTGTTAGACTGACGGAGTATAAGCTCATTGACTTTGGTAAAGTGAGTGAAAGGGAATAATGCCATGCAAAACCATCACATTTGTTCTTGTGCAACTATGCGCCGTATTGTAGAATGAAGATGTTCAAGGATGTTGGCTATACGTTACCTTTCCAAAAATAAAATCATCGGAAAGACATGATAGATAATTTTGTTAACAGGCCTTCGCGGTACAAAGTTGATTTCATACTCTCCCTGGCGAAAATTCTCGAATCAAAAACACTCAAATAATCTTCATATAGCTATTTCTATTTAGCAGTAAATGAAATTTATGCAGAAGAGAAAATCAACCATGTTATCTATTGATTATTTAAGCTATTAGTCATATAGCTTTGTTTCTTAGATATGGCAATAAACTTCATTTGATAGCGAGGCTTCCAAATTGGAGCTCTGAGAAAAGTGGATTTAACTATAATCGAAGGATTTTAATAGCATACCAACCCAACTGGGGTTATTTTATTCCTTGACGTTGGAGAATTGCGTACAGTGTATGTTTTTATTCATACTCATGTGTAGTTTCTGGAGATGTTTAGCCACAAGCTTGTAAGTTATCAAATATGACGGTCCAAAACCAAATAGGGGACAAACAAGTCCATTTGACACATATATAACATAGTATGATAGGCAGAACCACTTCGGGTCTAAATGACCAGAGAATAATTTCAATAAAGGTGTAATATTTTGACCTTCGACCCGGCCCAAAAATGCTATTCGAAGGTGATGCCCCGGAAGGAAGTGACACATTCCAATAGCCAGTAAAAGAAAGAGATCGCGTGGGCGGATTAAGGCTGATAATATGGGACAAGGTGAAGGTCCCACTGTGCCACTACAGAGTGATGCACCGGAGGAGAGTGACCTCTGAACTGCATGACAGTTATTTCCGCTTGATGACGATTAAACATTCGATTTCAAAGATCAAGTGGGCGTCGAACGATTATATAACTCAGTTGAGTTCGACGAGCGAGTCGAGTTGCGGCCAGTTGAGTGGGGGAGTTGAGTTGCAGGCAGTAAAGTTGGAGAAGAGCTGTGGTAGGGAAAGCTACACCAGGCCGAAGGGGCCATTTGGGCCCTGATGAGTTGGGGTCCAGAGAAGATGCTGAAAAGATGCAATAAAGAAAGCCAGCACCCATCAGAGTGGACCCTAGGGCTCCGGTTGAGCATCAGAAGAACGAGAAAAACACAACGCTGACGGCCATAAGTTTGGGGATCAAAATATTGCAGTTATGTTCGATCTCCAGCTCCCTCTCACAGTAAAACCCCACACAACCTTTTCAAACCCTTGCAATAAAGTGAGAGGTAAATATTGTTAAAGAAGTCTTCCTGCGTCTGTCTTTGTCACTGCGTCTTAATTATTGTGTCGTTGTGATGCTGTAGATGACGATATAACCAAGGGATACTCTACTCTTTCTAGAGCTTAAGAATTGAATTTTTATCATCAGTTTAGTATCATACCCAGAACACCTAATTTTTGAGGATCTTACACATATGTGTCCCAGTCAACATATTCTAAATCCTGCTAAAAGGACGATTGAAACTGCAGAGCAAACGTCAGATATTGCTACTCCCATATCCACTCTGACCCGGAATATCATTTGTTTTGGATATCATTTGTATTAGATAAAGATTTTTGAAACGATATCACTGTGTAAATTAGATGTAATTAGAATAATTATGCGATTGGTTTGGTTGGGTTTATAGCATATCAACCATTGAAGGTTATTTAGTGCCAAATCTTGTTCATACATACATATTAAATATTTATAAGGCTTGTAAGCACATTTTGTAGGTTTTTGCACACAGTTAAATGGTTTCAAGTTTGGCAATATAATTGTCACAATTTAACATGTCATTTGTTTGCACACGGTTTGTTCTATTTTACACATAGATACGACCCTGTCTGATGCTATCACCCCGGGTCAAAGCGAACATTTGAGAAATGACAATTAAGGGGTACTTCATATTCCCTTAACCTCCAATCACCATCAGATGGTTTAATTATACAGTGGACACTCGATAGGTGGTGGTCTTACTTCTCTGCAGAGATGCAGTCAGTGTGTTCTACAACTCCACTCAGCCAACTGAACCATAATAACATGAAGTCTTTATTGTTTACTAAGGATTATTTCAATTATTTACCTGGAACCATATAAGAGTGTGAAAAAAATAGGTTATTGAATTGAAATAGTTACTTGAAATCACAGTCGACTATCAGTTTTTCTTTCTTTGTTTAAGGACATATGCATCTTCGTGAGTTTTTTCAAGGTAAAACATTCCATGGAGTATGAAAAGAGGGAAAAAGTATATCATACATTTCCCAAGGGTATTAGCAAAAAATGAACGTACTCACGGGATTTGTTTTCGAACTCACCTACCACAATGTCGCAGTCCTACACTTTCACCACTACGTTTTTTTTCTTTGTATGATTGCCCAGTCAGCTGGGGCCGTAGAATACACTGACTGCACCTCTGCGGAGGGGTAAGACCCCCCCCTAACAAGTGTCTGTGGATATGACACTAAACAAATTTTTGGTGAGGTACCACCAGTGCTGGAGCTTTGGGGAATGCGGAGTATCCCTTTCATTGCCATCGCTCCCAGGTCCACTCTGGTCCGGAGTGGTAGCACATGATAGGGCCCTATCTATGGGTTAAATAGAACTAACAGCATACTTATGCTAAACTGAATTGTTTGAGTAAACTGAATAGCTTGGAATAAAAATGTTTTTGACAATTAAACGGTACTTACATTCAAGCTGCGTACTTATGCTTAACTGAATTATTTGAAATAGAACTGCTTTTCTACATTAAAACTGTATTTACACTTAACTGAATTGTTACATATAATTGCTTGAATAGTTTGAAATGGAAATGTTTTTGACAATTAAACTCTGTACTGATGCTAAACTGAATTGTTTTAAATAGAACAGGTTATTTACATAAAAATGGATTTGGCTTTAAATAACCTACAAAGGTTGATATGCCATAAAACCCAACAAACCCAAACCCAAACCCAAACCCACTCTTTTTATGAGGAATTAGACATGTAAACACTTAAAATGATACAACTGTATGCACATTACTTGTATCTGGGATAGAATATGATAGAATATGAGACTGCAAACATGATTATAGATAAATAAAAACTGTGAAAAAAGCTTTCTTTACAATAAATAATATTGTTTTAGGTGACTAATAATAATCAATGAAGAAAAAAAAAGAAAGAACAATTCTTCACGTAAGAATACTTAATTCTTTTAATTCGTACTTAAATGGTTGCAGAATTTCAAATTTAATTCTAATAATTTCCAAGGAACCATGTACTTTCGATTAAGTATTCCTATTTAACAATAGTAATTATTCGTATGTTCACATTCGTTTGGTTTCAAGTATTACGATTCAACAATAACAATTTTCAAGCAGATCTATTTTATTCATAGATGAGACTCCAAATAGCACCTCTTTGGGTCAGACTAGATCTAATGACAAAGCAAGGGTGACCCTACATTTATGTTAGGACCAGAACCGAGGATAAATCAACAGATGTTGTTTAGCGTCGTATACATCTGAATTCGATTTATGGTATGGATGTGGAAATATAAGAAAGCACTTTGCTAATTTACAAGCACCGAAGTGCTCCCTTCATTTAATAGTCTCAACATACTGTGTCCATGTCAATGAAGTTATCAAAGTTTTCCAAAATGATATAACTCAACGTTTGTCTATGTAACAACCAATTTGATTATTATCTTACTAACCTGCATCTATTGTTATAAAGCCAAAAGTACGGAGCCCTTGGGTAGAATCAAACTTTCTTAAAGTAACAACCCAGCATCGTTTTGAGTTCATCATATCACGCGAGTGCTACTGATAGCAACGATTCTAGTGTTACCAAAACTACGCCCAGAAGCGGAAGTCTGTTTTTGCTTTTATTAATCATTGGTCAACTTTGAGTAGGATTAGTAGCAGCTGTTTTTGTTCAATCTATCGATTAAATAGATCTGTTTGAACATTGTATTAAATTGGACTATTAGAAATCATATGGATGTATGCAATTCATTATAATAATGGTAAATGTTATTAGTAGTAATAGTAATAGTAATGATAAGAATACAATATTCCTTGTTAATTTTTTCACAGCGGCGTTAACTGAGGGTCTTTCACTGGAGTCTGATGGGCAGGAAGTTCCCTTAGATTTCAACGAGTCATCTCAGTATTCTGGCCGATCTCAACAATGTTGCACTTTGAATGTTATCGATCCGTCCTCCGATTTCCGACTCTTCCAGGTTCCTTTCATAGCTCTTGCAAACCGTTCCAAATACGCCAATTACATTTGGTCTCATCGTCACTCTCGTGTTCCACATATTTCTTAGTTTTCTGGCAAGATTCAATCAATTGTCTCTCTTTTAGTTTTCTTTGATTTTCACTGTGTGGTTGACTGAAATGACAAAGTCCATTATAAAGCATCTTCTCTTTTTTGATTTCGTTAAATAATTCCATGCCTGGTCTTCTTGCCGGGACGCTATGATCTGTGTACATCTAAAAATCGTATACGATTTTATGAGTCTCATTCTCCAGCATGGACTCAAGATTTTGCATGTACCACTTGGGAGAATGGACAATCTTTAATTTCTTACACAATTCCCAGTAGATCCCCCTAGAGAACTCAACCCCACAAGGGTAGAAGAGCATATAAATAGTACGAAAAAATTAGAAGAGCATTTTCGGTAGTATCGAATTAATTACGTTACAGAATCTGATATATATATATATATCAGATTCTGTAACGTAATTAATATATATATATATATATATATATATATATATATATATATATATATACATATGTATATTCTGTAAATTCTATATAGATTCTGTGAAGTAATTAATTCGATAATACCGAAAATGCCCTTCTAATTTTTTTCATACACTTTATTCTGAAATCCTCCAATTTAATCTTTTCTTCGTTACATTGTCGCTGTTTATATTGTAATACATTTTTCCCAAAAATATTTTACTCTATTAGCACAAACTTTTGTTGGTTAGTAAATTTAGTTTCAAAAAATTGTAAATTTCCTGCTGAAGGAGAACAACTGAAAAAATGTCGACCATGATTAAAAATTCCATTAATTATTTTAAAAGTTTCAATTAAATTACATTTTTATCTTCTTTCTAGTAAAGCATTTAATCCTAATTTCTCTAATCCCTCCCTGAATCTGGATGCTTTTACTCTTTTAATTAACTTTTTGTTTTAAGAACAGTTACTTTAAACTTTCAATTTTTTTACAGATGACTGTAGTTACTTGAAAACATATAATTCAATGGAAAAATAAACAATGAATGGTTTCGGTATTATATAACACAACATCGTGTTCTCTTAGTTTAGCTCTTAATTACCTAGAAAATAAATTCGACAACTTGAGTTCAAATCCTGAACAAGTCTGATTATTTTTACTTCACGCAAATGTTCTAGGAATGGTGGGATCTTTCTGTTCTTCCACAAGCTATAGTAAAATAGTAGAGAAAACTTTATTGATATTCGGTTTAACAACTAATCTAGAAGAAATACAACTCTAGTTGTACTCGGCTAAAACAATGACCTGAATTCTGTTTTTAGAATTTGTAATTAAATTTTAGTAAGTCAGGTAAGTTATGCCTTTTCTGATATTGACTAGGGTGTTTATGGGTAGTGGTGAGTCAAATTTAATTTTTCTTAAGGGAGTAGCAAGAGGGTTGAGGTATTTTTGATGGGTACATTTGTGTAGAAAGAAGTTATATCTAAATTGTTCATAGTTTTATTTTGTATATTTATGTCCTTGATTTTATTAAGTAAGTCTTCGAAGGTTTTTACGTGTGAGTGGTTGATTGTGCCGTGTAAGGGGGGGATTAATATTTCAGCTATGACGCAAGCTATTTTGTGGGTGGCACTACCGATGCAGGGGATGATAGGTCGTAGGGAAGTGTGTGGTTTGTGGATTTTGGCTTGACCATATAATGTGGGGTGTTGTTCGATGAGGGATTCCATGCTTTTTAGTTCTTTACGAGGTTTTTAAGAATTTCTTGAAGTAAAAAATGACTTTTATGATGGTTAGGTTACATAGGTGTTTGTGTCTTCTAGAAGTGAAATAATTTTGTCGACGTACCTCTGTTTGTGCCTGATTACAACTCCACCACTTTTAGAAAAAAGAAACTACGAATACAAACGATCAATCAAAACAAATGTCGACCGAAACGCCCTTTTCTCCCACTTTCACAAAAAAAGTCTGAATGAAACGTTCAGCCCTGCCCTTCTTCCACCTACACCTTTATTCTCTCCATCAACTAATCCTTTTCCTCATTTGCTTATAGATAATTAAAAAAAATCAGAAACGTTTTCAGTTTGAAACAGTTCTTAGGAATAAAAAGAGCGAAATATTATGCATCTAAATCTGATTTAAGTGATTGATTTATCCAACTTTCCACATATTTCTGTTATATATATATATATATATATATATATATATATATATATATATATATTAACCGCCTTCAAGAAGGGCAGGATGTGACACAAGGTTAATTTTAAAGCGGATTACAATTGATTTGAGTTCCGAGTTTTCCATGTATTAGACTGGTGTCCGAACGAAAGGCTAAATCCCCCAATCTTCCTTACTATTTATTCATCGCTGCTGGTGACATATGGTTCATGCCTTTCTCTTGGGCATAAACGGGAGTGAAATCCAAACAATCTCGTTTTGGATTTGGATTCGTCACAGATTCCATTCCCAGCGTCGATAACTCTAAGGCAAAACGAATTTCCCGACCAAATTTCCTAACTACACAATTTCCTTTGCGTCGAACACATGGTAGATAAATCGTTATTTAAGTTGTCATTTTAAAAACTGAGTTATATAACTGATGACCATTCACCAGCGTAAAAAATTCGGTGTAATGGATATTTCATGTGAACCATTACAACTGCTTTAAATACAGTTATTAATGATTGAAAAGCAAGCAAACAAACAAAAAAAAAATGAAAAAAAAAAGCAAAGGCAAAATAAGATAAAATGAACAAAAATGTAAAAAAATACATACATACATATATATATATATATATATATATATATATATATATATATATATATATATATATATATATATATATATATATATATAGCATATTCGTAAATCAAATTAAATTAAATTACACATTTTTCTTCGCCGCAAAAGAAGGGGAGATAACTCATTTTTATCTTTATTTTTGCCCAAAATCTGGATATATAATGGTTATATAACAGAGCAGCATTCGAATCTGGAGTAACGGTACTTATATGGAACCGTTATACTGGATTTAAATGCTGCCATTAATGACTGAAAATAAATAAACAAGCAAATGTAAAAGTAGAATAAGAAAAAAACGAAAAAGAACACAAAGCTGAAAGTTTTACACGCGTAGCAGCCAAAAACAAAACAAAACAAAACAAAAAAACAAAAACAAAAGAAAAACTTAAATGGCTAGATATTCTTATTTATAATCATTTTTACTTAAAAAGAAACTGATGTACCGATTTGACGTTTTTTCCAGTCATGTGGCAGAAATGAACACATAGATAACACTTCACTTCTGTAATGCCTTCACTAAAAAGACAGCAACACAGATATTTACCTCATTATCTTGCCTGCTGTTTCAGAGAAAATGGAATGCTTGTCTTCGTTACAATGTTTGGTTGGGGCGAAACATTCGCTTGCCAATAATTCAAAATCGACCGCCGTCACTTTCATTGCAAAAAAAAAAAAAAGAAAAAAAGAGAATGAAAAAATAAATAATGAAATAAAATAAACTAACATAAAAAAAAGAATAAAAAGACGTTATTTTTAGATTGGTAAATTCTATTATTTGCATTCCTCACATTAATGTTCATTATTATTATTATTATTATTATTATTATTATTATTATTATTATTGTACAAATGTTAGTCAAAGTTCCTTCCCGGAGTTTGCTGCCAATCAAACAAAACCTATTTTGCCAATTACAGTTTTAAAGAAAACTAAGAAACGACAAGACAAAAGAAAAAAAAAAAAAAAGAGACGTTACAATGAAATTTGACACTATTATTGGAATTCTTTCTTTCTTTCTTTCTTTCCATGCTGTCTGTCTGGCCAGTAAGTGTTGTGTAATATGTGTGTATATATATTTGTTTTTGGTTTGTTTGATTTTTTTTTCTGTATTTCTGTGATCGAAAAGAAGAGGCAAATATTTTGAATCAAATGATTCTTGACAGAAGTCTTTCAGGTTCCCTAATCTTTCAATCTCGCTTCTTTTTTTTTTTTTTTTTTTTTTGATGTCGGCCTGCCACTGCGTATTGCTTGATAACGTATTAGATATTCAATCATAGACATAAACACATAAAAACACAGACCTGCAATATTTATGTGAATATATTGAAACACACACATACCCATCTACACACACATATAAAGCTCTTTCTCTCTCTCTCTCGCTCTCACTCTCTCTCTCTCACACAAACACAGATATATATATATATATATGTATATATACATTACTCGATTAAGAGAAATTTATATCACACACACACACACACACACACACACACACACACACATATATATATATATATGTATATATATGGTGTGTGGGAACATAGGTTACACACATATTAAAAATCAGAATTAATGTGAGTACGTAAAATTGTCAACGAATCTAAACAGAGATTAAATATATGATGAATAATTTTATTCAAAGAACATTATGTGAGAATAATTAAACAGTGATGGGAAATAATACTCAATTTATTTTGGCATCTTTATATATCTCTCATATCCATATTTACCAACCCCTCGGCTCGGGCAGGATATGACACAAGGTCAATTTTTAAACGGAGTTTAACAGGTTTGAAATCAGAGTTTTCCTTCTCCTAGACTAGTTGCCTCACCAAGGCTGAAGAACCCAGTCAGCCTTACTATTTATCCATAGCTGGAGGAAGAATAATTGGCCCCTACTTGATATTACCCTTCTTGGGTTTTTTCATGCCAAATCAAACCTTGTAAAAGAACAGCGGTGATACTATTTAACACACAGTTAGGGATATAAGAGAGTTCCTACTTTTACCAAAGAGCATTAAGCAAAATGTAAATGTGAGAACGGAGATCGAACTCGCAGTTTAGCCATTACGCCACTGTAACCTCTTTCTATTGAATGTAACGAGTGACATTGTTTCCACAGAACATTCAAACATGTGTATATAGATTTACTCGTTGAGAATACTTCAGCTCATTGCTTCACTATTCTTGACGCAGCAAACTGCGTGTGAGGCCTGGATACTTTGATTTTCTGTTATCGGCGGTCCAGAAAATTACCCATAAGTAGTGGGAATATCATCATGTTAGGATAAAAGAAAATTAACTGAAAAGCAATTGCCTTAACAATATACATATTTTCAAGAAATATATATATATATATATATATATATATATATATATATATATATATATATATATATATATATATATATATATATCCATGTGCAGATGGGACCAGTGAATCTAAGTCCTTTCCAGCTACGGGAAAAAGTAGTATCCCAGTATTGTCAACAGAGGCATCCTATCTCATTTGTACAATAATAATGAATACATTGAAAAACCTTTATTTTCTGACAGCGCAATATACATACATACATATATATATATATATATATATATATATATATATATATATATATGCCAACCCCTCCACACAGGCTGGATATTAAATAAGGTCAATTTTTCTAAAGTGGGTTTCAAAAGTGTTGAAATAATAGTTTTTCTCTCACCAAGATTAGTTACAATTTGTCATTATTTTAAAAATAACAAATCGATTTTTACCTTCACCAAGGGTAATATGGGTATGTGAGATGCAAACAGTCTCGTCTAGAATTTGAACTTGGGTCAGTGATTCCATTTTTAACGAGGATTACCCTTACACCATTGCATATATATATATATATAGAGAGAGAGAGAGAGAGAGAGATAGACAGACAGAGGGGTGAGAGAGAGAGAGAGAGAGAGAGAGAGAGAGAGCCAAAGACAGAAAGACAGAAAGAGAGAAGAGGATAAACAAATGTATGTCATCAGAGCTGTATAAAGACTAAAAACAATTTAAATCTTGCGTTCTCGTTTTTTTTTCATTGTTCGCAGTTTTGTATCATTTTCAGTTAAACGAAAAGCATATAAGATAATTAATAATGAAACCAAACCAAGAGAATTCATTTTAAATTGTTTTAGTTTATATATGAAATAATATGTATAAAAGGAAAATATATACGAAAACAGTTTAGTAGACTGTTTGTATATTATATTACGTTTCACCCTTCTTGAGTTCATACCACTCGAGGATTGTCCAAAAACTTTTAAGGTTTAACCTGAAAGAAGAATCATTGGTGAACATTTCTTATGAAACTAGAAAAGATTAATTCAAATTTCTGTCATAATTTCCGTGTAGAGGAGACCCATACAAAGGTGACAGGCTTAAATCAAATCTAAAATCTAGGCAAGGTCTAGAACTTTTTGAACTACCATCGTACATAAAAATTCCGTGAAATTGGTTTTCTCGCAGTTTCTCATTCATTTTGTTGGATATTTGATCTCTCTCTCTCTCTCCTTCTCTATCTGTCTCTCTCCCTCCCTCTCTCTCTCTCTCTCTATATATATATATATATATATATATATATATATGTATGTATGTGTGTGTGTATATATACAGGGAGAGAGAGAGAGAGAGAAAGTGAAAGAGAGAGATATAGAGAGAGGTCTGTATGTAAATTAAATACACCTTTGTTTATTTTATGATAACCCAGTAACATTCATATTAACTTGTAAGTTGTATGCCAAAAATCAAAAACTTAGGTACAAAAGACATTATCGTTAAGTATGTCTCTTTTTGTTCAATGTCTTCCAATTTTTTACAATTCTATTTTTCGTCATGAATATATTTGTTTTTCTATTGTATGTTTTGAAAAAAATACAAATTTAAAGTCATGGAAATCATCTTTGTGGATTGTGTTTCTTTTAACAAAACACTATTCCCTCACCCAAGGAGAATTGACTTTTGTATCTCTCTGCTACATAAAGCGTAGTCTCTTAGTGGAACTTAGTTCTATTGATATTTGCTAAACTTTACCTTGTCTGGCACGGGGATAATTTAATGGACAGCGATTGCGTTTCAATTTAAGTAAGTCATGCCTTTATCTCTTCTCTTAGTGTACAGTCTGCTGGGGCTGTAGAATACCCTCCCACTATGAGTGTTCAGTATATAACTCTAAACAATCGAAAGCTAAAACTCCAGTCCTGCAGCATTAGGGAATGTGCCGTGCCCTTTCATAACCATCGTTCCTAGGTCTCTTCTGACTCGGAGTGGTAGCACATGATAGGGTCCAATTTATGGGTATAATAGAACTGGTTGTCATGTAAACCATGTATAAACAAATGACTTATAAACATAACTGTTTCATCACTTAACTGTGTGTAAACAAATGACATGTTTAATTGAACTGTTACTGATACAAAATATTACATGGAACAACTTCCCTGAGAGCAAAAGATTATTGATATTGAATAGAAATGTAAGTGTTTGACCAACATAATGGAAACCATTTAACTATTTGGAAACAATACCAATACTAGTGTGCAAACAAATTAGTTCTAAAAAAGAAATTGCCAACAAACTATATGTGTAAACAAATTACCGATATTGAATTGAAACTGTTACATTGCAATTGAAACCATTTAACTTAGTGCAAAAAAGAGCTGAATTTTTTAAAATGCTATCTACAAAATATGTTTATTCATTTTATCCATATTTACCAGCCCCTCCGCTCGAGCAGAATATGACACAAGGTCAATTTTTAAGCAGAGTTTATCAGGTTAGAATTCAGAGTTTTCCTTCTCCTAGACAAGTTGCCTCACCAAGGCTGAAGCACTTAGTCTGCCCTAGTATTTACTCATAGCTGGAGGGAGAATAATTGGATTCATATTAGTGCTATGTGAAATGCAATCAGTCTCGTCCAGGATTTGAACTCGTGTCGCCGTGTCCATTTCCTACGACGATAACCATTACACCACAGGCACCTCCTGTTTATTCATTTTCTATAAATGATATATACGTATAAACAGTATTTGGCATTAATTAACCTATAGTGGTTGATATGCCATAACACTAACCGAAACCAAACGAAACCAAACTAAACCGAACCAAACTCTTCTCTCAGCTAGGAACAAAATTGTAGGTTAGCTACGGCTCTCTTGTCGTTGTGTTGCTGCTAAGATCATTACCCAGTTTACTTGCAGATGAAGATTCTTAGATGACTGCTTGTGGCTAGATCGAATGGAATGACTGAAATTGTCTTGAAAATAAACCGTAGTGAGAAAGAAGGTCTTAGCGAGTGGGGATTTACTTTCATAAGACAAAGCTCCAAGTTAAACAGAAACTTACGGAAGAAGGCGGTGGTGAATACGTCTAAATGCAAAACGCCAGTTTAGTCTGAACAAACAGCAAAATAGTTTTAATGGAGTCTGTCCCAGGCGAAAACAGTGGAGACATATGAGTGGAGACCAGGTCTCCTCCCAAATGCCACAGTGCATATCATAAGATAGTCTTCATTGAGCAACTGGTTGAGTAGAAGGACAATTTCTGAATTCAAAACCTGGGGGGGGTTGTCTGACAAAATTTGTTTTCCACCGATATATCATTCTTCTGTCATCAGCTCACACAGGAAAGTATGGAGGATTCTCTCAAATCCTTTAACACTTTATACAAAAAAGCTCCCATATGTCATAATCAACGGAAAACCTTTATTCCCGTTTTGTGCTGCAATGTTGTTTTTTACTCAATAAATATATTTTTCTGACTGGTCCTATTTTTCTCATATACATATAAACGTAATCTTTAGAAATCTTTACGAATAAAATATTGATGATATTTTGCAATCGCAAAACGTTTTTGTATGAAAAATGGTAGGTAATTAAATAAATAAAAATCTATCTAAAATGAAACAGATTGACAAATTTCCATTATACACTCGCCTACATACACAGAAAATCAGACATACACACACATACACACACACTCACTCATACACACTTCGAGGCCGAAAGGCCCTCAGCTTCGGTTGGGCCACGCTCGGGTGGGCGAGCTGCTTTTCTGACCCCCCCCTCCTGCACCCATTGTATAGCACTAGACCTCACGGTCTAGTTCAAGCTATGTTCTGGCATACCTGCCCGGATCTAGATTTAGGTCCGTGATACTGCTTGACTCGTTGGACCCACACTGCACTTAGTGGGTCAATGACTAGCAGGGTTCGAGTCTCGGCTCGTCCCCAACCTTCCCCTCCCTTTTATCCCCATTTTAATTGGGCTTCGGGCTTTTGATCTTGTGTCAAGTCCTGTCTGGTGGAAGGCAACGACAAATATCTCATACACACTTATATATATATATATATATATATGTATGTGTGTGTGTGTGTGTGTGTGTGTGTGTGTGTGTGTGCGTGTGTGTGTGTGTGTGTGTGTGTGTGTGAGTTCTTTATTGAATTCTTTTTGATACAGTTTCCTATAGTGGTATTTCTGTATGAAAATTTGTTTTCTTGCTAACTTAAAATATCTGGTTTCAATTACTAGTTTTTTCTTCTATACTAAATACACGGTTTTACTTAATACATTCAAAGGAAGACAGCGATGAGTGCAATTGATAGTAGATATCATGATTCATCCAAAAGGGTGAATATTAAGTAAATAAGATTTTTAAAAAGTCATCTGAATGAGCCTATATTGTACAGAGTCCGGTACGTTAAAATACGGATAACTAATAAGATAAGAAAGTGGGCTGTCCTCGTTGTGATAAGGGTAACGTGCTGAACTGCGGAATCGTAATGAGTTTGAACCCCAGTCGCGATATTACGTTTACTTTCAAACAAATACGCTAAGAAAAGGTATAACCCCCCGTTTCTTTCCAGTTATGGGTTAAATTGTACCACTATTGTCTCTTCTCAAAAGATAGCTTTGGTATTAAATAACCCACCAAAGTTGATATGCCGTTAAACTAAGTAACCAAACCCAAGATTACAAAAATTACGAAAAAATCAATGCGAATTGTTGAAAGACATCGTAACAAGAAATTCAGATTCGTATATTAATTAGTTACAGTAAAAGCTGTAAATATTTTTTTTCTGTCGGACAACACCAGACTATCTTATCAGAAGCTGGACAGGTAAATTCTGTTACGTATGCGGACAGGAAGAGAGTGCTATGTCAAAAAATATATTCGAAAAATAGTTGGTCTTCAAACATTATTACGAATCGCATTAAGAGAAACAGTCGGCGTCTTTTGATGAATAACAAATAGAAAATTGATTTTCGATTTATCTGAGGTCGAATTCGATTTGGGTCGGAGTTTATATTTCAGGCGCTCCGTGGATTTTTTGTTGCTTTTTTACCGTTGCCTGGTTGAAGGTAATTACTTCCTGTTGTATTACGAAATGGAAACAATTCTTCAGAAACCGGGTTTGTAAAAAAATAAAATAGATAAAATAAAAAAAAAAACGAAAATGAAACAAGAAAACAAAACAGCCTTATACTATTGTCTACGAAGCGTAATGCTTAGCATTAGAGATAGACAAGAAATGCTTTATACTGTATGATGTTAAAATGGTAATGCAGGACGTTTGGAAAAAAGATGAGAGGCTGACAGAAAAGAAAGAAAAGAAGTAGAATGAAACAATATGCCAAAAAAAATAAAAAAGAACTTTACTGAATTTGCCTATTGAACGCAGTGATTGCAAATGTCTTTTTTACACGTATTTGTTTAGCTGAAGTATACGTCTATCCATGGTTAAGAGGTTAAAACTGGGATTACAGTTGGTAATCACAGCAAGTAAACGGTTCCTTACACTGTGTCAGCTTTACCAACTGAATGACTCTATTCAAAGAGATCAAAACTGGTATTGGAATTGGATTTCGTTTTTATAACAAGAAAACGGATCCTTACACCCTGTCCGCGTTAACAACTAACTGATTGACCTTTTTCACAAAATCCCTAAATTGTGGGTCTAATCACCTCTAACCCCAAAACATCATCTGGATTTCTCTCTCCCAGTCCTTGCCTGACAGCCATGCACTGCAGTTGCCTTTGTAGTGGGAGTGGGACATTGCGTAGCGTAATCAGTATAAAAGCAAAATGCGACTAGAAAACTTATTTTCTTAATATTATACAAAATTAATGACTCACTATGTTAGTGAGGCTTGGAATATGTTGATTTTATATTCTGTAAAGGTTTAAGACACCCAACACCGAATACGAATCCTGTGTATGACAGGAAACTGCATAGATGGTGAGGATACAATTCTGAGATTAGGAGAGTGCAGAATATTCTTTATAATTGCAATTACTTCCAGTTCCACTCTAAGCAACAATCATATATCTTTTACGTTATCATCTACAGGCAAAATAGATTTTTTTGGAAATTATTATTCGATGAAACCGTGACAAAAAAAAAAAACTAGATGAAGAAAGTAATATCCAAAAAAACAAAACAAAAACAAAACAAAAACGAAACACTAAAAACAATAATACCAAAATAAAAAAGAATTCCATTGCATTTGATTATTTATTGATGGGATTAAAAAAAAACTAACTCACATTTATTTAATATCAATAATTCATATCGATTACAAATAACTTGCACACGTGGATGACGTTAAGTTATTATTTCTACTAAATAATGGTTGTTTCTTAACACACAGTAACATGGATTCAAGTGACAACAGTTACTGATAATAGTTAATAAACAATTATAACTTCAAGTAACTATTATTGATACAATCCACAATTTACGGTATCAAGTATTCCTATCTAACGTTAATAATTTTTAAACCGAAATATCTGAGCTATAGTTGGGACACTACCAGGTACTACTCATCCGCTCTAGAGTAAATCTGGGAGTAATGTCAATGAAGGGGTACTCTACACTCTTGAGAATTCCAGAACAGGAGCCTCACTATCTGTTACAGTTTAGTCTTATACTCAGCAGACAGCATTTCTTTTGTTAAATGAGTAAATATACCAAATTTCAAAGCTCTATATGAAAAAATTCAAGTTATCTAAGGCGCAGTAGAAAAAACGTATTTTGACATATTATTAATATTGGTGGTTATAAGCTGAAATGATTTGAAGAGAGAGCGTTTCACCAGTACCAGTTGTTTTTTTTTTATGACAATTGATCTCTTGGATACGTAGTTTCAGTCACATAAGAAGCTATTTTTTCGCGTAATAATCTAATATCTTCCTGTTCGATATGTTTTATTTAAGAAAAAGTATATCAAGAGAATTCAGATATCAGGAAAGTATCGGGGGAAATAATAAAACAAGACTGACAAACGCTGAAGTGATTATGAAAAATATATTTACGATGCGAATATAGACATGCATTGTACTTAGCATTACAATCTGTATTACAAGAACATATAATCAACAATAAAACGGATACAGTATCAATATTTGGTGCAGAAAGGGTTTACTTCCAATAAATATCAACACTTGATTGTTTATTCGTTTATTTATTATTTTTACCTAGGCTTGTATACTGACAATTGGATAAGGGGACACTCTGTGGTCTAAAAGATGTCAACATTTCTATGGGAGTTCCTTTATGATGCTTTGATTTTAAAGTCTCCATCTGTTCAACATCTCTGTTAACAAGCTGAGAGAAGCATTCCCTTCAGTTTCTGTAATAGTTCAGATTTTCTAATGAAGATATATAGAAATATTAACATTTTTTATTATACGCTGGAGATTCCAAAAATGTGCTGTCTGCAATTATATCATGAACATACACCTATAAGAGTGTTAACATTTCTTAAATCACCAAGTAAAAATTTGTTCAAAAAGTTCTTATTCTCACTTAGAAATAATTGGAGAATCAGACAAGTCGTAAAAATATCAACCCCTTTCAGCTTTTGCACTGGCGTTAGAGTTCGAGTAATCTAACTTTCAAACATTTTGCTCATTATCATGATCTCATTTTAAATGCTTAGTCGTGGCTCTACTTTCTAGATGAGCAGATTTTGAACATACCTCGCCTGTCAGTTATCAAGTGCATTCATATAAAAAAAGGTATAATCATGAAATATAGTATTTAAAACTTGCAAATCATAGTGGGAGGAAAAATAAAGAATATCAACCTTTTCCTCCCCAGATTCGAAGTTCGCGTGATTATTAAATCTGACGTCATTACTTAAAGAACTCGTCCGTCGTGAAACAATTCTTGCAATCAACGTCGGTATTTGAATGTAATGTATAAAAGCAGCTTCTCAGCCAATTTTTTTCTTATACTGAACACTTATATACTTCATTATATAATTAATACCCACCTTCATTTTCGACCGCAGTCCATGGTTGTGTCGAACTTGTACAGATAGAGAGAGGTTAAAATATTCATCGAGTGATTTCTCATTTTGGAGATGTGAGATGGTCAAATACGAGAATATGAAAATGTCTCAATCAGTAAGTTACTAGGATAGCGACAATTCTATAATCTAAAATTCAAGACCAAGAGAAACGGTTTCCTCAACCGGTTGGTTTTCGGGCCAGAATGAAGGCATTTTCTCTCAATATAGTAAAAACACACGGCTGATCTTTGCGAGGTAACATCAGAAACAGACATGAGTGTTTTTCTATTATGACGTATCTCTTGTTTCATTCTTGAACGGTGGGTATACTCGTGGTGTAATAGTTAAAGCGCTGGACAGCGGAATCGTGGTAAGTGAGGTCAAACTTCAGTCGGTCTATTACGTTCCTTATCGGACAAATAATCTTAGGAAAGGATTGAACCCCTCTTTTCCTCCAAGCCATGGGTTAAATAGAATCACCGCTGTTCTTCTAGAAAGATGGCTTTGGAACTAAATTACCCAGGAAGGTTGATATGCCATTAAAATACAAAACAATGAACCATTGTTGAAAAAGGAAACTTTCGACATTTCTCCACCTCGTCAACATTCTCTAACAACATTTTCTTTCGAGAACATTCATGTCACCACTATACAACAATTATGTAGTGATAGATCTGTATAATCTTATTCTTTAATGGACGTTGTAAAATGCATGTAGAAAAAAGTAAATGATAATTGAACACGAATGCTACGAGCTATATTCGACAAATCGTGAAAGCAATACCCAACGAAATAATAGCTGTACGACCAGTTACATTTTAAACCATCAGAGTAAGACGTACAAGACATGAGAGACACTGTTGGAGGAGCAAAGATTAACATTTTCTATGGACCCTTAAACATGGGAGTGCCTGCGTTGGCCAACTAAAAAGAACTTATCTACATTTACTCTAAGCAGATACAAGATCTAATTTAAAAAAAAAAATGCTAGGAGCGATGGACAATTGACACAAATAAACTGAAAGGCTCAGAGAAATCCGTATTAGCTAAGTAACTTGATGATTATGATATATATATATATATATATATATATATATATATATATATATATGTATAAACAATTGTAATTGTGATTCATAACCGTTTAAAAATTACTTCGCAGCTAATAGCTCTTTGTTGCTGAATGATTAGAGGCTTGTCTTGGCGTTTGAGTCAACAGGGTTTCGATCCTAGCTACGGGAATCTACAGTCTAGCCACACTGATAAGTTCTGATAGAACGAAACAGATCTGTCTGTGGATGACTATATATATATATATATATATATGTATATATATATTGTCACACTGATGAGTTCTGATAGAACGAAACATCTCTCTGTGGATGACTATATATATATATATATATATATATATATATATATTGTCATCCACAGACAGCCTTTTTCGCTCTATCAGAACTCTTCAGTGTGGCTAGACACGTACGACGCTCGAAGACCGGGATCGAAACCCATCCAACTTTACGCTAGACTAAGTCTCAGACCGCTCGGCCAACAAGCGTACCACGTTTGGCTAAGGGAATTTTTAAGGTATTATGTAGTTACAGCAGCAGCCGTTTGTTTACATTTTTATACCCTATCGGCTACCAGAGTGCTCAATTATTTCGAAGAGTTTTGCTTTATGCGGCGGCCGACAAATCCTTCACCAGAGTCCTCAACCCCCATGGGGGAGCGAATATATTGTCATCCACAGACAGACAATTTCGTACCACGTTTGGCTAAGGGAATTTTTAAGGTAATATGTTGTAACAGAACAGCCGTTTGTTTACATTTTTATACCCTATCGGCTATATATATACCAACTTGGTGCGTCTAAATTTTTCAATGGTTTGTTATGTGCTAGTTTGCGGTACGTATTTCTTGTGTTTAAGCTGTTGAAATACCAGCTTTGGTGGAGGTAGAATCACGAAAGTTGGGGCCCTGACACATATAGCTTCACTTCTGATTGGATTTATAAAACACAGGGTTAGTGTTTTGCCACAACAAAAATGTTCAGCTATTGTTCTTTTGTCGGGGTGAAGCGAGGGCTTTTTTTTTTAACAAACTCCGTATATTGAATTCAGTCAACCCATTAAAATCTGCTTCGAGTTAGAAGTTGGAATTTTAAAATGCCTGTAAATAATTAACACCACTATTGTACGGTAATTAACGGATATAAAAGCTAATATATGTTGCAATAATTTCCTGATTACATTACAACAAATTATATCAATTTAAAATGTGTGTTCCTACATAACAAAATCTACGATTGCTACCATAAAATCACATTCGCAAACTTAAATTATTTGAGAAAAAATCGACATGACATAATTTGTATATCTAAAAAAAGAACGTGTACGCAGAAAAAGTTGCTGCTCAAGTGCTCACTCAGTAAGAGAGAGAGAGAGAGAGAGAGAGAGAGAGAGAGAGAGAGAGAGAGAGAGAGAGAGAACGATATTTTTCACTTTTAATATTCAATAAATATATATTTTGCATAATCAGCACTATAATGAAAATGGCTGTTTGATTATTGTAAATGATCTTTTATATTTTCCATTATTCAACAGATAAGTGATATCTATCTAGCCATCCTCTCACTCTCTCTATCCCCCTCTCTCTCTATATATATATATACATATATATATATATCATCATCATCATCAAGACGTGCCGCCAGCACGGATATCCTTGACCATCTCTCGCCACTTTTCCCTATCGTTCATCACCTCCGGCAGGTCTTCTGGGTGACATCCTGTGTCCTCACATAGCTGCTGTATGTAAGTTCGGGCTGGTCGTCCTGCTTTTGCTTGGCCATATGTGGGGGTCCATAGTAGTACGTCCCTTACGAGCTCGTCTTTGCTTCTCCAGCAGTGTCCGGCGTGTCTGGCTCGTCTGACCTGTATAGTTTTCGTGATGGGAGGTAGGTGGCCGTACAGTTGGCGTCTCGTGGAGTGTTGTCGCCAGGACTTGTTCAGTATTGCTCTCAACATTCTTGTGTAGTTGCCGTCAAGTTTCTTCTCCAGCCGTTTGGTTAGCGTCCATGTAGTGCATCCATATAGCAGTCATGAATATATACATATATCTATCAATCAATATATTATTTATTTATAGGCTATTTCATACCAATTTTTTATACCTATATAAAATATATATTATTTAAAAACGCATAGTTGGTAGATAAAAGTTATATTGCTGGTACAGGTTTTCAAATAAGTCTTTTTATTAACACATATGATCCGAGTGTGTAGATAAAAAGACTAATTTGAAAACCTTTCCCAGCAACAAAAATTTTATCTAACAACTATGCGTTTTTAAATAATATATATTTAATATATGTATTAAAAATATGGTATGAAATAACATATAAGGGTTGATATGCCGTAAAACCCAACCAGGTGATAAACTAACTCGACCAATCGGGGAGCAATATTGTGGAATACTTTAAGAAAATATGTTATTAAATGATATAGCAATATGTATTCTTAAAATAAACACTTGCTGTAGACTATATGTGGAAATCAATAAATTTCTGGGTATATTTAACAGTAAAAAAATATGAATCAAGCAAAAGAATTGTCTGCTAACCGGCAAACTCGTTCAAGAAGTCAATACTCAGTAGAATGTGATGAAAAATCTTCCTTGTTCAAATTTTACCATCAATTTAAATAATTTGTTCTCGTTTGTTTAAGGCAGATTTATGAAACCAGAATGTTAAACAATCCAATAAAACATGTTTTCCGTCTTAGTTGTTACTAGTGTAGTTACAGCTAAATAAAAAAAAACAACCTAAGGTGAACTCTTAATGTACAATTTTTAAAAATTTTTATCTTTTATTTTTTTGTGGCAAACATACTATATACGCAAATATATACTTACGAACGTACTGAAACATTGACAAAGTGTAGGATTCAGAGGTAATTAGACGTTGAAAATTACATTTTATGGGGTTTCTGATTCGTGAAATTAGACAATATATTTTATGTTTTGTTTAGAAACCTATATATACACAGTTTTTAAAAAAAATCATTTAGCATGAGGCAGCATTTACCAAGATAAATAAACAAAGAATTAAACGGTAATTTCATTCAAAATAAGAAATGTTAAAATATAGAAAATGAAGCTTTATTTACCAAGACAAATGAACAATGATTGAGAGGTTAATTTCATCTAAAATATAATGCATTTAGAATATATTGAGAATGGGGCTTTATTTACCGTGAGAAAAATAAACAATGAATGAAATATCAAATACTTTCAAAAATCTTCCCTGGACATTCAACATGTTCTTCATTAATCGAAAAAAAACTTCAAAAATTCCTGTTTGGATACAGCACTATCGTATAAATTTGATATCCTCCTCGTCATCAGATATTTCTTTTGAGATGCATTTCTAGTATTGGGATTTTCAGTTTCAGACGGTACTACACTAGTATAATGCAATGTTTTGCTAGAGAATTTCATTTAAAAAGTAGAGTGTGTAGCTTAATATTTTTATGAATTCATACTGACTGTTCAAGACAAATAATTCTTATCTGAAAGCATTATTCCACACATCATCACATTGTGTTTTTATTTGCTCATCTTTATACACTTGTAGATAATTATTTAGATGAGCAGACATCTATGATGGTGCTAGTATCATCTTGAATGCTAAAATTCAAAAATAATCGATGACTATTTTTTGGAAAACCAAAAGTCTACATTTTTAGCAGTCCGACGCAAACACAAGGATAGAAGAAGACACTGTAAGGATTTATCAACGTATCTCCTTGCCTCCACCTCACCACACTGTCTCTCACCTCGTCGCGCCAATATCTAATCCAACTTCTCTCTTTAGGTTTCGAAACTCAATCCTCTTAATTTTAAAATTATCTCACTTTTATAAATCCTCTGCTTTAAAAACCTATTGCGTCATAATTTAAAGAATAATCACGTTTTACAAACCCTTATTTACCAACACCGGTTAACAAGCCTTAATTTGTTTATTATCCATATTCTATCTTCCCCGACGTTATTTTGACATGAGGTGTTATATCTCGTCGCCACCTATGCAAGCGTTCAACCTTTGCGAGGAACTACACTTACATTCATTATCTTTTGCTAACTTACAATTTTACCAAATAAATAATTAATATAATTAACTAATCACCCTAATCATTTTACTCATGGTCCCTTTATTACATAAATTACTCCACTGTGCTCATATTTTCATTTAAAATTTTGAATTTACAAAAAATTGAATCTTCAGTCTCGATAGTTTTGGAGGCTCCGGTGGTATTAGAGTTATTGTCATTGCAAATACACACGGTGACCCGAGCTGAAATCCAAAACAAGGTCGGATTTCTCATAATACCCTTGGAAAAGGTACTAATCCTATTAATCTCCTCTCTCCAGCTGAGCATATTTAATAGAAAAAAAAAAAACTGGCGTGGAAATCGGTCTAAGAATAAGAAAACTCTCAATTCCATATAGTTTTACTTTGCTTACAAACTGACCTTATGTTACATAGTGTTCGTAGTTGTGGGCTTTATTGAATGCATACATTTAAAAAAAAAATTAAACTCACATCTACATATATGAGCTTCTATTCAACTAAAATGAATAAAAAAAAAAATGAATGAAGACGCGTGCTAAGCGTAACAGTTATCATCTTAGGAAATGGAATTGTCGACCCGAGTTCAAACTCCGGACGAGTCTGCATTTCACCTAACACTCATGCGCTTTGGATAGACATGAATTCATCTGTTTTCACCTAGCATTAGATAAATAGCAGGGCATACTGGGACCTTTTCTCTTGCTTCGGCAATCAGTCTAGGAGAAAGAAATCTGAATCAAAATCAGCAGTGCTACCCTTAAAATTGATTTTTGTAGTATCCTGTTAAAAGTAGAGGGGTTTATTAGATACATACTTTTTGGTCATATCTGATATATACACAAACATATCAGCATATAGCGTCTCTCTACCTACATTAAAGGAATAATGGAATGGTTATAGTTAATAATTAAATTTACACAGTAAGTAAATATATTCTTACTTTTACTACATCTTAATATAGATTATGCTGATAGAACATTCCATGATTCCAACATAAAGATAGATTGTTACACGATACTGAGAATTAATCAGAAAGTGCAGTAAATTAATCAATCAGTCGATCTGTCTTGAGTAGCAATTTAATTTTCCTATTCATAACGCCTGTATAATCCGTAAAAAATTGTTATTCATTACTCCCAAAAGATGCAAATCTCTTCCATTGGATATGCGCATCTTGATCGTCTCCAGCAAATCATTATCAGGCTCTTTTGGATAATAAGTTTGATGCATTCTGCATTTAAAAGACGTGAACCAAAACTAGAACCAAAAAGTAAGTAAAAACATTATGCATTACAGTTTCAGATTTAATGGAACTGTCATTCTCAGTTGGATTACTTTTTGCGAAATAAGAATTTTGTCTTGGGAACAGCGACACAAAGTCGATATTTGTATAAAAAAAGAATTCATCGAACGTAATAAACTTGTGTTATTTAACAATAGAGCTTTTCTTTGTTATAAGAGGCCTTACCCAACAAATATTAACACTTATACTTGTACGTCAAGGGTTTATATTTTACAATTAGATTTTATATTTATCAATCTTACTACGGCCCGAGGTTACAAATTCTTTTTTTACACGTCGTTAGATGAGTTATGCGCCTTCAACGTTTTTTTGTGTACGTTAAAATCGTCTATTTTTCGATATCTTTAAATTCAGTAACTTTAAGTCTCTTAATTTTCCTATTTTCTCTTAGCTAGTATTGATGCATACCGTCAGTAACTGAGAGCGTTCGCCTAAGTTCACATAACAAGTCTAGTCAATCCTCCAGGACTCTTTTTAGAATGTCATCCAATCTCAACAGCACCGGGATCTGAATGGTCTGAATCATTACTCAGATCATTCACTCTCCCATTCTTCTCCCCAGGTTATTCGAGATGTTTTCAAGGCTTCCAACCAAGATGAACTTCACTGTCAACTTCATATTAAAAGATATTCAGTTCTCTGGCGAGTTGCTGGTATTCATGCATCTTTTAACTTTTCTTTAATTATAATATGCGGTACTGTCAGTATACACCGACTGCATCTCTGCAGAGGGGTACGACTACCCTAACGAGTGTCCTGTATATGAATAAACAATTTGATGTTGAGGTTCAATTAATACTGGAGCGTTGGAAAATACGGAGTACTCCTTCATTGCCATTGCTCCATGGTTCACTCTGACCGGGAGTGATAGTAAAATACCTTTTAATGAGTTTTCAATACTAGTAGTAACTTTGTTTTCACTGAAGTTCGAATCAATGCAATTTACGCCACCGAGGTTATTCTGAATATTCTAACCGATTTCAACAGTCTTCTACAGATTTCCAGTATCTTTTTACCCTGTTCCTCTTGATTGCTACAAAGCCACAGACAATGATTTGTATCTCTCACTTCGTGTTTCACAATTATTTTATGGCCCAGTTGGCTTTGACTGTTGAATACATCGTCTGCATCTCTGCCGAGGGGTAGGACTCCCCCAACGAGTGTTCATGATATGACAATAATGCTAAAGCTTTAGGGAATGCGGAGTACCCCTTTGTTGCCATCGCTTCCAGATCCACTCTGACACAGAGTGGTAGCAACTGATACGGTCTTATCTATGGGTCAAATATAACTAAACAGTTTACATATGCGAAAATGAATTGTTTGAAATAAAACTGTTTTGACATTTAAACTGCATACTTTTCTGAACTGAATTGTTTGAAATAGATATGTTTATATGTATAAAAATGTGTAACATACCCATACATGAATATGTGAAACGTACATATAATGTTCATAAAATGTTCATATATGGAAACATAGGAATCCCGAAACACGAAAAACGCTTACGACTTCTTAGTTCAGGTACGAAACTTTTTATTACCTTTGAGTTAAAAGGTTTTTCGATATAAGGAGAGAGGCACAATCTTTCTATGCTGACTTTTCCATCTGCACCCCCCCATCATGTGCGGCGCCCGTAGCGCACGAATTCGTCTCGCTTCGCCCAGGTCTGAATCTCAACTAACTGACTTTTTTCAAATCCCCCCAAATCCTCCGCGCACGCTTCCGATGCATGACGTCATTCACTTCCCTGGTCATATTTACTATCTGGGGTTTTTATTGTGACATCTCTGAATGACACGTCCGCTCCACGCGCGCGCATGAACAACTGCGCTCATGTTTGCACCTAACTAACCCATGCTCTAAGCCGAAAGGTTCTCAGCATAACTAAACCCAAAGGCAAGATATATAGAACGAAATCTCTCGGCCATTATATCACAAATGGATTTGGCATTGAATAACCAACAATGGTTGATATACTATAAAAACCCAACCCAACCAAACTAAACAATTATTTTAGTTCTGTGACTGATATGCAGAACTACATTAATAGACAAGTGATTATCATAATGTTAACGATTATCAGGTTTTATTCTCTGTTTTTTATTCGGTAATACGTTTTGATCTCAAAATCCCCGAATATATTGATTGTTTTACATTCTTTTAATTATTTTACTCTTTTGAGAGTTTTTTTTACACCAGTGTTAGCTGATGATATTTCACAAGAGTTTGAGTGACAGCAAGTCTCCTCAAGTCTCTAAAACGCTTCTCAGTATTCTGGCCGATCTTAATAACGCTGTACTCTGGATGGTGTCAACTTGTTCTCTTAATTCTAATTCTTCAAGTCCTTTCACCAATCATTTAGGGATTGTTCCAAGTTCACCAACTACAATAGGTATCACTGTCACTTAGGTGCTTAGGTATCACTGTCACCAACTACAATAGGTATCACTGTCAGTTCATAGTTCTTATAGTTCTCTTGCATTTCATATCAATTTTGAGTCAAGTGACAGCAAGTCCCCTCGGATCTCCATGACTCTTCTGAGTATTCTAGCAGATCTAAACAATGTTGGTTTCAAAATCGACTCGATTCCTCTTCTAATTTACAATCACTACAGTCGTTATTCTTAGCATTCAGTTGAAAGCTCAACACTTCAATTAGTATAGCCGTCGCTGTCATGTTCCAAAATCTTTTAGCTATATTGTAAGGTCAATGCATGTGTCTATCTTTTCGCATTCTGTGGTTCATATATCAAGATATGGAGAAATGCTAGATTTTGGTAAATTTGACGAGAAAACAGAAAGAAATGGAAAGTGGATAAGCTAACACTGACAACGGATTCAAAAGTTCCTTCTTTATTGGAAATAGAATTTTACCAGAATCTGATGAAGTTCTTTCTCCAATAATAAACAAAATATTGAACCCGTTTTCAGTGCTTGGTTTTTTCACTTTTTAACTTATTATTATCGTATTAAGATATATATCATTAAAAATTATAAAGAATCAAAGCAGATTGTGTAGTACCAAGGAGAGTAGCCAATTTTCCTCAAAACCAGTGTTCTATTATTGTTTGAAACGAGTTGGGAAATAGGAATGTTTTTTTTTAACATATATGTTTCCAAATAATTTTTAGATTATAACTATTTAAACAAAAATGCCAACCCCAAATGCTTGTGCCTAAGGGAGGCTGGAAGTTCTAATTGTCGACGAATCAGAGAAATGTTGCAGCTTTGAACTTAAGAGTTCTAAGATGTTTGGAAGCTTAAGGGCACAAAGTAAACAACGTATGATTTTGTGGCAAACAAAACAAAGCTTTGTAAATATCACCGATGCTGATAATTAGATTTCTGCCCGTTCATGCCTCTTTAACTTTTCAATTAAATCCAAAAGGCCATCCTTAGCAAATTACCACTGTTAAAAAACAATTCTTCCAAGCCGGTGAATGCTGGTTTGAGTCTTACGGAATTATCAATTAATGTGAAATAAATCTGGGGTGATATTATTTACATGCAAATCAATGTTATTTTGCACCAAATTCCGTAAATAACAGCATACTTAATTCTTGTTATTTTGACAATTCTGCCGCTATGCAGTTCATGGCTTTCCTTAGACGTACATAACGTTGGTTAAATCTAGAACAGAATCATTTATATCACCAGTAAATATATATATATATATATATATATATATATATATATATATATATATATATATATATATATATATATATATATCGGTATGTATATATTATATGAACAAAAGAAAAGACATAATCGTGGGTAAGTGAAAAAAAACAACAACCAAACGAACAAACGAGCAAAAAACTTGTTTATCATGATCAGTTTCGGTCTAAGGCTTTCAAGTGAGAATATTTATTTCATGACTGTCTGAATTTCTACACTGAAAGGCATATGAATGCCAAGGAATTGATATTACGAGTGAATAAGATTCTAACTTAATGATTCTAGTATTCGACTTGTATGTAATTGAAAATACCTTCAATTGCCTAAGTAATTTAAAAAGTAAAAAAACACATGAGAAATATATAAGAAAGAAAGAAAATTAGAAAGAAAGAAATTTAGAAAGAAAGAGCAAAAACACAAAGGGAAAATAACAATGAAACAATTCTAAATTACAATTAAAAAAGAAAGAAATAAAACAAATATGAAAAAAAAAAAAAAAACGGTAAAAAGATAAAACTGTTAAAAACGAAAAAAACAAAACAAAACAGAAATAACACCAATATAAGAAAGAAAGAAAGAACGAAAAAAAGTACAGAAAAGAATTGTTGATACTGTAAATACATCAATTTGCGTTTCAGTTACTATACACCAAAATAAAAAGCATGTGCTCCTCTCTCTCTCTCTCTCTCTCTCTCTCTATATATATATATATATATATATATATATATATGTGTGTATGTGTGTGAGAGGGGGTTAGAATTTGCTCTTGTATTTTAAACACCTTTTCTACAGATGCCGAGGAAAAATTTGCAGACAGTACAAGTGATCTTTTAATAAACTAGGTTGTTCCTTAGAGTTTCTTGATGGATTCGTACATCTTGTTAATATTAGAATGCTCGAAAATAAGTGGACACAATTTAGGTTTTTTAATAAATTAATATATACTGTAGAATAATAATATTAATATCAATAATAATAATAATAATAAAACATAACAAAAAAAATCCCAATGGATAAACAATATGAGAAAAGAATTACAACGACTCGAAGAAGGCCCAAAAGCGGAAATACTCATCAATTTACTCAAAACGACACTAAAAAAGATATCAAACTGGAAAACGCCAGGCCATGATGGAATATATGGTTTCTGGTTAGAGAAATTCAACAATATTCACAACAGACTAGCACTATAAATGAACAGATGCCTACAAGGAGCACACGTACACAAATAGATGACCAAAGGAAAACCACATTCATTCTAAAGGAACCGCCGCACACAACTACAGACGCATAACCTGTCTACCGAATATGTGGAAAATATTAACAGCACTAATAAGGGAAGAGATTTACTACGCACTAACAAGCTGCGAATTATTCCCTGAGGAACATAAAGGTTGCCATAAAGAATACAGGGGCACACCAGAGTTACTTTACATAGATCAGCACAACCGAAAGGAGATACTAGACGGAAAAATTGACGATAAAACGCCATATTATATGGTTTCGCAAAGTTGGATAATAAACTGCCTCAAAATGTACACAGTATCAGATGAAGTCATAAACTATATTCAGAAATCAATGAAAACCTGGAGAGTGGATCTGACAGCCGGAGGAAGAGGCTTAACTGATGCAAAGATCCAAAGAGGGATATTCCAAGAAGATGCACTATTACCCTTACTATTTATAATTGCCATGATGCCACTTAACCACATACTCAGAAAATGCAGAGCAGGATACAAATTTAGTAGATTGCAAGAAAGGTCAATCACTTAATGTATATGGATGACATCAAACCATTTGCAAAAAATGAAAAAGAACGGGAAACTCACACACACGCCGTTAGAATATACAGTCAAGACATAGGAATGGAATCTGGTATAAAAAATGTGCAATGCTAGTAATGAAAAGTAACAAACAACGTCTGATTGACGGAATGAAACTATCAAATCCAGACAAGATTTGAACGCTCGGATAAAAGGAAACCTAAAAATAGTTGGGCATCGTGGAGGCTGACAACATCAAACAAGTAGAAATGAAAGAAAAAAAATCAAGTAAGAATATCTCAGGATAACTAGAAAGTTACTCGAGACAAAACTATTTAGCAGAAACCTTGTCAAAGGAATAAATGCCTGGGCTGTACCCCATGTTAGATGTTCGGGATCTTCTTTTAAGTAGACCAGAGAAGAACTTAAGCAAGTGGACGAAAGAAGAAGAAAACTAATGACCATGCATAAGGTATTACATCCAAGAGATGACGTTGACAGACAATATGTACCAAGAAAGAAGAGAGGAAGAGGACTTGCCAGCATTGAAGACAGCATTGACGCATCGATACAACGACCTGAGGACTATATAGAACGAAGAACGAAGAAGGACTGATTACAGCCATCAGAAACGATACTGACTGGATGGGCAAGGTGATCACCAGGGATATGTGCAAGAATTTGAAATTGACCGTACGAACAAATGGTATATGCACAACCCAGCATCGGTCCTAGAGAATGACACACATAAACGCCTAAGGAACTTTGACATGCAAACTGATCACCTAATCTCGGCCAGAAGACCAGACTTTATAATAATCAACAACAAAAAAGGTAACTTGCAAAATTGTGGATTTTGCTTTCCCGGCTGACCACAGAATAAAACTGAAAGAAAATGAAAAGAAGGATAAGTACCAGGACCTTGCTAGGGAATTGAAAAAAAAAATAAAACACATAGGTGATAATTACACCAATCGTGATTGGTGCTTTTGGTATAGTCACCAAAGGATTTTTAAAAGAGACTGGAGGACTTGGAGGTTGGAGGACGAGTGGACACCATCCAAACTACAGCATTATTGAGAACGGCCACAATACTGAGAAGAGTCCTGGAGACTTTAGGTGACTTGTTGTCTCTCAAACTCCAAAGAAAAACCATCAGGTAAAACTAATGGGAAAAACCCTTTAGAAGTAAGTAAGTAAGTAAGTAAGTAATAATAATAATAATAAGAAGAAGAAGAAGAAGAAGAAGAAGAAGAAGAAGAAGAAGAAGAGGGAGGAGGAAAAGAATGAGTTATGTCAATGACAAAAACTGATAATATGCATAAGAATAACAATTGTTTGTTATTTGAGTCAGGCTTGAAATGTTTATTCACTTAATAAACACAAGCAGCAATCTGACACCAAAGGAAGAGAAGGCCAGTCAGGAATGGATGGTAAAAGCGATCGACTAAGAACTGTGCGTAAAACTAAAACTTGACTATCCTGATGATGGGCCAAAGAAAAGGATCTCCAACGCATGTGGTAAGGATAGGTATAAATATGAAGTAGGAACTGATGAAGTTACTGGAAATAAAGAAATAGAACGGGCAAACATTGCTGTGAATGAATACATCAAATTCAGGACACAATATTGTTCAGGGTAGTTGCTAGTAGATCTTTTAATATTGGGACTTAAAAAATTTCAAAAGAAAGATGAACCATTTGCTCCATCTATAAGCCCGGTGAAAATAATCCTAGGTTAATGCTATTACAATCGTTTTATAAAACTATGGAGAATAAATTGACTGGAAGTTCTCCGACTTCGAGATTTTTAGCAGCAGCTTCCAAAGTTGAACGTGACATGAGCATGATGACCAAATCATCGGCAATAAAATGGCTGAGATGGGTATATCGATGGCAAGTTAAAGAAATAGTGCCAAATATTGTGATAGCTCTACTGTCGTTTTTGACGCTCACAGTTTCTGTTGCTACTGCAGAGAGAAGCTTCACAAAACTGAAGCTCGTTAAAAGTTACAGGTGATCGAAGTTGTCGCAAGATTGTTCTTCGAATTTGTCTATCATTTCAATTGAACATGAAACTGTTGAGAAGATACTCTCTGACAAATTTATTCGTAACTTTTCCTCTGCAAAAGCTCGAAAGGTTAAAATATGATAACGTTTGTTCAGCTAAGTTTTGCATTTCTTGTTTTTCAAAAACAAATCAACGCCATTAAGAGAACTTCATTAACAACTTTTCCTCTGAAACAGAGGGCGCTATTATGAATACAGGCCCTCGGCGGTACTTTACCTCGGAACGCCTCTGATCCTGACACATGGTATGGACATAAAAGCAGAATCTGTTCAAGAAAATGAGAGGCATAAATTTCTTTGAGACTTTAATTTGGTTTAATTTGGTTTTAAGGGTTATCGACCATTATAGGTTATTTAATGTCAAATATTTTTTACATATATATATTAGAAATTTGATTTCTAAACAGATTTTGTAAGAAACATTTTAAATGTCTGAGCCCATTTTGTCTGAATAATGATTTCACTTATTTCTATTGAATACGAAAGATTCTCTTTACGATTAATCAATTGTTGCGCACAGATCAATGATTTCAAGTATTGCTATTCATCACTAGCAATTCAAGCATCAGCCATTTATCTACACTCCGTTAAACGATCAAGCAGTTCTATTTCAAACTATTCATTTTAGCATGTCAACAAAGTTAAATGGTTCCAATCATTGCTATATACCCCTCACAGTTTTATTAAACATCAATCATTTGTTTACACAGAGTTAAATTATCAACTAGTTCTTTTTCCAACAATTCAGTTTAATATAAGTACACAGCTTTTTGTCTTCATACAGATAAAAGTAAAAACAGTTCTATTTCAAACAATTCCATTTAGTATTAGTACGCAGCGTGATTGTCAAAACAGTTCCATTTGGCCCATAAATAGGAAACTATCAGGTGCTACCACTCAGGGCTAGAGTAGATCTGGAAGCGATGGCGATGAAGGAATACTTCGCATTTCCCAAAGTTCCAGCATTACTGAAACCTCAGATTGTTAAGTGTCATAAACAGGACCCTCGTTGGGGGAGTCTTACCCCTCTGCAGAGATGCAGTCGGTGTATTCGGCAGCCCCAGTCAACTGTGCAATCTGGGACTTTGAAATGAAAACGAATGACGTAATGCAGGCCAGGATTTCAGACAGAGTATATGTTAATATCTAATGAATTTATCTGTTCCAGGAGATCATAAAGTGAACATTAAAGAAAGCGAAAAAATAGACAGAACAAGCGATGTTATCAACGTGTAGAAATGCGGCAAAAAATAGTGATACCAATTCTAGTTGGTACCCTCGGAACGGTCTCCAGAGGCTTGGAAAAAGACTGATTGAATTGGAAATTCAAAAGTCATTTGAATGTGTCTGGCACGTGGAAAAATATGTGAAAATGTTGGATTTCCCAAAGAAACGAGACAAAGCCTCTCGTTTATTGAGAAATACGCAACAATTAAGTTTTCATATGTATAGATCATTTGGAATCATCCTTGTTAAATGTCATGTAAGAATGTATTTAGTTTTTGTTTCTCCGAAATAACTTTTAATTATGAACGCTATGTGCACGTTTATATATCTTTTCGTTGTATATTTTTCTCATTTGCTCCTGCATCTCAGCAAGCATCCATCGCTGTGTGAACTATTCTGATATCCAAGTCCTGATGATGATTACTGAAACCGAAGCGCTAACGTCGACTTTACATCATAATATATTCACCTATTTGGATTATTTTTTTTTCTGATACCTTCATATTGTCGGATTTTATCCATATATATATATATATATATATAGAGAGAGAGAGAGAGAGAGAGAAATCGATAGATAGATATATTCATATAGGGTATCTCAAAGTAGATGCAACCCATATGATTATGATTTATAACAAAGACAATCGCAATGGTGATCATTTCGACCACGTTCTGTAAAAATGCATCCTTTGTTTGGTTTGTTGGGTTTTATGGCATATCAACTTTTGTAGCTTATTTAACACCAAATCCATTTTTATGTAAACAATCTGTTCTATTGAAAACAATTCAGTTTAGTATAAGTACACAGTTTAATGGTCAAAAACATTCCCATTTCAAACTATTCAAGCAGTTATATGTAACAATTTAGTTAAGTGTAAATACAATTTTAAAGTCGAAAAACAGTTCTATTTCAAATAATTCAGTTAAGCATTAGCACGCAGTTTAAATGTAAGTACGGTTTAATTGTCAAAAACGTTTCTATTTCAAGCTATTCAGTTTACTAAAACAATTCATTTTAGCGTAAGTATGCTGTTAGTTCTATTTAAGCCATAGATAGGGCCCTATCAGGTGCTACCACTCCGGGCCAGTGTGGACCTGGGATCGATGGCAAGTAAAGGGTACTCCGCATTCCCCAAAGCTCCAGTTTTAATCGAGCCTCAACATCAGATTGTTTAGTGTCATATCAGGACACTCGTTGTTGGGGTCTTACCCCTCTGCAGAGGTACAGTCAGTGTATTCTACAGCCCCAGCTGACTGGCATCCTTTGTGCTGGAGACATAAATTCAACGTTTTCTTTAAATTGTTATTATGTCCGCTTCTAGGACATGCAATCTTTCTTAGAGTTTCTCGTCTTAGTAACAGGTCATTATCATATAAATGGATTGCATCTATTTTTAGAAGGTTTTGAATGATTTTGTCTCGAAACAAGTAGTGAAAAAATATTTTTCTTCACTTGTCCAAGGCATTGTGATCGAGAATTAATACTTGTTATAGCATACTATCTTCAAATCTGAAACAAAAAAGGACCCCAAATTATTATTTGAAGAGTTAGTAGCAATCTCTTGGGACCCATGTATATTGAGACACTCAATACTTCAAAAAGCGCTCAATATTTGTATTGAGCAAGTTTATGAAATCAAATAAGTTGGCCGGAATTTGCTACCTAGATTTCACAGAAAGTATCTTCAAGAAAATTTCGCTTGATTCTCTCTCTCTCTCTCTCTCTCTCCTAATCTCTCACAGCAATTCACACACACACTCACACACATACACACACACAAATTTATATATTTATATATATATATATATATATATATATATATATATAGAGAGAGAGAGAGAGAGACTTCGCGGAGTGGCCCAAAAGTCAACATCTTATATCTCACATCATGTCTCAGAATCACGTAATATATAATTTGATTAAATGGATAGAAAATTTGTCCAATAGATGTGAATATCTTGCTGCCCCGTCGTTTGACGGTGTGACATACAATACATATATTTGAAATATATTGGAATTCATAAAATGTACGTATTTTATGAAAACGTCAACATTTATTCAACAGCAGAAACAAATTACTCGAGAAATTGTTCTGTACTCTTTCATGTCTTTTTGTATAAATTCATACTGTAAAACTCAGACGCTCTCTCTCTCTCGCTCTCTCTCTCTCGCTCTCTCTCTCTCGCTCTCTCTCTCTCTGTGTCTCTCTCTCTCAATCTATCTATCTATCTATCTCAGACCATTTACTCGAACTTTTGTGTATACCAGTTAAGAATGAAAAATACATAAAATTATTCACATAAGAAAAAAACAAAACAAAAAAAACAAAAAACAAAAATTATTGTAAACATGAATACGCAGTTAAAGGAGTATTTTACATCTCTGCCTCACTTTCATTATGACTTCATGTGCGCGTGCGCACGCTTGCATATGTGCAGAGGTTAACTTAAAAATAACAATGTAGACTAAAATTAAACTAGGTTTAATCTTTTGGATAAGTACATGTCATGGAATTAAGTCCATTCCTTTTTACCTGAAATTTTTCAGGGATACAGACGTTATATATATATATATATATATATATATATATATATATATATATATATATACATGTTTGATTAAATAATAAAGACATATTTTATTTATGTAATTTTATTAAAATCCTTTGAAGTCTCCTGATAGAGGGCGTAGTTTCAGGTTGGAATTGGTGGATGAATTCTTTCAAGACGGTTTACGATGCACCTTACTGATTCTAGCTTCATAGCTTTACATCTTAAAACAAATTCTACTCCCAATCCAAATTTCGAAAAATTCTAGTTGAAAACACCACTATAATAGCACAAAAAATTAACACGCTACAACTACAAACCCTAAAAGCCCTACATATAAAAACAAAAACACCTAAAACCAAATGAATTATTTTTTATAAAAATAGCGACAATGTTTTGAAGTGCCTTTATTTATTTTTTTAATATTCTATATTTCTAGATAATATTCTATTTCCGTTGATAACCTTCTGTTTTTTAAATTCATCAGCATCTCAGTTTTATCAAACTTTGCGTTTACTTAATTTTGTGATGTAATAAAAAAAAAACTAGAAACTCTTTCAAAAACTCTTTAAAAGACGCTCTCTATACATGAAAGTGCTCAGAACAATTTAGGTAAATTCATCCTGCAATTCCAACCTGAAACCAAGACACTTATCAGGAAATTTAAAAGGATCTTAATAAAATTATATTGACAAAATATACCTTTATTATTTAATCAAACATAATTAAACGAAAGACTGCTGCCCAACCACACACAAACACACACACATATATATGTATGTGTGTGTGTGTGTGTGGTATATATATATATATGTGTGTGTGTGTGTGTGTGTGTGTGTATGGGGAGGCACAAGTCCAAACAAAAGTTCCTTGTATCAATATTATATCTAAATTAACTGAATGCTGAGAAACAAGTTTCTTCCTAAAATCTGTATCCACTTCTAATATATATGTATACATACATAACATACATACATGGGGTGGGGGTTATTGTGGATGTGTGTTTTAATGAGTGTTTGTGTTTATGTGTGCGTGCGTGTCTGATTCTGAATAGATATGTAAGAATGTGTAGGTTTACGGGCGAATCATTATATCAAAAGATTTAGGCTTAGGAAAAATTAAATACACATAACCGCTGTGTCTGAAAAGTAACGGGACTGGTTTCGCAAACAATTTATTTCAATTCCAAACAAAAAAACAATATGACTTCTCCTTCTAAAGAATCCTTCATGAGCCAAATACTTTTTCCTATTCTTTTCTGTCATACTTCTATTGCACTACTGGGAGGAATCTTCTGGGATGGCGCACAGCTCCGTCGTTGCAACATTTTAGCTACCCTTCACTTCTCCAGAACATATCCCTTTGATTACCCCCTTGAGCTTAGACGAAAAAAAATGGCTCGGAGCAAAATCAGGTAATTAGAGGGATTGTTCTGGTTTAGCAATGTTTACCTCTACCAGGAACTGCCGGATTCTCAACACTCTTCAAACATACCAATATCTTAGAAAATAACTTTTCAAAACTCTCCTTTTCCATTTTTAGCTGATTTGTGAAGATTGAAACAGTCGAATTACGATCAAGTGCTTCTGAGGAGTTTTCGTCTACAGTATGAAACATTTTAGGTTTATTTGTTCCCTAGTACTCATAGCTGAACTACCTGAAAAAGAGGAAGTGTAAACAAAAGCATGTGAAAAAGAGAAAGAAAAAAGGAAAGAAAAATGCAATGGTTGCAGAAAACTAAGATTACACTAATGGATGTTAACATAAGCCGCTTATCCATCTTTTACCTATCGCTCATTCTACACAACCAGTCCCGTTACATTTCAGAAAGACTTCGTACACAAGCATATACGCATACATCTACCTTTCCGTCACTTTTTTTCTCTCTCCTCTCTCTCTCTCTATATATATATTTATATATATATACACATAAACTATCCTCCAACTCGTTGAGTGTTGTTTACACCGGCATTAGCTGATGGCCTTTCACTGGAGAGATAGCACGTCTCCTAAAGTATTCACAACTTTTTTAGTATTCCCGTCGGTCTCAACAATATTGAAGTTTGGATGGTCTCGATTCACTCATCGATTTCCAATTCTTTCAGTTTCCTTTCCAAGCTTTTAGGGACCGTTCCAAGTGCGCCAATTACAGTTGATATTACTGTCACCATATTCCATAGCTATCCCAGTTCTCTGGAAAGGTTTAATTACTGGTTTCTGTTTTCGCTTTCTTTGATTTTCACTTTATCGTCTGTTGGGACGGCAAAGTACACTGGAAGGTAATTTTCTTTTGATAATTATCACTTGGTCTGGTCTTCTTGCCGAGATTAATTGATCTGTTTGTAATATTATTTCTCTTTTGCGATTTTTTCACACCAGCGAAGTAAGGCGCCTCCAACGAGTGTCCTAGATATGACACTAAAAATCTGATGGTGGGGCTACGGTAATGCTGGAGCTTTGGTGAATGCTGAGTACTCCGTTATTGCCACCGCCCCCAGGTACACTTTGACCCGGAGTGGTAGCACCTGATAGGGTCTTATCTATGGGTCAAATAGAACTAACCTGTCTAATAATGCTGAACTGGATTGCTTAAAACAGAACTATTTTGGTCATTGAAACTGGGTATTAAATGCTAAACCGAATTGTTTGAAATAAAACTGTTTTTACATTTAATTCGGTGTAAAGAAAAGACTATACTTATACTAACTTAAATTGTTTGAAATAGAACTGCCTATATGAATAAACACGGATTTGGTATTAATAACCTACAAAGGTTGATGGGACATAAAACCAAAGCAAAGTAAACCAAGCCAAATCAATCCTTTGGTGACTGTGACAAGAGCACCAATTACAATTATTATTACCATCACTTTCATGTTCAACAGTTTTTTTTTAATTCCCTTGTGGGGTCAAGGTACATATCTTTCTGTTCGCTTTCTTTCAATTTTGGTCTGTGGTCAGCCGTGTCAGCAGGGTTCACAATTTAGCAAGTTCTATTTTTTGTTGACAATTTTAGGTCTGGTGGTCTAGCCAGGATTAAATGATCCGTTTGTATTTCAAAACTCAAAAGGAGTTGATGCATCTCATCTTCCAGGACGGATTCTGGGGTTTGAATATACCATCTGTTTGTATGGTTAAATTTAAATTTCTCACGTAATTCTCAGTGGAATACTTTGCCCATGCAGTCGTGTCTAGCTTTTTACTTGTTCTTTGCTAGTTTGCTGCATTTACTTGTTGGTATTGTTTTTGTTGTTGTTTTTGTTATTATTATCATTATTATTATTCATTAAAGTTTTTCACATCAGTGTAAGCTGATGATCTTTCACTGGAAATGGAGTGGCAGCAAGTCTACTCAAGTCTCCCGGACTCTTCTCAGTATTCTGTCCGTTTTCAATTATGCTGTTGTTTGGATGGTCTCCACTCGGCCGCCAACTTCTAAATCTTCCAGGCCCTTTAATAATCATTTAGTTACCGTGCCAAAAGCACCAATCACAATTGGTATAATTGTCACCTTCCTGTTCCAATTCTCAGGCAAGGTCAAGGTACTTATCTCTCTTTTCACATTCTTTCAGTTTTATTCTGTGGTCAGCCGGGACAGCAAAGTCGACAATTTGGCATATTTTCTTTTTTTTTTTTTGTTGATTATTATAAGGTCTGGTCTTCGGGCCGAGATTAGGTGATCCTTTTGTATATCAAAGTCCCATAGGGGTTTGTGTGTGTCATTTTCTAGGACAGGTGTTGGGTTGTGCATATACCATTTGTTGGCTTGGTCAAATTTAAATTTCTCACACATTTTCCAGTGGATCACCTTGCCCACCCAGTCGTGTCTAGCTTTGTACTTCTTCTGTGCCAATTTGCTGCATTCGCTTACTATGTGATTGATGGTTTCTTCTGTCACCCCATATGTTTTATCATTTTGGCCTGTTTTCGTAGCTTTTTTTATCTGGGTTTCCAGTCGAACTTCCCATCCTGGTTTTGAATGTTTCTTTGTGCTTTTTGAGGGGACCCCAATTTTCTCACACATTAATCTCGCCCCTGCTTAGATTAGAACATTTAAATCAGATGTATTATTTGTTGATATGTAAGGTAGAATTTGATTTGTTCTGTTTGTTTCTGTTTTAAGTGTTCTCCATTCTATGTTTCTTAATGATGGAAGGGTGGTCTTCACACTATTCATAATTCTTTTTAGGTTTTCTAGATTTGTCTGTTGCTCTTGTGATCGTGTTTCTGTATGGTTACTTGGTACTGTGGCGTATTCATTTTCAAGAGTTGGCAGTTCATTTCTGATATGTTTTTTTTTTTTTTTTGGTGTGCGCCACTTGATGTGTTTGGAATTGTACTGTCTTGCGTCTATGTTTTCTGGTGTATTTTTAGTATTTCAAGGTCAGAAAACCATCCTTTTTTATTATTGTTCTAACTTGATCGGCAAGCATTTGGCTTGTAGTCTGAAAACTTGCACATTCTTGTCAGATTTCTATCATTCTTTTCCTATACCCTCTTTGTGAAGGGTTGCTCCTAAATTAGCAGTGTTGTGCAAAATGATTGTCTTCCCTGGTCCATGTTTTGCGTTTTGGTCTTTGGTCGTTGTGGTTGCTAATATCCTCATTCATGTACCTGAAAAGAGAGCAGCCAACATTCGCAGGATGACGACTGGGTTTCCCATGTTGGCTATCAGAAGAACACCTGCTGATCATGATACCCAAGCCTGTTGCCTGGGTCCCACGTTTTCTAATATTGAGATTGGAAATTTTTATCATGGGTAGTATATTGTGGCTATACTGGACCCAGGGGTTGTTTTTGATTTGCGCACCTGACACATATGAAACCACGTGCAGTCATATTGACTGTTCATAAAAAGCAGGTCACAAAAAATAAAAAATAAAAAAAATAAAGATTTGAGAAATAAATCTAGATCTAAGTTTAAACTTAGTTAAAATCCGTTGTCCTACGTTTTATTTATGTATTTTTTACTTCCCAAGCAACTAGTGTAGACTGCTAGATTTTTTTTTCTTTACATGCCAGCTTAATGGTAATATCTAATACCTAACCTAGATTTAAATGTGCTGGTGATAATCTTTCACATGAGATTTCTGATGATTTTACGACGAAATACAGGGCTAAGATGCCTATTGATTGGGAAAGTCGTTGGGTAATATGGTGGGTGACGAGATAAATTTAAACAATTCTTCAGTTAGCTCGAGATAATTACCCCTAGTAAAAACATTTAGCCGATTAGTTACTCTTCAGTTAAAATATAACAAAAATTCACCAACAGATTTTACAAGTCATAGAATTTTTTTTTAAACGAGCAGTTTTTACTAACCACTACCCAACGATTGTTCCTGGAGAATTATTTCTTTAGTGGGGCCTTTTATATATCATCTAAGAATTATATGACACCTGATTCTAGAAGATTCCATTCGAAATATTCTTTTGGCGTTTGAATTTTTTTCTGAGGGGGTACGTTAATTTGAGATAAATGGGAGTGTTTGAAGGGGTGGATGAGATTCTATAGTATTCGATGCTAAATTTTTGAGTTTGGCGCGATAAATTTAAACAATTCCTCAGTTAACTCGTGATAATTGCACCTGGTAAAACATTTAGCCGATTAGTTACTCTTCAGTATATATATAACAAAAATTTACCAACAGATTTTACAAGTCATTGAAAATCTATCATTATTATTATTATTATTATTATTTTCAAATATGATATTTTTCTCTTGAACGTACATTTCTTTCGATAACCTCAGCTCTCTACAATCATGTGACATCCTTGAAGTCTTCGAAGCTTACGGCATTATCCATCTTCAGCTATAGTAATAACTACGAACTCAGCGATGACTCACTTCTTATCAATAGCTCATCAATATATCAGCTATCTCGAACCACTTAACCCTCTCCCAACTTAGTGCAGATCTTATGGGTATACGATCAATGCTTCCAAGTAATTCCAATCTTGAACGAACGTTGTCTTTACTAGTGCATGTCCTAGTTGTATATTCGATACGTTGGTTTTTGAACATGGCAAAAATTTTAATGGTGTGTTTCTGTCGATAAGTGTGCACACAAGATTCATCGATCGGCATCTCCGATAGACACAATTTTAATGACCATTCGAGATTAATCATACGCATGCGCTTTGCTTAAATTTGTAGATTTCAAATATGTAACTAACATATGTTGCCCTTACACCTAATGATCATACGATTTCGAGAGTGTGTTTATCAGGATAATTATCTAGTCTATTCCAAAAATTTTCTTCATCTTTTTCTTGTTATCTCAATGTTTCAATCAATGCGTTCTTCCGCATCTTCAGTTCCTCGCGAATAATTGTGTGTGCAGTTCCCACACTGACATCAAACTGTGCACTTATTGTCTCTATAGACACACGATGGTTCTTATCCATGAAATTCTTTATTTGGCCAATCAACTCTGGTGTTCTGAGATCCTTACTCCTCCCACATCTCACATTATCCCACACAGAAACCCTTTTCTTCATTGAATCTCTTATGCCACTCAAAAACTGATGTTCGATTCATGCAATACGGTCGAAAAGCAGTCTGAAGCATTCCATATGTTTCTGCGGTATTTTTCCAGGTTTAAAACAGAATGTTATTGCATATCGTTCTTCTAGTGTCCTCGCGTCCAGGTTGCATTTTTGAAATTCACCAGCTGTGACAATCAGCCTTTAGTAGGGTGTATTCCATTTGCTGCTTTAGCTGTTCATTTAAACCAGAAATCATAAAAAATTGGTCAGTCACCTCATAAGATGTATAGCATTACGACAATTTTAAATGCCTTTACAAAAAAATCTGGAAACTTATTGAAGGCACCTCGATAAATATTAGTTTATTTAACGTCTTTTTGGTTTTGGAATATTTCTTTAATTTTTGTCAACGTTGATAGAATATTTAATTGTCTATAACTCTATGAGATAATAAAAAATAAGATATAATAATAGCAGCATCAATAAAGAACTCGTACATTCAATAGCTGTTAAGTTTAATCTCGTTTCCGAAAGTTTCCTTTATTCAATGCCAAAGCCACCATTTTAGTAGTAATATTTAACCCATAACTGTGGGGAACCAATTCTTAATCTCCACTTGGGTATTAAAAATGAAATATAATTAAAAAAAATATGTCCGCGTAGATACGGTTGACATATCATAGACATTCTTTTAATATATTGATTCAATTTGGAAATATTTTCAATCAGATAAAAAATTTCCTAAAGAGCAAACATTCGACGATATTATCTGCTAATTTCTATATCACCAATTAATTAGAACTAAAAAAATTATTTCATTGATCAAAGGTCCCAATATTGTAAACAATTACCAACTATCACAATCAGAATTCAAGATTTGTAATAATTTCTTGAATAACGCGCGAAGGTTGATACGTCATGAAACAAAAAAAAGAAAAAAAGAAGAGTTGGTTTTCAATTTCTTTTCCTTTAGAAAAGTGTTTCCTTCGTTTTCATATGATCGCTAAACTATTTGAGAGTGTGAGAGTGAATGATGAATACGGAAAGAGAGTATTAGAAGGAGAGAGAGAGAAAAGGTGACGAAAAGAGAGAGAGGAAAAGAGAGAGTGGCGGAGGGAAATACAGAGAAATATATAGAAAGACGTACACAGAGAAAGACAGAGAGAGAAAGAAAGAGAAAGGGTGAGAAAGAGAGAAAGTATGTGTGTGTGCGAGACAGAGACGGCGACAGAGGTAGATGAAAGAGATAGAGAGTAGTAAAAAGAATGTGGGAAACAGACACAATGGAGAGATAGAGAGATGGAGAGAAACGGAGAGAGAGAGAGAGAGAGAGAGAGAGAGAGAAAGAGAGAGATAATTAGAGAAGAAAATACAGACGGAAAGAAGGGGGCAAGGAAAGAGAAGTACAGGGAAATAGGGGTAGACGGAGAGAAAGAGAGAGAAAGAGTTAACTAGCTACCTGAATATTATTATTTACTTCGGTTACGTTACGCAACAAAACAACACCCCGGCCGTTGTTGCTACATGTAAAGAGCATGCAGGCGAAATGTTGAAGTGCTGGTAAATTTAAGATGGTAAAAAAAAAAGATCATACACCAGCAGAGATTTGTAATATTAAACATCTCCTCTGTTGGCAAGTTGAGCGTTATTAATAGGGACCTCCTGATAGGGGCTAGAAAAAGGAAGTAAAACACAGACACTTTCAGATGTCTAAAACAGTTAGAAATATTATAATCGAGGAAAGTAATTGTTTGGAGGCTTTTAAAAATGGCAGCAAATTCGCCTCAGTGCCCCAAGCATAAACAGGAATCTGTCAACAAATTTTTATTAGCTAACAATTGTTGTTGGCGACCATAGTCGAGGGTGACCCGAAGGCTCCCTTTTCGATAGCTTACTACACCAAGGTGTAGGGGAGGGCGCTACTCCTTTCCCAGGATTGCTCCACTTTACCCTTGATCCGTACCTTATAATGCTGAGTGTTAAGCAAGGAGGCATCAAGTACCATTTTTTGAGTCTTTGGTATGACTCGACCTGGGATTGAACCCAGGTCTCCCGGGCCATTGGCGAACACTCTAACCGCTAGGCCAATGTCCGCTAACAGTTGTAAAATACATTAAAATTACGGAAAGATGTATGATGTGGACGTAGAAGAATGTATTAGTTCAAAAATGTTTACAGATGTGCTAAACCTGTGTCTACCTTGATAAGATTGAGTCAAAAAGAAATTTCACGTCGTAAATTCACTGACTTAAAGATTAAAAATGTTCTAGGCATAGGAGTCAGTAAATGGGGTCATGCAGATTGTGTTCTGCGACATGAAAGGACTCATCGCAATCAAATTTGTTGAAAAATAAGCAACTTAAAGCAAATCTTGTTTTGGTCAACTCATGAAAATACAGTTCTATTTCTAACAATTCAGTTTCGCATAAGTACACAGTTTGATTATAGAAAAGATTTCTTTTTTCAAGCTATTCACTTTAGTCAGTCCTAATTCAAAGAATTCAGTTTAGTATAAGTATAGTTTTGCATACACGTAGTTAAATGTCAACAGTTCTATTTCAAACAATTTAGATTAGCGTAAGTATAGCTTTAATGTGAAAAAACAGTTCTATTTCAAACAATTTAGATTAGCGTAAGTATAGTTTCAATGTGAAAAAAACAGTTCTATTTCAAACAATTTAGATTAGCGTAAGTATAGCTTCAATGTGAAAAAAACAGTTCTATTTCAAACAATTTAGATTAGCGTAAGTATAGCTTCAATGTGAAAAAAACAGTTCTATTTCAAACAATTTAGATTAGCGTAAGTATAGCTTCAATGTGAAAAAAACAGTTCTATTTCAAACAATTTAGATTAGCGTAAGTATAGCTTCAATGTGAAAAAAACAGTTCTATTTCAAACAATTTAGATTAGCGTAAGTATTGCTTCAATGTGAAAAAACAGTTCTTTTTCAAACAATTTAGATTAGCGTAAGTATAGCTTCAATGTGAAAAAAACAGTTCTATTTCAAACAATTTAGATTAGCGTAAGTATAGCTTCAATGTGAAAAAAACAGTTCTATTTCAAACAATTTAGATTAGCGTAAGTATAGCTTCAATGTGAAAAAAACAGTTCTATTTCAAACAATTTAGATTAGCGTAAGTATTGCTTCAATGTGAAAAAACAGTTCTTTTTCAAACAATTTAGATTAGCGTAAGTATTGCTTCAATGTGAAAAAACAGTTCTATTTCAAACAATTTAGATTAGCGTAAGTATTGCTTCAATGTGAAAAAACAGTTCTATTTCAAACAATTTAGATTAGCGTAAGTATAGCTTCAATGTGAAAAAAACAGTTCTATTTCAAACAATTTAGATTAGCGTAAGTATTGCTTCAATGTGAAAAAACAGTTCTATTTCAAATAATTTAGATTAGCGTAAGTATTGCTTCAATGTGAAAAAACAGTTCTATTTCAAACAATTTAGATTAGCGTAAGTATAGCTTCAATGTGAAAAAAACAGTTCTATTTCAAACAATTTAGATTAGCGTAAGTATTGCTTCAATGTGAAAAAACAGTTCTATTTCAAACAATTTAGATTAGCGTAAGTATTGCTTCAATGTGAAAAAACAGTTCTATTTCAAACAATTTAGATTAGCGTAAGTATAGCTTCAATGTGAAAAAAACAGTTCTATTTCAAACAATTTAGATTAGCGTAAGTATTGCTTCAATGTGAAAAAAACAGTTCTATTTCAAACAATTTAGATTAGCGTAAGTATTGCTTCAATGTGAAAAAACAGTTCTATTTCAAACAATTTAGATTAGCGTAAGTATTGCTTCAATGTGAAAAAACAGTTCTATTTCAAACAATTTAGATTAGCGTAAGTATAGCTTCAATGTGAAAAAAACAGTTCTATTTCAAACAATTTAGATTAGCGTAAGTATTGCTTCAATGTGAAAAAAACAGTTCTATTTCAAACAATTTAGATTAGCGTAAGTATTGCTTCAATGTGAAAAAACAGTTCTATTTCAAACAATTTAGATTAGCGTAAGTATTGCTTCAATGTGAAAAAACAGTTCTATTTCAAACAATTTAGATTAGCGTAAGTATAGCTTCAATGTGAAAAAAACAGTTCTATTTCAAACAATTTAGATTAGCGTAAGTATAGCTTCAATGTGAAAAAAACAATTCTATTTCAAACAACTCTGTTTAGCATACAAAAACAGTTCAAATTCAAACAAGTCAGTTTATCATAAGAATGTGGTTGTAATGTCAAAACAATCCTATTTCAAACAAGTCAGTTTTGCATAAGTACACAGTTTAGTTTTATTTGACTCATAGATAAAACCCTATCAGGTGCTACCACACCGGGCCAGAGTGGGCCTGGGAGCGATGGGATTGAAAGGGTGCTCCGCATTCTTCAAAACTCCCGCATTACTGTAACCTTACAATCAGATTGTTTAGCGTCATAAGCAAAACACTTGTTGGTGGGGGTCTTACCCCTCTGTAGATTAGGCAATTAAAACCATAAAACTGTGTCTTAACTAATGGTTATTATTTTAAAAAAATAATTACTTGAAGCCAAAAAATTATTAGTATCAGACAGGAGTACTTGAAACTATGCACCTATGTGTATATTATTTGTATTAGATTGGAAAATTTCATTTGCAAAAGTAAGAGCAAAAAAAAAAAAAAGAGTGAAGAGACATACACACAAAAAGCATTTCTAAAAAAACGTGAATGTTCATGATTCCCTAAAATCAAGGTATAAAATAACCCCCGATTGTTTGACATGGCGTCACAATCAATAAATCACAAACTCATTTCTTATAACAGAAAAATGGTTCAGTTACATTTAATTTCTCAACTATGGGTAAAGTGTGTATTTTTTTTTATCAGACATCTGTCCACATTAATTGAATGTAAAATATCAATTGAAATCGTTTACTTTCTTTCGGTACCCATGCTCGTGGGAAAGGCATGGGACCAATTCTATTCTTGCTATATGTTAATAGCTATAAAGTTTTGCTCTTTTGCTGTTGACCTGTGTATTTAATCCTGCAACATGATTGCAGTGTTTTGCTTTTGACAACAAATATTTCTCTTGCCCTCTCACTTGTAGATCAGTTTCTGTTATGCTGTATCCAAACGCGAAAGTATGGCGGCTTTTCTGTCTGTTAAAGAATCATTTAGTCAACAACACTTATGAAAACGTAATAAAATTACAATGAAAATAATCTATCATAAATTTGCGTTATGTAAATCTAAGTATGTGTCTCGACGTTCTGTCATCAAGAACAAAACAGTCTACAATTTTAATATGTAATAATACTTATAAAGTATTTATTAACTTTTTAATGTGTATGAATTTAGCAAACTCCTTCGCCACGACCAGGACGAGACACAAGGTCAATAACTTAGTGGAATACAACTGGCTTAAATTCAGAGTTTTCCTTCTCCTAGACAAGTCACCGTAGCCAGATTTAAGAGCATAGTATATGGGAAGAATAGACGAATTCATATATTTCTCAAGGCTATTAGCACTATGTGGAATGCAGATAGCCTTGTCTGCATTCCACATAGTGCTATAGATTTTAACTTGTGAACTGAGTCCATTTTCAACGACGATAATCGTTACGCTACGTGTGCATCATAAATCTGTATTATATTTACAAAAAAAACAAAACAAAACAAAACAAAAAAAAAACAAAACAACGTAGAGCAGAACAATCATAATGTGTAAGTAATATGTGGGTTTTAAAACGGGTTTTCATTTATAATTGTGCCGTATTAGTGATTTATAAATCGATTTTTTTAATCTTCAGATGAAAGTAATTTTTTTGTTGATAATTCTAATAATGACTTCATAAGTTTTTATGTATTTATTCAACTTTATTGTTACGAAAAAGATGTGTGTTCGTCAATGATCCAGGAAACCGGGGTTAAATCCCAGGTCGAGTTATACCAAAGACTCAAAAAATGGTACTTGACGCTACCTTGCTTAGCACTCAGCATTATAAGGTACGTATCGAGGGTAAAGTGGAGCAATCCAGGGAAAGGAGTATCACCCTCTCTTACACCTCGGTGTAGTAGCTACTGAAAACGGAGCCTTCAGGTTACCATCGACTACGGTAGCCAACTTTACTTTTTACATAGCAGGATACAATTTTCCTTTTCAAACGGTTAAAAATTACATTCTGTTCTATATCGTCTTATAGCTGGTTTGGGGCAGAAGATATGCATTCCTTTCTTTTCCACAATATAAAAGACAAACATCTTCGTTTAGATTTTAAATTCGGGTCACCGATTCCATTCCCTGTGATGAAAATCGTCATATCATAAAATCATTGTGGTTTAAGCTTTAAAATGACAATTTCGTAACTTTGCTTTCTCATTTGTTTATCTATCCTTGACTTAGATTCTCACTGTATTTACATCTATCATATAGTTATTGGAATACAAGGAAAAAAAATTCAATTTTTGTCATTCAATATATATACGAGGATCATTAAATAAGTTTCCAGACTTTTTTCGTATGGGCACTTTTATTGATAATACACACATGAAACTCTAGTCCCCTTCGAAGTAATCTCCCCCGCCTGCAATGCATTTGTTGTACCGTTCCAAAAACTTCTGGAAGGCCCCATGGAAGTTCTCTTGTGTGGACGGGTCAATAACCTTCGTCACAGCCTCTTTCATCTCCTAAATTGTCTCATAACGAAAGCCTTTGAGTCACAGGGAGCAAGGTCTGGACTTGAATACACCACGTAATTTTATTAAGTTCTTTTCAAGTTTCCTAATGAATGTCTTGATTTCAATTTGGAATTGCTATAGGAATTTACCAAAATTACCCCGAGCGCTTTTGGACCTATCATAGCACATGATCAAGGGTTGCTTGCATGTATAAAGTGTGTTTTTAAAGAGTTTTGAAGGATTTTTAGGTTTTTGATGACAACAAAATTACGTAAATGCGGAGTTGGCTAAAACTGAGATGCCGATGAATTTTAAAAAACAATACGCTATCAAAAGAAATAGAATATTATAAGAAATATGGAATATTAAAAAGATACAAAACAAAAAAAATATAAAGGCATTTCAAAACCTTGACTATTTTCAAAATTAATTCTATTGATTTCAAGTTTTTTTGTTTTTTGGTTTTTATATGCTGGGCATTTGCAGTCGTACCTTATAAATTTCTTATGCTATTATTGTGATGTTTCCACTAATTTTTTTCGAAATATAGATTTGGGAAGAGAATAGGTTTTAAGATGTAAAGCTATTGAGCTAGAATCATTATTGTGTATTGTAAGTCCTCTTGAAAGATTTTTAGTGGTAAGACCAATATGCTCATTATTTTCTTTGGAGACATCGTCTCTCAAAGAACATTTGAAGATTTATACGACATTTGTCCTATGAAGAAGTTCAGTGTAGAGGGAGGAGTAATTGGAAATAATTAGTTTGAGGGTTTTAAATTTGTGGTAGTAAATGATAAGTCTTACTTTTCTAGTAGGATCGGTCGAGAGAACATTTTTTTTTGGATAAGAGTTTTTAGTTAATGTTCAACTATCTTATAATTGCTATGAAACTGGTTTCTGTAGTATATGGGATACACATTTTTTCTAGTCTTATAAATAAGCAATAAAAATATATTTAAGAACATTCTAGAAATTTAGGATCAAAACTGCATTAGCATTTAAGTTATATTTTTATATTTTTCAACCAATCAGCTAAAAACATAGAATAGAACATACTAGAAAAATAGGATCGGAAGTCAACTAACGGAAAATATTTAGGCTCGAAAATAAAATAGTAAAATACAAATCTGATTGGTCAATAAATGTCTACGCAGCAAAATTTTAGGACGATTCTTTGATCCACCTGCAGGATATAAATAACACAGAGTTAGGGAGCCATTCACTAAAACCAAAACGAAGACGAAGACTAAGACTAAAACACAAGCCACTAAGCCAGTAAAGCAGTAGCCGATACTATGTCCTGCAAATTCCTTTTCTTCCTCAACTAAAGTTCATGACCTATCTTCAGATGGCCGAGAATTACATTCAAAAGAAAAACCCGATAAACTTTCTTTCATCAACGCGACACGCTGTCCCCACAATCATAAAACCCGCAATGAACCTAATGTAAGTAAGAACGACTTATTTACGGACTCCATTAACATACACACATCTTTAAACAAATTTATTTTCTTCTTGCCAAACTTTATTTTCCAAAAGGCCATTTACACATCATGTATTTTATTTGTTTTCATATTCTGTTATATGCATATTAAAAATGTTTGTTGTTTAATGTTCGTTGTGTTCTATTCAATTTCTTTTACGATTGTGAAGTTTTGTGTTGTATTTGTGGTGGGAATAATTCAGAGAGCAATACCCGTAAAGTACGGACGCACATCTACTGAAAGAACCAAATTACATACAACCCCCACAAGTTCAGCTTTATTGAAAGTTTATAGTGTAGGGTATTGTCTATGTTATGTTATTCAGGTTTATTATTGAAATGTTTAATTTCTGTATCAACAATGTAGTTGGGAAACCTGTTATTGATAAAGGTTTGTTTTATATTTTTATGTTCATTAAGGAAGATAGTTTGAGAGGAGAATAGTAGTTTAGCTCTGGAAATAAATGTTTTTATGATTGTTCTTTTATAACAGAAGGGACATTCACTATGAACATTGAGGGTGCAGGGATTAATATTGGTAGTTTTTTTTTATATGTGGAGGTGGGAAATCGGTCAATATTTCTTGTGTCAATTAGTACACTAAGAAATGTGATTTTATTGATGATATTGATTTCTTGTGTGAAATTGAGAACAGAATTATTCTGAAAGGTCTCGTGTATTGGGTTAATTTCTTCAGTGCTTTCTATTCGTGAGGAGTATGTCGTCAGCGTACCGTATATAAATAGTAGGTTTATTGATGGTATTAAAAAACCTTATTTCCAAGGGCTGACGTAAAAATTAATGAAAATAGGTTCCAAATCTGACCCCATCGTAATTCCATCCTTTTGGATGAATATATTTCTGTGGGGATCGTAAAATGTTACCACAGTAGTGCATGGTAAAATATTTTGCATAACGTATTAGAGTTACTTTTGAGTGGAGGGATCGTTGGATGGTGGTAAATATATCTAATAATTATATCAATTGTTTCTTGAACTGGAACATTTGTGAATAAATTTTCCATGACTAGAGAGAATAGTATTCGCTTGTTTGTTTATTTGGCTTTAAGGATTTCGCCAAGTTCTTTTATAGATTTAGTGATATAATTATGGTAAAAATATGGGCAATTAGATCGTTAATAGTTTTTGCATTTTGGTATGTAGATATTGTTACCCGTGAAATTATTGGTTGAAGTAGATAGCCAGGTTTATATATCTTAACATTTCCGTACAGATATCCAGGTTTATAATCACCAATTATTTTTGGTAATTTTATATTGTGAAGGTCAGCATTATTAGCATTAATGAGTTTGTTAATTTTCAACTTCAGTTGGTTTGTTGGATTATGATTCAGTGTTGTAAATTTGTTTAATCGTTGAGGATGGTTTGTAGTTTAGAATGGTAATCAGATTTATTAAGTATTAAATAGATATTGGTTTTATCTGTTTTTTATAGTGATGTCTGGATGTTTATGTAATTTTTTCGGGAGCATTTTTTAATTGTCGGGTTAGAATGGTGGAATACTCGTGTTGGATCTATTTTTTGTTGCTTCAGCTTTTAGAAGGTCGCGTATTTGGGGTTTAGTTTTCAATTAGTTTTGTTCTTAAAGTTATAGTATGTTTTGATAAAAAGTTTCAATTTCAGTTTGTTTTTGTATATGGCTGAATCCTTTAAAAAGATAACAGGTTGGATCCAAGTTGAGGAAAGCCTTCTGTTGTTGTGTCAGTTCGTGGTTGGAGAGGTTTAGGAATTTATCATCGTTTTTCGGAAATAGTATGGAGCCATTATAGAGGTTATTAGTTTTCTTTGTATTTTGAGTTTATGTTGATTGATTTTTTTTTTCAATTTGTATGACAGTTTGTGTTCTACAGCTTGTAATAGTTGAGTTGAAAAATAATCTTAAAAAAATTTGTTACGAACATCATGTGCTTCAGTATTTAGGGTGTTTATTTTTTCTTTATTCTAATTAATTTGTCTTTTTACAAGGCTACAGCGATACGTTTAGGTGTCAGTATCATGGTGAGCTGCAGGATCATGTATTTTAAAATATGTGTAGCTAGGCAGCAGTCGTTCATTTAAGAATTTTTGATTTAATAATGAAGACACATTTTATCTATATAACCACACACACACACACACACACGCACACACACACACACACACACACATACACACACACACATATGTATATATATATATATATAGGGAAGAAAGTAATTGTGTTGCCATTAGCGTCTATGCAAGCCTCTTCAAAAGATGAATTGAGGTCTCGGCAACCATTTGAACGGATGTATGTAAACAATATTAATTTTGATTCATTACTGTTTAAAATTTACTTCGCAGCTAGTATCTCCTCATGGCGGAATGGTTAGAAGTTTGGACTTGGCGTTTGAGTCAACCGGGTTTCGATCCCAGATACGGGAAGATACTGTCTAGCCATACTGATGAGTTCTGATAGAACGAAACAGATCTGTCTGTGGATGACTACTGAGATATATATATATATATATATATAATATAATTATATATATCTACATGCATTTATATGAATGTATATATTTGTATTTTTAAAGGAGTACACATGTATATATATATATATATATGTATGAGTATATATATATCAATATAATAAAGCGCAAGATCCATTTGTCTGTACATCTATAGGATGAAAAGGAATAGACGATACGTAAAAACAAAGTATGTATTCTCATGTAAAATTTAACAACATACACAGTATTTAAAAAATAGAAAATATCATTGTATATAAGAATACTCTATTGTATGGGGACGCTTATAGTCGTGATATACGATCTTTTAAAATATAATTGAATAAATACTTATGATCTTAATAGATCAATTGTGAAGCACGGAAAAATGAATTGTCAAATTATATAAAATAGGAGGTTTCAAGTTTTAAAAAATGATGATTAAATAAAATTGAAATATGTAGAATACATTTTATTACATTATTCTTTTGGTATAACAGCAAAACTTATAACAAAATAACAACTAGATTATATATTGTTAGGCTAAATTAGATTGAAAAAGACTTTTCTCCTTTCTTTTTTTTATATTTCAACTAAGAAACATATATCTTTAAATATTTAATTTATGATAATTTTCTTTCTTCAGAGTAGTTGTAATTCTCCATTGAAATTGTTCACCATCTGATGAGACAGTTTGTTTTAAGAAATTGTTGAAATAAATTTAAAATGTCATAATATCTCTTGAGTTTTATTTGATATTAATGATATAATTGCTCTGTATTAGAATATTTTTATATCTTTATAACCATACATTAAGCATTCCGTTGAAGTATATTGAAAATATTTATATGGATTATTCCATATAAGTCTAATTTTGGACATAATTTATACGAATAATTATATATATCGTATTTATGTGCGTTAAATATTCTGTGTATAATTTTTATATCTCCTGAAGCACCAACAAATTCATACCACGTGTCACCATTGATGAGAATTACTGTAAATCTAATTTTGCTTATTTTCAAAGATGAATGTCTGCTTACCTGTTTCAAGAGTTCTTTGCCATATTTTGAATTGGTTTGGTGTTTTAATGGCATATAAATATTCTTGGGTTCTTTTAGAAGGAGAGTAGTGGTACAATTTAACCCATATATAGGAGGATAAGGGGGTTCATACCTTTGGCAAGGGTATTTGCCCAAAAGTGAACTCAATAGCGCGAGTGGAGTTCGAACTCGCTTACTACGATTCCGCAGTACAGCGCTTCAACCATTATACCACGAAGACACCCCACTTTTTCAATAGTTACACATTTACTGAGTCTGTCTAAAAGGATTATGTTAAACTTAAATAAATATATTTTACACTTTTTAGGAAATAATTTTCTTGAGGTATTTAATGTATTCTTGTCTTCTTAGCAATACTCATCATTCGCATAGCCTCGTGATGATGTAGTATCTTAATGATCGTTAGACAAAAATGAAAATAGAAAATAACAAAGCTATTAAATAACTCCTGGAAATTTTTACTCACAGATTATAAAAGGGGTCGTTAAAAAGTTCTTGGACTAACCTAAAAGGAAATAACCAACAACTATAACCTTTCGAATGAAAATATTCTTGACGTATTTCAGTAGACATAAAATGGCGCTTCACACGTTTCTTTTACCTTTCTGAAAGAATGCATTAAGCTTTTTAGGAAATGGTAATTTCCTTTGTGGCTGGTTCGACAAATTTTTGGCATTCCAGTGAACAAATCGTGTCTAACCTATTTCTAAAGTACGTATACCTTATGTTGAATAAAAAACTTGGAATATTTCGCCTAAATGCTTAAATCATCATCATCATCGTGTCATGACAGTGCAGCTTTTTCTAACTCTGTCCCCAAGCCAAGTTTCATCTCTGCAGGAGGGGTAAGATTCCTCCAACGAGTGTCCTGAGTATTACATTAGACAATCTGATAATGAGGTTCCAGTAATGCTGGATCTTTGGGGAATTCGGCGTACACCTTCATTGCCATTGCTCTCTGGTCCATTATGGCCCGGAGCGGTAGCACATGTCAGGGTCCTATCTATGGGTCAAATAGAACTGTTTGGCATTTAACTTGAGTTCAAACAAAGGACTAATATTAAATTGAATTGCATGAGATAGAATTGAAAATTTATTATATTATATGTAACAAATAAATTTGATACCGGTGACCGAGTTTTATTATGTAATCATTTATTTATTTTTTTATATTCTAATGTCAAACAAAGGGTGATAATTTCGATTTATACGTGACTAACTGTATTTTGTTTTATTTTTTTTCAATTTTACGCAGAATTTATTTCTCAACCGTTACAGTACACTTCTTTTCAGTACATTGAAATATGAAACTAATTCATTCTAATTATTTTAATATTAAGCATAGAGAAATACTTAGACATTATAAATATTTGTCAGATTTTTCTTTTGATTTTATTAATTCGCACAGAATTAATTTGCTGCAGTTACACTACAGGTCTTTAGACTACAAGAGAATATGAAAGTAAGTGATGCTAATATTTTTGATAGATTATCCATGACCATATATATATATATATAGTTTAGATTTATAATTGTTGAAACATATCGAATTCTAACTTTCATCACTACTGTATATATATATATATATATATTCGCATTCTTAATAACAAAAGGAGTGTTGGTGGTATGCACAGCCGGATACAAACTCAATATATCGCAAGAAAAGATCAACCACTTAATGTACGTGGACATCGAACCGTTTGCCAAAAACGAAAGAGAATTGGAAACCATTATACAGACAGTGAGAATATACATTCAAGATATAGGAATGGAATTTGGCATAGAAAAATACACCATGCTTGTAATGAAAAGCGGGAAATGAGACATGATGATTGGAATCGAACTACCAAATCAAGAAAAAATCAGAAGGCTCGGAGAAAAGGAAACATACAAATACTTGGCAATACCATCATAATTTGCTAGCACCATCAAACACGTGGCGATGAAAGAAAAAATAACGATAAAGAGTATCTCAGTAGAACCAGAAAACTTCTCAAGACAAAACTGTAGACCGGGAACCTTATCAAAGGGACAAATACCTGGACTGTCCGGCTCGTACGATACACGGGACCATTCTTGAAGTGGATCAAAGAATAACTTAAGCTAAAGGGCCAAATAACAAAAAAAAAACTAATAGCCATGGGTAAGGACTTGTATCCCACAGATGACGTTGACGGACTATATGTGTCAAGAAAAAGAGAAATAGGGCTAGTTAGTATAAGAGACAGCATTGACAATCGATAAAACGATTAAAAAGCTACATAAAAAAGTCCAGAGGAAGATTGATCACAGCCATTAGAAATAAAAGTGAGATGACAAGAAAACAAAAATGGGAAAAAAATCAACTCGATGGACGTTTTAAGCAACTAACAAGCGGCATATCACACGAGAAAACGTTGACATGGCTAAAAAAGGAGACCTTAAGATGATAACCGAATCTCTTCTAAAAGCAGCAAAAAATAACGCCATAGGGACCAGTCATATCAAAGCAATAATAGATAAGACGCTGCAAAATAGCAGATGTAGATTATGCAGTTATAGAGACGAAATTACCAATCGCATAACAAGCGAATGCTGCAAATTAGAACAGAAAGATTACAAGACATGACATGATGGGTGGGCAGGGTTATCCAATGGTAATTCTGAGTGAAATTTAAATTTTGCCATACGAACAAATAATATATGCCCAACCCAGAATCTGTCCAGGAGAATGAGACACACAAACTGCTAAGATTTTAAGATACAAACGGATCACCTAATCTCGACCAGATGAACAGACAATATAATTTTCAACAAGAAAAAGTGAACCTGAAGAATCGTGGACTTTGCTGTCCGGCTGACTGCAGAGTAAAATTGAAAAAAAAAACGCTAAGAAAGATAAGTACCTCGACCTTTCAAGGGAATAAAAATAAAATAAAAAAAACTGAGGAACATGAAAGTGACGGTTATACCAATTATAATTGAAGCTCTTGGTACAGTCATCAAAGTATTGGTAAAAGGACTGTTGGACTTGGAAATAAGAGCATGAGTGAAGACAATCCAACCTAGAGCATTGCTGAGATCAGCCAGAATACTGAAGAGAATCCTGGAGACTTGAGGAGACATTGTTACTCAGACTACAGTGAAAGACCATCTGCTAACTTTGATGTAAAAACGCTCAAGGAGTAAAAATGATGATGATAATAATGATATTTCTGTTTGGTTTTGTTGATATGTATAAAAATATGTGTGCACGTGTTTCTGTATATTTTTGATCAATGATCAAAATAAAATCAGTCTTTTCAATATTTACAATAGTATGGTTAGAAATGAAAAAAAGAACGCTTCTCTAAAGTAATGTGGTCGACCTTCCTTGTAAACGTAATTAGCCCATACCTAAATATGAATTAATAAAACGTATTTGAAAACTAGAACGGGGTATAAATAAACTATCAGTCGCCTGTCTTTTAAATTTATCATGCTGGGATTTAAATCGAAAACTGACTCGTTGGAAAAGTGTTAAAAGATTCATAATTGTAAGAAATCAGTAAGAAAAAGTAGCAGAAGACATAGAGACGCAAGTTTAAACCCCATAACCTCAAAGAACATTCAACCCCTACTTTTAAGTGTGTAGACTGATTATATTTTGCTTCTCTAAAACCATATTTCAATAGGTCAATGTAAATTTTCCCTGCTCTTGAGTGCCTAGGGCCGCAGCCACACTACTTCGTTTTTTTATTTTTTACTTTTATGTGATAGTTGCCTAAAGCTTTTTGGTTTTGGTTTTTCTTTCTCCTTTACTATTTGTCTTACCAAGACAAAATAGTAAAAATACTCTACTGTCTTCCGTGGGGTCGAGAAATAAGAGCTCATGCCTTTTTCTTGAGATTGAGAGCAAAAGTAAAAGAAAAAAAAATTTAAAACAAAACAAAATAAAACAAAATAAAGACGCTCGCGTGAAGGATTTGAGTTAGGTTCACTGAGTTCATTTTCAAATACTTTAACATTTATCTCACAAGTAAAAACATTGTTTTTTTGTTTATTTAAATAATTTATGCTTATGATGGCAATTTAAATATGTAGTAGATATTAAAAAATGTTAACTTAATCTACGTTAGTCGATGGGGCGTTACTCATGCAATTAGTCTGGTACAGGAATATTCTGACGGAACCATTACATTACAATTTCCCAATGGGTTTAAATTTCAGAATTTTTCTTCGGTAAGACAGGTTGCTATACAAGGGTTAAAGTGCTTAATCAGTTCTACAATTTACGATAAATAGAGACAGAATAACATTCTTTTGGTTGGCTTTTATGGCATATCAAACAATTATAGGTTATTTAATGCCAAATCCTATTAATACTTATACATATATAAACAGATGATCTCTGTCTTGTTTAAAAATAATGACACCTACTTACGATTAGCGTACAAATTCTATATGTATATATATATATATTTATATATATATATATATATATATATATATATATATATATATATATGTATGTATGTATGTATGTAGCAGGATTTAGCATTAAATAACACGCAAGGATTAATATGAATAAAACACAAGAAAATCTAAGCTAAGCATCTAAATAATACTATTCTTGTATTTAAACCTAAATATATCAAAACATCAATAGATTCTGACAAAGTGTATGCATAATACTACAAAGTGACATGCGAAATATCACGAAAGCCCTTTTACAGTTCTTAAGCTTTCCACACACACACACACACACAAACACACACACACACACAGAACAGTTTAATATTTAGATAAAATACTTTTATCTCTTGAAAGATTTGAATCCTTTCAGACATTGAAACCTTAAAAAAACTCAGCGATTTTCGATTGAATGATATTTAATTAGAAACATTTTGAAATCTTTCCTTTTTTTAGAAATATTGATCAACCGGATTTATGTTGGTGTAGAAACTTGGAATAGTTCATAAGAGATTGAAACGGTCTTTGTGGAATTACGCATGCGTATTAAACTCCACAAATTCTACCATGAAAAGAAAGAAAGGAAGCAGCGAAAAAGCTGGTTTGATCTAAATATCAATGAGAGAAAAAATCAAAACTTGGAAAATATTCATGAAATAACATTCACATATATTTTAACCTTTATATTTAAAAACTATTTTGTATTTTTTGTTCTTTGCATCACATTTGGTTATTTGGCCGTCGAATTTAAGTTTAACTTTATTATTAGAATTTTGGGTGATTAATGATATATTATTGAAAATACTTCAGAGATAGATAGATAGATAGATCGATAGATAAGAATTGGTTAAGATGGACAAATTGTTAGATTTGAACAGTTTTAGATAGATAGATAGATAGATAGATAGATATGAATTTCTTGAGATAGATATGAATTGGTCGACAGAGGTAGACAGATGGAGCTTAAAGTTATAGAACACGAGAAAAGACGTCAGAAGGAAAGAAGATTATAAAGAACGATATTCCTAGAGCAATAAGAGGCAGTAGATTATTCACCCCAACATGGTTTTACATCATTTCAAACACGTTCACGATTAATATAATAGGTCCTATTAAATATAATTTGGAAGATTTCTCAGCGAGGTATTTACCCACAGATGGTTGTAGATTAAACATAAGAGAATATGTTGTTCAACTGAATAATCCCCTGAATATTTTCGACAAAGAGCTAATATTATAAAAGGAGACTTTTTATTTTTTCTAATATTGAAGAAGAGGGTACGTTTTCTAAACGAAAATGTCTGCTGGTAGATAATAAGGAATTTCAATTGTTTCTCTACAGCACATCTTGGTTGATAAGTGTCTAGTTTAACACTAATATTGTATGTACCGCACACACACACACACACACACACACACACACACACACACACACACACACACACACACACACATATATATATATACATATATATATATATATGTGTGTGTGTATATATGTGTGTGTGTGTTTATATATATATATATATATATATATATATATATAGATAGATAGATAGATAGATACATATACATATTTTAAAATGGTCAAATACTCCAAAATGTTTCAATAGTAGATGTAATCTGTGTTTAGAAGAAGGAATACAGATATTACTTTACCCAGAGCATGAAAAATTATAAAATAAGAGATGTGAATTAATAGCTAGGTGTAGACAGAGGGCTAAATTTAAACTATAGAAAAATTAACATAAATGATGTTTTTTTTAAAAAAAGGATGAGATTAAATTGAGAATTAATATAAATGAATGAAAATAAAATAAAATAAAATAAAATATAAAAAATGTGAAAAACATATCATATATACGTATATAATCATTTAAAGTGAAACTGATTTAATAGGCTCAAAAATATATTTGATTTTAAAAAAAAGTTAAATTTAATTAAATCTTGAAATTAATTTGAAATAATTATTACTGTATCGTTACGTAAAGTTATTGAATAAAGTTAATCTTCTAATTTAGTATTAAATTTGTAGTTTTAAGTCGAAAAGAAATTAGAAATTAAAAAACAATCTTTTAAAAAAAAAATTAATTTACTATAATTCTAACCGTCAATAAAATGAAAAACGGAAGTGGGCTAAATGAGGAGATAACTCTTCACCCCTCTTCTATCCCCTCCAACCCTTCTTTCCTGTGTCTATTCTGATTTATTTTATCCATAAGATCTGAAGAAATCCTGTTAATTTTTTTTCTGGCTTTTTGATTTTATCAAAACCATAACAGGATGGAAATAAATTTATAATCCTAACGTGACCGGTTTGTTTTTTTTCTTAATGAAATATATATATATATATATATATATATATATATATATATATTGCTGGTTTTATACTGAAGTTGAACCTACTAGGAAATGGATTTGGAATTTTAAGATAATTCTCTTTGAAAAGTCTTTCAGAAGATCGGGAGTAAAAATATTGACGGGGAAGGCGTCGATCCATTTGAATGTGGCTGGTAAAGTTTTCTAAATGATTTTCATCGAAATTCGCTGTCGAATAAAAAAGCGTACCCTAATAATAATAATTTTCAAAATTGTTCTTTTAACATTATATGCATTTCTAATTTTTAAGTACTTACCCAGTCTCTCAGCTATGGACAGGTCGTAATATCTGATGAAATTTGAAGCGAAGTAAATCTGATTTAAATTCATAGTTTCGCTTCTTCTACACTAGCAGCGTAACGAAGACTTGAGAACAAACTAGATCCAATTTGCCGAAACCAGTCTTCCCAACTATATAGCTACTGAGAGTAGAACAGATGTGTTGATGATATTTACCCAACCCCTCCGCTCGGGCAGGATATTACACAAGGTCAATTTTTAAGCGGAGTTTAACAGGTTTGAATTCAGAGTTTTCCCTCTCATAGACCAGCTGCCTTGCCAACGCTGAATAACCTAGTCTGCCCTACTATTTACCCATAGCTGGAGGGAGAATTATTGGATTCATACCTTTCCCAAGGGTATTAGTGCTCTTTGAAATGCAACCTGTCTCGTCCAGGATTTGAACTCGTATCGCCGTGTCCATTTCCTACGACGATAACCATTACTCCATGGGCACCTCCAAAAACAGATACATTGATTCTCAAGAGCATTATCACTATTTCATTGAATTTAAAGATTCCTTGTCATCAAAACCCAGAGAGTTTTATCGTAGAGGAAAAATAACCAGGTCAATTGATTATAGAAATACATTGAAGTTCAGGGATAATTTCTGGGGCTGTAGAATACACCG